>CM065696.1:32405010-32430010 GCA_017654935.2 Phymorhynchus buccinoides
TGCTGGCCGTTGTGCCGTGTTAGCATTAAATGTGTCGGCTGAATGCAGCAGAGAGACCAGTGCAAACTGAAAACCGGACACTTATGTACCTTACCCACTATGGCCTTATGGCCTGGGACCGCAGAAAAAGAAGAAAAAAGTCTTGAGCACTGGAAAGAGTAAAGCATAAATATTTTCCTGTTTTAGAATGTGCCATTTCGTATTAGACTGTCTCCTCGCTCGCTCCATACAGAACAGGGCATCGCATTCTTCTTCTTCTTCTTCTTCTTCTGCGTTCCCAGGCCATAAGGCCATAATGGGTAAGGTATGTATGTGTCCGGTTTTCAGTTTGCACTGGTCTCCCCGCTGCGTACAGCCGAAACATTCCGATTTCGGAGGAGCTCAAAGATTGGAAGATGGGTTTTTTTGGGGGGAAAAGGCAGGAGAATGGGCGAATAAGTCACAAAGATAGTAGATGATAGAAAGCAAAGGGAAAAGGCAGAGTCAAAGAGAGTGAAAGACAAGAGGAAGTTACAAGCACAGAACTTCTAGAAGCTATGGGAACATTTTTTTACGAAAGACCCCCCCCCCTCCCCGGTATCCCCACGGGGAGAGACTCGTGGAGGGGGCGGGGTCGTCCAGCTTCTCGTATGGAGGCACGAGGCGATCACGCACTGCTCCAGGGGCATCGCTTTCAATAGGTATTGCCACAAAATGTTGATGGTATTGCAAAAGATCAAAGAAACTGCCTCTTGCATTTTTTTAGAGAGAAAAGAAAATCGTATGCATATATTTATAGATGGAAGCAAGGAAGCAGAGTGGCACAGTGGTAACGCGTTCACTTCTTGTCAAGTAAACCCGAGTTCAAACCTGGATACAGGGGATTTTTCCTCTCACTTTGCACTAGGCCTTACCGTCTGAATGTGGAGTCTTTCGGAAGAGGCGATAAACCGAGGTCCCATGTGCCCTTAGCACACGTTAAACCCAGTGGCAACGAAAAAGTTGTCATTTGGTCAAAATGTACACCACCTCCCCATTCCTTCCTCATCAATCACACAAAACATCGCATGCAAAAAAAACCAATTGTGTGGCGCGCCTCTGGCTGCGACGCGCTCTCCAGGTGGGAGCAACCCGAATTTCACAGAGATGCCTCTGTGACTATAAAGTACTTAATACCTAATAATACCTAATACCTAAGGATGGATGAAGGCATGGACGGATGGATGGATGGATGGATGGATGGATAGATGGACGGACAGGCAGAAATGCCGAAAGACAGATGGAACTGCAATCTGATAGATGGGATGGGTAGATAGATAGATGGATGGATGGATGGATGAATATTCGGATTACATGGGTTAAATTAATTGTGATGTATTGAAACAAAATCAATCGTCATATCAAATGCCACATGTTTTGTAATCATGTACTCCTGTTGTTATTGTATCTGATATCACTATATCCCAGGGCCTGTGTTCACATTGAGATAGTACGAGACTTATCATCGTGATATCTTAGAAGTCCTTCTCAAGTCCTATTAAACCCTACCACTTCAGAAGGACTTCTAAGGTAATTATCATGATGATAATTCTCATGCTATCTCAATGTGAATACAGACCCAGACTGGGCCGGACTTAAGTTATTAAGGGGTGGGGGCTAATTCATCGAAGGTGCGAAGCACCGAGATCCCTAGGGGGGTCCGGGGGCATGCTCAACCGGAACAAATTAAAATCCGAGAAGCAAAGTAGTGCAATCTGGGCATGAAATAAAGGACTAATGCCATTACTGTTCATACCCCTATTGAAACATGTTTTGAACCATAAGTACCTATCAACTGGTGGTGCTGACGAGTGCTAGGTATAGCCCGCGAGGAAATGTAGCTGCCGCTCGGCGACATGAATGTGTTGTTGTTTTTTATGATGTAACCCCCCCCCCCCCCCCCCCCCCCCCCCCCCCCCCCCCCCCCCCCCCCCCCCCCATTAGGTCCGGCCCTTCCAGAGCACTAACTAATTTATGCGATAACTTTTGTCATAGCATTGCTTACTGTGATCAAATCAATCTGTGATATTTAAGTGTTCCGTCTAGAATTGATATTGTATTTCATCAAGAATTGATATTTCTCCTTCTTTCGACACCTATTTAGTATATGCACATTATGTTATAATTCTATGACATTCATGGGCTTGGTCTTTACTGGGTTTTTTATATTTGATCAAACGTTTCAAATTAAATGCAACAGTTCATTGATCAGTTTGTTGTGATGACGTTGCTTGGTTCACACTGATGCTATGTATTTCTTTTCATTAAAAAAAGAAGAAAAAAACCGTATTTGAAGCATGCTCAAAGACTATTTTATGCGAACGCGTGTGTATCCGTGTGTATTTATTTGCTCGCTTTTTGAACCCGTTTTAAACTCTCTCAACACGATTGTACGCTATAGCGTACATGTCTCGCGCAAACGTTCAACACTAGGCAGGTTTGCATCATTACATAAAAAATATTTAAAAAATAATGCTTAACGGTACAGTTTTGAAAATTGGTGGTATTGTTTATAATAATAAAAGCTAGCATAATTATGTCATAATTCCAAAGTAATTGTTTTATTATTAGCAGATTTTAAAAACAACATGACAAAGAAGACGAAGAGAGGGGTAGTGACTCGTTTTCATTCATTGCCGTCCTAAAAATAGACTAGAAGTCATTTCATTGGTTGAAAACTATTAAAGGACCGTAGAGGAACACTTTTATACCAGTTTGGGTTGCATGGCTTCGCCGAGTTGTGAAGTGTGAATGTTTAAGCGCTATTGGGGTCTGCAACGAACACCTTTTGCAAGAGTGAATGCCGTTGGAGGGTGGGGGAAGATGGTTCAGTACTGACCAGACAGGGGGGATAACTCTCGCCAATAACCCCTATTTGATGCCACTAAATGGCTGCCTTTCGCAAGAGTGAATGCCCTTGTCAGTACTGACTAGCAAGAGCAATTACTCTCACTGTCAAGGGCGTTAATAACCCTAGTTGCAAAGGCCTATAGCGTACTCTCGTGTTGAACGGTTGTGAAGGGAAGCAATCGGCCAGTGTTGAATGATTCATTAAAATGCATTAGTTGAAACATTATGCACGTAGTGTACGCTTGTCATTTGCGAGAGAGAGAGAGAGAAAACAACAACCAGGAACTGTAACGACTGCATACTGTGGAACCTCCCTTATACGACCTTCACAAATCATCCCAAATGGTGGATTTTGATTAATCCTACTATCTATTTAATTTAATACTTACCAACACTCAAAACAACTGCATTAGCCTAAAACAACCTGGAACCTTACCCTAGCACATAGCTAAAACGAAAGTGGCCCCAAGGGACTGCACCCATACCGCAGGGAGTAGCGGGAGTGACTCCCCTTACTTCCGGGTATGACGCGCACCCTTGGGGCACCGGATATGTCATTCATGTAATTTTACAGCCCCGCATCAGGAGGGAGGCTGGGAGGGAACATTTTTTGTTTTGAGTGTTGGTAAGTATTAAATTAAATAGATAGTAGGATTAATCAAAATCCACCAATCTAATTTAATCATACTATACCAACACTCAAAACAACTGCAGATTACCACCGTGGTGGAGGGTGATGCGTGCCAACTGACACACCAACAACCCCAAAAGCATATCAGTAAAAGAGGGAAACACTCCTAAGAGAATCCCCCGAAAGATGTACAACATCCCTGAAAATATGCAAATAAATACCCCCAAACAGTCATGTCAATGATATACCAAAGAACACAGAGAAAAAACAGAGGCACAAAAAACACCGGAACTCACACTACAAGGAGACCGGGACCTGCGAAACGACCACCTTCTAGATGGAAAAGGAGTCGTCTTCGCCCTGAGCAGAGATATCCCTCAGGTAAAACTGAAGAAAGGTGTTCTGCGACTACCAGAACGCTGAGGCCATAACCTTCACAAGAGGGACACCCTTGACTACCGCCAGGGAAGAGCTGATGGCCCGCAACTCGTGGGCGCGAATGGGGTTATCAGGTAACCTAACCAGCGAGCGGGCATAGGCCAACTTAATGAGGTCGAGGAACCAACGGGACACAGTACCCTTAGCCACATCGCTGCAGTACTTGGGATTAAAGGAGACGAACAGGCGACGTTTAGCCCTTCTGAAGGACTTGGTACGAGCCAGAAGAACGAAGAGCCCTAACGGGGCAGAGGAAGATATCACGATCATCAGGACCCAGAACGGAGCGAAGACTCGAAAAAGAGGCCAAGGGAGAGGAAACATAACCAGACTGGTTCTTGCACGGAACTCCGGGAGAAAAGAAAGGGAGACAGACGAGAAGTCCTCCTCGAACTGACATCCTTGGTGAGACCTCTCAGAGCATGCAAACCACTGAGGCGACGGGAGTGGCGAAAGAAATGAGAAAAAACTGTCTTGAGAGTCAGAAGCTTAAGAGACAACGACTCCAGGGGTTCAAATTTGACCCAGAGAAAAGCCAGAACCAAAAAGATGTCCCACTGAGGACACTGGACCGTTCTGGACGGGGCTTGGAGGCGCACAGCGTCCAGGAAGTGAGAAACTGGCAAAGCCGAGAGATTCCCCGTAAACTTGGAACCTAAAGACAACGAGATCGTGCTAATCAAGACCGCCCTATAACCTGACAAGGTTTGAGAGGAAGAGTTCCTAGTTCTAAGCAAGTGAGAGAGGAACTCCACGAACTGAACCGTTGAGGGACGAAGCGGGTCAAACTTTCTCTCCTGACAAAACGCAAACCAGGTGGCCCAGCGAAGATCATACAGATCGTTTGTAGACTTACGCCGAGAGGCGACCAACAGATCCACGGTGCGCGTGGAAAACCCCTGAGAGCGAAGGCCTAGTCGGACAGCCGCCATGCGACCAGGTTTAGCCTTGAAGGGCAAGGGTGTCCGACCCCGCTTCTTGACTGAAGAAGAGTGGCGGGAGTGAGATTGAGCGGAAGAGGACCGTCTTGCGCCATGTCGAGGAGCTCTGGGAACCAATGGCTCGTGGGCCACATTGGTGTGACGAGAATCAAGTCCGGGTGCTCCCGGAGGACTTCTTCAACACCCGGGGGATTAGTGCCATCAGAGGGGAGGAATACAACGGCATGCACTTCAGCAAGAAGTGCGAGACAGTGGTGGCGTACAGCTTAGCGGTACGGTAGCACCTAAGGCCATGGAACTCATACTGAAGAAGACAAACTCCGCATCGAGTCACCTAGAGCAGCCAAGGCCTGATACATTACGGACTATGAGTGGCCGGACCGGGCCACTACACACTGCTACGCCCTTTCGAACTGGAAAATATCGATCGAAGGGGCGAGTCTGGGTCAGAAAACAAACTGGACAAGACTAGTTCAGAATGTCGGGCAAGCAAAGGACCGATGGCGGGATAGAGACAGCTAGTACTAGGATGAGAATCCGCAAGAGCAGCAGATTCAGCCTCTGACCTAGCAAACTGAGAAACCACGGTACGAATGTGCGACTGCACTTCGTAACCAACTCTACATGCTAAGACCGACGAAAGGGACCCCCGTTGACTGGGTGAAAAACCAGCGGAGACAATTCGATCGGTAGGGAGGTAAAAAAAAAAAATAAAAAACTGCCTATGAAGTAGGAACAGACAGCAACAGCAACATAGTTGCTATCGCATGACGTCAAATCGAACCAGATGACGCGGAAAAGTCCCCACCGAAAAGGAAAACATGTAGACAAAAAGCGAAACAGTGTGCAAACGTGACGATGACACACCTCGACCTAAACCATAAAAAACGGTCGGAACGAGACGCCGAAGACCAAAAAGGGGGGGGGCCTGAAGGAAGGCAAAAATCACCCCGTCGAACAACTTTAGGTTGAAAGCTGTGCCGTTCGGTGATCTGACGGCTGGGACAGTTAAAGCCAGATCGGGACGGAACCAGTCCGAAACAGGATGACTGGAACGGCCGAACGAGTCAACAGGTTGAACAACTCATGGTTGAAACCGTGAAAGAAGGAGTGCGCACTCTGAGTTCTCTCTGCAAGGGCCTATGTATACCCAGGCCAGAGGAAGGAGCTCCGAAATCGACCCCATCAGACTAAGAAAACCGAGGGGACAGCGAAGTGTGACCGCCTTCGTTACTGAGAGGTCGGACACCACCTGTGTCCTCCGAGGCTGAGACTGTGAACAGAGTATCCAAGTGACGTCAGGATAACCGTGGAAAAAACCCATTTCAACGGTACTGACTTGGAAACGGTAGAGAACAGAAGAACAAAAAACCCTTTAAACGGCCTAAGAGATCGCCGGCCAATTAGAGTCAGAATGGGCCGAAAACGGTCGGAAATTTTTGATAAAACCGGTTGACAGGACCGGTTGAAAAAGTCGGGAATAGAAACCCGGACTGGGATCGTTCACTCGCGCCCGCGCCCTTCAAGAGAAGGTCCTCCACTTCCTCTGGAGGATCTCCAACGGACAGGATCGCCGTTTCTTGGAAGGCTCGGCCTCCTGTTGCCACGAGAAGACTGGGAAGGGGGGCCTCAAGGCCTTGAACTGGGGAGGAGGCCTAGAGGAGTATCCCACACTCTTAGAGCGGGACGCGAAGTACCCCGGACGAAAAGGTTGGGACGGGGCTGGTTCAACAGGGCCCGATAGATAGCCTTCTGGCTATCAGCTGACTTCCTCTTTGAAGAGGACTCGAGAACTGGGGGAACCGATTCTTCCCCGAACAAGCCCGACTCCGGAAGGGGAAGAGAGCGCAAAACGCTCCTTTTCCCTGGACGAAAGAGACCTGTTCTGCGCCAGAAAGAATCCCGGGCCAAGGCACAGGTTTGAACCTTCAAACCAGCCGTGACATCAGAGAGGCTCTGTAGCACATTGCCCAAAAGGGCTAGAGAGACTCCAACGGAAGCTTCATCCACCTGATCAAAGAACTGAAAAACCGCCGGTGAATCAGAGGCTGATTTGCCTAGAGACTCCGCCAAGGTTTGCACGAGAGAGGTGGCCATGCCACAAGCCCTGAGAGAACCAGACAGAGATTCCTCGAGAGACTTGAAGGCCGAAGGCTTGAACGTGACGGGAGGAACAGCAGCAGGACCCCAAGGACTCCACCTCCTCAGAAGAAGGTTTGGAGACGGAGGGGAAGGGCAGGTATTCCGTCGGTAGGGGGACGAAAGGTCTGAATCCAGGTACCAAAAAGGAACCGAACTGAGACGAGGCCGGCTGAGAACGCCCCAGATTAGCCTCAGCAATCTGTTTCAACGAAAGGACCTTGCCGGTCCTCAACGTGAACTCCGCTTTAACCACCAAATCCTCCGGGAAGGAGGGGGCTTGGAGAGTCAAGGAGCTCTTGGCCTGCAGAAGAGAGCCAACCGCGTGATCAGTGGCGGACTCCTGATGGGAGGAACGCACAGGTACCACGTAAGGGCACGATCGAGACAAAATCTTGAGAAGATTCTGAACCGAGGACTCAGTGAGAGAGTGAGGGACCTCCGACTGAGGGTCCAGTTCCATGTCTGACTCAAAGTCGGACTGAAACTCAGAGAATTCCCTGGAGGGGTCTGGCCGTTGAAGCTTCTGATAAGGGCGGCCCAAGAGTCAAACACCACCGGAGGCCATGCCTGGCAGAGGGCTCTGCCGGTAGGGAGTGAGAGGATCACTGAACACCGGCCGGAACCGGGAGAACGTGGCGTCCTCCGTGCGAGCGGGACATTCCCGGTTGACCCAAACCGGAGGAACGAACCGGAAATTCATCATCGGAATTTTCCGGTTCTAGGCGAACCCTTTCCCGGTATGTCCGCGTTGGCCAAGCAACCGGGAGACAACCGGATGATTACCGGGTAAACACCGGGAGAACCGGAGGAAACGGTCTCGCAACCGGGAAAGGCAAATAACCGGTTGCGGTGGGAAAGCCAAGAGGCTCCAACCGTGCCATCCCCCGGTATGTCCGCGTTGGCCAAGCAACCGGGAGACAACCGGGAGAAACCGGATGAATACCGGGTGAAACCGGGTAAGCACCGGGAGAACCGGAGGAAACCGTCTCACAACCGTGAGAAGCGAATTTCCGGTTGCGGTGGGACTGCCAAGAGGCCCCAACCGCGCCAGTGCCAGGATCACTGGAGAGCCATCCCCCGGGAGGGGGGTATGGACTCTTATCGGTATTGAAGGTGCCCCGCACCGACCGATTTGACTGTCCTGGTAACCTCTCCCTCGAACTGAGTGGAGGATTTGAGCCCGGACTCAGGAAAGGGAACAGGCCGTTCCCGATCCTGGAGGTACCTCCCAGGTACCACCGGATGATTGCCTGACAGACTGGCCAGTCTGGTGACAGAGGAGTCACCTCTGTCACTAGGCAAGCTCCCCGGAGGGGAGCCTCTCTGTTCCGTAAACATCAAGCCCACAGGACGGAAACCAGAGGTGGAAAGGGATTGCCTATCCCTGTTGAGGTCGACGCTGGCCTTAGCGGACAAGGGCCTCCTGGAGGCAAGCCTGTGAACAGAAGAAGGAGAGAGGGCTGCGCCAGTGACAGTCTCACGTTAGAAGAGACAACTGGCGGAACCCTCTCTGGCCTAAACATAGAACCGAAATAGGAGGAAGATTCTGTCGATGCGAAAGGGAGAACCCTGAAACCCGAAGAGTCCAAGTGACGTAGTACAAAGCCTGCGAGTCCAACGGAAAAGGAGAAGGAGCAGAAACCTCCGAAGGGAGAGAAACTGGAATGGGCTCCGAAACCGGTTAGGCCGGTGTAACCGAAACGGACTGTGACTGGACGTTAGACGTAGGATTTGTGAGGGGATTAGACGAAAACTTCTTGAGAAGATTAAGAGAACCTGCCCAAAGGGTCCCTAGTGAGAGAAGAAGAGTCAACTGACTTGGAAAACAGAAAAACAACCGAAGAGAAACTGCTTTCCCCGAAGTGGAAACCGAGGGGTGCAAGAAGCCATAATGGCTGACGCCACCCCGAAAACGAACAACAGAGTGAACGAAATAATTTTTCAACTAAAACGAACACCAAGAAATGACAATGAAATAATATCGATAGGATGACTAACAGCCTTCCCAAGAAACTGAATAGAACAAAGCTAAACACGGAACGAACCCACCAGATAGACAAGAGTCAGAAAAGGCGGACCAGGGTAGGCCCAGGTGTGGTTGAAAGGCTGGAAAATTTAAGAATGACATATCCGGTGCCCCAAGGGTGCGCGTCATACCCGGAAGTAAGGGGAGTCACTCCCGCTACTCCCTGCGGTATGGGTGCAGTCCCTTGGGGCCACTTTCGTTTTAGCTATGTGCTAGGGTAAGGTTCCAGGTTGTTTTAGGCTAATGCAGTTGTTTTGAGTGTTGGTATAGTATGATTAAATTAGATTGAGGTCTTATAAGGGAGGGGTCTTATAAGGGAGGTGGTTTTAATACTTACAAAGAAGGGCAATGTCTCAGAGAAGTAGGTCTTATGTGGGAGGGAGTCTTATAAGGGAGGTTCCACTGTACTACTTAATGAAACCAAAGTTGTGGTTGTTGAACGTTAGTCTATCGTTGAATGTTGCTATAGTATATAACAGTTTCATTTTTTTTTAAATTAAATCAGTGATCAGCTTCCTTTTAGACACATTTCCAAATTTGAAAACTGGCCTTTATCAACATGTATGTATAATCTTTAATGAAGTAAAAAGGGCTATCTTGCATTTTATTTTTGGGGTTTTAAAGCGGGAAGTGTTGAATTGTGACGGAGGTGAACAGGCAAGGAGTTCCAGACAGTGGGGGCGCAAAAACTAAAACTGCGTTGTCCAAAAGACTTTAAATTCACTTTAGGAACTTTCAACAGTTTGGCATGGGAAGATCGGAGTGAGCGAGAAGGAATGTAAGTGTAGAGAGCACCCCCGCATGCACACACACACACACGCACGCGCACGCACGCACGCACACGCACACGCACACGCACACACACACACACTGCAATACATTCTAACAAGCAGTTATCATGCAAATATTCTTCAAAGGAGATTTCAAGCTGTAGATCGATGATAAAACTAAAGATTTCTGTGCATATATATATATATGTTGCATTTTTTCTTTTCTTTCGCAGATATATAAGAGAAGAAGAAGAAAAAAGTGACGTTCGATCCCGACCAATTCATAATCTACTTCACAATTTCTGATGTCATACTGACTTTTAACAATTCCAAACCAAAAATAAATGAAGGAATATCATGTCAACATACCAAAAAACGGACAAAAACGTTACCAAGCTTTTTTCTTTGTAATCTGCTAGTCTGCAGTCTTGTACAAATAGATAATTATTCTGTTCCAGAAAAAAAAAAATTGGGGGATGTGCCTAGCGTCTTAATCTCATTGTTTCTATAATGAAAGAATATCATGTCAACATACAAAAACGGACAAAAACGTAACCAAACTTTTTTGGGGGGGTAATCTGCTGGTCCACACTCTTGTACACATATTCTGTTCCAGAAAAGAAAAGAAAAAAGAAATTTGGGGTGTATCTAGCGTCTGAATCTCATTGTTCCTATATACGAAGGAATATTATGTCAACATACAAAAACGTAACCAAATTTTTTTTTTTTAATCTGCTGGTCTGCAGTCTTGTACATTTATTCTGTTCCAGAAAAGAAAAAAAAAGAATTTGGGGACGCCAGAATCTCATTGCTATATACGAAGGAATATCATGTCAACATACAAAAACGGACAAAAACGTAACCATCATTTTGTTAATCTGCTAGTCTGCAGCAAATGTGGGGATGTACCTAGCGTCTGAATCTCATTGTTTCTATACAATACATTCACGCGCAGAAATTGATGAACGTCGTGGAGAGTTAATGGTGTTAACAGAGTTAACAACGGGTAGTGGTGATGATGATTAGCGGGTGGCGGGTACTGCCCCCCCCTGGGTGGTGCACTGTGTCCAGTCAGGCCAGAACGTGTCCTTCATGCGCTCGCAGTAACGCACCAGCTCGGGGAACTCGTCCTGAAACATGGTGGACACGGAACTGGGGAGGTGCCAGTAGAGCTGAGACAGCTGACCGAACACCGCAGTGTCCTCCTCACAGGGCCGGTCCCCCATCAGGAACTTCTTCTTTCCTGGGGAGAGAAACAAAAACACACGCACACACACAAACGTACGCAAGTACAGTCGAAACTCAGTATTATTTCGACGACCCTACTCGCTGGCCCAAACTGTCTGTAATTTTGAGGCGGTCGCTATTGACCACTGCAACTAGGGTTATCAACGCCCTTGACGGCGAGAGTTAATCCCTTGTTGGTCAGTATCCAAAAGGGCATTCACTCTTGCAAAAGGCAGCCATTCAGCGGCCTAAAGAAGGGTTACTGGCGAGAGTTATCCCCATGTTTGGTCAGTACTCAAGCATCTTCCCCCCCACCCACCCCAAAGGGCATTCGCTCTTGCAAAAGGCAGCCATTAAGTGGCCTCAAATAGGGTTATTGGCGAGAGTATTCCCTTGTTTGGTCAGTACTCAAGCATCTTCCCCCGACCCACCAAGGGCATTCACTCTTGCCAAAGGTGGTCGTTGCAGTGGCCAATACTGAAGACTATTTTAGTGATGAATAAGAAGTGAAGAGACTTGAGTACAACTGTCCGGATTACCACCCCCGGTACCGAGGTGCCCTGCTAAGCGGGGTACTACATTAAAGCACGCCCATGCGCATGCGTGCGTGCGTGCACACGTGCGCGAATCTACAACAAGAAATGTCAGCTCGATAGAACAGTTTAGATGAAAGGACGAAACCAGCAAACAGGTGATAAAATAATAATACAGTTGTTCATAAACTTATAAAGAAAATTTGAAATCAAATGTGAGCATCTTTCCTTGTGCTGTTTCATGATGAAACCAATTAAGGACACAACCTCGAATCAAATAAACGCACGTGCACGCACGCACGCACGCGCACGCGCGCGCGCGCGCACGCACGCACGCACACACACACACACACACACACACACACACACACACACACACACACACACACACACACAGGCCTACATACATACACGTGGACAGACAGAGAAACCCACAGCCCACGTTCCCATTCCAATGTAGCCCCGTTCTGGGAGAACTGGAAATACCAAAAAAACAACCAAAAACAGGAACTCTGACTAGAGAGCACTGACAAAATGCAACCCTTCGCCAAGAGATAACTCACTTTCAATGGTGCTTTTTTTTCTCAAACCAATTCAACAAAAGGTCGTTCAAAACTGTTCCAAGTGAAAGGAGTTAAATAAACCTAGAATAATTGTGACGTAATTGACCTGCACGCCCCACTTTCTCCGTTTCTTATCTACACCCCCTCCCCTTTCTTTACTCCGGCCGCCACTTTAATTGCCATTCACCATCTAACAGACGCCGATTAAGGCATTTATCTCTTTGAAGCCCGATCTACCTCCCCATCACGAGAAAGTGACATCAACACCCTTTGAACCCTTCCTTTCTGATCACGAGAAGGATAGGAATGTCGGCATGTGATAATGATGTAACCGGCACGTGATTGTTCTGTACTACTAGGACATCATCTTGTGACGTGTCGACTGCTATAAACCAATCACAGGGTTTAGTAGTTTGAAAGTGAAGGCTATAATTTGAGTAGTGAGAAAAAGTTAGCCTACACATACTTTCACACAAGACGCTGAAACCTGGCTGGAGCAACATTGCAGACTCAACCTCTCTCCCAGCCAGTCATAATAGCCCAACTAGTGAGTATTATTGATGGCTGGTGATTGAGATTTTGTTTTGTTTGATCCTATTTTTGATCTAGATCCTATGTTCAATGATGAATAAGGAGTAGATAGATATGTTATTGAAAAGAAGGGGTAAACATTCTGTTCTATTTATGTGCACTGATTATTTGTGTGTGTGTTTTTGACTTTAACTCTTTTGGTACCAGAACCGGATTTTATGCCTACTAACCCTTTTGTCTATTTTTAGTAGGAAGCCTGTGGGTTGCAATCTTGCACTTTATGATACCATTCCTTTCCAGGTGTTGGATGGAGAGTGATGTTGGCTTGATCACCTTTTATGTTTTACTGATCTCAGTTTGTTAACTGAAATTCAGATTATGTGTTCTTAGTGCTATTGTACAAGGGCAGCCTTCTAGCCGGTTGGGATCCACTAATTCCCTGCCGACTGAAGCCCCTTGTCTCTAAGCCATAGAGACCTACATCCACCTTCTCCTGTGATTATCAGCAGGGCATCGTGGGCAGGAAGATCATCCCTGACTCACAAGCACCAAGACGGGAACGCCGCCAAGACGCCCCGCACCCAGAATCCGCGAGGAGACCACGCCTGAACCGTGCCATCCCGCGAAGCCGTAACTGGAACGACTGGGAGCTACTCTCACCTGACGAGCAAGCCCAGCCACCCCAGCACTCGCCGATCACTACGGAGGAACTTGACAATAGCTAAGTTCCCAGAACCGTGCCAATCATTTGAACTTTCCCCCTGGCACTGAAGACACTTAGTGACCCTTCCTGCTTGGGGCTAACCTTCTAGAAAGACAAAAGTCTTGTAAATCCTTTCGGATTTCATTGTTTTTTTCATTCACATTTTGTTTTGGCGCCATTGAGCTGCTTTATTATTATTGTTGCATAATCTTATGCAGATTTTGTGAGTAAATAAAATACAAGTGTCAAATAATCCTGAACCCTTTGGTCAGACTGATGAGAGTGGGAGTCTTCATGTAAAACCCTACTTCTCTCTGTCTGCCATTAAGAGCAAATCAACCACTTGTATTTCTTACAATCATACGAGCCAGAACCCGGGCACAAATATAAATTTATTAGATGAAAAGGGACCGGGAAAGTTGCTCATCTCCCATACCCTAGAGAAGTGGGCTAAAGGCAAATTTTCTACTTGAAAATTTAACACACTAAAAGTCTTCCCTAGGGACTTAGCCTTTTAACCCATTACCTCGTCACAATAATTATAGGGGAGAACGGGGCAGGTCTGCCATCTTTTCAGTTTTTCTCGTTATAAATGACAGCCTAACTGAAGTAGAAGCTCTATTTATAGATCACTAGTTAGGTCAATGCATGGTCGATATACGTGTATAAAAAAAATCAGTAAAAGCACAAACGGGGTTTTTTTCTGCATGCTGCTGGAAGTACACCCACCCTTACTTGCCACAAGGTGGGGCAAGTCCGCCTACAAGCTGGGAAAAGGCTACCGCACCCACCCACCCCCCCCCTCCTCGTGCTTATGCCTAGAAATACTTAATAAAACCCAGAATCACAGAGAATCTTCCATTACTACGCCCCCTTTCAATACCAAAATTCAACACTTCTCTTCATTTCTTCTTCTTCTACGTTCCCAGCGGCCATGTTTAAATCTTTCGTCCAGTCCGATGGCGACGTTTGCTGTCTTTTCTGCCTTTCTCTTCATTTAAAAAAACACGTAAACCGAAATTAAGTGACAGATTTATTTGTTACCAAAAATAGCAAAAATCACGTTTTTGCTCTCGATTTTTCTCAAATTGATGCACGCTCTCCACACTTACACAGGATATGGCGGGATGATAGCGTGTGGCTATCTATCACGCGCCGGGGTGGGCGGACCTGCCCCGTTGTCCCCTACAGTGCATACCACAGTGCTTAGCAAACAGACTCACCTAGGTAGTTGTTGAGGGCGGTGAGGTTTTCGCGGGCGATGTGCTTGACCTCCTCAGGGCTGTGTCGGCCCATGCCCTGGGCCCAGCCCATCTTACGAAGTCCAGGAGAAATGAACCAGTTGATGAAGAACGGAGAGAGGTTGAAAGCCTTCCGCAGCATGTCGTAGGGCACCTCGTTCACCCAGCGAGTCACCAGCAGTATCCTGCAAAGCGAAAAAAGAAATGGAACGTGTCGATGCCTCGGGGCAGTGGGTGGATGCCTCGTGCCTCCATACGGGGAGAGCTGGACGACCCCCGCCCCATCCATGAGTCTCTCCCCGTGGGGATACCGGGGGGTCTTTCGTACAAAAAAAATTGTTTCCCCATCTTTCTGGAAGTTCTGTGCTTGTAGGTTCCTCTAATCTACCACTCTCTTTGATCCTGCCTTTTCCCTTACTGCTTACTGTCATCTACTATCTTTCTGACTTATTGGTCCATTCTCCTGCCTCTTTTTAAAAAAATATTCCAAATATTTGAGCTAGCTCCTCCGACATCGGAATGTGTCGGCTGTACGCAGCGGGGAGACCAGTGAAAACTGAAAACCGGACACATACGTACCTTACTCATTATGGCCATATGGCTTGGGAACGCAGAAGAAGAAGAAGAAGATTGTGCGTCATTTGGCATACGTGAAGGATCTGTTCCGTACATTTGCTCAAAATGGATAGCATCACTAGCTGACATTACTCTGCAGTAGTGGGCCAACAATAAATGAGAGCTGTATAATAAATGATCTTCCGCAGTATTATTGAAAAACATCAAGGCACGGATTAGTCGTCTTTTGTGGAAGACTATGACACGAACTAGGGGGAGCATAAATCATAATTATGCACTGGGCTCTCGTGCCGAATGGATGGGTTGGCCCTTGGGGACCTTCCCCAAAGCCAGCTGTGTCCTCAACTCCCTTTGGCCGGCCGAGCAGAGTGGAGATGTACCCTGAGCAAGACATCTCCACTATAAACAAATTTTAGCTAGCCCACCGGAATAGCCAGGGCTCCCAGGGACCCCCATTTGGGAGTCTATGAAGCACTAAAATTCGAAAGGACCCTCTAAAAGAATGTGCAGGGGGTCCCAGGGATGCACTAGAAACATTCTGTTTAGCATTATCAATGCCACTGGGACCCTCTATCCCGCCTCTAGGATCCTCTATATTGTAAGTGAAGGAGTCCCTGGGACCCCTTGTTTTGCGGGATGATTGGGAGCCCACTGGTAGCTTAGCTATCTGGCAGTCATAGTAGGAGCAGCAGCAGCAGCAGCAGCAGTAGTAGTAGTAGCAGTAGTAGCAGTAGTAGTAGTAGCAGGAGCAGGAGCAGCCGTAGTAGTAGTAGTAGTAGCAGCAGCAGCAGCAGCAGCAGCAGTAGGCTAGTAGTAGCAGCAGCAGTAGTAGTAGTAGTAGTAGCAGCAGCAGCAGCAGCAGTAGCAGCAGCAGTAGTAGTAGTAGCAGCAGTAGTAGTAGCAGCAGCAGCAGTAGCAGCAGCAGCAGTAGTAATAGCAGTAGTAGTAGTTGTAGCAGAAGCAGTGGTATTTGGAGAAGGAGCAGCATCAAAAGCAGTAGTAGCAGTAGTAAAAAAAGAGAGGTGAGGCGAGCAATCAATGATGACCAAGAAGAAAGAGAAGATCATGATGATGCTGATGATGCTGATGATGCTGATGATGATGACGACGACGACGTCGATGATGATGACGATGACGACGACGACGATGATGATGATGATGATGATGATGATGATGACGACGACGACGATGATGATGGCGATGATGATGATGATGACGACGACGATAATGATGATGACGATGACGATGACAACGACGGCCCCTCACCAGTACAGGTTGTCCTCCACCAATCGTTGGAGTAATTTTGGTGTTTTACGTCCTCTCGACCCGGGAAGGCACATATGGGACATGTATATTAGTAGGGTATGTGAAAATAAGGAGAACGACATTTTACAAGACATACAGAGACAAAAACATAAACATTACATATAATTGGGAGGAGGGGATGGAATTCTCTTTGTGCGCAAGTTAAAATGTTCTTTTGAAAAGATTGGGAAACCGAATTCGTATTAAGAAAGATTGCGAATCGTGATTCTTAATAAAAGAATCTATGTGTGTGTAAAATGTTGTATTTTTTTAAAAAGCTTGTATATCTTGTCTGACCCAAACCGACGAATTTCTGTACATTAAAATTCCAGGGCTACTGGTTTTAAAAGTCAAGAAATATCTTTATTTTATTATTAAAAGCCTAATTTGGCCCATAGTTATGTTAAAATTTGTATTTACAAATATTTATTTAATTTATTTACAAAAATTTATGACTTGAATTTCAGGTCAAAGGGCAAGGCCCCATAGATAGATAAAATTTAAAATATCCTATCGGGGGAGAGAACTCTCTCCCCAATGACTTCCCTGTAAACAAAAGCAGGGGAAATATGTACATGCGGATAGTTAATCTTATTAAAAACCGTAAAAGTCTTGTGTTTATACTTTTATTTACATAAAGTTCTGGGAACAACAAAAGAGGGGGAGGGAGGGACTTCGGAGGGTCTCAGCACACAGTGGGGGGCGGGACAAGCGGGGGGAGCGATACGCAGGCCATCCCTGCGTCAGCAGCCCCACCGCAGGCCCACCCCAACACAGGGGAGACCAGCTCGACGAAGTAAAATAAGAATAAAAAAGGTTCCCAGAACATGGGGATTTAGGCCGTGATATTGTTTAAAGTTTATTATTCCATTCATACCACATTCGTTCAATTATTAATATTTTGATTTTTGCGGCAATAGCGCAACCAGAAAGGGAGACTACCCGGTTGGTGAAATAATCATTGTAGGTGGGGAACCCATGTTAAAATTTGTAAAAATGCTTGTAGTAAAATTGCGAATTATATTAAAATATGTTCGAAGGATAAGATATTTATGGATAAAATGTTGTTCATAAAATATATAAAGTCATCGTAGGACGGGTATGAGCTGTGTAGGACCCCGGCAGGCAATCGGTGACCGTGGTGCATATTAAAAGTAGTGGTGGGGTGTATGTTTGCTTTGGTCCTCTTCGTTAAGCGAGAGGACCAATGAAAAGCGTTGTAAATTTTGACAGTGAAGTACTACACGAATATTCGCGCTAAGAGGCGTTCATCACGTAGCTTGTTTTATCTTCTGCATTTGCCAGGACCAATGAAAATGCTTTAAGGTTTGCCGTGCTTGGCTAAATAGTTTGTTGTTGGTTATAAGGCAGAGACTTACAAATTTTTAACATGTGGTTTTAAATTTTATACAATGTACACCTGCAGAGTCCCGAGGGGGGAGGGCTACAAAATCTCCCCCGCCCTCGATGTCATACAGGTGGACGTTATGATAATATATTATATTTAAATATATGGCTGGTGGCATGGGAGCCCGAGCACAAGTAAGAGTGGGATAGAGTGGTGGTGAGAGAGGTTAATGATTCTTTCTTGACTAGGGCAGGGGGAGGGAGGGAGAGGGACCCCTCCTCCCCACCCCAGACAGAGGAAAGGCGCCATGTTACCGGGGACCTGCACGGATGCGGAGGGACCCCGGGCACCAGGCACAAGGGCCTGGCGCAACGTTGTGACGTGACGGCTACAAAGGAGGCCCCCGGAGTTCGGGCCGCGCACCCATCCACGGGGGGGGAGGTGAGTAAAAAATGTGCTCAAAAGAGCCAGCACTAACAGTTGTGATACGTGCTGTCTATTAAAAAAGGGGAAGGTGGGGGGTATAAGGGAGTGGAGGGTGGTCAGGTGCGCGGACCGCTGTCCGGGGGGACCCCTCCCTCACCGGTGTAAAGAGTGTAGTAGAGTTGAGTTATTAAGTTGTTTTATGTATTTTAGTTCAGATTAAAATATGTGGCCGAAGGAGGCGTTCTTGATTGCCTCCCCGAACCATACCAGGGGGGACCATTCCTGTGGGCCTCTAGATAGGATGGAGTCTTGAGTAAACGGGATATTTAAAGATTTTAGTTTGTCTAAAAAGGTTGATAATTGGTTTCGGATGTAGTCACAAGGTGTGAAAAGGTGTTCAAGGTCTAAGATGTTGTTACAAATGCAGGGCAGTTCCTTATATTTACAAAAGTAAGATCTGGTTCTTAACCGAAGAATTAAAGATTGTATTTTATGTGGTATTGACAGGAACAGTCCCCCCTGGACAATTTTGGGGTCCCAGGAGTGGGTTTTGGCATATGATTCCAATTCCTTTGCCCACTCCTGGGAGGTCGCTTTTTTTAACATGTTCTTAGTCTCTCCAACAGAGAGTTTAATAGAAATGGTATTGCCGGAATGACCCAGGGCGGCCGATTTGGCATCTTTGTCCACTAGGTCATTACCGGTTAGACCACAGTGGGATGGGATCCACACCATAAGAACCTGAGTACCTCTAAGGTGTAGAAGATGTGTAAGATGTAAGATTTCGTTTTTGATTTCTGCACGGTTGTGACTGTTGCCTTGTAAAGCTTTGAGTGAGGAAAGAGAGTCAGTAAATATGACAATCTGGAATGGAGATATTGGTGAGTTATTAATGAAGGCCAGTGCTTCTAGGATGGCCCAGAGTTCGGCAGAAAAGATGGAAATGTTGTTGTTGAGTTGGAAAGATTTAGATATTTTGAGACTTGGAATATTAAACGCGCACCCTATTTTGTTGTAACTTATTAGGGAGCCGTCCGTGTATATTGATAAGTACTGTCTGAGATCATATATTTTCTGTTTGGCTGCGGCTGTAAGACGGTTAGGGTCAAGTTCTTTGTTGTAAAGATGATGAAGATTAATATCTATATCGGGTGGATCCCAGTCCCACTGTGGGGGTCTGTGCTGAGGAAAGGCTGCGATGTTATTAAAGGAGATATCTGCTTTATTCATTAGGTCTTGTGTAAAATCGTGGATATTAATAAATTTTTTGTGTTTTTTTGACGTAGCGAAGTATGGGTCGGAGAATGAAGTCATAAATTCATCTTCTGTAAAAATTTTAGTGGCGTAAAGGCGGGTTAGAAGTGAAGCGCAATTTAGTTTAATTAAGTGAGGTAGTGGGATCCAGTCGATGTCCCTATAGATCAGTGATGTTATTGCGAACTTTGGGAGGCCCAGGGCAGTCTTTAAGGCCTTAATTTCAAAGCGTTGAAGGGTTGTAAGGTTAGCTTGTGTTAGGGAGTAAAATGCTTCCATGCCATATGTTAATCTGCTTCTTACAAGTGTTCTTACTAAGTATGTTAAAAATTTGGGGTCCTTAGCCCATGGTTGTCTTGCTATGACTTTTATAAAGTTTAGTGCTTTGTGTGCTTTTTGAGTCAGGTAGTTGATATGGTTATTCCAGGATAAATTGTATGTTAGAAGAACCCCAAGAAATTTAACTGATTGTACAGGTAGTTTAGGGGTATTATCAATGTTCATAGTGAGGTCGTTGACCTTAGTGGTTGAAAAGATTATGAAATCACATTTCTGGGGGGCTACTGTGAATCCATTGCTGTGTAAATAGTTGGTTATTTTGTTTGTGTTGGTTTGGTGGATAAGGAGGTGGGGGTCTAAACTATGGTATTTTCCGGGGGGGGTGTTGATGGACCAGATTGCGATGTCGTCAGCGTACATTGAGATCTTACAATTTTGTAGTTTTAATTTATAAATATCATGGACCATGATGTTAAAGAGGATGGGGGCTATAATGCTGCCCTGGGGCACTCCCATGTCAAGGTGGTGGGACATCGATAGGGATTGACCTACCCTCACTCTTAAGCTCCGGTTATGTAAAAAAGAGAGTATGAAGTTAAATGTGTTGCCCTCAATACCGAGGCTGCTGAGTTTGTCAAGGAGTTTCCCATGCCAGACTGAGTCATAGGCCCCTTTTATATCAAAAAAGGTGGCCATGACTTTTCTGCGACGTGCAAATGACCGTCTGACATGGGAGACAAGTCTGACGACTTGTTCCATACAGTTTCTATGACGGCGAAAGCCTGCCTGAAAGTTGGGGATAATGTTGTTTTTATCTAGGAAATATTCCAATCTATGTTTTACGATACGCTCGTAAATTTTGCCCAAGTGGGGGGTGAGGGAGATGGGGCGGTAGCTTTTGGGATCCCTTGCCGGTTTTCCTGGCTTCAGGATCCCTACCACCTGTGCCTCCTTCCATGCCAGGGGCACAGTTCCCCCTTCCCAACACTTGGAGTAAAAGTCATGTAAAATGATATGAAAGGATGGGGGCAGTTCTTTTATTAGTTTGTAGGAGATAGGGTCTTCTCCTGTGGCTTTGCTAGTTTTTTTGATTAGATTAATGGATGCAGCAACCTCGGTGATCTTCAGAGGGGCATTAATGAAATGTGAGTTGTTATCAGATTTTGTATGGTGAGGGTGGCTTTGTCGTTTAATTTTGTCTTTGGTAGGAAGAAATTTGGTTTGGCTGGCCTGGGCAAATGTTTCTGCTAGAATATTAGCTGTGTCGTAATTATTGGTGGTGAG
Organism: Phymorhynchus buccinoides; assembly: GCA_017654935.2. Classification (NCBI taxonomy): domain Eukaryota; kingdom Metazoa; phylum Mollusca; class Gastropoda; order Neogastropoda; family Raphitomidae; genus Phymorhynchus; species Phymorhynchus buccinoides. Next base: position 32,426,097 of record CM065696.1, read on the forward strand.
TATGTTATTTCTAAGGACTCTGGGCTCCCATACCTTATCTTTAGCGTTCATTTTTCTTAATTTTTTCCATGCTTTAGCAAGATCTTTGTAGTCAGTTATATCCTGGTTATTAAAGTGTTCCCTTTTAGATTCGTTAATTGTATCATCACAGTAAGTCTCTGCCTCGAGTTTTAATATATGATTGGGGAGAGAGGGGTGCAGGTCAAAGCGATTGCAGGCCTTCTTCTTGGCCTGCACTGCCTGTCTTACCCTCTCGTTCCACCAAGGCTTTGCTCTAGGCTTACTGTTATCGTACAGGGGAAGAGCAGGAATCGCCCTATCACTGGCTTGTATAATAGTATTTCTGATGTTATCGTAATAGGTCTCTAAGTTATTGTGTGAAATATTATCGACTGTATCTTTATTTAAAATTGATCGAAAGAGGTGCCAATTGGCTTTATCGAAGTTGTACTTATGGTGTTGTTTTTGTGTATTTTTAGTTTCTTCATGTGGGACGTTAAACTCAATAGAAATCGGTTTATGATCAGAAAATAAAGTATCGGAAAAGGGATACCACTCGTGACTGACTAAGAGGTTAGGAGACACAAGGGACAAATCAATGGCGGAGGGTTTTTGTTTGGTGCTGTCAGGAAATCTAGTGGAAGAGCCATCGTTTATAAGTACTAATTCGGAATTATTGATTTCATTAAATAGTCTGGTACCTCCAGGATCGGGTTTGGAGTTAAAGGCCTCCCAGGCGGGGTGGTGGGCATTGAAGTCCCCCACCACGACCCAGGAGGCAGAATTATGGAGTGAGGAAAGCCAGTCACAAGTGGCATTGGCATGATAGCCTTTTGGAAAGTAAATATTTAGGAAGTTTGTTGTTGTGCCGTTGATTCTGGCTTGAATAGTATTAGAGTAAACAGTATCGTTGTCAGTGACTATGGGGGATGGAACTGCGGTGTATTTTATGTGTTGACTTATGTATGTTGCTGTGTATACCCTACCTATTTCATTACTAACACTAGGGGGGTATTGGTAGCCATAAATTTTTGGAAGATCGGAAAATTTTGAACTCAAGGATTGTAAACATAATAGTTGGTACTTAGTAGTATTAGTCTGCAGAAAGTATAGTAAATGATCAATGGTTCTTGCAATGGAACGACAGTTCCACTGCAAGACACTAAATTTTTGGACTTCGCCTTTTAACAAAAGAAGGGGGGTAACTACTAAAATGATACTATTTTTAGAATGTTGTTTATAGTTTTTGTTGTTGTGATTTCCGGGAGGACTGTGAGGACATCCTGCCCTTCCCCTCCTGGCTGCCAGCCCCTGGAAGTCCACAGGCTAGCTCAGCCAGTCTCATGAGACTGCTACCTGGACCCATTGAAATAGTTGAGGGGTCACAGGTGGATGGCAGGAGGGAAACCAGTCCCTCCAAAAGCAGAATAGGTTTGTTTGATATCCTGGCCCTGGCAAACTGTTTCAATATTTCGGACATGAACTGTTCTGCTGGGGATTTTCCGTTGGGTTGTTGGGTATTGGTGTCAGGGATGATAGGGCATTGGACTTGGGCGGGTTCTGTGGGTTTGGGTGGCGGAGTGTTGTTTGTCTGTTTGGTGTGTAATTTGAAAAGCTTGTCCATATGGGTGGTGATTCTGTCCATCATTTTGGCTGTGTGCAGGTTGATTTTTTCTGTGATTAGTTCATCAAGACGGTCATGGGAGGCTTGTAGGGTGGCCTGCTGTTTGGCCTTGGAGGCTTTGTTCTTGAGCCTTTTTTTAGTGATGCTTGAGAGTCTTCCCCGTACGGGGAAGCTTACTGATGAGGACTTGGGACCTGGGGGGAGAGGGGGAGGGGAGGGTTGTAGGGGGGTCATGTTCATGGGGGTGCTGGGGGTGGATAGGTGTTCTTGTAGGGGAACCGGGATGTTTGGTTGGGCAGGTTTGTGTCTAGAGAGGGCTTGTGCGTATGAGTTAGTTGTTTGTTGCTGTTTTGGTGGTTGTGAGGGCATACGCCATGAAGGGTCAATGATTGGGGGTGGTGACAGTGGGATTTGATTACGTTGTTGTTTTTCTGTTTCTATGACTATTTTGGCTCTACGTGTGGCCTCAGCGTAGGTGATGAACACCTCTGCTCTTATCTTATTAGCTTTAAGTCTGATTTGGTATTGTGGGCAGCCGTTGTAGGCTGCTGAGTGTGGGCCCCCGCAGTTTACGCATTTGGCCATGGGGGCCGTGCAGTCTTTGGCTGCATGGCCGGGCCCGGCGCACTTGGTGCAGATGTTTTTGGTGGCACGGCACTGGTCGATGTTATGACCCAGCCGTGCACACCTTCGACACCTCCTGACAGGGGCCACAAAGGGATGGACTACATACTCTGTAATGGAGATTTGGGTGAGTTTTGGAAGAATGGGTTTGTTGAATGTTATTTTCAAGGCCTTGGAGTCTGAACCATCTCTGTTTTTCAATCTCATGATGGATTTTGCATCTTGTATGTATGGAAGGAGCTCTTGGATGTTCTCACCGAGGGGTATGGGTTTGATGACCCCCTCGGTGGTGATGGATGGGATTGAACATGTGATTGGAATTTTTGAGACTTCTGTCAGTTTTGAAAGTCTGTTTTGTTGCTCTGTGGATTGGCATCCAATCAGCCACCGGCTGCCCGCCAGGGGTCTCTGGCTGATGATATTGCCTATTGCATTGCTCCACAGCTTCATCTGGGAGAGGGGGCCAAGACCGCTAATGGTGGCTGGCCCCGTACCCATGTCCTGTACGATGACTGGGTACCTTACGAATGTAGGGGGTGGCAAAATCTGGTTGTTGTTTCTTTGGGGACGTGGTGGTATTTTGTTTGTTGACTGTTGTTGTGGTTTGTTTTGGGTGTGTGTAGCGGACTCTAGGTCAGTATCATTTGTTTGCATAGTGCTGTCGTCGTTCAAGGTTTCGACGCTGTTTGAGAGTCTGACAGGAGTGGTTATCTCTCTGTCTTGGTCTCCGTGATGTGAGTGTGTCTCATGATCAGTGGAAGGGAGAGGGGTGGGGCCCTCGCCCTCCATAACCCTGAGGTCTTCTTTGGTTTTTTTATCTGCCTGAGTTTGGGTGATGCTGGTGTCTGAGTCTGTTCTTCTAAGGCGTTTTCGTGTGGGTGTGAACATTGCGAAGACGTCATCTGGTGAGGTCCCCTTTGGGGTGAGTGGGGTCGTATCTTTGGGTTCTTCCAGCGAGATATCTGGGCTGGGGGATTGGGGGGTCTCCCTGACTGTGTGAGATACCGGGGGGTCCATGCCCCCTCTTTTTTCCTGGAGTTCACTCATGCGTTTTATGCGATATCAATCGTTCAATAAACAAAAAACATGGGAAAAATCATAAAAGGTAAGGGTGAAAAAGGTTTATTAGAAAAATTATACACAAAGGTAATAAAAGGGTGCCAACCCGTACCGAGAGGAACTACACTTAATTTAATTGATGGCTGTTAGAATAGATAGGCCCGAGAGTCAACCGGGACTCAAGCTTTCTTGAGGTTTCTATTTACTCACTGCGTTTTTAGAAAAAAAAAAATAAAAAAGGAGGAGGAGAGGGCCCGTATCGGGGAGGAACCTCGTTGTAGGGTGGTGGAGGATCAGCTCTCAGGTTGAAGGGGTTGGCTCCCTGTAGCGGCGTAAGGTGTAGCGCAGTTAGGCCTAGGCCTAGTGGTAGCTGCGTGATGTGAAGTTATCGTCCCCTTTAGTGGGGTGTAGAGTGGGCGCTGTAGTAGTAGCGCGTCTTCTTCTTTTGTAGTCCGTTCGTCTGTTCTTTTTCTCTTTTCTCAGCGTCGCTTAATTTCGGGAGCTCAGGTGTGCTCGCTTCGGCGGCTAGGCAGTATTGGGAGCCCTGCACACACACACACACACACACACACGCACACGCGCACGCGCACACACGCGCATGCGCATG
>CM065696.1:32435010-32440010 GCA_017654935.2 Phymorhynchus buccinoides
GCAATGCTTTTCTCAGGACTGTCACCACAGTAAACACCAAACACGTCAATGATAACATCCTACGTGCATTTACTTTACAAACAAACAACCTGGGGAAAAAATACAAAAATATATTTAAACAAGCTGGGTAATAAGAGAGCACAATGGCTGATGATAAAACGTGTACTGAATTGGGCGGTGTGACGATTAACGGTATTAACGGGCGATGCTGACTTGACACTCATGGTGTTAGCAGGTGCAGCAGTAACAAGGGCGTCGCCGAACGGCAGACATGTCCGTCACCAGCAATGCCACGCACTTGCGACACCCCGTAGAGTGTCACATCCTGACACAAAATTGGAAGGGATTCTGTCTTCTAGTTCACGAGATACAGCTTGAAGAAGAAACATATAGCGCAAAGAAGGAAATTTCGGTTTTCAAGGTCACACTTCAAGGTCAAGGTCAGCATGGTGATAATTTATGCTCGGATGTTTTCTTCTCTAGGGTATACAGTACCACACACAATCTGAAGCGCTTCTGTCAAGTACCAATGTGGAAAATATGGCTTAAAACCCAATGTGTAGACCCCTACCACTTTCAAGGCCTACTGATCGCCCGGACCGTGACCTTGACCTTGATCGGTATGCCACCATCAGAACGGGCATAAGCCAAAGTACCTTCATGCCAAATTTGAAGACTCTAACACTAACGGTGTGGGAGTTATGGCCCCTGAAAGATTTTCGGTTTTCAAGGTCGTACGCCAAGGTCAAGGTCACGACGGCAAAATGGTTTGCGCGGATGCCTTCCTCTCATGGTGACACACCAGCACACAAAATTTGACGTGATTCGGTCAACCCGTTCGAAAGATATCCTTGGGACAGACAGAAGGAGAAAAAAATGACCCTCCGATTTTCAGGCTCCAGCGATCTTTTTGATCTTGACCTTGACCTTGATCGGTATGCCATCATCAGAACGGGCATAAGCCAAACCACCTTCATACCAAGTTTCAACATCCTATGTTGATCGGTGCCCGAGATATGGCTAAAAATAGATTTTCGGTTTTCAAGGTCGTACGTCAAGATCAAGGTCACGACGGCAAAATGGTTTGCGCCGATCTCTTCCTATTAAGGAGGCACACCTTCACACAAAATGTGACGCGATTCAGTCAAGCGGTTCGGGAGATATCCTTGGGACAGACACAAAAATAAACAAACAAACAAAAAAACAAAAATACAAACCAGCCCATCGCAATAGTCCGTCTTGGTGACGGACTAATGAACGGGCAGGTGTGGTAATAAGTGGACGTCAATAAAGTAGCGTGGTGATCAACGGTGTTAGCGGGTGGCATCAGATTAAGATTAACCACGTTAAGAGAAGGTACGTTGATGAACGGAGTTAACGTCTGGGGTGTGGTGGTTAACAGGTGTATGGTGGCTAACGGGTATTAAACGCACAGCCGCCATATATACTCCTCACAAAAAGTCAAGCAACAAACTGAATCAAATTGGTGTTTGTCACCCTTTGAAAATGCACGGGCTAGCTTTTAATGTGAAACGATGCATTTGGATTTTAATGATGGGCGTCAGCAAGTGTGAAGACGGCCTGGGGGGAGATGTTTGGCCTTTGCTGTTGCTGAGCATGCCCGTTCTGGAGGTGACAATCTGATGGTCTGGGTGGCATTTGGACTGGAGGACGTACCCATGTAGGGGTCATCCGGAGGGGCACCGTGAACGTTATACACTACTTGAATGACATCATCAGACCTCAAGTGATCCCCCTGATGAAATAGCATGGTGCTAGCTTTGTTTTTGTGGACGACAACGCGCCATGTCACAGGGCTCATGTCATCAGCAACGAGTTGAACACCCACAACATCGCCCATCTTGACTGGCCACCCCAGTTGGGGGGAGGGTGCGGTGGGGAGTACAGCGCTATGAGAGAAGAAGATCGAAGGAAGGAAGGAAGGGCATAGGTGGGGTGGGGGTGGGAGGGCGGGGTGGGGGTGGGAGGGCGGGGTGGGTGGGAGGGTGGGGGGGTAGGAGTGCGGGGGGATGGTGTGGGGGGGGGGGGGGGGGTAGAGCAGGATGAGAGAAGAAGATGGAAAGAAGGAGAGACACAAAAGTAATAATATAATATTTCGTGGACCCCAAAAAACTGCTGCTCAGTATTACCGGTACTTGGCATTACCGGTACTAGGCATTACCGGTGCTCGGTATTTCCGGTACTAGGCGTTGCGCTAGTGATGATTAACGGGTGGCTGGTACTGTCCCCCCCTGGGTGGTGCACTGTGTCCAGTCAGGCCAGAACGTGTCCTTCATGCGCTCGCAGTAACGCACCAGCTCGGGGAACTCGTCCTGAAACATGGTGGACACGGAACCGGGGAGGTGCCAGTAGAGCTGAGCCAGCTGACCGAACACCGCACAGTCCTCCTCACAGGGCCGGTCCCCCATCAGAAACTTCTTCTCACCTGAGACAACAACAGACACGTATTTTTCGAAGGTGTGAGCATTGTCTTTCTGAACGGAGACTAGCCAAAAAGCCTGAATATACAAAGAGTGATTACTCCGCAGCTGACTGAAGCCAGTGGTGTTTTTTTACTCCCCACCCTCTCACCTACACTACAGGTGGGGATCGTTGTGAACTCACTCACTGCCTCTGTTACCATACTTAACACTTAATAATAATAAAGCAATTGTTAGCATTTCTACAGCGCCTTTCTATAATTATTTTACACTCAAGGTGCTCCCATTCACTGTGACACACGCAGTCACACAAGACATGATTACCCAATCATTCACCCAGGTACAAGATCAAGAAGGAAATATTTACAAACCGAATGAGCTTTGAAAGTAGTGAGTCTTGAGCTTAACTTTGAAACCAGAGAGAGTTGGTTCATGACGGAGATCGACTGGGAGGGAATTCCAAACAGCAGGGGCACTGAAACTGAAACCGCGGTCACCAAATGATTTTAGATTTGTGTTTGGAACTTTCACCTTCCAGGTTGGAAATGAGAAAGTTGGCTTCATTCTTCGCAAGGTTGGTGGGCTGCGAAGTTATCACTCTATGTGACATTTAGGCTTCTTTTTTTTGGACTCACCTAGATAGTTGGTGAGGGCGGTGAGGTTTTCGCGGGCGATGTGCTTGACCTCCTCATGGCTGTGTCGGCCCATGCCCTGGGCCCAGCCCATCTTACGTACTGGTGGACAGATTAGCCACTTGATGACGAACGGAGAGATGTTGAAAGCCTTCTGCAGCATGTCATACGGCACCTCGTTCACCCAGCGAGTAACCACTAGCACCCTGCAAAGTTACAACTGAACGTGTTATGATTTGGTATACCTTCATTACCTACGCATAATTAGACAGGGCTCCCAGGGACACCCCCATTTGGGGTTCTATGAAGCACTAAAAGTCTAAAGGACCCTCTAAAAGAATGTGCAGGGGGTCCCAGGGATGCATTAGAAAAATTTTCTAACGCATTCGCAATGCCACTGGGACCCTCTATCCCGCCTCTATGACCCTCTGTACTGTAAGTGAAGGAGTCCCTGGGACCCCTTGCTTTGGTGGGACGATTGGGAGCCCAGATTAGATAAAAAATATTCCTGTGTTTTTTGGTGATAGTATTAGCACTCTGAGAAACTGAAAGGCATGAAATGTTTTCCTTATTGCTTTTTTAACCCTTTCACCGCCAATGTAACATTTTTGCACCACAATGATTTAACACCCATGTCATTCAAACCCTTGAAATCAGGGTCTGTTATTCAATGATATTGTGTTCCTAAATTTGAGCAGTAAGGATTGACCTTATTCTAAATAAGTCACCGAGAAATCCCACAATATTGCGGACAAAATATTTTCTGTAGCCAAGTAAGTTAAATGGACATTTTTGGCTCAAAGATGGCTGGCGGTGAAAGGGTTAATGGATTTATACATGTATTAGTTTCAGTGAGTGAATGCTCGGATATTATACTTCTCCAACGCCAATTGCCTTTTTACATCACTTAAAAAGGAATTCCGTATTTTGAATTCCAATGACTTTATCCGTATAAAGCTTAGGCAGTTCTGTCGGTCGGGATATCAGACAACATGACATACTTGTAAACAGTAAAGCAGGTGTCCATGAAAAGGTTGGGAGGACACAGAACCAAGTCTATTTAATAGGAATTGTTCGGAAATAATTAAGGGGAGTAATTTTCATGGTGTGTGGGAGTGATCTTGCCTAATTCAATCGGTCAAACAGGGGAAGTTACTCTACCATCAGGTAAATCCCCAGCCCTCGCTTCGTGTGTTTGAGGAGACACACAGCATGTAGAACGCAGTGCGTCATTCTAAAATTGATGTAATTTATATTTTTACGTCACAGTTTGCAAGTTCTATCACTTTGTAGCAACTGGCCACCCCTTATTTTTTTCTAAAAAAAAAATGTTTGCAAGTTGCTGACAGGCATCCTGCGGTTTCAAGCTTCGACGCCATGGTTGCTATTGTTTTGACCGAGTAAGTCGAGGTAATCAACTCTAATTTTCACGAAGTGCTCTCCCCTAGTTTTTGTTTTTTTTCGAAAATCGTCTATTCTCAAATTGGGGGATACTCGGCATGTGAAGAAAAAAAAGCATATCATAGAAACATGCAAACTCTAGGTCAAACAACACAAAATGGAATGCCACTAAGGAGTGTGTGGTCCCTAGGTATCTGAATGACATCCTGAAGCATCTCCTCGGAGGAACCGGCAGATGAGGTTCTGGACCTTCTGCTGGGGAGTCATGTCCAACTCTTTTGTAAGGGCCTTTTCAGGATGTTCAATCATGAGGCGTTGGGTTACTGATACACGGATGGTTCTCAGGTCATGTCCTAAGCACGTTCTATAACATTTATTCACAGTTCTGATATTACTAACAAACATTTGTTACAACTTTCTAACTACTCAAAAACTAGGAATAATGATTTGAAAATACTAACCCAATATAGCAGAACTAACACTAGAAAGAATGTATTTAGTAACAGAGTCACTAAATACTGGAATT
>CM065696.1:32445010-32447510 GCA_017654935.2 Phymorhynchus buccinoides
GGGCATTGCCTCCAGTGTTGTTCTTTGTATCCACAAATGTCCCACACGTGTCTGTTCCAGACCGAGAGGACGTAAAACACCATTGTTCATTCAAACTTCATCAACATGAAAAGGAGAATTCAAACAAAAGAAACAGCAAAAAGCCCTCTGGTACTCGTAAGCGTTTATTGCATTTATTCGAAAACAAAAGCCAGATCGCACGCACGCACGCACGCACGCACACACACACACACACACACGCACACACACACACACACGCACACGCACACACACACACACACGCACACAGCACACACACACGCACACACACGCACACACACACACACACAGGGGACACACGCACACAACACATATGCACGCACGTACTAGCGTGCGAAAGCCCACATGTGTGCTACACTAACATTAAGTCAAGTACGCGCACATTCACTCTCACCCTAGTTCATTATAAACCACTAATTTATAAACATTACGTGTATTATGCATATGATAAGAACGTGTCATGACATAGGGAAGACGGGGGAAAAAGCCCATGGGCGGGTAAGAAGCCCACGCCAATTATCTCATGAAATGACGCACATTTCAGTCACAGTTTGCCCATGAGACGAGTGTTAATGTTTAGCATTCGTCTCATGGTCAAATTTGACTGAAATTTGCTTTATTTCATGAGATAATTGGCATGGGCTTCTTACCCGCCCATGAGCTTGTTACCCCGTCTTCTCCTATATAGGGGAAGACGGGGTAAAAAGCGCATGGGCGGGTAAGAAGCCCACCCCAATTATCTCATGAAATGAAGCAAATTTCAGTCTCATTTTGCCCATGAGACGAGCGTTAATGTCTAGCATTCGTCTCATGGGCAAATTTGACTGAAAGTTTCTTTATTTCATGAGATAATTGGGGTGGGCTTCTTACCCGCCCATGCGCTTTTTACCCCGTCTTCCCCTAATGACACTTCCCAAGTCACTTTGTTTTTAATAGAAACAAAACACAATAAAAGAAAAGCATTTGAAATATATGCAGCATTAAAACCAACATGTTTCAACCAACTAAAACAATCCAAATGTCAATACATGTTCAGGCAAAACTTTGGGAACATAATATTATATCCTCTGGCTATATATACTGGTCTCCAAAATTTAAGGGCCGGAGGAACGATCTTCTCTCTTCTGTCTTGGAGGCATGCTTATTGAGAGCTCTGGTTGCCGCCCTTAAATACACATTCGTGTCTAACTTTTGCTCAGCAGTGTTCACTACAGTCATGCCTTGCACGTGCAATAGGCAAGAAACCTGCATCAGCCCTGATTCTTCAGCGAAAAGAGACCAAACTTTCGTGAAATTCTCGTGAATTTGCCACGTTTTAAGCGTATCTGAAAACGCTGTTGCTGTGCTGCAATGTCTGCAAAACTGGTTCAGGCACGTGCAACAGGAAGGAAAGTTATTGAGTAGCCTAAGTTTTGCAATTTTCTTCATTGTTGTCTTAGTGTACAATAAATAGATATCAAGCTACTGAAAACAGAAGCCGGCCCTTAACTTTTGGAGACCAGTATAGTACTAATAGTTTGCTTTGATAAAAACTTTTTTGTGTCCAATGTCTGTATTTGTGAACCTCACAAACAAACTCAGTTAGCTTTAACTTTACGATTTGTTCTGTGTTCTGAAAAGAAGAAAACAAAGTGCTGATTTACTTTTTCTCCTAATGGGGGAGAAGGACAGTGCCTATTCAAAGACATGTTTCGTCTTTTGAAAAGATAATCTGTCATTATAGACATTCCACAAAAAACTGGCTCTAGGCTACATGACCCTTTTGAAAAATAGCACCAACTTCAAGGTGTCATTCTTGTTGAGCTTGTGCGTAGTTTGAATTGGGAAACAAATACTGTTGTGTAGTTTATAGGCCTACGACTGGTTGGCAATCAAGTTCATATCATCACCATGAACAACACTTTCAACACTTCCCCATTAACGTTTGTGAGAAGTCAATGAGTAACCGTTCTGTTATTACTAGGTTAGTTTAGGTTAGGTTAGGTACATTACAGTCACAGAGTCTCTGTGAAATTAGGGTTGCTCCCACCTGGAGAGCGCGTCGCAGCCAGAGGCGCGCCACCCAATTTTTTTGTGTGTGTGCAGGCGATTTTTGTCTGACTGATGAGAAAGGAAGGGGGGTAAATTTTGACCAAATGACAACGTTTTCGTTGCCACTGGGTTTAACGTGTGCTAAGTGCATGGGCACACGGGACCTCGGTTTATCGTCTCATCCGAAAGACGTGTGATGTGGTGATTAACGGTGTTAACGGGTAGTGGCATGATGAATATTAGCGGGTGGCGGGTACTGCCCCCCCCCCCCCCCCCCCCGCGGGTGGTGCACTGTGTGGTGTGATGATCAACGGGTGGTGTGATGATTGACGGGTGGTGTGATGATTGACGGGTGGTGTGATGATTGACGGGTGGTGTGATGATTAGCGGGTGGTGTGATGATTGACGGGTGGTGTGATGATTAACGGGT
>CM065696.1:32450010-32451661 GCA_017654935.2 Phymorhynchus buccinoides
AAGTAAAACATTCTCTCCATCCTGAAATGACACGTTTCAATGTTCTCTGAATCTTCCCAATCCTGAAGTGGTGACCATTATTAAAAATAATTTCCAATGTGTGTGTGGGTCTGTGTACACAGGATGGGTGGGTGGGTGGGTGGGTGAGGATAGTGTTAGAGTTGCATATCTATCATCTTGTTTTAACCCTTTCAACGCCAGCCAAACATTTCCATTAAATTTACTTGGGTAGAGAACAAAATCCATCTGCAGTATTGGGGATTCTTCTGTGACAGCTATATAAAATAAGGTCTACCCTTACTTTCCAAAAACTAAGACAATAGGGTCTTTGGATAATAGACCCCAATTTGATGCCTTTTAGTGACATAGGTGTTAAATCACTGTGGTGCTAAAAATGAGACTTTGGCGGCGAAAGGGTTAATCTGCCATTAAGTTTGGCAGAAATGCTTGATTTTATAAGACCGTAGATCCCGATACAAAGTTGGCCACTCCTGGAGACTCTTTCCATCAGTTGTTTTCTATCCTGAGTTCAGGATCATGCCTGAACTACTTTCATCCATGTATTAACTCATTCCGGACGAATCCTGAGTATACTCGGAACAGGAGAACGCCAGTCATGGCCTAATTCCGAGTATTCTCGGAACAGCTATTTTGGTTTAGCCTAAACCTTGTCTGAATCCATGTTTTCTCAATCCAAACCAGGTCTTTCGAGTTACTTTTCTCTTCGCCATACCTCCAGCATTCGCTTCACTTATGCTTAGCACTTTTATTTCATTTATTAATGTTAAGCAATGTCCAAACATCGGCCCTATGCAGGCTTCACAAAATACTCCAACAAGGTTTCATTCATAGCGATAGGTATAGGGAGACTAATGATTCAGATTTTAATACAAGTCACCACGATTTCAAAGTGAAAATTAAACGTGGATCAACCAGTAACGTTGCTGAAAATGATTCACAGAGGTGAGTTTTGTTGCACTTTATTATCTAATTTTATAGGACCCCAGGCCCGTAATGATGTTTGCCCTCAGGTAGCAAAGTCCTGACAGGGTTTTAAAGCGATCTATGCAATATTAGAGGACAGACAGACACACACACACACAAAAGAAGAAACAGACAAGGATGATCAGATTGACCGGGGGGGTTAGGGTACCTTGAAACATGGCAGAGATGGGGACAGATCTAGGCAGGTGCCAGTGGATCTGAGCAAGCTGACCAAACACCGCACAGTCCTCCTCACAGGGCCGGTCCCCCATCAGAAACTTCTTCTGTCCTGGGATAACAACAGACACATGGAAAATCAAAAAATGCAGCGCATATTAACATCATCGTGTGGCTTTCGCCATTAAATAGGTTTTTATTCACCAACACTGTCTTACAATAATCTATACAAATATGAATAAGCGGCATTAACAAGCTTGAAGCTTATAATGTGCCTACCTTTACCATTGTAATGTACATATGTACTTTAAATGTACATATGTGCATTGTAATGTGCATATGTACATTGTAATGTGCATATGTACATTGTAATGTACATATGGCAGCTGGCAAATACAACACACAAGTACTGTCATGCTTAACACGAATAAATTTAAACAAAATAAATCAGTTTTCCAACTGCTTCATTTTTAACATCTTCTACTTCACG
>CM065696.1:32452161-32487161 GCA_017654935.2 Phymorhynchus buccinoides
GCACAACCTTTTGCGCCAAAACCATGTTGGCAATCTGAATATAATTTGTTTTCTTTAAAATAGTGAACAACGTTATCCCTTATTATTGATTCAAGTACCTAAGTTATACATGTTAAGTTTACTTGTCTATAATTGCCAGGATCTGTTCTATTACCTTTCTTAAAAATAGCTGTAACTTCTGCATTTATCCAATTATCTGGTTCAAATGTACTTTTGAACATTTAAACTGCTATTGCGGTATTTGCGTACGAGGTGCATGCTGTGGGAGTTTGTGGCATCAGAATAGACGATTTTCGGAAAAAAAAACTAGGTGGAGAGCACTTCGCGTAAATTAGAGTTGTTTACCTCCATTACTCGGTCAAATACCATAGCAACAATTGGCGTCGAAGCTTGAAGCCACAGGATGCGAGTCAGCGACTTGCAAAAAACCTTTTTTAGAAAAATTAGGGGTGGCCAGTGGCCACAAACTGATAAAACTTGCAAAATGGTGACGTAAAAATACAAATGACATAAATTTTAGAATGACGCACGGTGTTCTAAGTGCTGTATGTCTGCTCAAACACACGAGTAGATAGGCTACGAGAGCTGATGGTAGAGTAACTTCCCCTGTTTTGACCGATTGAATTAGGCAAGATCCCTCCTCACACACCCCCCCCATGAAATTATTCCCTTAATTGTTTCCGAACAATTCCTTATTGTCAGAGGATCATGCTTAATTTCAGAGGATTGAAACATTTCTGACAGGATTGGCTTCTAGTTCTACTCTTAGATTTTACCTTTTCATTGAGTGTTACAGGGCTCACGCTAACGCATGTTTCTTGCGTATTTTACGCATTTAAAAAATCACTGACGCATTCTTACGGCGTTTACGCATAATCCGTACGCAAAATGACGTCCGCTCAAAATCGCATCTGAGTCTAGATGGTGAATCAGACTTTAGAAGTCCTACGGTCCCTACACGTATAGTGGTTCTGCTACACCAAACATTGGAACAGTCTATAGAAAAGTGCCACTGCTTTCAGTACTGCTGTGACGTAGGCGCAGTGCAGTGTGGCGGGAAAATCACTGTAATCGCATTGGGGTGATAACAGGGCTCGTGTCGACTTTGAGGATCGCCGAGATCGCCGAAAATGACTGGTTAGTGAATAAAAATGCATGTTTTTGTTGCTGGTCTTGTTTTCATTGTTTTTAGCTTAGATTTATCATTTTGTTCTTTGACGCGATTTTTTTGTTCCCTTGCGCCTTTTTTGGCCAACGTCGCGTAAGCAAAACGCGTTCTCAAAAACAGTAGCGTGACCCCTGGTGTTATCTTTTCTACTTCTATGCAGTAAATCTTTTCCGTCTTGTGGGCAACTGATTTCAGTGTTGTCCCTGCACAGTCTGGGGCCTTGGTGGCCCCTGTACCGCGGTTTTCCAGAGGATTGGACTTCAGACTTCTGATGCCTGGTCATCCATTCCACTGCCATTGAGATGGCCCTTAGCATAATGCTGTGCCATGTCAGGGGGGGGGGGGGGGGGGGGGGTAACAAAAATTGGGGGAGGGAGGGAGAGGGGAGGACCTGGCTGAAGCCAGTGAAGGCTGAAATTTGTGTTCAGGAATTAGGCCTATTTGTACTGAAATGAGTCATTGACACCAGGCAGTTAGCTAGAATGTAATATTATAGCTTGATTTACGTCCTGTTATCAGTTTGCTCTTATCTATATCTGTACTGGGCCTTCGCCTTGTTTTACATTTACAGCCTAGGTCATGATAAAAACCTAATCTTATCATTAGGATCAATTTTATTTTGTTAATTCGTGTGCATTCAGTTTCACTTTATTACATATTTTATTGACTAAATAAGGCCACACACACAAAAAAGTTGTGGTTAAGGTAGCATGGCCCCCCAAATAGGGTAGGTAGGCCCCAACTTTTTTCTTTTTCTTTTTAAGGTCAAGATTGACAAAACGCACAAGTGGTGTTGAAAAGTCTAGTTCAGCTATCTTAGCTGAACCACTTCGGCAAGTGATAATGTTTTCCTTTCCTACATCCGGATGAATGTCCCGGAAAATATCCACGAGTGTGTAAGATGCTTTGAAAATGCTAATCACCCTCGTATTTTCAGAAATATGACTATGAGCACATGGCTCCATGACGCCATTTAAATGTTTTTTAGTAATCAAGATAGTTACTAATAACGCGTTTAATAATCTCTCTGTACACGAGAGTACGCTATATTGTACATGCCTCACACAACCGTTCAACACTAGGCAGGTTTGCATCATTACATAAAAAATATTTTTAAAAGAATGCTTAACGGTACATTTTTAAAAATTTGTGGCATTATTTATAATAATAAAAGCTAACATCTGTTAAACTTAAGTTCCAAAGTAAAAAATGTATTACTAATAGTAGTACTAGCAAAGACTCTAAAAGGGTAAGATGGACTACTTAAGAGTTACCGCGAGCCGGGCTGATACTGTGATAGAGTTATCGTTAGTGGGGTAGTTACACCATTCACAGACTCAGACTAGAATTTGAACGGAGAATTCAACTGGCCTATCGACATGTAAATGTGTCACATTTAAAAGGGACATAACGAGTGTTTCTGTCCTCACTACTCATATAGGGAAAAGGGACCAGATGTTAGTCTTTTCTTTTCAGTGTCTTTGGTACTAGCCGATTAATGATATTTTACACACAAAAAAGCATGACAAAGAAGACAATGAGAGGGGTAGTGACTCATTTTCATGCATTGTCGTCCTTACAATACTCTAGAAGTCATTTCATTGGTTGAAAACTATTAAGGGACCGTAGAGGAATGCTTTTATACCAGTTTGGGTTGCATGGGTTCGCTGAGTTGTGAACGTTTAAACACTATGTACGCCATAGAGCGTACTCTCACGTTGAACAGTTGTGAAAAGAAGCAATCGACCAGTGTTGAATGAGTTAATGCATTCTTTATCTTTATTGGGCCCTTTACTCAAATGGCTTTTATCATTGGTTGACATTAGCCTGAAGTAGGGGCCAACAGTAACATGAGAGCTGTACAATAGATGATTTTCTACAGTAATGGAAAATCATAGTACAGTAATAGAAAATCACGGTACAGTTTAGACTCTTCTTGAAGACTATGACTCTCGAACGAGGGGGCCCTTGCACCGGCTCTGGTGCTGCAGCCAAAGGGATGGGTTGGCCTTTGGGGGACCTTCCTCAACGCCAGCTGTGTCCTCAAATCCCTTTGGCCGAGAGAGTGGGGATGTACCCTGGGCAAGGCATCTCCACTATAAACAAATTCTCGCCCAACCCGCCAGAATAGTATCTGCCCCCTCGGCTATCTGGCAGTCATTGTCGGAAACGACAGACTAGCATTACATTCTTTTTGCTATGTACTTCCAGAGCAATGGCAGCAGCAGCAGCAGCAGGAGAAGCGGGACCTTTCAGTGATGGAGGCAGCAGGGGAGGGCTGGGATTTCTTCGCCAACCCAAACGACAGACTAGCATTACATTCTTTTTGCTATGTACTTCCAGAGCAATGGCAGCAGCAGCAGGAGGAGGAGCGGGACCTTTCAGTGATGGAGGGAGGACTGGGATTTCTTCGCCAACCCAAACGGCAGACTAGCATTACCTTCTTTTTGCTATGTACTTCCAGAACAATGGCAGCAGCAGCAGTAGCAGCAGCAGCAGGAGCAGCAGCGGGAGCAGCAGGAGCAGGAGCGGGACCTTTCAGTGATGGAGGGAGCAAGGGAGGGCTGGGATTTCTTCGCCAACCCAAACGCCACATTGACCAGCACCACCGGCTTCGCTTCTGCGACATCCTCCCAAAGCCCGGGGGGGGCCAGGGGGAGGGAGAGGGAGGGGCGGCGGCACCACCGCCAGTGCCCGGGCCACTGATGGGCGTTATTACGCTGGAGAAGGACAGCACCTACAGCTGCAAGCTGTGTGCCCGCCGCTACCTTCTGACTGAGGCGGCCCTCAACCAGCACTGCGAGAGCCAGAAGCATCGCACAGCTGTTCGCCTGAGCCAGATGCAGAAGTGGGTATTTTGCTGGTTTGTTATTGTCCAGGGTTGGGTGTGTTCCCCCCCCCCCCTATTTTGTTAACTCTTGTGTTTTCTGATTTTTGTTTTGTCTTTAGGCGGTTTGTTCTCCTGCTTGTATTGCTAATTGTTCTTTGTTATATATGTGTGACTTAGCACCACTAAAGGGACATTAACTATTGTGTCAAAAATGATCATTCTGAGAAAATGGTGCAGGTTAGAAACTTCAGACAATTGTCTTTCAAATGATATAAGAACCATTCTTATGAAGTTGTTAGGGTGACTGTCAGCCATTTTGAGAAATCACAGTCTGAAGTTTAGCCTAGCTGAAGAAAATGCATTGACCTACTCATTTTAAAGCACTTTTGGGGGGTATTTAGAGACCATAGAAAAGATTGTCCTTTATAAATATGAAAGATGGGATGTTAGAGAGCAAGAAAATACTCAAAAATTCTTAAAAAATGATATTTTTGACTTTGCAAGCCTGTTTTGAGAAACTAGCCCTAGTGGTGCTGGGTCACATATGTGCTCGAGAAGTGTTGAAGGAGTGAAGCTGAAAGCAGACATATATATACGTACCTCTGCGTCCATGTTTTTCTTCTTATTGTCATTGATTTTTAACCCTTTCACCGCCAATGTCGCGTTTTGGCACCATAATGTTTTATACCCATGCCATAAAAAGCCTTGAAATCTGGGTCTGTTGTCCAACGATCTTGTGTTCTTGATTTGAAGAGGTAAGGGTAGGCCTTATTTTAAACATGTCACAGAGGAATCCCCAAGATTGCAGACAAAATCTTTTCTCTATTCATGTAAGATTAATTGAAAAATTTTGGCTTAAAAATGGCTGGCGGCGAAAGGGTTAAGATAAAGCTGCTGATTGACAGAGAAACATCTGTTGAGCTTCTCTCCTTCAGTAAGTTACTCATATCTCCTCTTCGGAGGACAACTGGATATATATCCCCATATCTTCTGCTGAACATAATCATTTCATGACGCTTCAATGCCAACAGAAAGATGCCAGAAGCAGCAGCAGCCGGAACGGACAAACCGGCAGCGCCTACAACCACCTCCGCTGTGCCGTCGCCGGACCGCCTGCGCATCGAAAGCGACTCCTACGACCCCAAGAAGGGAGAGCACTCCAAGGTGGTGGTGCTTGGGGAGAGTCAGACCTTGACCTTCCGGGTGACCAACGTGAGTGCCAACACCGTCTTCCGCTTCCAGAGCTGGCAGGCGGCCACCTTGTCTGAGGAATTCACCCTGCAGGACCCCACCTCTTCCGCTGACGAGAACATCGTTCTGAAACCCAGTGAGTCACTGCTGCATGGGGGAAAGTAGGCCGGGAGTGCTCCTGAAATCAGGATAGGGAAACAGTGATCGCGTTTACTGGTAATTATCAGTAAAATACCAGAGCTGTTTACACTACTCGTTTCGAGTAGTATTCTACTCAATTTGGACTTCTACTACCACTCTTCAAAATTGCTCTAAATACTCATTTTCAATGAACATTGTTTGATGGTTTAATTAATAGGACTACTCATTTCACACCAAAACTACTCATTTCAGCTATCCAGACTACTCAAGACTTGTGTAGGTGGTAAACAGGTCTGTGATTGTGAAACTAAATATGTCCAAGGGACTGATACATTTTTGCCAGGACTAATAAATTGTTTAACAGGGCCTCTGATATTGTGGTTTTCACTGGTTTTTGTTTCCTTGGGACTGGTTTTGGCATCTGTTGGGGTTGTGGGTGGGGTTTTTTTTTTGGGGAGGTGGGTGCATTGGACTGGTTTTCAAAATTCCTAGCGCGATCACTGGGGAAAGTTGAAAGAGTTTTCAGGGTTGGTTATCTTGCAGGGTTCATACAGTCTTTGAAGGTCTTTGAGAAATGGAGTGCCATTTTCAAGTCTTTGAAAATTGACTTTGGTCTGTGAAAATTGTGAAATGGTTTGTGAAAAAGTCATTGGTGCCATAAAAAAAATTTTGTTGTTTGCTTCCAGAATTAATAAAGAAGCAATTTTTAATTTTGTTTATGTTCCTATATCCACGGTCTGATGATCAAGTTTCGTCTAGCAGACTTCCTCGATTTGTCAAGAGTTAGTTCCTTTCGCTATATCTGGGTCTTTTGGCTACTGTGCTGCTACTTGAGTGATCGTGATCGAAGCAAAAGAAAGTTGAAAATGCCAGGCAGCTGCCATTTCAACTGCCATTTTCTCTTCAATCTTGGGACCTAGGATGCTCAAATTTTGCATGCGGATAGGTACTAAGAATATCTAGGCCAAGTTTGAAAATGAAGGTCAAGGTCACTGGAGCCTGGCACAATAACGGAGGGACCTAGGACGCTCAAATTTTGCATGCGGATAGGTACTAAAGGTATCTAGGCAAGTTCCCAAATGAAGGTCAAGGTCACTGGCGCCGAAAATGCTGCAGCGCATTTGGGCCTGTATTCGCATCGTGATATCTTCAAGGTTCGTTACCAGCTGAGAGACGAAGCACTGCAACTGAAAATACTGCCGCGCAGCTGGTGGTCTAGCGTCTTAACGCTTTAGCTTGTTTATTTCTTTGTTCGTTTGTTTCTCCCCGTGGGGATACCGGGGGGTCTTTTGTGAAAAATAGTCCCCTCACCTTCTGGAAGTTCTGTGCTTATAACTTCCTCTAATCTGCCTTGTCTCTTTGACTCTGCCTTTTCCCTTTGCTTTCTATCATCTACTATCTTTCTGACTTATTGGCCCATTCTCCTGCCTTTTTTCCAAAAAATCTTCCAAATTATTTTTCTCCTTTGAGCTCCTCCGAAATTGGAATGTGTCGGCTGCACGCAGCGGGGAGACCAGTAAAAACTAAAAACCGGACGCATACATTGCCCGTTATGGCCATATGGCCTGGGAACGCAGAAGAAGAAGAAGAAGACGTTTGTTTGTTTTTAGGCATGCAACTGAAGCTGAACCTGAAGATGTCCCCAAAGGAGGAGTCCGTCCACGCCTTCAAGTTGCTGTTTCGCTTTGACGACGTGACGCGCAGCACGGTGAGTGCCGTGTCGACTAACGTCAAGGCGTCGTTCGTCACCCAGCAGACCCGGGACCTGTCGTCCACAGGAGGGTACTACGATTCGCGGCAGAGGAGGCCCCCCAGGAAGGCGTTTTATCGCCGCGGGGCTGCCGTGCCTGGCAAGCCTTTGCCCGTGTGAGTGCCGTGTGCTGTGCTGTGGTGGGGCATGGTTGTCTCATGTCATGGCTGTGTTGTGTTGTGTCGTCTTGTGACAAATCCCCTCCCCCTCTCTCTCTCTCTCTCTCTCTCTCTCTCTCTCTCTCTCTCTCTCTCTCTCTCTCTCTCTCTCTCTCTCTCTCTCTCTCTCTCTCTCTCTCTCTCTCTCTCTCTCTCTCTCTCTCTCTCTCTCTCTCTCTCTCTCTCTCTCTCTCTCCCTCTCTCTCTCTCTCTCTCTCTCTCTCTCTCTCTCTCTCTCTCTCTCTCTCTTTTTCATCAAGACGTGATTCACTTAGCTGTGTCTGTCTATTTTGTTCTTTTTCTTTTTTTTAAAAACAAACTGTGGGGTCCTGTAGCAGTGCTGCAGTCAACTAAAAACTTGTGGCTTCCGGCTTTTGGGGTTAAAAGCGTTAAAAAAACACAAAAATTCCTGGCATGAGAGACTTCAGGTAAGCGTCATTGCCAGTTTTGTAAGCAATGACGTGATTTTGTGCGAACGGAGACATGTAAAAAAAGAGAAAAAAAGCGAAATCAACAAAGCGAAAGTGTTGACTTACTGTTTCGGCACGGTCGGAATGAGTGCCGTCTGCTTCAAAGTTCGCCCACTGACTAATTAACTCATGTCTAAGATCCCTTTAACGAAATAACTCACGGAAATATCATTAAAAATATCCTGCCTTGGCATGAGACTGTGTCAGACCAGTTGACATAAGCTAGAACACCAAGGCTACATCAAAATGTTGTTATGCTCTGAATGGTTGTGCGTGGATTGTCTTAAGCCATGACAAGCTCCCAGCATAACATCATCAGTCTAAAATCCCCCGAAGACGGAGTGTGGCTGCCCACATGGCGGGGTAATCAAAAACGGTCACACACAACGTTCTCATCCCTAGCTGGTGCATTTGTACCTTTGTGTTCAAGTGCTTCAGCTGTTGGGATGATCCCTGGAGTCGTTAAGTTAAGCCAGGGAACAACAACATTAAGAATATTATGAAAGGCAAAATTTTCTTTGAATTTAACCTAGTAGTCAAAATCGGTACAAAATCACAATCGCGGCTCGAATCAATATCGGATCGTCTTCATCGAGTTACACCGACATCGGCTACCCCCCCTTCTACTGCATTATGATCTTCTATCACCCTTTCACTGTCGATATCCGATCTAACAAAACCTAAGAATTCATGATTTAAACAAACATCGATGCTAATTTCCAGTAGGAAGCTTTGCCAACAGGAAAACCTGCCATATTTGATAGTGAACTTTACTTTCTGACCGATCAACACTTTTGAAAAATTCAATACAACAATTACAAAAGCAAATGGCAGCTTGCCGGAAGAGAAAGAAGCAGCCGAGCCTCGTTCTGAAGCTAAGGTGAGGTTGTTTCTGTTACAGACCTGCCTACTGCTACGATTTGGCTGTAGCAGCTTGGAAAAATAAAGCTTTGCTACGGAGCTACGGCAACCTTAACATTGTTACGGGGAAAAAAAAGATTGCCGCCTCATTTTATTTTTGCTTGTGCCGTTCCCAGTTTTGTCTGTTTCCAAGAGCAGACGCGCGATAACCTAGTCACTTCCGTTTTTTATCAAAGTGACTGCGCATGCGTTCTTATTACTTTCTCTGAAAAAATGGCGGACTTCAGCAGCAGTAGCGATTCGGGAGATGTTTCAAACGAAGAAAAACGAACCCAAACCAGAAAACGAAAATCATCTGGCGCACCAGAAAAAACATTGGCCTGCCGCACAAGTTTTCAAAATAGCTTACCGTATTTTTCGGACTATAAGGCGCACCTTTGTATAAGGCGCACCTTTGCATAAGGCGCACCCCCCAAATTTTATCCAAATTTTAGATTTCGTTACTATATTTTCTTATAATTCATCAGTCGCATTATAAGGCGCAGGGGTCTGAGTCTTGGGAAAAAGTATCGCCTTATAGTCCGAAAAATATGGTACATGAAGCAGTGGCCTTGCATCGTCAGAAGTCGACTCGGTGCGAACCATGCTCGCTGCAACCTCTGCCATGCAGACTTCTCTGTGAATCATGGCGGTAGAGACAATTGCTGTCGACATGTTCAATCGGTGAAACATAAGCAGTACGTTTCGGTCGTCATTTGTGGATGCTACTGAAAAATTTGCCATGCTACTGAAAATTGATGGCTGGGCTACTGATTGGAAAAATTCCAGGTAGGCAGGTCTGCTATTATTAGTAACAGAAATAAATTCTGCGAAGCATTGGTTTGGAGTACCCCTCTCTGGGCGACACAGGGCGCCTGCAGTTGCAGGGAAGAGTATCTGCTCGGCGACACAGTGTGCTAAAGGTTAAGAATCATAGAATTGACCCCCCTCAACAAAAGTGTTGGTGATTTGTTAATATTCCTGATTGGAGAATTTGACATATGACGTAAAGAATTGTTCCCCCGCTTCCCCCATGCTGAACAACTTTTCATGTAGTTTCAGGTTCTTGGTATTCCCAATCCTTCATTTCAGGTTCTAGGGTATTCCGGTATTCTACTTTCAGGTTTTTTGGACTTCCTCCCACCAGCACCCCTGGATGTGCGATATTCATATTGTGATGATACAATATTACGATTTGCAACGTTGTGATTATCCAATGCACGATATGTGACGTTGCGGTGATTATCCAATGCACGATATGTGACATTGCGGTGTGTATGATGCACATACACGATATTATGACATGCATTGTTGCGGTGATTATCCAATGCACGATATGTGACGTTGCGGTGATTATCCAATGCATGATATATGACATTGTGATATATATGATACGCATACACGATATTATAACATGCATTGTTGCGGTGATTCAATGCGCGATATTTGTGCAGCGCTGAAGGGATGGACAGTCTGGAGAAGAAGCGCCCCTTGCCGTGGTTTCGACATGCCGGAGCATGTGCACAACTTCATCAACGACGGCGTGGTATTTGTGTGCAGCGCTGAAGGGATGGACAATCTGGAGAAGAAGCGCCCCTTGCCGTGGTTCGACATGCCGGAGCATGTGCACAACTTCATCAACGACGGCATGGTCGTCAAGAGAGACTTCACCGCTTCGCAGACCGAAGAGCTCAACGCTTACAAGTAAGACGAACTCTCCATCACCCATTTGTTTTAACTCTGTTTATTGATTTGTGTTATAATGATTATCTTCTCCAGTGAAGTGAAGACCTGGTGACCTCTCTCTCTCTCTCTCACTCTCTCTCTCTCTCTCTCTCTCTCTCTCTCTCTCTCTCTCTCTCTCTCTCTCTCTCTCTCTCTCCCTCCCTCCCTCCCTCCCTCCCTCCTTCCCTCCCTCCCTCCCTCCCTCCCTCCCTCCCTCCCTCTCTCTCACTCTCTGAACATACTCAGCAACAAAGAGTTTAGAAAATGAGCTTTATTTGTATGTATTTTTCTCAAAGAGCAAGGCATAAAAATGCAATGCTATAGTATAGATGGACAAAAAGAGACTGTCAAATTGCTGATTCCGCCCCCCCCCCCCCCCTCCCCTAGTGTTCCAGTGAAAGGGATCGACCGAAGACGTCAACATCGAACGCCACATTACCTCTCTCACTCAGCGTCATATTATCGAAACTGCAAACTCCCTGGCTTCGTCATGCACTGTCACCGACTTCTTCAAGCCAACAGAAGGAAAGGAGGACAAAGATAACTTATCTCTTCCAAGTCTCATTATCTCATCTATGGCATCAATTGTCTACCAAATAAAAAGCGCAGAGGAACAAACCAAAAGCTTCCTATTGTGTAAGAATGGTTGTGACGCTTCCAGACAAGACTTGTTTTAAGCAAGACAAGTTCACAAGGATTAAAAAGTGCTTGCTTCAAATTATGTTTGCGCGCGAAAGGTAAGATGCCATATCAAAATTCCTCAACTCCCCAAAATTACTCTTTGCTGCTACAAATATTCCTCTTTGGTCTGTTAGGGGTTGGCAGGTCTGCTCACAAATGTCAAATTGCATCGTGTTGGGGTCGAATCGTATGTAGCGTAGCTGCTAGCAGATCCCTTAACTCATTCGCATCGCAACGATTTTGAATTATTAAATAAACTCTCAAATCACCCCAGCAACACAAACAAAACTTACATAAACAAAAGGAGAAATTAAAGAAAATTACAGGTTTTTACTTCAGGTTTAGACACAGGGAAGTGGTAGATCAGACTTTTTATATATATAGACTTTATATAGAAAAAAACTCTACACCGATTGGTTTCCCCACAACAAACCACTACAAAAAAGCAAAGTCAGAGGCGAAATTGTGGTCTAAGGGAGTGAAACGAGTTTAGAAGTGACCAAGGTATGGTGTGCACACAGATTTACCTCCCTTGAAACAAGTGCATAAAATTGACAACTACAGTGGAACCTCCCTTATAAGACATTCAAACATCACCCAAAATGAGGTCTTATAACAGAGGGGTCTTATAAGGGAGGTAATTTTAATACTTACAAAGAAGGGCAATGTCTCAGAGAAGTAGGTCTTATACAAGAAAATAAAGAACACAAAACGCCCATATTCTAGTTAGCAGCGAATTTTCAAGCGTCTTACACACTTTTCTTCAGGCCCTATAATGGGAGGTCTTATAAGGGAGGTCTTATAAGGGAGGTTCCACTGTATCTATTAATTCCGGACATGCACGGCCGGAACGACTTGAACGAGTTATCAATCGCTGCAATAAAATTAAAAATGAAGGCGGAAGTGGTGGTGAGTTGCATGATGAGTGAGCAAGATAGCGGATGAATGATTGGATGTGGTGTGAGAGTTACATATTTTTTTAATGTAAATTTATGTTTCATATTTTTTATTTAATATTTTTATTTTGATATATCTCATCTTATTTTTTAAATGGTGGAAGACAAGTTTCCATGTGCGTTGTACAATGCCAATGGACAATAAAGAAACTTATCAGGGTTCGTACAGGGTCCTTGAAACCTTGAAAAGTACTGGAAAATTGACATGGCCTTTTCCAGGGCTTGAAAAGTGCTTGAAAAACAGCAAAGAAAACTCCTGGAAAAGTCCTGGAATTTTCAAAATCGTCTGACCACGTCCTTAATCTCAATCCATCAAAGTCAAAATCTCTCCTCCACAAAAAATAATTGAAGGTTAAAACTAAATTAAAATAAAATAAAACTGTTGGTCATACCGATATCGCGATCATGGCAGACGACATTTGCATGAGTTGTCTGCTGCTGAAGTTACTTCCCTTTACCGTACTTCCGTTTTCCAACAAAATGGAGACTGCATTTTCAACGATGTTTGGCTGCAAAAAAAAAAAAGAATATCAGAGCTGGTTAGCTCCGTCAACAGATCAAAACTGAAAGCTACCTGCCCAGTATGCAAAAAGAACTTTGACATCACAGCATGGACGAGAGTGCTGTAAAAAGCCATTGTCAAGGCCAGAAGCACAAGCAACTCAGGCGGGAACGAAACCGACATTGACCGGTATGCCAGATTGAGTCCTTGAAATTTAGTAAACTGGTCCTGGAATAGTCCTGGAATTTTTTTGACACAGATCTGTACGAACCCTGACATATGCCTTTCAGACAGGCACTGACGGAGGACCAGGTGACCTTCCACAACTACCGCATGCGGCAGTCTCCATTTGTGGGAAAATGGAAGTACGGTAAAGGAAGTAAAACTTCCAGCAGCAGACAACTCATGCAATGTCGTACTGCCATGATCGCGATATCGGGATTATTTATTGACACCAGTTTTATTTTATTTAATTTAGTTAACCTTCAATTATTTTTGTGGAGGAGAGATTTGACTTTGGGATTGAGATTAAGGGGACGTGGTCAGACTGGATTTTAAAAATTCAGGACTTTTCAAGAGTCTTGCTGTTTCAAGCACTTTTCAAGCCCGTGGAAAAGGCCATGTCATATTTTCCAGTATTTTTCAAGGTTCAAGGACCCTGTACGAACCCTGATAAGTTTCTTATTGTCCATTGGCATTGTACAACGCACATGGAAAACTTGTCTTCCACATTAAAACATAGATGAGATATATCAAAATAAAAATACTTAAATAAAAAAATATGAAACATGAATGTTACATTAAATAAAATGTAATCTCTCACACTACATCCACTCATTCATCCGCTATTGTCACTAATCATGCAACTCACCACCACTTCCGCTTCATTTAATTTTATTGCAGCGATTGATAACTCGTTCAAGTCGTTCGCCGTGCATGTACGAATAATAGATACAGTGAACCTCCCTATAAGACCTCCCTGTTATAAGACCTCCCATTATAGGGCCTGAAAGAAAAGTGTGTTTAAGACGCTTTGAAAAATCGCTGCTAACTAGAAATGGGCGTTTTGTCTGTTCTTTATTTTATTGTATAAGGAACTATCTTCTTTGAGAACAGGCACTTCTTTGTAAGTATTAAATTACCTCCCTTATAAGACCCCTTGTTATAAGACCTCATTTTGGGTGATTGTGTGAAGTTATAAGGGACGGTTCCACTGTAGTGTCAATTTAGCACTTGTTTTCAAGGGAGGTGAATCTGTTGCACACCATACCTTGGTCACTCTAAAACTCGTTTCACTCCCTTCAGCACCACAATTTTCGCTCTGACTTTGCTTTTTGTAGTGGTTCGTTGTGGAGATGGGAACCAATCGTTGTAGTGTTTTTTTTTAATATAAATTCGATATATATAAAATTCTGATTACCACTTCCCTGTGTCTTAAACCTGAAGTTAAAAACCTGTAATTTTCTTAATTTCTCTTTGTTTATGTAAAGTTTTGTTTGTGTTGCTGGGACGTGATTGAGAAGTATTAATAATCAAAATCGTGCGATGCGAATGGAGTTAAGGGATTGCTGAGCAGCTCGCTACATACGATTCGACACCAAACGATGCAATGACATTTGTGAGAAGACTGCAACCCTAACAGACCACAGAGGAATACTCGTCCGCAGCAAAGAGTAATTTTGGTGAGTAAGAGGAATTTTGGCTATGACTTACTTCGCGCGGCAAACATAATTTGGAAGAAGCACTTTTTAAATCCTTGTGAAATTGTCTAGCTTTAAAACAATCTTGTCTGAAGCGTCACAACCCTTCTTACACAATAGGAAGCTTTTGGTTTGTTCCTCTGCGCTTTTTTATTGGTAGCAATTGATGCCATAGATGAGATAATGAGACTTGGAAGATAAGTTATCTTTGTCCTCCTTCCTTCGTTGGCTTGAAACAGTCGGCGACAGTGCAAGCCGCACAGACACCAGGGAGTTTGAGTTTCGATAATATGTGATGCAGTACGCTAATACCCCAGCTAAAGTCGGTCCAAGCACAAGAGAGAGACAAGAGAAGAGTAGTAAGAAGAGAGAAAGAGAGAGATTTGATTGATTGAAAAATTGTTCAAAAAAACGATTAGGATAGATGAATGCTGTTTTTTGCCTGTTAATCTGTCTTCTCTGGCTTTCTGAAATATGAACAAGTCAAAAGTGATCATTTACGACATTAGCCTGGTTTTCGTGCGCATCACATCATGACGCTGAGAGAGAGAGGTAATGAAGCGTTCATGTTGAAGGTCCTTCGGTCGATCCTTTCACTGGAACACTAGGGGAGGGGGGGGGAGGAAAATCAGCAATTTGCGTCATCTTTTTGTCCACTATACTTAGCATTGCATTTGTTATGCCCTTGCTCTTTGAGAAAAATACAATAAAAATAAGCTCATTTTCTAATCTTTGTTGGCCGAGTATGTTCAGAGAGTGAGAGGGAGGGAGGGAGGGAGGGAGGGAGGGGGAGAGAAGAGGAGAGAGAGAGAGAGAGAGAGAAGGAGGAAACTGACAGGAGACGAGGAGAGAACTCTGGAGAGAGGTGAGAGCGAGAGAGAGAGAGAGAGGGCACAGGTCTTCAATTCCACTGGAGAAGATACTCATTTATAACACACATCAATATAAACAGAGTTTAAAACAACATGGGCGTGGAGAGTTACTCTTACTTGTAAAGCGTTGACTCTCGGTCTGCGGAAAGCGTGAAGTCTCTCTTGAAGACCATTTGCGTCGTTGATGAACGTTGTGCACATGCTCGGCAGTCGACCACGGCAAGGGGCGTTCTTCTCCAGATTCCATACATTAGCGCTGCACACAAATACCACGCCGGTCGTTGATGAAGTGTGTTACATGCCTTCCGGCAGTCGAAACCACGGCAAGGGCGCTTCTTCTCCAACTGTCCATCCCTTCAGCGCCCTGCCACAAATATCGCGCATGAATCACCGCAACAATGCATGTCCTAGTATCGTGTATGCCGTATCATATATATTTTGCAATTGGAACATTATCGTGCATTGGAAACACCGCAACAATGCATGTCATAATATCGTGTATGGCATTCATACACACCTCAATGTCACATATCGTGCATTGGATAATCACCGCAACCGTCACATTATCGTGCATTGGATAAATCACAACGTGCATAAATCGTAATATTGTATCATCACAATCGGATATCGCACATCCCAGGGGTGCTGGTGGAGGAAGTCCAAAAAACATTGAAAGTAGAATACCGGAATACCTAGAACAGAAATGAAGGATGGGAATACCAAGAACCTGAAAAACTTACATGAAAAGTTGTTCAGCATGGGGACGCGGGGGAACAATTCTTACGTCATATGTCCAAAATTCTCCAATCAGGAATATAACCAAATCACCAACACTTTTGTTGTGGGGGGGGGGAGGGGGGGGGGTCAATTCTATGATCTCTAACCTTAGCAACTGAGGCGCACGGTGTCGCCGAAGCAGATACTCTTCCTGCAATGCAGGCGCACTGTGTAGCCCAGAGAGGGGACTCAAAAAATGCTCGCAGAATTTATTTCTGTTAATAATATAGCAGACCTGCCTACTTGGAATTTTCCCAGTCAGTAGCCCAGCCATCAATTTTCAGTAGCATGGAAAATTTTTCAGTAGCATCCACAAATGACAGCCGAAATGTACTGGATTATGTTTTCACCCCCCCCCCCCCCCCAGATTGAACATGGCGACAGCAATCGTCTCTAACCGCCATGATTCACAGAGAAGTCTGCATAGCAGAGGTTGCAGCGAGCATGGTTCGCACCGAGATCGACGTCTGACGAATGCAAGGCCCACCTGCTTCATGCTACCGAATTTTTCGGACTATAGAGGCCAGATTTGTTTTTTTACTTTTTTTTCCCTACGACTATCAGACCCCTGCACCTTATCAATTTCGCGACTGCTGATGATATATATAAGGAAACAACTAATAGTAAGACGAAAATCCTAAAAATTTTGATACAAATTTGGGTGCCTGTTGCGCCTTATTGCAAAAGGTGCGGTGCGCCTCATAGTCCGAAAAATACGGTAAGCCATTTTGAAAACTTGTGCGGCAGGCCAATGTTTTTTATGGTGAACAAGATGATTTTCGTTTTCTGTTTTGGGTTCGTTTTTTTTAGTTTGAAACATCTCCCGAATAGCTACTGCTGCTGGAGTCCGCCATTTTTTTCAGAGAAAGTAAGCACGCAAAGAAAATGAATAAGAACGCCAATGCGCAAGTCACTTTGATTAAAAAACGCAACAAATGGGACTAGTGGTTATCGCCTGTGCGTCTGCTCTTGGAAAAAGACAAAACCGGAAACGGCACAAGCAAAAATAAAAATGCGCTGGCAAATTTTCTACCCCCCCCCCCCTCCCCCACCCCGCCACCCCCCCCCCCCTCCCCCCCCCGCCCCCACCCCCTCCCCCACCCCCCCCACCCCACCCAGTTAACAACGTTATAGGTGCCGTAGGCTCCTTAAGCCAAGCTTTATTTTTGGTAGCTGATATGGGCCAAATCGTAGCAGTAGGCAGGTCTGTAATAGAAACTACCTCACTTTAGTTTCAGAACGAGGCTCGGCTGCTTCTTTCTCCTCCGGCAAGCCGCCATTTGCTTTTTTTGTAGTTGATATTGAATTTTTCAAAAAGTAGTTGATCGTGTCACAGAAAGTCAAGGAAAGTTCCCTATCAAATATGGCAGATGTGTGGCAAATTTTTGGGGGGGGGGAAGCTTTCCTACTGGAAAATTAGCGCTTCGAATGCTTTTAACCCCAAAAGCCGGAAGCCACAAGTTTTTAGTTGACTGCAGCACTGCTACAGGACCCCACAGTTTGTTTTTAAAAAAAGAAGAAAAAAAGGAGCAGGACGAGACACATGCCTAAAGTGAATCTACGTCTTGATGAAAAAAAGAGAGATGGAGATGAGGACGAGAGAGACGAGAGGGAGATGAGAGAGAGATACGAGGAGAGGACTGAGAAGAGCGACGAGGGTAAACTCGGGACGAGAGATGAGAAGAGTTTGTTGCGCAAGAGACGTCGAGAGGGGAGAGTGGGTGGAGAGGAATGAGACGGATAGAGAGAGAGGCTGAGAGGTAGAGAGAGGACGCCGAAGGAGAGTTGAGAGAAGATGAGATCACGAGAGAGAGAAGAAAAACTGACAGACGAGCGAGACGAAGGGATGACGATGAGAGGGGATGTTGTCACAAGACGACACAACACACCAAAGTCCATGACATGAGACAACCATGCCCCACCACAGCACAGCACACGGCACTCACACGGGCAAAGGCTTGCCAGGCACGGCAGCCCCGCGGCGATAAAACGCCTTCCTGGGTGGCCTCCTCTGCCGCGAATCGTAGTACCCTCCTGTGGACGACAGGTCCCGGGTCTGCTGGGTGACGAACGACGCCTTGACGTTAGTCGACACGGCACTCACCGTGCTGCGCGTCACGTCGTCAAAGCGAAACAGCAACTTGAAGGCGTGGACGGACTCCTCCTTTGGGGACATCTTCAGGTTCAGCTTCAGTTGCATGCCTAAAAACAAACAAACGTCTTCTTCTTCTTCTTCTGCGTTCCCAGGCCACTTATGGCCATAATGGGTACAGGGCAAATGTGTGTGTCCGGTTTTTAGTTTTTACTGGTCTCCCCTGTGCTGCGTACAAGCCGACACATTCCGATTTCGGAGGAGCTCAAAGGAGAAAAATAATTTGGAAGATTTTTTTGGAAAAAAGGCAGGAGAATGGGCCAATAAGTCAGAAAGATAGTAGATGATAGAAAGCAAAGGGAAAAAATGGCAGAGTCAAAGAGACAAAGGCAGATTAGAGGAAGTTATAAGCACAGAACTTCCAGAAGGTGAGGGGACTATTTTTCACAAAAGACCCCCCGGTATCCCCACGGGGAGAAACAAACGAACAAAGAAATAAACAAACAAGCTAAAGCGTTAAGACGCTAGACCACCAGCTGCGCGGCAGTATTTTCAGTTGCAGTGCTTCGTCTCTCAGCTGGTAACGAACCTTGAAGATATCACGATGCGAATACAGGCCCAAATGCGCTGCAGCATTTTCGGCGCCAGTGACCTTGACCTTCATTTGGGAACTTGCCTAGATACCTTTAGTACCTATCCGCATGCAAAATTTGAGCGTCCTAGGTCCCTTCCGTTATTGTGCCAGGCTCCAGTGACCTTTGACCTTCATTTTCGAATTTGCCTAGATATTCTTAGTACCTATCCGCATGCAAAATTTGAGCATCCTAGGTCCCAAGATTGAAGAGAAAATGGCAGTTGAAATGGCAGCTGCCTGGCATTTTCAACTTTCTTTTGCTTCGATCACGATCACTCAAGTAGCACGACACAGTAGCCAAAAGACCCAGATATAGCGAAAGGAACTAACTCTTGACAAATCGAGGAAGTCTGCTAGACGAAACTTGATCATCAGACCGTGGATATAGGAACATAAACAAAATTAAATTGCTTCTTTATTAATTCTGGAAGCAAACAACAAACAAATTTTTTTTATATTGGCGTCAATGACTTTTTCACAAACCATTTCACAATTTTCACAGACCAAAGCCAATTTTCAAAGACTTGAAAATGGCACTCCATTTCTCAAAGACCTTCAAAGACTGTATGAACCCTGCAAGATAACCAACCCTGAAAACTCTTTCAACTTTCCCCAGTGATCGCGCTAGGAATTTTGAAAACCAGTCCCAATGAGCACCCACCCTCCCCCAAAAAAAAACACCCCACCCACAACCCCAACAGATGCCAAAACCAGTCCCAAGGAAACAAAAACCAGTGAAAACCACAATATCAAGAGCCCTGTTAAACAATTTATTAGTCCTGGCAAAAATGTATCAGTCCCTTGGACATATTTAGTTTCACAATCACAGACCTGTTTACCACCTACACAAGTCTTGAGTAGTCTGGATAGCTGAAATGAGTAGTTTTGGTGTGAAATGAGTAGTCCTCTTCAATTAAACCATCAAAACAATGTTCATTGAAAATGAGTATTTAGAGCAATTTTGAAGAGTGGTAGTAGAAGTCCAAATTGAGTAGAAGTAATACTACTCGAAACGAGTAGTGTAAACCAGCTCTGGTATTTTACTATATGATTACCAGTAAACGCGATCACTGTTTCCCTATCCTGATTTCAGGAGCACTCCCGGCCTACTTTCCCCCATGCAGCAGTGACTCACTGGGTTTCAGAACGATGTTCTCGTCAGCGGAAGAGGTGGGGTCCTGCAGGGTGAATTCCTCAGACAAGGTGGCCGCCTGCCAGCTCTGGAAGCGGAAGACGGTGTTGGCACTCACGTTGGTCACCCGGAAGGTCAAGGTCTGACTCTCCCCAAGCACCACCACCTTGGAGTGCTCTCCCTTCTTGGGGTCGTAGGAGTCGCTTTCGATGCGCAGGCGGTCCGGCGACGGCACAGCGGAGGTGGTTGTAGGCGCTGCCGGTTTGTCCGTTCCGGCTGCTGCTGCTTCTGGCATCTTTCTGTTGGCATTGAAGCGTCATGAAATGATTATGTTCAGCAGAAGATATGGGGATATATATCCAGTTGTCCTCCGAAGAGGAGATATGAGTAACTTACTGAAGGAGAGAAGCTCAACAGATGTTTCTCTGTCAATCAGCAGCTTTATCTTAACCCTTTCGCCGCCCGCCAGCCATTTTTAAGCCAAAAATTTTCAATTAATCTTACATGAATAGAGAAAAGATTTTGTCTGCAATCTTGGGGATTCCTCTGTTGACATGTTTAAAATAAGGCCTACCCTTACCTCTTCAAATCAAGAACACAAGATCGTTGGACAACAGACCCAGATTTCAAGGCTTTTTATGGCATGGGTATAAAACAATTATGGTGCCAAAACGCGACATTGGCGGTGAAAGGGTTAAAAATCAATGACAATAAGAAGAAAAACATGGACGCAGAGGTACGTATATATATGTCTGCTTTCAGCTTCACTCCTTCAACACTTCTCGAGCACATATGTGACCCAGCACCACTAGGGCTAGTTTCTCAAAACAGGCTTGCAAAGTCAAAAATATCATTTTTTAATCAGTTTTGAGTATTTTCTTGCTCTCTAACATCCCATCTTTCATATTTATAAAGGACAATCTTTACTTATGGTCTCTAACATACCTCCCCAAAAGTGCTTTAAAATGAGTAGGTCAATGCATTTTCTTCAGCTAGGCTAAACTTCAGACTGTGATTTCTCAAAATGGCTGACAGTCACCCTAACAACTTCATAAGAATGGTTCTTATATCATTTGAAAGACAATTGTCTGAAGTTTCTAACCCGCACCATTTTCTCAGAATGATCATTTTTGACACAATAGTTAATGTCCCTTTAGTGGTGCTAAGTCACACATATATAACAAAGAACAATTAGCAATACAAGCAGGAGAACAAACCGCCTAAAGACAAAACAAAAATCAGAAAACACAAGAGTTAACAAAATAGGGGGGGGGGGGAACACACCCAACCCTGGACAATAACAAACCAGCAAAATACCCACTTCTGCATCTGGCTCAGGCGAACAGCTGTGCGATGCTTCTGGCTCTCGCAGTGCTGGTTGAGGGCCGCCTCAGTCAGAAGGTAGCGGCGGGCACACAGCTTGCAGCTGTAGGTGCTGTCCTTCTCCAGCGTAATAACGCCCATCAGTGGCCCGGGCACTGGCGGTGGTGCCGCCGCCCCTCCCTCTCCCTCCCCCTGGCCCCCCCCGGGCTTTGGGAGGATGTCGCAGAAGCGAAGCCGGTGGTGCTGGTCAATGTGGCGTTTGGGTTGGCGAAGAGAAATCCCAGCCCTCCCTTGCTCCCTCCATCACTGAAAGGTCCCGCTCCTGCTCCTGCTGCTGCCGCTGCTCCTGCTTCCTGCTTCTGCTTGCTGCTGCTGCTGCTGCTGTCTGCCATATTGTTCTGGAAGTAAATAGCAAAAAGAAGGTAATGCTAGTCTGTTCCGTTTGGGTTGGCGAAGAAATCCCAGTCCCTTGCTCCCTCCATCACTGAAAGGTCCCGCTTGCTCCTCCTGCTGCTGCTGCTGCCATTGCTCTGGAAGTACATAGCAAACCCCCCCCCCCCCAATGCCTAGTCTGTGGCGTTTGGGTTGGCGAAGAAATCCCAGCCCTCCCCTGCTGCCTCCATCACTGAAAGGTCCCGCTTCTCCTGCTGCTGCTGCTGCTGCCATTGCTCTGGAAGTACATAGCAAAAAGAATGTAATGCTAGTCCTGTCGTTTCCGACAATGACTGCCAGATAGCGGAGGGGGGCAGATACTATTTCTGGCGGGTTGGGGACGAGAATTTGTTTATAGTGGAGATGCCTTAGCCCAGGGTACATCCAACACTCTCTCGGCTTCCCAAAGGGATTTGAGGACCACAGCTTGGCGTTGATGGAAAGGGAAGGTCCCCCAAGGGCCAACCCATCCCTTTGGCTGCAGCACCAGAGCCGGGTGCAAAGGGCCCCCGTCGTTCGAGAGTCATAGTCTTGTCAAGAAGAGTCTAAACTGTACCGTGATTTTCTATTACTGTACTATGATTTTCCATTACTGTGGAAAATCATTTATTGTACAGCTCTCATGTTACTGTTGGCCCCTACTTCAGGCTAATGTCAACCAATGATAAAAGCCATTTGAGTAAAGGGCTCCTTCCTAAAGATAAAGAATGCATTAACTCATTCAACACTGGTGCGATTGCTTCTTTCACAAAACGCGTTTCAACTGTAAGACGAGATACCGCACGCTATACTATATGGAGTACATAGCATATAAGTGTTCAAAACGTTCACAACTCACGCGAAACCCCACATGCAACTCAAAGTCAAACTGGTATATAAAGTGCCCATTCCTCTACGTGTCCCTTAACAGTTTTTTCGAACCAATGAAATGACTTCTAGAGTGTATTGTATAAGGAACGACAATGCATGAAAATGAGTCACTACCCCTCTGCATTGTCTTCTTTGTCATGCTTTTTTGTTCGTGTACTAAATATCATTAATCGGCTATAGTACCAAAGACCACTGAAAAGAAAAGACTACCATCTTGTGTCCCATTTTCCCTATATGAGTAGTGAGGACAGAAAACACTCGTTATGTCCCTTTTAAATGTGACACATTTACACGTCGATAGGCCAGTTGAATTCTCCGTTCAAATTCAGTCTAGTCTGAGTCTGTGAATGGTGTAACTACCCCACACTAACGATAACTCTAACAGCCCGGCTCGCCGGTGGTAAACTCTTAAGTAGTCCATCTTACCCTTTTAGAGTCTTTGCTAGTACTACTATTAGTAATACATTTTTTTAACTTTGGAACTTAAGTTTAACAGATGTTTAGCTTTTATTATTATAAATAATGCCACAAATTTTTAAAAATGTACCGTTAAGCATTCTTTTAAAAACATTTTTGATGCAAAGATGTAAACCTGCCTAGTGTTGAACACGGTTGGTGTGAGGCAATTGTACAATATAGCGTACTCTTCGTGTATCAGAGAGATTATTAAACGCGTTATTAGTAACTATCTTGTATTACTAAAAAAAAACATTTTTTAAATGGTCGTCATGGAGCCATGTGCTCATAAGTCACAGTATTTCTGAAAATACGAGGGTGATTAGCATTTTCAAAGCATCTTAGCACACACTCGTGGATATTTTCCGGGACATTCATCCGGATGTAGAAAAGGAAAACATTATCACTTGCCGAAGTGGTTTTCAGCTAAGATAGCCTGAACTAGACTTTTTCATACACCACTTGTGCGTTTTGTCAATCTTGACCTTAAAAAGAAAAAGAAAAAAAGTTGGGGCCTACCTACCCTATTTGTGGGGGGACCCATGCTACCTTAACCACAACTTTTTTGTGTGTGTGGCCTTATTTAGTCAATAAAATATGTAATAAAGTGAAACTGAATGCACACGAATTAACAAAATAAAATTGATCCTAATGATAAGGATTAGGTGTTTATAATGACCTAGGCTGTATATGTAAAACAAGGCGAAGGACCAAATACAAGTATAGATAAGATGCAAACTTGATAATCAGGACGGTTAAACCTCAAGCTATTAACTTTTATTCATGGTCCTATTTGATAGCTATATGCTGCTTCCGGGGTCGTGTTGCTCTGTGTCACTGACCTCATTTCAGTACAAATAGGCTTAATTCCTGACACACATTATTTCAGCCTTCCCTCCACTGGCTTCAAGCCAGGTCACTCCCTCTCCCTTACCTCCCTCACAATTTTATTTTTGTTGACCTTTTTTTACACCCACCCTCACCCTCCCCCTCCTACGACCCCCCCCCCCCTGAATGGCACAGCATTATGCCTAAGGGCCATCTCCCAAATGGCAAGCTGGAAATAGGATGACCAGGCATCAGAAAGTCTGAAGTCCCAATCTTCTGGAAACCGCTAAACGGGTACAGGGGCCCACAACGGCCCAGACTGTTCGGCTAGGGACAACCACAGTGAAAATCAGTTTGCCCCGACAAGACGGACAAGATTTACTGCATAGAAGTAGTTATAGAAACGATAATCACCAGTGTGTTCACTGATTACTTCCGTTTTTGAGGAACGAGTTTTGCTGTACGCACGACGTCGGCCAATCCAAAAAAAACGGCGTAACGGGAAACCAAAAAAATCGCACTGGGGGGGTTACAAAATAACAAAATGATTAATCTAAGCTAAAAACAATGAAAACAAGACTAGCAACTAAAACATGCATTTTTATTCACTAAACAGTCATCTTCGGCGATCCTCAAAGTCCACACAAGCTCAGTTATCACCCCAATGCGCTTACAGTGACTTTCCCGCCACACTGCACTGCGCCTACATCACAGCAGTACTGAAAGCAGTGGCACTTTTCTATAGTCTGTTCCAATGTTTTGTGTAGCAGAACCACAATACGTGTAGGGACCATAGGACTTCTAAAGTCTGATTCACCACCTAGACTCAGATACGATTTTGAGCAGACGTCATTTTGCGTACGGATTACGCGTAAACGCCGTAAAAATGCGTCAGCGATTTTTTTAACGCGTCAGATACGCAAGAAACATGCGTTAGCGTGAGCCCTGTAACACTCAATGAAAAGGTAAAATCTAAGAGTAGAACTAGAAGCCAATCCTGTCAGAAATTCTCAATCCTCTGAACTTAGCATATCCTCTGACAATAGGAATTTGTTTCGGAACAATTTTTAAGGGAATCATTTCCTGGTTGTGGGAGGATCTTGCCTAATTCAATCGGTCGAACGGGAAAGTCACTCTATAACCGATCATCTCTCGTAGCTTTATCGACTTGATGTGTTTGAGCAGACATACACAGCACTTGGAATGTCACTGTGGCGTCGTCTAAAAAAAAATGTCATTGATATTTTTACGTCATATTTTGCAAGTTTTATCAGTTGGTGGCACTGGCCAAGACCTAATTTTTCTACAAATTTTTGTGTGCAAGTCGCTGCCGAATCGCAATCCTGTAGGCTTTCGAATCTTCGACGGCCATTGTTGGCTATGGAATTGAGCGAGTAATGGAAGGTAAACAACTCTGATATGTTACGCGCGAGTTGCTCCTCCCCTAGTTTTTTTTGCCGAAATCGCTCTATTTCTGATGCCACATACTCCACAGCATGCCCTCGGACGCAAATACCAGCAATAGCAGTTTAAAAAATGTTCAAAAGTACAATTTTGAAACCAGATAATTGGATAAATCATGAAGTTACAGGCTATTTTAAGGAAAGGTATAGAACTAGATCCTGCAATTATAGACAAGTAAACTTAAACATTTATAACTAAGTACTTGATCAATAATAAAGGGATACGTTGTTCACTATTTTAAAGAAACAAATTATATCAGATTTGCCACATGGTTTTAGGCGCAAAAAGGTTGTGCCTTTACAACTATGCATTTTTTAATTTTTTTTACAAATTACTGGATTTAGGAGAGACTACTATACTATGATATAGGTAGTGGTTCTTGATTTCAAAAAGGCGTTTGATTCCGTGCCACATGAAAGGTTAATAGTAATACTTAAATTGTCAGCATATGGATTGATGGTAGCCTTTAACAATGATTAAGATATTTTATTTATCTATAGAAACACAGAAAGTAGGAGTAGGTACTTCATACTTTGGGAACAAGCGAATAATTAGTGGTATTTCCTCAAAGCGGATTTTAAGGTCAGTCTATTCACCCATATTCATTCATTCCGGATTCGCTTCTCGGCCTTTTGGCTACGACAGTGATTCAGGAACATAATTTTTTCTTTATTACCTTGGTTGGTTTGTTTTAGGCCCGTCGGACATGCGAAAGCCGATACGCGACGTTAGAACCTGAACTTCCATCCACCATATTTCATTAACACTTACCTGATGGAGGAAATAGGTTAATGTAACTTTTGTAAGAGATCCTTGCTGATGAACACAAAGTTATATAATAATACATCTGTTAAAAAAGAACATTACAATCACGTTTTATACTCTCTACAAGTACAACTACAAGAAAGTCAGAATGAACTTATATTTTAAACGTCCAAAATCAAGGTGATGTACATTGAAAGGAACACCCTGAAGAAACATGAGTATTACATGAAGTTGACCGGCGAACAAGTAACATTAATCATAATCATAAATGTATGTGAAAATGAGAAAGACATGGACATAACTTTTGATCACCCTCGTTGAAATATTGATACACCATGTATAGCAGAAGGTAACCGCAAAGCTATTCAAGTACTGGGATTTAATCAATAAAAATTATTTGAACTATCTTCATGTATACCGACAAACCTCTATTTTTGAGACTTCCAAAATGTCCGGGT
The DNA here is from genome assembly GCA_017654935.2 of Phymorhynchus buccinoides. Classification (NCBI taxonomy): domain Eukaryota; kingdom Metazoa; phylum Mollusca; class Gastropoda; order Neogastropoda; family Raphitomidae; genus Phymorhynchus; species Phymorhynchus buccinoides. The sequence continues at coordinate 32,478,437 of CM065696.1, forward strand.
AAAAATCGGTCGTAATTTGAGGGGTCGTATGACGGAGGTTTTCAATGGCAGCCGTAGAAAGAAAAATTTCATCACAGTTCATACTCTCTTCTTCATGCTCACATACAATGACATATTAAAACTGGTTTTGGGTCTTTCCAACTCCATAGGATTGGGCAATCGATATTACAGTTTCACTTTGCCGACTTCTTTAAATCACCTCCATTCTCGTCCAAAGTCAGTGTTTTTCTTTTTCAAAGTCTGTGTTTTTGGTGTTTTTCCTACGCTCTCCGCCATCTTTTTCTTTTCTACAACAAGGGAAGCGACTCGGTTTTCAGGCCCTTGACTGTGGTTGTTTTTCCCTTTGCCTGAAGTCTATGCAGACGACAGCAACGGTCGTAAAAACCAACCAAATGGCTGTCGTAAGTCGCGTTTTAGAGGAAAGTCGGTTAAGAGAGGTCGTTTACATAGTAAAGTGCATCTGTGCCAACAAATCCGGTCTCAAAATAGAGGTGGTCGCTTAACAGAGTGTCGTAAAATAGGGGTTTGTCTCGATGTCTGTCATTGGTCAATTAATATTAGTTATATACACCTACAAGGCCATGGTTCGACCTCACTTAGAATATGGTAACTGTATATGGCATCCTAACCTAAAAAAGACAATCAATAGTAATTGAAAAAGTTCAGAGAAGAGCCACGAAATTAGTTAAAGCATGTACAAATTATTATGTCTTATGAACGTTTAGACTTTCTAAAATTACCATCTTTAATAGTTTAATTTGAAAAATCTCTAGCGGGGATCTATTCAAGTACATAAAATTGTACATTTAATCTGAACGATAGTAAACGTTTCAATGACTTTTCATGAAAAATACAAAGAATCTGTAATAAAACAAGAAATAGTGGATTGGTAAGTTTGTTTCTTACGAATCCAAACCTAACACCCCGCAAACTGTTTTTTTACTAACCGTGTTTGTTCAATTTGGAAATACTCTTTTATCTACCAATTACATTTAAAGAATGGCACCTCACATTGTAATGAAATTCAAAAATCTTTTTGGACGAAAACCCAAATTTTTTAATACACAATTTAAAAGTTTTTGATGAATAAACTTATAAAGCCCTTCTTTAAAAGAAAAATGACTTTTTTGATTAGTTTTAGTTTATTGGAGTGTAAAGACCATTTCTTTAAAACAGATTCAATAAGTCAAACTCACTTAAGTTAGAAGTGCGTAAAGGGCGCGAGGCTAGCCCTATATCTACCTACCTTACAGGTCCATCTCTTCTTCTTCTCCTCAGGCAGCCACTTTCATACACGCTGAAGGTGCTGCTGCACTTTAGGGGGTATACGAACAAGAGAAAAATATCAAAAAGATAAGATTACAACGCGAAATAAGACATTATTGGGAAATAGATAGAAAGAAATAAAATTCTTGCAGATAGTCCAGGAAATAACTGAGTATTTACATCTATACACAGTGTAACAGTCTCGTCTTCTTCTTCTTGCAATAGACAGCCACCATCATCGACTACCTAATACTCAAGTAATAGGTGTTTCATTATTATACTTTTCAAGACTGTTGTGCAGGATTTAAAAACATCAAAGTGATCAGACAAGACAAAGAAGAAAGAAACGCGAGAGAAACATTGAAACTTACAATTTTATCAGGCTGATTGTTCCTATAAAGTATAAGAAACAACTATAAATGCGTCAGGCAATCTAGGTGCTAGGAACTAGAGATTAGTGTCCTTTAGTCAGGCACATGTTTTCGAAGAAGAACATAATGGCGGTTGTTCCAAGAAACTAGAATTTTTTAGAAAGAACCTTTCGTTCAATTTACGCCTTATTTACGGTACATCACTACATGCCAATGCATAACCGGAAAGTAGCCCCTCCTCTGCTCTTTAAAATAAAATGCATATACAAATGTGGACGATCGCAAGAAGACACATAAAACAATACACTGATTAAGTCTATTATTAAATAATCTATCACCTGGATCACTGTCGCACAGGGTTATGTCAGCAACTTCGTGTTTTTCCGACCACCTATGTTGGTTCTTCCCACCTGACTTCCAAGACTTCCTTCCGCGAATTTCTCGTTGCTCTCGGGAATTCGCGATCATCTTTTTGCCCCACTGAGGACAAATTATAGGTAACAGCTACAAATTATTTTATGCATTCAGATTATTTTCTTTCTATCGAAATACAAATCAGAAAGAATGACAGACAGTAATCAATCAAACAAACACTAAATAAATAAATAAATAGGAAGGGGGTGGGGGGTAGGGGGTGGTGGTTTGGAGGGGGGTAGGGGGGGGTGTGGGGGGGTGTTGTTGTCTTAGATCCCGGATTTTGAAGCCCTCCAATGAGGCTGATTGTTACTGCCTCAGGGGGGAGTGGAGTTCCAGTGCCCTCCGAAATAGTATATTCTAATAGATAAAGCCTCTTTCTGGGGTTTGCATCTTTTATTGTTTTAAAACTCGGGAACGTTTTTCCTGATATTGCAGTATCTCCAGGATCGTCACATATTACTGTCCCGGCACATCATGTGCCTGTTCCCAGACCAGAGGACGTTATTCGGATTTTTCAATTAGCTTATATATATTCAACCATTAGTCAGGGTTCGCTGCTTGCGCGAGCTTTAGTCACTCATCAAAGTCGAGTGAATCTACGCTTTTTTTCCCTTCTAAATTAGCGTTGGTGCCATTTTTTTTAAAGGTTAATTTGAATGAATAACAGCACCATCCAAGCCAACTCCAGTTGAGGCCTTCAAAAGACAGCCAGTCTGTGATACAGCATATCAGTCAGTCCATACATCAATAAACAGCCTCTGCGCAATCTCTCTCCCGTCGCAGTGTGTAAGCCTAGGCCCTATTTGATTATTGTTTTAAGCTTAGACCCTTCGCAAGTGGATGCGCAGGAGGGAGATAAAGTCCCAATTAACAGTCCTATTTATACACAGCATTGCCTTGATACGTTTGGTGGTAGAACCTCAGGGGTCGGCACGAGGTAGAACGGCGGTTGTGAAAAGTTTGCCCGCGTATAAAACGTCATTGATGCTGTTCGACGAACTGTGACTGGACAGTACGAAACCGCTTTATCGAGCCAGTCAGCTCTCGAGCACACTGCTAGGAGGGCCAGTAAGCCCTGAGAGGCAAGCTGCTAAATGCCTATATTTCGGGGGGGGGGTGGACACCACTGTGGCATATGGATGCCAGACAGGTGTCTAATGGAGATGTTCACCCCCTCCCATCTACACATAATCACATAGTGTAAGTGGGGTGGCGAGGGGAGGACAGAAGCGTGTGCAGGCCCTCTAGCGGAGAGTTACTTTCGCCTCCCAGCGCGCCTTCTTACCTTTAGTGGCTGACTGTTTACGGCTGATCACGACTGCTCGGTGCTTTTGAAGCTCTCACCTGAAAGGAGTGTCGGCTTGGATGGTCTCCGCTGAGTCCATCCAACAAAAAAGTAAAAGTATAAAAAAATGCGCACCCCCTCACGTCTTCATTTTCGTATGGAGCGAAAGACGAAGCTTCAAGAGGGTGTGTTTGGAGTTCTGAGTGAAACAAGTTTGTTGATTGATGTGTGGTCGGATGACCAAATATTGGCTCTACAAGTCGAATTGAATGTACCGAAAAGAACGCATTTTAGTTTTTGCGCGTATTGCAAAAAAATAAAAAAAAAAAAAAAAGGTAACTAAGTCAGAGGCCGAACAATGAATAAAAGTTGATGAAAAAGAAGGGCATAGACAGACATAATTTTACAGATGAAGGCAGAAAGATTTTTTTTTCTTTGCATGGTTTAACATTTTATATTTTATAAAAAAATGCAAAACCTGGTAGGATGGATGACACGAATTCACACAGCACGCTATCCTGTGCGCTATAAATGGTCCTACAGTAATGAAGCGTCTTGAAGACCGGTGAGCGTCCTAGGGCTCAGGATAAACATCCCCAACTGGAACGAAGAAGAAGAAGAACCAGGAACACAGCGAAACAACTTGCTGCTTCTTATGCGCCCGTGATGCATTCTAGGCATTCATGTCAGGCTGCCTTTAGGGTCATTCAGGGCCACGGTTCAGTATGAGGTCAGAGCGGTTCTTCCTAGTGTAAATGCAACGAAACCGAACGCGCCGAATACGGATTCAATCCGCATCTAGAAAGCGGTTTATATGTAAACGTGTTGCATGTTTCTTGTAGACCCGTGTTGGTTGAACGGGTATGCCTAGATGCAATACTCACAAACCAAGGGTGAACAATAAACAAAAGTGTTGATCGAATGTGGGGCTTATCGTTAAGGTCAGGCCTCCTCCAAACACTAGGTTACACAGTGTATCCTAGCAATGCACCTGGTTCACACAGACACAGACAACAGACACAGACACACACCACACACACACACACACACACCACGACGCGCACGGGCACTGCACACACTACACACACAGGAACACGCGTCTACACGCACGCACGCACACACGCACACACGCTCAGCGCACGCTATGGGCACACACACACACACACACACACACACACACAACGCGCGCACGCACGCACACACCACACACACACACACACACAACCACACACACACGCACTCAATACGCGCACACGCACGCGCAACGTACGCACTGGTACAACCAACCCCCCCCCCCGCCCCCCCCACACACAGCACAACACACACAACTGACACACGCACACATGCACACACACACGCTCACGCTCACTGTTGCACACACACACACACACACACCATACACACTGACGGACACACACACACACACACACACACACACACACACACACACACACACACACACACACACACACACGAACACACAAAATACAGATCTCGAGAGGTAATGTCCATAACACATAAACGACACACACCAATATAAAGTGAGTGTTGCGATCTCTGTAAAGGGTGTTTTCCTGGTGATCTCGACGTCGTGTTTCTTGCAAAAAACCTCATCCGTCAGGGTGCCCCTTTAAGGTCAAATTCTGTACTGGCCATTTTAGGAGCCCTCTTGTGCAAACACCTCTCTATTACTATCCAGTGGCATAGCCTACATTTGGTACTGACGCTCCAAGCGCATTTAAGTCAAGAACTAAAAAAACCCACCATGATTCAATTAAACGCGTGCTTCAAGGATTTGACAGGTGTTTGCAATTATAATAACCATAAGAAATTATGTGTCGGTATTCTCCTTGCTTCTGTGGGAGTTGGAGTTGTCCGTGTGTGGTGGAACAGACGCAGGGTCAGCAAAACAAGGTGAACATGCACTGATAATAACAAGTAGGCCTATGTGGATAACAGTAGCGTATAATAGGCCTCATAAGGAGATAATATAGTATTGACCTAAGATGCGTGCTTGTGCGTTTACATTGTGATCTTGTAATAAAAATATGAACCCTTTCGCCGCCAATGTCGCATGTTATGCACCACAATGGTTTAACACCCATATCACTAAAAGGCATGAAATCAGGGCCTGTTATCCAAAGACCCTATTTTTCTTAATTTTGGGAGGTAAGGATAAGCCTAATGCTATACATGTCTCAGAGGAATTCCTAATATTGCATGCATTATTTTTTCTCTAAGCCTAAGCCTAAGTTTAATGGTATTTTTTGGCTAAAAAAAAAGCTGGCGGCGAAGGGGGTTGATATACTCCAGATAACATTCAGCTTTGCTATAAAAAGAAAAAGAAACGAACTATAGGGTAAGACGGGATAAAAAGCCCATGGGCGGGTAAGAAGCCCATGCCAATTATCTCATGAAATGAAGCAAATTTCAGTCACATTTTGCCCATGAGTGCGTCACTCATGGGCAAAAAATGACGGTGACTGCGTCACTCATGTGACTGCGTCACTCATGGGCAAAAATGTGACTGAAATTTGCTTCATTTCATGAGATAATTGGCATGGGCTTCTTACCCGCCCATGGGCTTTTTACCCCGTCTTCACCTATAGATGGATGGATGGAATCGTAAATGTTTGGCTACCTTGCACTTTAGTGCCCCACCCACCCTCAAATTTTCGCGTTCAAAATTTTCACTGAGAAGCAACAATCCGTCAATGGATGGGATCCCGTTGTTCGTTTAACTGACTTTGAAGATATTTTTCAGCCTAGTATTATAGGGGAAGACGGGTAAAAAGCGCATGGGCGGGTAAGAAGCCCACCCCAATTATCTCATGAAATAAAGAAAATTTCAGTCAAATTTGCCCCATGAGACGAATGCTAAACATTAACGCTCGTCTCATGGGCAAAATGAGACTGAAATTTGCTTCATTTCATGAGATAATTGGGGTGGGCTTCTTACCCGCCCATGCGCTTTTTACCCCGTCTTCCCCTATGCAAAGTAAGCCCCCCCAAAGGAAGTGATGATTGCTTTATCATGGGTGTACTGTATAGGTCACCAAACTCTTCCTCAGAAGATAACACCAAGGTACTTGACTTAATAAACAAGCTTTATGGAAATGGCTTTAAGAAAAATATAATTCTAACAGGTGATTTGAATTACCCAGATATTAATTGGAAGGAGGAATTGTGTCACAAAAATGATGATCATCCAGCAAAATTGTTTTTAGAAACTGTGCAACAACATTTTTTAAATTTCAGCTAGTGACAGAACCCACACACTACAGAGCACTGCAACAACCAAACATTCTTGACCTTATTTTATGCAACTCTGAGGATTTTGTTACAAACCTAGAATACTGGCCTCCATTAGGTAAAAGTCATCATCCTATTCTGTTTTTTTGAGCTTGAAAGTTTGAGGAGCCAACCTTCTGTTGATTTTTCAGTTGAATTTCAGGTTTCAAAGGGAGACTACGAGGGAATGAGGAAATATATGCAAGAAACTGATTGGTCTGCTGTATTGACAGAGGATAGTACTGTTGATGACTGCTGGACAAATATTAAGGATACTATACACCAAGCCATGACTAATTTTGTACCTAAAGTGAAATATTCTTCTAACAATAAACCAAGAAGACACCCAATCCCACAAACACTCATAGATAAAATACGTCTTAAGCGTAGAGCTTTTAAGATATATAAAAAAAATACCCAACCAAGACTAACCATGATGCATATGCTAAGGCTCGTAACCAAGTTAAATGGGAAGTAAGAAAGGCTGCTAAAGCTAAGGAACTGAAACTAGCTCAAGAAGCTAAAACTAACCCCCAAAAAGGATTCTTTAAATGTGTATATACAAAGACCAAACCCAAAGAATTATCAAAATATACTTTTCCTACCAATTTGGATGTATATGAAAAACAAAGCTAAGTGTTAGTATACACTCAGGCCAAAATAAATCCACGGGCAAATAAAATATTAAAAAAAACAATTGATATTTGATGCAAAAATCACCACTAATGAGGGCAAAAGGCTTATAGCCTATAACCTTATGTGATGTGATGTGATGTGATGTGATGAGAAGAACAAAACCAAGGGACTTAATCGTGGTGCGTCAGTGTGTCTTTAAAGACCCAGTGATGCACCACGATTAACTCCCTTGGTATTTTCTGGGTAGCTGTGACCCATATACAAATGCCCCCAACTTGAAATCGAGGCTGCTCTTTGAAAGGATGTTTCGTTTTCAATCTGGGGATATTTATATGGGAGTCAAAGCTGGTCAAAACAAGATTTCTTACCAGCTATAAGAGGGAAAACACGTGAAACGCGTGATTTTGACACGTGATCTGGTGGATGTTAATCTCCCCGTGACTTTCTTTCCAGGAAAGACTACCCCCGTGACACGGTGATACTGCATCAGCCAGGACGAGGGCCTTATGCCCCCAGTGCCGTGCCCTTTGCCACCAAACTGGAGACCTACCTCCGTATGGCCAAAATACCTTACCAGGTGAGAGAGACTGTACCTTTTTTGGTGTTAATATCAGAGGCTTTCTTTGAAATTTAAAGACCCACCATGCAGATCACGTGTCAAAATCACTGATTTCACGTGTTTTCCCTCTGATAGCTGGTAAGAAATATTGTTTTGACCTGGTTTGACTCCCATACAAATGCCCCCAAATTGAAAACGAAACATCATTTTAAAGAGCAGCCTCAATTTGGTTGGGGGCATTTGTATATGGGTCACAGCTACCTAGAAAAAAAACCAAGGGACTTAATCGTGGTGGGTCAGTGGGTCTTTAAAAAGCAGCCACGAAGCGAAATCTGCTTAATGTTTTTTTCATTTTTCAGAGACATTTTGTCTGTTTGTACCTGGTTGGCTGATTGAGTGACTGACTGACGCTCTGAGTAGCCTCAATTTGAAGTTGGGGGTATTTGTATGTGGGTCACATCTACCCAGAAAAAACAACACCCAAGAGACTTAATCGCGGTGTGTCATTGTGTCTTTAATGGCAACGAGGTGACCAGTATAAAGTACAGACGGAAAATTGCACACATGCATACTATATTTATCCAAGATATATGGGCCTGGGATTGCAGGAGAAGTAGAAGAATTAAGTAGCAACATTTTGCTGTGATCCACGGGAAAAGGATAGGGTTAGGATAAGGTTAGCTTTAGTTTCATGAAACGAAAGGAACAAAGCATTGAGATCGAAAGCTGAGAGCTTGAAGGGGGAAGCTAAATTAAATCACACCTCTGCCCGCTTTATAGGAGACAACGGGGCAGGTCCGCCTACTTGTGAGCTTTTGAGGTTGTAACTGCCAAACTAATGAGAGACTTAGTGCGATTTTGCTCACGCCAGAGGGCATGACGCTCGTGTGGGGCTAATCC
>CM065696.1:32494661-32502161 GCA_017654935.2 Phymorhynchus buccinoides
GATTTTTTTCAACAATACAGATAATGTGTAGCAGTAACCACGCCTCGGCTAAACCTCATCGGCTATGGTACCGCCACTGATACCACCACTCTGAGAAAGTGTCACTGTATATCTCTGATCCTCAAAGTAATGCATGTATTGTATGATTATAATATGAATAATAATAATCTTGCTATAGGGTAAGACGGGGTAAAAAGCGCATGGGCGGGTAAGAAGCCCCCCCCCCCCCCCAATTATCTCATGAAATGAAGCACATTTCAGTCTCATTTTGCCCATGAGACGAGCGTTAATGTCTAGCATTCGTCTCATGGGCAAATTTGACTGAAATTTTCTTCATTTCATGAGATAATTGGGGTGGGCTTCTTACCCGCCCATGCGCTTTTTACCCCGTCTTCCCCTAATCATTCATTTCCAAAATCATACACGTAGCTTTCATGCTGGGTCCAACTACTTTTACTTTATTTTAAACCGATTCCAAGATTCAAATAAAACTGATGCGGTACAGGACTACCTACTTTGCGCTGAAAATTATAATTGATCTTCGTGTACGACGTTACAGACTTGCTTCTCCTTTTTGTATAGTGGTTGTGGTTTGTTTTTCTTTTTTCTTCTTCTCAGTTCTATGCAAAACAGGAGTACTACATAGCATCCAGCATGAAATCCAGTGTTTTGGCTGAAAAACATATAACACTGTTGACAAAGAAACGATGTGTACAGAAGCCATATTTTACGGTTTTTATAAAACAAACTGACACCAATATTGCCGTATCACGTCATATTGCAGGGGAAGACGGGGTAAAAAGCCCATGGGCGGGTAAGAAGCCCATGCCAATTATTTCATGAAATGAAGCAAATTTAAGTCCAACTTTGCCCATGAGACGAACGCTAAACATTAAACACTCGTCTCATTATGGGCAAAATTGGACTGAAATTTGCTTCATTTCATGAGATGATTGGCTTGGGCTTCTTACCCGCCCATGGGCGTTTTACCCCGTCTTACGCTACTACAGTGGAACCTCCCTATAAAGACCTTCCTATTAAAGAGTCCCTCTAAGATGTGACCCCCCAAAAAAATTAATTACTATTAATATTCACCGATTTTGTTCCCTTCATATCCGGACTACTGGGTGTCCACCTCCCTATTAAGACCCCATGTTATAAGACCTTGAAAAATCGACCCCCAAAAAAGTCTTAAAGGGGCACCCCGACGGATGAGTTTTTGTAAGAAACACGTCGAGCTCACCATGAAAACACACTTTACAGAGATTGCAACACTCACTTTGCTCTGGTTTCCTAGAAATCAAACCGTCAAATCGGCGATTCCTCCTTGGCTGGAAGGTGCTGGAAGTCAAATTCTTTCACCCAAAGAGAAGTCTCTTTAGGCCGCCACATCGTTTGCACATTTTCGCAATACAAGTATTTTTATTTGTTTATTTTTTAATTTTATTCAGTTTACCTAAAGGAGTTTCGCTCACAACAAAGGAAATAGCTCCAATTTTTTTTTTACTGCACTACAAAAAAGAAAAAACGCTTCAACCACAATGAGTGTCCTCCACCCACCCCCACCCCATCCAGAATGGCTACTCTCTGCGGTATCTCCGCCAAGGAGGAATCGCCGTTTTGACGGTTTAATTTCTAGGAAACCAGAGCAAAGTGAGTGTTCCTCTGCTTGAAAAGGCTGTCTTTGTGGTGATCTCGACGTGTTTCTTGCAAAAAAAACGCATCCGTCAGGGTCCACCTTTAACGGGGAGATTCCACGTAGGCCTACTGTACACCAAACTGTGGCAGCGACCTCAAACGATCATAATTCTGGTGAGTATTTTCTTTATCTTTTCTTGTCAGTTCAATGCTCACGTTGTAACTCGCACATAATTATCAATATACATTATTCAGACACTGTGGTGATTGTGATACATTATTGTTGTTGTCTGTTGTTGTTTTATTGCAGTGTGTGTGTGTGTGTGTGTGTGTGTGTGTGTGTGTGTGTGTTGTGTGTGTGTGTGTGTGTGTGTGTGTGTGTGTGTGTGTGTGTGTGTGTGTGTGTGTGTATGCGTGCGTGTGGCTGTCTTTTATGTGCATTTATTATCAATTCGACCTGGTAAACTATGATACCTTTTATAATAAAAAAACAAAAAAACAGTTTTTATTGCAAGTTGTGTGAAGTTGTGTGTGTGTGTGTGTGTGTGTGTGTGTGTGTGTGTGTGTGTGTGTGTGTGTGTGTGTGTGTGTGTGTGTGTGTGTGTGTGTGTGTGTGTGTGTGTGTGTGTGTGTGTGTGTTGTTTGTTTGAGAGTACATGATTTGTACAGTTGTGATATAAATAGTACTAGATATTCCTTACATCTCTGTCTGTCTGTCCTGTCGGTCTGTCTGTCCGTCTCCCCCTCTCTCTCTCTCTGTGTGACTTTCTGTTCATTTGTTTGTCTCTCTCTGTCTCTGTCTTTATATCAGCCAATTTGATAGCCCCCCCCCCCCTCCCCCCTCTCTCTCTCACACACACACAGAGAGGCTCTCTGTGTGTGCTGTTCATTGGTTTAACGTCTTTTCATTAAAAGTGAGATTATGCAAGAAAAGTGTGTGTGTGTGTGTGTGTGTGTGTGTGTGTGTGTGTGTGTGTGTGTGTGTGTGTGTGTGTGTGTGTGTGTGTGTGGTGTGTGTACGCACATGCATGTGGATGCATGCGCGCATGCATGTGCGTCTGTGTTTGTTCGCGCTTGCTTCCAAGAATGCCTCAATGCCTGGTTATGTTTGTGTATACTAATGCACGTACGATACGGTTTTGGGCTTACATGGCAGTCATAGTGTGTAGTTGAATGAATTATTTGCATGCATGTATAGCCTGTCGCATGAAAAAAGGTAGCTCGTAAAAATAAGTAGCTCGCTACTATGAGAGTCTGTATTTGCGACAACCACAAATTTCACTTTTTCTGTACTTTAACCATTTAACTAACCCTAACCCTAACCCTAACCCTATCCCTAACCCTAGAAAAAAAGTGAAATTTGTGGTTCATGCTCAATGTCGCAAATACACACTGTCATAGGTAGCGAGCTACTTATTTTTACGAGCTACCTATTTTCATGCGACATAGCCTACACTGCTCACAAAAAAGTAGGGGACATTGCGTTTTGTAATCTCACCATGAGTTCAATAACGAAATGATAAGTTCTATTCAATTTGAAAACAAAAGTATGTTATTCCTTGAACATAAAATCGAAGACTAAAATTAATTTTAAAACGTCACGTGATTGCCAGAGAAGACGGACATCAATGGGTGCAATGTCCAAAAGTAAAACAAAAAAAAGCCATAAAACAGTTGAAAACGTGTTGGGCCACGGTTTCCTGCAAGGAATAGCAAGACATCTGATTGAAATGGTCAGGGGACCTTGTAGACCACGGGAGGGTCTGGGTCGTTTCGTGGACGTGAAGGTGATCTTGCACAAAATGTGCTCAGTGGAGACGCGAATTGTCATTTTGGAGGTTAAAATCTGCCCAACGCTGGCGTTTTTCAATTTCAGCTTGCACCATTGTAACGGTCGTAAGATGATCTAGGGACGCCGGGACCCCCCCCCCCCCCCTCCAGAAAATCTTCAGGAGACTGTTCCAGAGCATGAGGAAAGCATTGCCTTGAATGCCTGGTAGCAAACAGTGGCCCAACAATCTGTCAACTGTGTAAAGGTGTTTTGTGATTTTGAATAACACACCCACTAGTGTGCATCCGCCTCTGGCAGTCACGTGACATTTTAAAATAGATTTTTGTCACGGTCTTCGATTTGACAGCCAAGCAAGGCTGAACTAGGGTAAGACGGGGTAAAAAGCCCATGGGCGGGTAAGAAGCCCATGCCAATTATCTCATGAAATAAAGAAACTTTCAGTCAAATTTTCCCATGAGTGACGAATGCTAAACATTAACACTCGTCTCATGGGCACAATGTGACTGAAATTTGCTTCGTTTTATGAGATAATTGGCATGGGCTTCTTACCCCGTCTTCCCCTATCTATCATTTGTACTGGAAATTAAACTTATGGTCTGGTTATTGAACCCACGGTGACACTGCAAATTCAATCATCCCCTACTTTGTGTGAGCAGTGTAGCTTATGACTCTCGGACCAGGAAGCATTTGCACTGGCTCTAGTGCTACAGCCAAAGGGATTGGTTTGGCCTTTGGGGACCTTCCCCAACGCCATCTGTCCTCACGTGTATTTGGTCGAGAGATTGGAGATGTACCCTGGGCAAGGCTTTTTACCGCTATAAACAAGTTTTTGCCCAGCTCGCCGGAATAGTAACTGCCCTCTCTACTATCTGACTGTCATGCAGTGGAGTGGAACCTCCCTTATAAGAGCTCCCATTATAAGACTCCCTCCCATATAAGACCTACTTCTCTGAGACCTAGCCCTTATTTGTGAGTATTGAAGTTACCTCCCTTATAAGACCCCTCCCTTATAAGACCTCATTTTGGATGATTTTTGAAGGTCTTATAAGGGAGGTTCCACTGTAGTCGGAAACGACATGCTGAAACATACAATAGGCCTACAGCATGCAAGTTTGATTCTGTGTGTGAATGTACACTGACGCAATGACTGACTTTCTTTATGTAACCTATATCCAGCATCTACTCGATTGACACATGTACTAGTGCCAACTTGAACGTACGTGCCTACACACAAGCGACGTACGCGTGCACACACGCACGCACGCACGCACGCGCACGCACGCACACACACACACACACACACACACGCGCACGCACACGCACACACGCACACGCACGCGCGCACACACACACACACACACACACACACACACACACACACACACACACACATATACGCACACGCACACACACGCACACGCACACGCACGCACACACACACACACACACACACACACACACACACACACACATCCACACGCATCACACACACACATACACATACTTTAAGGAACTCAGTTGCGAGTCATACACACACGAGGTCAAACTCTTATGCATTGAAATAATTGTTCACAAACACACACATACCGGTAGGCCCTACACACGCACACACACACACACACACTGGCACTCACACACACACACACACACATGAAGCACACACATACCCCCCCCCCCCCTCCCCGCATACACACTCGCGTTTTGTGTGTGCGCGCACGCGCGCGTGTGTGTGTGTGACTGGCTTGACTTTTCAAAACACACACACACACACACACACACACACACACACACACGTGCGCGTGTAGTTGAAAATGCAAGCCTTTCGAGTGTACGCCCTTCTCGCATGCCAGAGTTGAGTTTATAGAGCTGGCAGAACACGATACACGCAGTGTGTAACATCCTTCACACCACACGTGTTACACTACAACACAGCTCCAAACAGAAACAGCTGCGATACACATGACTGGACCGAGTAGAGAAGAAAAAATCGGTTTGACGAGTTCCGGTCAGAAACAGACACATATGGGACATTAGTAGATATAAAGACGGTGGGGACGATCCTGGAGGCGGCAATGCCCGGAGGCAGTGCAACACCAGGACAGTCCCGAATTTTGAAATTTTAACAATACAGATAATTATTGAGACCTAAGGCCGGTAGCTATATAGCCTAAGGGTATTTGTGTACCCAATACATGTACCAAAACACGTCAAGGTCAAATTCTGTACCGGCCATTTCGGCAGCTGTGTCGTTCGAACACCTACCTACCCACCTCTCTTCAAGTTATAGAAATTGAGGTCACGCTGAAAGCGAAGTTCGAACGAAAATGAATCAGTTAAGCGAATGCTTTAATAACTTGACGGCTTTTTATCGCGACCATAGCAAGCTATGTGGCGGTATTTCTGTAGCCTGTGTAGGAGTGGTTGTCGTTCGTGTGTGGTGGAAAAAACGCAAGGCCGGCGAAACGCAAAGGTGACGTCCGAGAATTATTGCTAGTGGTCAAAAGGTGTGTGTGTGTGGGGGTGTGTGTGTGGGGGTGGGTGGGTGGGGGGATCGATCATGAATTAAGCTATATAACTAACTGTTCTGCGTGTTCATGTTTGTGTGTTTTAGTTTGTCTCTTTCTGGTTGGTTTAACGTCTAGTTAGGCAAATAATAAGTTTCTTTTTTGGGGGTTCTGTTTATGTTCAAAGGTCATCCGAAATATTACCAAGGCGTTATTATTATTATTATGGCGTTTGGGGTGGGGTTTTCCCCCCTTTCTACAACCGGGTTTGGTTTTTAATTAAAAGACAGCGAATGAATGACAGTGGCGGTTCTGTGGCAACATAATCAGTGTTGATTGTGGCCACGCACAGCCTGTCGCGTGAAAATTTGCAACTCGCTACTATGAGAGTGTGTATCAAAACACTATCTGTACGATCTTAGACGGAAAAAGTGCTGTCTCTGTAGGGGATTTGACGAATGAACATATCACTTTTTCCGTAAACAAATTAACTAATATTTTCTGTCCCGGATAGTACACTTGACACTTGCGCAAGTGAAGTTATAGTGCGCGTGCACTACAACTGCACTTGTAGAGCTGCAAATTTGCACGCGACACAGCCAAGAAGGAGATAAATTGTGAACTGAAACACGTACGGTAGTGCCTGTTTCTTTAACTGAGACTAGGCTACTATATGGGTACGGGCCCGTATTTCACGTACGCGTTCTCCAGGCTACGGGCACGGGGCTCAATCACGGGATGCAAAAATTGTGCGCAAATTATGTCTTCAAAAACTACTAACCTTCATGTTCTTAACCACGCTATCCCTAACTCAAGAAACGAAATAAGATGTGCCACCCCCCCCCCCCCTACATTTCTCGGTTAATTGTATTTTTCCGTTTTTGACTTTCTTACCATACATGAAGCTGTATTTTAGGAACATTTTTAGCTAATAACCTTTTTGGAATACTAACCCTATCCCTAACCCTAGCCCTAAGCCTAACCCTACCCCCCACCCTATAAGACGGAAAAACGCAACGAACCACAAACTGTGACAAATCGCGGTGTACTGCAGTACATAGTGGGGGGTAGGGTTAGGTTTAGGCTTTAGGGCTAGGGTTAGGGTTAGGGTTAGTATTCCAAAAAGATAAATTAGCTTAAAATGTTCCTAAAATACAGCTTTATGTATGGTAAGAAAGGCAAAAACGGAAAAATAGAATTAACCGAGAAATGCAGGGGTGGGGGGGGGTGGGGGGTGGGGGGGGGGGGGGGGGGGGGCACATATTTACAAATTATGCATTTCACGGTTGACGAACAATGCGACTAGGAAGAAGATGGTCTGAGTGTTACAACAACGCCGTACCCGTAGCCACTGTTCGAAATTTTATACAGGGGAAGACGGGGTAAAAAGCCCATGGGCGGGTATGAAGCCCATGCCAATTATCTCATTTAATAAAGAAAGTTTCAGTACAATTTGCCCATGAGACGAATGCTAAACATTAACACTCATCTCATGGGCAAAATGTGACTGGAATTTGAATTTGCTTCATTTCATGAGATTGGACGTAAAACACAAATCTTTCATTC
>CM065696.1:32512161-32522161 GCA_017654935.2 Phymorhynchus buccinoides
TGCAAAAACTAAAAACTTGTATTAACCAGCCGCCGTGGTGTAGTGGTTAGCGTCGCGGACTACTGGCTGGGAGGTCTTGGGTTCGAATCCCATCAGAGGCGAGGGTTTTTTCGGTCCTGGACCGACTCCTACCCAGAGTGAGTGGCTATGGGCCCAATGGGAAGACTGAAACCACACAGTCGAGTTTCATCCGCTTAACGGATGCGTTTCTGAGAGTGTTGCTCTAATTGCAAGACCAACACTGCAGGTGTCTGTAGTTCTCGGGCCTGGTTAACACCGGGATATCATTATGAAAGGAAGCGTAGAATACAGCCCTGCCATGCAGTCTCAGACCGATACGGAACTCCATAGCATCATCATCATCGTTATCATCGGCCTCATTTTCCATCAATCATATGCCCTGCTCTCATGGTGACCTCAGTTTCGGTTTCCAATCCAGTCTATGCCTTGGTGCGTTCGGGTCAAAGTCATGGGGATCAGTGTGTTCGGGGGGGCTGTCGGTGGACGGTCGTGGTGGCGCCCTCGGAGGAGGACCTCATTCACGCTGGCTCCGCGACTAAGAATAGTGTCGTCAGTAGGGGGCTTAGAAGGTGGTGTCCTGAACAGGCTCCACTGAACTCCACCGAAGTGACTCAGCAGAAGTGCAGTGTCTCCTCGGTTGGTTGCCTCCTGACGGCCTAACATAGATTCGCTCCCCTTGGACTGCTGGTCTCGGTTTCTGCGACTTGAACAAACCCGGGTGTAGCTGCGAATTGGGAATCGGAACGAGCGGCGTGGGAGCGACGCCACTGTACAGCCCAGAAGATGGGACAGCAAAAAAACAACAGCCCAAAACGCAAACTTGTATTAAAAAAGACTGCAAATAATGTAAAATAGGGATTATGCTTTTTATTTTTCTGCAGTCTTTTTTTTAAAACAAGTTATTAGTTTTCACAATAAAATTATGTTCAATAATAAGTCAGTGGACTATCTAAAGATAGATGAACTTGGGTCTGTATTGTTGTGGCAACTACTTTCACTTTGCTAGGCGAATCGGTGCCATAAATAACTTTGGTAAAAAAGGGAGTTAATTACGAGAAGTTCCTTCCCCTTATTCATTTCACTATATCCTCTCTCTTAGCCTTACTATTTCATATTTACTAGCGCAACGCCGAGTACCGGTAACGCCTAGTACCGGTAACGCCAAGTACCGGTAACGCTGAGTACCGGTTTCGCCGGGTCCGCGAAATATTATATTATTACTTTTGTCTCTCTCCCTCCTTCCATCTTCTTCTCTCATCCCGTTCCACACCCCACCGCACCCCCCAAAAAAACCTGTTTTGTCGAGGACGGCTTGAAATTTGGGTCCGCGCAAATGCAAATGTAAATTGGCTCATATCGCGTGCGTTTATGAATGGATGGTGTTGAAATGTTGCACCCAGATAGTCACTATCACTGGTCATGAACGTTCCAACTTTCGAGTCATTGTCTGATGTCGTTCTGCCACGGTTTGTGTAAAGGTGAAGCGGCGCGTATCGCGCGCGTTGATGAATCGATTCGCTTCCAGTTTGGCACACAGATAGTCCCTGTCCCCGGTCATCTACCTTCCAAATTTGAAGGTACTCCGTCCAGAAATACCGGATATACGGGCGCCGAGAGGCCGGTGGATACGCGTTTCGCGCATTTGCCAAACCGCGCAAATGACACGGCCGCCTTGGTTGCCGTTGCCATCGCCACGTTAGGACTGATAGCAAGTTTGAAGCGATTCGGTCGAAAAACGGCGGAGTTATAAGGCCCGTTCTGTGTTTCACACACACACACACACACACACACACACACACACACAGACAGTTGCCTTTTAATAATATTTTATTTTTATGATCTAAAGATGGTCCATTTTGACTCCAAGCCATGGTAACATTCCGCCTCCTGTCTGCTGACAGGACGCTGGTGGTGTTTCGCTTTGTCCACGAGGTGGAGATGGATTTCCTCACCCAGCTGATGCCTCTCAGCGCGCGGTTCATCAGGCTGTTCATCATGCCGGGGCTGAGGAAGGCCACCTGGGCCCAGGGTATGGGGAGACACAGCCCCGAGGAAGTCAGGCAGATCGCCCGCGAAGACCTCGCTGCTCTTAGAAACTTTCTAGGCGAGTCGAGTGGGAGTGAGAGAGAGTGTGTGTGTTAGAGAGGGAGGGAGAGAGAGAGAAGGTGAGAGAGAGAGGGGAGAGAGAGAGGGGGAGAGAGAGGGAGGAGAGAGAAAGAGAGGGTGGAGAGAGAGAGAAGGAGAGGGAGAGAGAGAAGGTCAGAGAGAGAGAGAAAGAGAGGAGAGAGAGAGAAGGTGAGAGAGAGACAGAGAGAGAGAGAGAGAGAGAGAGAGAGAGAGAGAGAGAGAGAGAGAGAGAGAGAGAGAGAGAGAGGTGAGAGAGAGAGAGAGTGTGAGAGAGAGAGAGAGAGAGAGAGATAGAGAGAGAGAGAGAGAGAGAGAGAGAGAGAGAGAGAGAGAGAGAGAGAGAGAGAGAGAGAGAGAGAGAGAGAGAGAGAGCTCGAACTCGAACTCGAAATGTTTAATGAGGATAAACTGAGTAAGCATAAATAACTGCTTCTTTTCATCAGGTCCTCTAAAATAATGACATATGAAGTGAATAAATAAATAAATTACAAAACAAACTCAAATGGTTCAAAAGTAAACAATGTAACAATCAAATGTAACAAATCCAAAGAACAAGGACAACATGAAATATAGATCAACATTCTCACATTTCCTTTCACACACATAAATCATAGTTAGACAAGTAATCAATTGACAATTTTACAATATCAGATAAAAGGAGAGAGAGAGAGAGAGAGAGAGAGAGAGAGAGGGGGGGGGGAGAGAAAGAGAGAGAGAGATAGAGAGACAGAGAGATAGAGAAAGAGAGAGATGGAAAGAGAGAGAGAGCAAAGGTTTACAATAAAAACAACAACAAAAAACTTTACAACATTGAGATCGGTTCAAAGGAAACCCAAACATGGTTTTTAGCAACATTTTTCCTGTCTTTGAAACAATTTTGCGGCTATTGTATTACGTATAAAACAATCACGTTAGATAGCTTTATCATAATAAAATGTATGGCGACCCCAGTGACCCATCGCCACAAAAGGGACATTAAGTGTCAACACGACTATTCTGAGATAATGGTGCATAACAGTTGGAAACTGCGGACCTTTCTCTTTCTAACGGTATAAGAAACATCCTTGTATGTTTTTTCCGTTCTAGAGTTATGAACATTTAAAGTTGTATGGTGAGTGTCGGCCATTTTGAAAACTCAGAGTCTACAGTCTAGCTTAGCTAAATCTACTCGAACCTGCATCAGCCTACTCGTTTTAAAACACTTATTATAGTATTTAGAGACCCTAATAAAGATCATACTTTATTAATACAAAAGATAAGATGTTAGAGAGCACGAACATGCCAATAACTCAAAACTTGTTTTAAAAAAAAGAGACTTGACTTTCCAAACCAACTTATTATAGTATTTAGAGATCATAAATAAAGATTATCCTTTACTGATATGAAAGATAAGATGTTAGAGAACACGAACATGCCCATAACTTTTGTTTTGAGAAACTAGCCATCCTTGCGACATAATGTCCATTTTTGTGGTGATGGGTCATCATGATGTGTTTGTACTTTTTTTCTTCTGTAATACAGAAATTGCATGTGTGCAACTTTTCCTGGTATACAAGGATTTCCTGTTTTTTTGAATTTTACCAGAAAAGGAATTTTCTTTTTTTAATTATTATTTGTCAAACAAGAACTTTTGTGTGTCTACTGTATTCTTCAAACATTTTGAAATAAGCGTTTGTATAAATTGTGGAAAAAGCAAACTAGAATACCTTCATAA
Organism: Phymorhynchus buccinoides; assembly: GCA_017654935.2. Classification (NCBI taxonomy): domain Eukaryota; kingdom Metazoa; phylum Mollusca; class Gastropoda; order Neogastropoda; family Raphitomidae; genus Phymorhynchus; species Phymorhynchus buccinoides. Next base: position 32,516,024 of record CM065696.1, read on the forward strand.
ATCAATTTTGTTTTGCTTCAGCTGCAAGGGGACATTACCCCTAGACCCCGGTCGTTCAGGATTTTTTTCATTTTGTGTAGTTGCAACCCATGAAATTGTTTGTGTGTGTGCACACACACGTGCATGCTTATCTGTAGTATGTCTGCGCCTCTGTTATTTCAGGTGAGAAGAAGTTTCTGATGGGGGACCGGCCCTGTGAGCATGACTGTGCAGTGTTCGGTCAGCTGGCCCAGATCTATTGGCAAGCACCGGCCTCCTTAGCCACTCTCTTCAAAGGTGAGTGCCCTCTAAGTACCCTTTCCCCCCGGGACGGTGGGTGGATGCCTCGTGCCTCCAAAAGGGGAGCTGGACGACCACGCCCCCTCCACGAGTCTCTCCCTGTGGGGATACCGGGTGTGGGGGTCTTTCGTAAAAATAGTTCCCCCACCTTCTGGAAGTTATGTGCTTGTAACTTCCTCTAATCTGCCACTCTATTTGACTCTGCCTTTCCCCTTTGCTTTCTATCGTCTACTATCTTTCTGACTTATTGGCCCATTCTCCTGCCAATTTTGTTCTAAAAAAAAAAATTCCAAATAAGTTTTCTCCTTTGAGCTCCTCCGAAATTAAATTGGAATGTGTTGGCTGTACGCAGCGGGGAGACCAGTGAAAACTGAAAACCGGACACATACGTAGCTTACCCATTATGGCCATATGGCCTGGGAACGCAGAAGAAGAAGAAGAAGAAGATCAGAAGAAGAAGAAGAAGAAGAAGAATCCGTTTCCATGTATGTCTTTCAGTGTTTCCCATATCGCACATTTGTGCTTCCCTGAAGCATTAAAATCAGGAAAGGACTCTTTAATTTCTGTGCAGGGCATCCCAGGGACACACACGTTTTTCACAGACCAAAAGTACATGTTGCTTGTATTGGGGACCCTTAACAATTTGAAAAAGACCCTTAAATTGTTGCACAGAGGGTCTCAGGGACTCTCACAATTTATTCTTATTGGAAACACCAGCTTCACACAGTATGAATGTGTCAGTACACCAAACACTAGGTCACACAGAAACCCAGACATTTTTGTATCAAATAACAACACTTAAGGCTCTTGGAAATGTCCATCTTAGTCAGCCACACAGACAATAGGATGAAAGAGAGCGGGGAAAAGCCTACCTAAAATTAATTAAGGACCCTCTAAAAGAATGTGCAGGGGGTCCCAGGGATGCACTAGAAAAATCATCTTTTTAGCATTTGCAATGCCACTGGGACCCTCTATCCCGCCTCTAGGACCCTCTATCCTGTAAGTGAAGGAGTCCCTGGGACCCCTTGTTTTGCGGTACGATTGGGAGCCCTGAAAAATAAATAATCATGGTAGGGAATTCTTAAACTTTGTGAATGCATTAATTTCTGAAGAATTCCTGTGTAAAACAATCGCTATGAACATTTCTATGTCAAACAGACGAGTTCCCTGAGCTGGTGCGTTACTGCGAGCGCATGAAGGACACGTTCTGGCCTGACTGGACACAGTGCACCACCCAGGGGGGGGGGGGGGGGGGGGGGGGGGGACAGTACCCGCCACCCGTTGATCACCACGCCACCCGTTAATCATCACACCACACAGTGCACCACCCAAGGGGGGACAGTACCCGCCACCCGTTTACCACGCCACCCGTAATCTGCACCACCGGTGGGGGGGGGGGGGGGGGGGGGCAGTACCCGCCACCCACTAATCCCACATTATCCGTTAATACCGTTAATCCCAACACCATCCATTAACATCCATTAATAACCACACTACCTCATAACACAATCAATCATCACACCACCTGTTAACCCAGTTGATCGTTACACTAACTGTTATGTTACCAGTCAATTGCGCTTGTTTGAAAATTGCTTAATTGCGCCGATCCGGTTGCGCACATCAATTGCTAAAAAAACTCATAAATCACTCCAGCCATACACACAAACAAAACATACATAAACAAAAAGGAGAAATGAAAGAAGACTACCGGTTTTTACTTCACGCTTAGACATAGGGAAGTGGTAGATCAGACTTTTTTTTTATAATATATAGACTTTATATAGAAAAAAACTCTCCACACCAGACTGGTTTCCCCCACAACAAACCACTACAAAAGCAAAGTCAGAGGCAACATTGTGGTCTAAGGGAGCGAAGCGAGTTTAGAAGTGACCAAGGTATGGTGCGCACACAGATGTACTTCCCTTGAAGCAAATGCATCCAATTGACGGCTGTCTATTAATTCCGCACATATATGGCTGGAACGACTTGAATGAGTTAAAACCAGTGATCGAAACACCACCTGTTTATAACACAAGCACAAGCACACCACCGTTTGACACCAGTGCAACACACTACTACTGCTCACTGACACTGCTACACAATAGGCCTACTACACACTAGCATCATCCATATTATATCCGTCCGTGCATGTGTGCATGTGATGAAACACAAGCATTTGCCTTATAACTCCGCCATCAGAACCGCTTGCTAAAATGCTGTCAGCCCTAACGGGGCTTTCAACGGCAACCAAGCCAGCCGTATCATTTGCGCGGTTTCAGCAAAAAAAAAAAAAATATTTTGCGCATCCATTCTCGGCTATCTCCAGCGTTTCTGGGTAGATTGAAAAAAATTTGTCTGTAGATGATTAGGGACTATCCTCTGTAAACCGGAAGCGAATCGATTCAGAAACGCGCGCGCTAACGGCCGTTTCCTTAACTCGCTTCAAATTTACTCAGCGTTACCAGTACTTGGGGTACCGTTACTAGGACCGTTACTAGGTGTTACTGGTACTCGGCGTTGCGCTAGTCCATATTATATATGCATGGGTGCATGCGATGAATAAATCATTTGCCTGAACTTTCCAAAATGCTGACTAAAATGGTCGGTGAAAGGGCACAAAGAGCACAGAAGAGCCCTGAGGCAGACCACTGCATGAAAGAACATCAAATTGCCTGAATTCAGGCTTCAGGCACACCCACATGCACCCCTGTAATTATGCTATGTGAATATACACGACGCTTTTGCTGAAGAAGTGAATCTCTTGTGTAAAAAACAACAACTCTGGATCTCTTTAGCTCAAATGAGTTCATTCATTATTTACTAATACTACACTAACATAGTTATTATAGTGATATTGCCATGTTTAGTGCTAACCAAACCATGTAGTTTTGATGTGGAGCTTTCAGTTTATTTATGCTGATGGCATACGCAATTTGTCCTGAAAATAATGGTCCTCTCAAGACACTATGTGACTGGACACGATGTGTGTATTTGTCTTGCACTGAGGTTTTTTTTAAAGTACCTATTTTAAAAATTTTATTTATCAGAACACTTTATGAATCTCATAATTTAAAAAGGTTTCATTATGAAAGGATTATTATTATTATTATTATTATTATTATTATTATTATTATTATTGCTGCCATTATTATTATTATTATTATTATTATTATTATTATTATATTATCATTATTATTCCCCAACGCTAGCTATCATATTATTATTATGATTGGCCAACCACACAAAATGGACGGGTTGACCTTTTTGGGACCTTCCCCAAACGCTAGCTATCATAAAACCCCTTTGGGGATTTTAAACGTAAACGCAGGTGGAAAGGAGCAAAAGTTTGTGTGTGTCTCGCAGGGTGAAACGAATTGGAATCATACCTTTTCCCCCTGTCAGTCTGTGTATCTATCCACAAGTGTGGTGTGTGTGTGTGTTAATGTGCTGTGTGTGTTCTGTGTGGGTATAGGGAAGACGGGGTAAAAAGCCCATGGGCGGGTAAGAAGTCCATGCCAGTTATCTCATGAAATAAAGAACATTTCAGTCAAATTTGCCCATGAGACGAATGCCAAGCATTAACACTCGTCTCATGGGCAAAATGTGACTGAAATGTGCTTCATTTTATGAGATAATTGGCATGGGCTTCTTACCCGCCCGTGGGCTTTTTACCCCGTGCGCGCGTGCTTCCTATGATTTGTACGTGTGTAAATTGTTGCATTTGACGTTTCTTTTCATCAGCAAGTACCTGAACGATAATGTTTATTTTATGCGCCGAAAATGCTTACAGCGTGAAAGACGAAAACGTGCAGAGATGTTACAGGAACATTATATTTTCCCAAAACATTGTCTACTTTTTTTTAGTAGATGAATATATCATTTTCTTTTACTTTGTAATGAAAATTGACAGTTTAACCCTTTCGCCGCCAGCCATTTTTTTTCAGCCAAAAAATACCATTAAACTTAACTGGGTAGAGAAAATAAAATATCTGCAATATTGTGAATTCTTCTGTGACAGAGAGAGAAAATGGAGTTTTACGTCCTCTTGGTCTGAATCAGACACATATGGGACATTTGTAAATACAAATATGGTGGGAACAATACTGGAGGCAATGCCCGGAGGCAGTACGAAACCAGTAAAGTCCCGATTTTTTAAAAATTAATACAGATAGCTGTAGCGGTGACCACGCCTCGGTTAAACCTCATCGGCTATGGCACCGCCACAAGTAATTGTATGTCATTCCTCTGTGACATGTCTAACATTAGGGCCTATCCTTACCTCTCAAAAATTAAGAAAATAGGGTCTTTGGATAACAGGCCCTGATTTGATGCCTTTTAGTGACATGGGTGTTAAACCATTGTGGTTCTAAAATGCGACATTGGCGGTGAAAGGGTTAAACTTTATGCCGTTTTGGTTGTTGTTTTGAAACACTTGAAATATCTGGTATTTAGTGTATTCAGTTTACATCTGGTTTAGGCGGATCGGAGGGAGGGGGGGGGGGGGGGGGGAGGGGGGTCCTGGGTTTCCGGAACCCCCCCACCTCTACCCCAAGATGTACCTTATGCAAAAGTGCCTGTAACCCCTTGACTGCCAGAGAAAATTAAAGAAAGATTCATTGAACAAATCATGCCATAAGAAAGACAACTGATAGAAGAGCCAAAAAATGGTCAGGGGATATAACTCTCTTGACTATGCAAGAGCAAAAACCAGAATATCAGAGTTATTCCTCTTCATCTGATGACGTCATCAGTGATGTAACCAAGTCAGAAGCCCCTGTGGGCCAGCCTTCACGTGGCGGGGGTGTTCTCGACCAAGCTGTGCCCACCCCTTTTTCTTACCTTTCCTATTTTTCTGCCTACCATGTCTTTTACTATCTCTTTTTCCCCCATAAAGTCTCCAGACAAGATCTGCAGTTTTCCATATTAAATACTTGTAGCGGTGCCATAGCCGATGAGGTTGAACCGAGGCGTGGTTACCCCTACACCTATCTGTATTAATAAAAAAAAAAATCGGGACTTTACTGGTTTCGCACTGCCTCCGGGCATTGCCTCCAGTATTGTTCCCAACATATTTGTATTTACAAATGTCCCATATGTGTCTGATTCAGACCAGGAGGACGTAAAACACCATTTTTGTCGTCGTCTGCAGTTTTCCATTTCGTCTGATTTCTGTCTCCCCGGATCTTCAATCTGTTCTTTCATCTTTCCTTACAAATCTATCTTTTGAATGTTCCTTTTTTCTCTGATCTATCGGACAATTTATGACATGCCAGGTTTTTTTTTGTTGTATTGTTCACTGGCGTCCACACGTGAGACCTTGCGCACTTGAGTGGGCACCTGTTGTCCATTCTGCAGTGCATATTGCCTATATGGCAATTTTTATATATATATTTTTTACTAGTATGAGGTTTTTTAAAATCCTTTTTTACTGTTTAAAAAAAAGCAAGCCTGGATCCGATAAATAGAGTAGAGTGGCTGAACGTTTCCAGCACTGTGTGGGACTATGTGCAATGATGGAGGTGTCATGTCATGAATTGTACTGTATGTTTTGTTGTTTACAGGTTGTTGAACGTTGGTAAGATACATTGATGAGTGTTTTGTACTAAGTGGTCAAAACTTTACGCGGTGACAGTCCTGAGATGACCATAGCTGTTGACGGGACTATAATGGAAACAAAATAAAAAATGAATCAAGTCAAGTACGTGATACCTTACATGGCAGTCAAGGGATTAATAATCACTAAATTGCAAAATGTTCCGGGGGCTTTGCTCCCGGCTGGGTCCCCCAAAAAACATTGCCCCTTAACCCAGAACCTATGCAGCTCCCTGCTCCCTGCCCCCCCCCCCCCCCCAAACCCCA
>CM065696.1:32525838-32555838 GCA_017654935.2 Phymorhynchus buccinoides
GGTCCATAGCGTTGGTTCAGGACCTGGATGATGAAGGCAGAGTCGGCACGTCTTCTCCGTGTAAGTGATCCACGGGAACTTGTTTCTTGCTGGACCTCTCGAGCCCAGGACAGTACTGCCACCAGCCGAAAAGAAAAAAACTGGGGTCTTCTTAAAGCCAGGCAGTTACTATATAACAATGCATCTTTTTTGAAAAAACTAACCTGGCGCAGGCGAAAACCCGCAGCTAGGAGAATCGCTGGCTCTCTCTCCCTCTCTCTCTCTCTCTCTCTCTCTCTCTCTCTCTCCCCCTCTCTCTCTCTCTCCTCTCTTCTCTCTCTCTCTCTCTCTCTCTCTCTCTCTCCCCTCACACTGATATACCCGATTCAAGGGATCGGCTCTTTTAGGAAGTGCTGGCTTATCTCTCTCTCTGTGTGCTCTCTCTCTCTCATCTCTCTCTCTCTCTCTCCTCTCCTCTCTCTCTCTCCTCTCTCTCACCACTCACAACTGATCTACCGATTCCCGGATCGCTTCTTTTATAGCCCAGCTTGTCTTTTATATAAGGAACCTGTTGTTTGCTTTTACTATCTATAACAAGGCGCCAAATTTTCCAATAAAACAAGAGAGATTTTCACAAAATTGTGAGGTGTCCCCGTGGGGATAACCGGGGTCTTTGATAACAGTTTCCCCCACCTTCTGGAGGACGCTTCTGCGCTCATAATTGGACAGGAAACTGTCTGAGCTATCCGCAGAAGAAGAAGAATGAAAAAAGAAGAAAAAGACAGACGCATGATGAAAGAAAAAATAAAAACGAGGGATGTTTTCACCAGATTTGTCTCCAAATTTCATCTTGTGTTAGAATCAAGTTATTTTCATGTCACTGAACATTTCAACATTGAAAAAAATGAAAACTTTAAAACAAGAATTATAATTATCAACAACAAAAAACGGTGGGAAATTTAAAATTAAGATATTATAAATAATAATAATAATAATAATAATAATAATAAATATAATGATAATAACATTTGAATATCGCTTTACTCCCTTTGCGCGTAATAATCAATGGGTATTCACACACACACACACACACACACACACACACAACACACACCACACACACACGCGCGCGCGCGCGCGCGCGCGCGCGCGCACGCACCGATTCCATTACAACCACTCCTACTTGCACGCAAGCACACACAAAAAACAAGCAAAACATATCCATGATTCAGGTTCTGAAACAGAAGCACATGGATTTAAGGTAAGATGTGAGCGGTTAGTGGCATGAAGCATCAAAGAGATGAGTTTTCAAAGAAGTCTTGAAAGACTGAACTGAGGAAGAATGGCGAACTCTGTGTGGTAAGCCATTCCAGACTGAAGGAGCAGAGTGTGAAAAAGAGGATTCTCCAACACGAGGAGTAGAAAGCAGGCGTGAATCGGAAGAAGATCGGAGCTGGCGTGCAGGGGTGTAAGTTTGAATGATATCGATAAGATATTGAGGGGCAGTGCCATTGACAGAGTTGAAGGTGAGGCATGCAACTTTGTATTGAATGCGAGCGGAAATAGGAAGCCAGTGAAGAATGTGGAGTAGTGGGGTAATGTGTACTTTCCTTTTAGTTTTGAAGATCAGTCTTGCTGCTGCATTTTGAACTTTTTGAAGTTTTTGGATTAGAGTTTGAGGGCAGCCATATAACAAAGAATTGCAATAGTCGAGCCTAGATAGGACAAGAGAGCAAATAAGAGTCTGTGTTGCCTGAATGGTAAGGAGATGGCGGATGGAACTGATCTTTCGTAACTGGAAGTATGCAGCTTTGCAGAGGCTGTTCACGTGGGCTTTCATTGAAAGGTGGGAATCAATAGCATATGGTTACAGCAAGATGTTTTAGAGAAGGTACAAAATCAACATCACAGTCACCAATTTTGATCAAGGAAGGCAAGGAATTACCCACAGAGAGTCTGTTAGAAGAAAGGATAATGGATTCAGTTTTGTTATCATTCAGTTGCAGTTTATTTGTACTCGTCCATGCCTTGACATCACCAACACATCCTTGAATAGTCTGGAGAGAAGAGTCAAGATCAGAGATAGATGTTTCCTTGTAAAGCTGGTTGTCGTGCGAAAGCATGATGATTTACAGTATGTTGCTTGACAATGTCAAACAGAGGTTGCATGTACAGAATGAAGAGGACAGGTCCTAGGACGGATCACTGAAGGACACCATACTTAAAGGTAAATCCATTAAACTGAGAGACAGACCACGAAAAGGTTCTAGCGATGCAAATTTCTCTGAAACAATGACTGGTAGTGGCAGATTCCGTAATGTATATATCATCATGTTTTCAGCGTTTCTTGAATAAAATGTATAAAAGTGTGATTGTTGTGAGTCCGTTTCGGATTCGTTTCGGGTCCGTTTCGGTCTATTTCCAACTTCAGAGGTAGAGTACCCCAACTTGAAAAAGTCTCCCGCCCGCCCGCTGTTGTCTCCTTCTTTTCTTCCTACTTTCCACCACAGACCTTGTGTAACTATACGGTCTGTGTTTCCACCCTCAGAGGCGGATCTGAGGGGGTTTCCAGAGTTTCTGGAACCCCACCCTTCCCCCTTGGCCAGGCCCAAGCATGCAACTTAAACAAGGGTAAAAAGGAAGACAATGGCTTAATGTTTGCGTTAATAATCACTAATTATTCACAAACAGCCACTAAACTTTAACCCAGGACCTGTGTGTTCTCTCTCTCTCTCTCTCTCTCTCTCTCTCTCTCTCTCTCTCTCTCTCTCTCTCTCTTCTCTCTCTCTCTCTCTCTCAGAGAGCAAAACTGGGTATCTGATATAAAGACGTTTCTTTTCCAAAAATGGTTTGGTTTTGTGTGGAATAACCAGGGAGTTGAACATGATAAGGCCTTTATTTATGAACTGAGAGAACGCTTAATTTCATCGTATCAACAGACTTGGCATTCCGAAATGGACAACAAAGAAAAATACGAATGGTTTTTGCGTTCTAATAGCAACCTACAGCCCGAAAAATATATATCTATTGTAACAAGAAAATGGCATAGGGATTCGTTTGTACGTTTTCGTACGAGAACTCTTGGTCTGTATTGTAATAAGCGATGGTATAATACCGAAATACAGTATGACGTTAATTGTCCAGTGTGTAAATTGAATTTGGTAGAAGACGAGTTTCATTTCTTCTTCCAATGTGAACTGTATGAAAATGTACGAAAGAAATGTGATGTTTTCAAATCATTCTGGGCTGCGAGATATGACTTGATGGCTTTGCTGCAAACAAAGAAAGAAGATTATATAAAATCAATAGCAGAATTTGTAGCAGAGGCATCTAAACTACGGAAAAAGAAACTTGACATTGTAGTATAATCACAAGTGATCATGTAAACTACGTCTTGTTATTTAGACCTGCTGGTCGCTTAGTATTGGTATATATAGATTATGCTTGTAGATTCATTTTTGTCTTTTAGTTATGTGGAAAAACTTTGTTCGTTTCTTTTTATTTTATTTTTTTCTGAACTAATATGTTAAAATTGTGTGCCTCTATGTCAAATGGCATGTTAACTGCTGATGACATTAAAACACTTTCATTTCATTTGTCTCTCTCTCTCACGCGCACACACGTACACACACACCAGGGGCGGATCGGGGTGGGGGGGGGGGGGAGGACCCTCCCCCTGTAGCCCACAATGCACCTTACAAAAGGTTGAAAAGAACGAAAATGACTCGATTGTTGACTTAAAAAACAAACAAATGGCAATGTAGCGCCCAGTGAATAGCACGTTTGAGTGTTAGAAGGCAAGGAAGGCCGTGAAAGGAGTTTCATACAGCATAGACCTACCTGGTTGCCCCCCCCCTCTCAGGTACTTTTCCCTTCACCTTGTTTTTTTACCTACCTGATAAGGTATCTTGGCCATACGAAGGTAGGTCTCCAGTTTGACTGAAGCCGGCACCAGGCTTGGAGCGTAGGGTCCACGAGAAACATCATGCAGTATCACTGTGTCTCGGGGATAGTCTTTCCTGAGATAGAGAAAAGTCTTTAATTAACTTTACTTAATTCTTAACACGAATTCACACACACACACACGCGCGCGCGCGCGCACAGAAAAAGAGATAAAGGCATGTACACACACGTGACATACATACGCACAGAAGCACACATAGCTACTCTCTCTATATCACGCACACACCTAATCTATTAAACAAAATGGCAGAGGGTCGGGGTACGGGCCCGTATCTCACATTCTCCAGGCTACGGGTACGGCACTCAATCACGGGACGCATAAATTGTTCGCAAATGTCTTCAAAAACTACTAAAACGTTAACTCTGACATGTTCCTAACCCTATCCCTAACCCTATTCCTTACCAACATGCGTTAAATATACGAAATAAGAAAATGCATTAATTTGTTGACGAAAAATTCGACTAGGAAGAGTTACTATCCCTGAACATGGTCTGAGTGTTGCAGCAACGCCATACCCGTAGCCACTGTGATTTGTTTTTAAGGCAAAGGATCGGGGTACGGGCCCGTATCTCACATTCTCCAGGCTACGGGTACGGCGCTCAATCACTGGACGCCCCCCGTGAGGATACCGGGGGGAGTCTTTCTACAAATAGTTCCCCCACCTTCTGGAAGTTCTGTGCTTGTAACTTCCTCTAATCTGTCACTCTCTTTGACTCTGCCTTTTCCCTTTGCTTGCTGTCATCTTACTATCTTTCTGCCTTTCCGGTCCATTCTCCTGCCTTTTTTCAAGAAACACTTTCAAAAAGAATTCCTGCAGCCGAAGTCGGACATGCTGGGGCTAACTATTTCTTAGTTAGGCGCGTAACGGCAGCATGACGCATCTACGCTCATAATTGACAGGAAACTGTCTGAGCGATCGAAGAAGAAGAAGAAGAAGAAGAAGAAGAATCACGGGACGCATAAATTGTGCGCAAATGCCTTCAAAAACTACAAATATTAACTCTGACAATCATGTTCCTAACCCTATCTCTAACCCTATTCCTTACCAAGATGCGTTAAATATACGAAATAAGAAAATGCATTTTGTTGACGAAACATTCGACTAGGACGAGTTAGTATGCCTACTATCCCTGAACATGGTCTGCGTCGGTTACAGCAACGTAGCCACTGTGATTTTTGTTTTAAAGGCAAAGGTTCGGGGTACGGGCCCGTACCTCACATTCTCCAGGCTACGGGTACGGCGCTCAATCACGGGACGCATAAATTGCGCGCAAATGTCTTCAAAATCTACAAATATGAACGTCTCTTGGCATGTTCCTAACCCTATTCCTTACCAAGATGAGTTAAATATACCAAATAAGAAAATGCATTTTGTTGACCCACAATTCGACTATAGGAAGAGTTAGTACTATCCCTGAACATGGTCTGCGTGTTGCAACAACGCCGCACCGTACCCGTAGCCATGCACTGTGCAAAAACAATCAGTCACACCCAAAACTGACCTTGTTTTCTGGGCTTTTCGTCGTTTCAGCCATCGGTGTGCGATGATGACTCCAGGGCAAGAGCAAGCAAGAATTCCCCCGCACACTGCTAAGATCCTGTGGTCGTTATAAAAAGCCTTCAATCCGTTCGACATTGCAGCGTACGGTGACTGTTATTGAGAACGAGTGCTAAAGCCAACTGCTGTGTGTGTCGTCGGGACATTATACCAAAGAGGGTTAAAAATAGAAAGAGCGAGCACTCCGGGGTTTTTCCCTCTGTAAAAAGTGAGGCCAGCCGACAGGCACAGCTGCGATGCTTTTGCGTGCTGGGCAGGCTGAGGCAGTACTAACAAGTAGTAACAACAGTGTTAACAGTGAACTGTATTATGCTGTTAATGTGTTGGATTGTTTTTAATAATATGTATTATTAAAAATGTGGGACTTCCTGGTGTTGCACTTCCTCCGGGCATTGCCTCCAGGATCGTTCCCACCATCTTTATATCTACTAATGTCCCATATGTGTCAGTTTCAGACCCGAGGACGTTAAACAGATTTTTATTATTCTTCTTTTTAATTCAAATGCAAGTCCAATTCTAATGATAACAGTCAGTTTGCATGCGAAGTAAAGGTTACAAACAAATAAATTATGGATTTGCACCCATCTGTGAGTTTAATACGAACAAATTATGTACTGAATCACCAACTGGGCATGTGTGCGTGCGTGCGTGTGTATGTATGTGTGTGTGTGTGTGTGTGTGAGAGTGTGTGTGTGTGTTTGTGACACAGAGAGAGAGAGAGAGAGATACAGAGAGAGAGAGAGAGGGACAGAGACAGAGAGCCAGACAGACAGAGGTAGAGAGAGAGACAGAAAGAGAGAGAGACAGAGACAGACAGGCAGACATATAGAGACATCAGAGACAGAGAGTGAGAGAGAAAGAGAGACAGACAAATAGACAGAGACAGAGAAAGACGGAGGAAAGAGTAAGGGATTGAGGGTTTTTTCTTTTCTTTTTTATTTTAGGGGGAGAGGGGGGGGGGGGGTGTCCCGCAACCCCTCTAACCCCTCATATCTGCCCCTGGGTTTATGTCTTTTATGTCTGCAGTTATTTCGATCTGACTGATTACATAGTCATTAAATGCAATTGTTTGGAAGCAGGAACTGACCATGATTACAGAAACTAAAAACAAATGTTGATTAGTTCTTTCACATCTTAATTGTCTACTTCATATTTGTTCTGTGTATGATTTCAGTTTGTACATGCATGCACACAGACAGGCAGGCAGACGGATATCCAAACACACACACACACACACACACACACACACACACACACACACACACACACACTCGCACGACTATATGCATGCATACAGGCGCACAAACACATTTGCATACATGTGAGGTAAAGAGGGAAAGACTACACAACAATAATCATATAATAAAAAGGCAAGCGTGTGTCCGTGTGTCTGTGTGTGTGTGTGTGTGTGTGTGTGTGTGTGTGTGTCTGTCTGTCTGTCTGAAACACAAAAAGGGCCTTATAACTCCGCCGTTTTTCGACCGAATCGCTTCAAATTTGCTGTGAGCCCTAACGGGGCGATGGCAACGGCAACCGAGGCGGCCGTGGCATTTGCGCGGTTTGGCAAATGCGCGAAACGCGTATCCGCCGGCCTCTCGGCGCCCGTATCTCCTACATTTCTGGACGGATTGCCTTGGAATTTGGAAGCCGTTTAATTCAGGCCGCCAGCATGCAAAATTCCACCGCTCCCATCGCTAGACACACGCCAGCCGCATCAGTGACCTATCTTTGTAATACAATCTGGAAATACTGTAAACCGGTGCAGGACGTTTCTATTAATAAAACAAAAAAACGAAGCGAAAACCTACCACCTTGCACGTTCGTTCGTTCGCCGGGGGGGGGGGAAGAAGCCAAAATCTCTTTGTCTGGTAAAAAGTTATTTTAGATTGCAACGACAGAATAATTCGTTATATAAACTGCAGACCTACTTTCCTTAAGCTCTGTGTCCACCTCTGCTGTACAAGGGACCCAGTATGTTTGACAATCGTCAGACAGACAACGCACGCCTTGCTTAATGACGTGTTGAAGGGCTCTATACAAAACCAGTTGCTCTCCCCAGCACACCGTGTGTACGTTCGAGAAATTAGAGGGTTTTAACTTTACCGTCAAGCTTGAGATGCGTTGCGTATCATTTCTCGCGTGAAAAAAGCACGCAAACGGTGGAAGATACGTACGTCATGACGGTGGAGGTGTAGTTCATGCGTGATCGATTCCGTATCTCAACGCATTTAAATTAAAGCAAAACACCCATTTAACAATTTAATTCAAGTCTTCTTCTTTCGCTCAGATTGCATCTTGTTTCGGAAACATTCATCATTGTACTAAAAATTGCATCTTTTGTGAGGCACCCTATTTGGCTGTCGCCTTTGGCTGACGGTTACGTATCTAAATCAGAATTCAGAATTCAGAACGAGATTTGGTTTTGAGCTTTCGATTCGGGTCAAAACAATCCATTAATCTGGCCCCTGAAGATGTTTATGGAACCCAGCCTTTATTTCAAGGTGTTCAAGTAATAAAAACGACAATATATATGCACTTTGTGTTTTTCAGTAATCAATAATTGATCACAAAACAGTGTTCATTTGAACTGTCATAGATCATTTCAGTAGAACTAGACACACGACATACACATTTAGGCCCACGGGCGCCTAAATACGAGTCAAATAAATTACGCTTTATAATTTTTACTACAGATAAAATGAAAACTTAATTCTAAAAAATAAAAACTCAAACTGACCTGACTGTAAACAATTCCAACTTGAGAAGATAATTTTAAGCGTTTGGAGTAATAACATTTCGAAAGAACTTAGGACAATACATTGCAGCAGACGACATGAAATTGACAATAACTTGAGGCGAAATATGTGTCAGTGGGTGATGGGCCCTGTTAGGGTTAACTCAGCGACGCTTACAGCAAATTATGTTTTTTGGGGAAGTAAAAGAAATAGCCTAACCAACCTAAGATGACATTTCCTAGTCGTGATACAATCTATAAATATAAAATAATTTAGCGAAATGGCTGGTACCCACGTGTCGTCATATCCGGCCACAAGGAGCGTGCCATATTATGGGAGACCGCCATCTTAGTCCTTACCTTTTTTTGAAAAATGCCAGATCGATGCTGCGTATTTGGCTGTTCCAATTCGAAACTTATCTAAACTGTATTTATAACATCTGGATGTTTTCTTTACACATTTAGATAACATTTTCACTTTGCTTACACACAAATAAGGACTAAGATGGCGACACTTCCGTTGGAATGGTCGAGATGCGCACGCAGGTGGGTTGGAGCCATAGGTAGTTACACCAAATGAGATCGAAATAACACCAACAACTATGAAGTGAATGCGTGAATGCAAGAAGCAACCCCCTACCCGAACCCCTTATTTCGATAGGGGGCTGGCTGGAGCCCGTGAAGGTAAAGTAAAGCTACAGTGTAGCAACATGCTAACGCAAACGCAAATGCTTACCGCAAACGTAAAGCAGAGATGCGTTACCGTAAAGTTAAGTCTCCCACGTAACGCTGCCGCCTTTGGTTAGGAATGTAGGGGTGGGTGGTAGTACTGTCTCTCTCTGTTTATCTCTCTGTCTGTCTGTCTGTCTGTGTATTTCTCTCTCTCTCTCTCTCTCTCTCTCTCTCTCTCTCTCTCTCTCTCTCTCTCTCTCTCTCTCTCTCTCTCTCTCTCTCTCTCTCTCTCTCTCAAGAAGTTGAAAGTAAAAGTGAAAATAGTTTGAATAACTTTGGTAGCAAAAACATGAGAGGGGTAGAGGAATAGGCCTAGAGGTAGACCAACAACAAAAATGGATGAGAGAGGGACACTAGTCTGGTTGGTAACAAAAAAGATTTACGTAGATGAGGAGAGAGAGAGAGAGAGAGAGAGAGAGAGAGAGAGAGAGAGAGAGAGAGAGAGAGAGAAGGTGGTGGAGGTGGTGGTGGTGTGTGTGTGTGTGCGTGTGTGTGTGTCTTGGTCAATGAATCACCAAACACCCTCGTACGGCACCGGTGGGCACGAATCCTTAGAATGCAAGGCGGTGCTGTTGTTGACACTACGCTCACGAGCCTGTCAGGCCCATAATCCTTTGCGCGCAAAACGTGCTGATCTTGACCTTACCAATATTTCTTCTTCTTCTGTGTTCCCAGGCCATAAGGCCACAATGGATACGTATATGTGTCCGTTCCCCAGGTTTCACTGGTCTCCTCGCTGCATTCAGCCGACACATTCCGATTTCGGAGGATGAGCTCAAAGGGCAGGGGAATGGGCCGAAAAGTCAGAAAGATAGTAGATGACACAAAGCAAGGAAAAAGGCAGAGTCAAAGAGAGAGAGACAGGTTAGAGGAAGTTACAAGTACAGAGCTTCCAGAAGGTGGGGGAACTATTTGTACGGAAGACCTCCCCCCCCCCCCTCATTCGTTTATTTAAAACATAGTTGTCAGGAATTGGAAAGATTACTGAATGTGTGTGTGTGTGTGTGTGTGTATGTGTGTGTGTGTGTGTGTGTGTGTGTGTGTGTGTGTGTGTGTGTGTGTGTTTTAATGTATTGTAACTATATATTATAAAAATAAAATAAATTTATAAACGAATATAATTATGTGTCACTATAAGCACATCGGTTAACATTTTCCACATCGATGCATGGGTACGTTTTGTACTTTTTGCCTAGACTTTATTTTCAGCTAATAAATGATATATCTGGCAATAATAATAATAATAATAATAATAATAATAATAATAATAATAATAATAATAATAATAGTACATTTATATAGCGCTTTACCTCAGATGAGCCCAAAGCGCTTTACAATCAATTATTCATCAACAGACAACAACTTGAAAACAGCATTCAAGAGTGACACCAACCAGCAACAGCGCATATACAAAGCAACTCTCTCTCTCTCTAACACACACACACACACACACGCGCGCGCGCGCGCGCGCGCGCGCGCGCACACACACGCACGCACACGCACACGCACGCACACACACACACACACACACACACACACACACACACACACACACACACACACACCGACACAATTATCGACGCCAACTCGTTCATACCCCATTCGGTAAGCCACAGCAACCGAGCCGCATGGACTGACCACATACACCAACACACATACACAAACACCCTCACACACAACGCACGGTACGCACGCAGACAGACACACAGACACGCACATAGACACAGACACACACACACACATGCGTGCACGCACAACCCACAAAACCAAAACACACACAAGCACACATGTATGCACACATTCATGCTCACACACACACACACACACAACACACAACACACACACACACACGCACACGCACACACACACACACTTCACACATACTGACGCGCACACACGCATCACAAAACACAATATACGAGTATAGCATTGTGGCATATGGAATATGGCACGAGTATGCAAATTATGCTAACAATGTGTTTGCATTATGATCACAGAAAGCACAATGCTACACTGTTTGACTCACTTGCAGTAAGCATCTCATCTCTTAAAACACAACAATTAGGGGAAGACGGGGTAAAAAGCGGATGGGCGGGTAAGTAGCCCACCGCCAATATATCATGAAATGAAGCAAATTTTCAGTCACATTTTGCCCATGAGACGAGCGTTTAATGTCTAGCATTCGTCTTCATGGGCAAATTTTGACTGAAAATGTCTTCTTTTCATGAAATAATTGGCATAGGCTTCTTACCCGCCCATGGTTTTTTTCCCCCGTCTTTCTCCTACAAAACAACGAACAAACAAACAAACATAAACAAAATACTGTTGCTGGCCGTTGTGCCGTGTTAGCATTAAATGTGTCGGCTGAATGCAGCAGAGAGAACATTGCAAACTGAAAACCGGACAAATAATGTACCTTACCCACTATGGCCTTAGGGCCTGGGAACACAGAAAAAGAAGAAAAAAGTCTTGAGCACTGGAAAGAGTAAAGCAATAAATATTTTCATGTTTTAGAATGTGCCATTTCGTCATTAGACTGTCTCCTCTGCTCGCCCCAAAACAGAACAGGGCATCGCAATTCTTCTTCTTCTTCGTCTTCGTTTCCCATGCCATATGGTCATAATGAGTAAGGTATGTATGTGTCTGGTTTTCAATTTGCACTGCTGTTACCCCGCTGCTTACAGCAGACACACATTCCGATTTCGGAGTCGAGGACTCAAAGATTGGAAGATGGGTTTTTTGGAGGGAAAAGGCAGGAGAATGGGCGAATAAGTCACAAAGATAGTAGATGATAGAAAGCAATAAGGGAAGAAAAGGCAGAGTCAAAGAGAGACGCAGATCAGAGGAAGTTATAAGCACAAAACATCCAGAAGGTTGGGGAAGTATTTTTTTTACGAAAGACCCCCCCCCCCCCCCCCCCTCCACGGGATCCCACGGGGAAGGACTCGTGGGAGGGGCGGGGTCTTCCAGCTTTCTCGTATGGAGGCACGAGGCGATCACGCACTGCTCCAGGGGCATCGCTTTCAATAGGTATTGCCACAAAATGTTGATGGTATTGCAAAAGATCAAAGAAACTGCCTCTTGCATTTTTTTAGAGAGAAAAGAAAATCGTATGCATATATTTATAGATGGAAGCAAGGAAGCAGAGTGGCACAGTGGTAACGCGTTCCCCTCGTGTCAAGTAAACCCGAGTTCGAAACCTGGGTACAGGCGATTTTTCCCTCTAATTTTGCACTAGGCCTTACAGTCTGAATGTGGAGTCTTTACGGAAGAGGCGATAAAAACGAGGTCCCATGTGCCCTTAGCACACGTTAAACCCAGTGGCACAACGAAAAAGGTTGTCATCTGGTCAAAATTTACACCACCACCCCATTCCTTCATCATCAATCACACAAAAAATCGCAAGCCCAAAAAACAAAAAAAATGGCTTGCGCGCCTCTGGCTGCAACGTGCTCTCCAGGTTGGAGCAACCCGATTTTTTCAGAGATGCCTCTGTGACTATAAAGTCCCTAATACCTAATAATACCTAATACCTAAGGATGAGATGAAGGCATGGACGGATGGATGGATGGAAGGATGGATGGATAGATGGATGGACAGGCAGAAATGCCGAAAGACAGATGGAAATGCAATCTGATAGATGGGATGGGTAGATAGATAGATGGAGGGATGGATGGATGAATATTCGGATTTACAATGGGTTAAATTAATTGTGATGTATTGACACAAAATCTCGAATCGTCATATCAAATGCCCCATGTTTTGTAATCATGTACTCCGGTTGTTATTGTATCTGATATCACTATATCCCAGGGCCTGTGTTCACATTGAGATAGCATAAGACTTATTATTATGACATGTTAGAAGTCCTTCTATAAAGTCCTGATTAAACCCTACTACTTCAGAAGAACTTCTAAGGTCATTTTCATGCTGATAATTCTCATGCTATCTCAATGTGAATACAGACCAGGACTGGGCCGGACCTAAGTTTTTAAGGGGTGGGGGCTATTTCATCGAAAGTGAGAAGCACCAAGACCCCTAGAGGTGTCTCGTGTGCATGCTCACCCGGAAAATGTTTAAATCCGAGAAGCAAATTAGTGCAATCTGAGCATAAAATAAAGTGACTAGTGACATTACTTTTCATACCCCTATTGAAAAATGTTTTAAACCATAAAGTACACATCAACTGCTAGTTCTGATGACTACTAGGCATATAGCCCGCGAGGAAATTTAACTACCGCTCAGCGACATGAATTTTTTTTTTGTGGTAATGATGTAAACACACCCCCCCCCCCTTAGGTCCGGCCCTTCCAGAGCACTAACTAATTTGTGCGATAACTTTTGTCATAGCATTGCTTACTGTGATCAAATCAATCTGTGATATTTAAGTGTTCCGTCTAGAATTGATATTGTATTTCATCAAGAATTGATATTTCTCCTTCTTTCGACACCTATTTAGTATATGCACATTATGTTATAATTCTATGTCATTCATGGGCTTGGTCTTTACTGGGTTTTTTATATTTGATCAAACGTTTCAAATTAAATGCAACAGTTCATTGATCAGTTTGTTGTGATGACGTTGCTTGGTTCACACTGATGCTATGTATTTCTTTTCATTAAAAAAAGAAGAAAAAAACCGTATTTGAAGCATGCTCAAAGACTATTTTATGCGAACGCGTGTGTATCCGTGTGTATTTATTTGCTCGCTTTTTGAACCCGTTTTAAACTCTCTCAACACGATTGTACGCTATAGCGTACATGTCTCGCGCAAACGTTCAACACTAGGCAGGTTTGCATCATTACATAAAAAATATTTAAAAAATAATGTTTAACGGTACAGTTTTGAAAATTGGTGGTATTGTTTATAATAATAAAAGCTAGCATAATTATGTCATAATTCCAAAGTAATTGTTTTATTATTAGCAGATTTTAAAAACATGACAAAGAAGACGAAGAGAGGGGTAGTGACTCGTTTTCATTCATTGCCGTCCTAAAAATAGACTAGAAGTGATTTCATTGGTTGAAAACTATTAAGGGACCGTAGAGGAACACTTTTATACCAGTTTGGGTTGCATGGCTTCGCTGAGTTGTGAAGTGTGAATGTTTTTTTTAAGCGCTATTGGGGTCTGCAACGAACACCTTTTGCAAGAGTGAATGCCCTTGGTGTGGTGGGGGAAGATGGTTCAGTACTGACCAGACAGGGGGGATAACTCTCGCCAATAACCCCTATTTGATGCCACTAAATGGCTGCCTTTCGCAAGAGTGAATGCCCTTGTCAGTACTGACTAGCAAGAGCAATTACTCTCACTGTCAAGGGCGTTAATAACCCTAGTTGCAAAGGCCTATAGCGTACTCTCGTGTTGAACGGTTGTAAAGGGAAGCAATCGGCCAGTGTTGAATGATTCATTAAAATGCATTAGTTGAAACATTATGCACGTAGTGTACGCTTGTCATTTGCGAGAGAGAGAGAGAGAAAACAACAACCAGGAACTGTAACGACTGCATACTGTGGAACCTCCCTTATACGACCTTCACAAATCATCCCAAATGGTGGATTTTGATTAATCCTACTATCTATTTAATTTAATACTTACCAACACTCAAAACAACTGCATTAGCCTAAAACAACCTGGAACCTTACCCTAGCACATAGCTAAAACGAAAGTGGCCCCAAGGGACTGCACCCATACCGCAGGGAGTAGCGGGAGTGACTCCCCTTACTTCCGGGTATGACGCGCACCCTTGGGGCACCGGATATGTCATTCATGTAATTTTACAGCCCCGCATCAGGAGGGAGGCTGGGAGGGAACATTTTTTGTTTTGAGTGTTGGTAAGTATTAAATTAAATAGATAGTAGGATTAATCAAAATCCACCAATCTAATTTAATCATACTATACCAACACTCAAAACAACTGCAGATTACCACCGTGGTGGAGGGTGATGCGTGCCAACTGACACACCAACAACCCCAAAAGCATATCAGTAAAAGAGGGGAAACACTCCTAAGAGAATCCCCCGAAAGATGTACAACATCCCTGAAAATATGCAAATAAATACCCCCAAACAGTCATGTCAATGATATACCAAAGAACACAGAGAAAAAACAGAGGCACAAAAAACACCGGAACTCACACTACAAGGAGACCGGGACCTGCGAAACGACCACCTTCTAGATGGAAAAGGAGTCGTCTTCGCCCTGAGCAGAGATATCCCTCAGGTAAAACTGAAGAAAGGTGTTCTGCGACTACCAGAACGCTGAGGCCATAACCTTCACAAGAGGGACACCCTTGACTACCGCCAGGGAAGAGCTGATGGCCCGCAACTCGTGGGCGCGAATGGGGTTATCAGGTAACCTAACCAGCGAGCGGGCATAGGCCAACTTAATGAGGTCGAGGAACCAACGGGACACAGTACCCTTAGCCACATCGCTGCAGTACTTGGGATTAAAGGAGACGAACAGGCGACGTTTAGCCCTTCTGAAGGACTTGGTACGAGCCAGAAGAACGAAGAGCCCTAACGGGGCAGAGGAAGATATCACGATCATCAGGACCCAGAACGGAGCGAAGACTCGAAAAAGAGGCCAAGGGAGAGGAAACATAACCAGACTGGTTCTTGCACGGAACTCCGGGAGAAAAGAAAGGGAGACAGACGAGAAGTCCTCCTCGAACTGACATCCTTGGTGAGACCTCTCAGAGCATGCAAACCACTGAGGCGACGGGAGTGGCGAAAGAAATGAGAAAAAACTGTCTTGAGAGTCAGAAGCTTAAGAGACAACGACTCCAGGGGTTCAAATTTGACCCAGAGAAAAGCCAGAACCAAAAAGATGTCCCACTGAGGACACTGGACCGTTCTGGACGGGGCTTGGAGGCGCACAGCGTCCAGGAAGTGAGAAACTGGCAAAGCCGAGAGATTCCCCGTAAACTTGGAACCTAAAGACAACGAGATCGTGCTAATCAAGACCGCCCTATAACCTGACAAGGTTTGAGAGGAAGAGTTCCTAGTTCTAAGCAAGTGAGAAACTCCATGAACTGAACCGTTGAGGGACGAAGCGGGTCAAACTTTCTCTCCTGACAAAACGCAAACCAGGTGGCCCAGCGAAGATCATACAGATCGTTTGTAGACTTACGCCGAGAGGCGACCAACAGATCCACGGTGCGCGTGGAAAACCCCTGAGAGCGAAGGCCTAGTCGGACAGCCGCCATGCGACCAGGTTTAGCCTTGAAGGGCAAGGGTGTCCGACCCCGCTTCTTGGCTGAAGAAGAGTGGCGGGAGTGAGATTGAGCGGAAGAGGACCGTCTTGCGCCATGTCGAGGAGCTCTGGGAACCAATGGCTCGTGGGCCACATTGGTGTGACGAGAATCAAGTCCGGGTGCTCCCGGAGGACTTCTTCAACACCCGGGGGATTAGTGCCATCAGAGGGGAGGAATACAACGGCATGCACTTCAGCAAGAAGTGCGAGACAGTGGTGGCGTACAGCTTAGCGGTACGGTAGCACCTAAGGCCATGGAACTCATACTGAAGAAGACAAACTCCGCATCGAGTCACCTAGAGCAGCCAAGGCCTGATACATTACGGACTATGAGTGGCCGGACCGGGCCACTACACACTGCTACGCCCTTTCGAACTGGAAAATATCGATCGAAGGGGCGAGTCTGGGTCAGAAAACAAACTGGACAAGACTAGTTCAGAATGTCGGGCAAGCAAAGGACCGATGGCGGGATAGAGACAGCTAGTACTAGGATGAGAATCCGCAAGAGCAGCAGATTCAGCCTCTGACCTAGCAAACTGAGAAACCACGGTACGAATGTGCGACTGCACTTCGTAACCAACTCTACATGCTAAGACCGACGAAAGGGACCCCCGTTGACTGGGTGAAAAACCAGCGGAGACAATTCGATCGGTAGGGAGGTAAAATAAAAAATAAAAATAAAAAACTGCCTATGAAGTAGGAACAGACAGCAACAGCAACATAGTTGCTATCGCATGACGTCAAATCGAACCAGATGACGCGGAAAAGTCCCCACCGAAAAGGAAAACATGTAGACAAAAAGCGAAACAGTGTGCAAACGTGACGATGACACACCTCGACCTAAACCATAAAAAACGGTCGGAACGAGACGCCGAAGACCAAAAAGGGGGGGGCCTGAAGGAAGGCAAAAATCACCCCGTCGAACAACTTTAGGTTGAAAGCTGTGCCGTTCGGTGATCTGACGGCTGAGAAGGGAAGATCATGCTAGCCGGACAGTTAAAGCCAGATCGGGACGGAACCAGTCCGAAACAGGATGACTGGAACGGCCGAACGAGTCAACAGGTTGAACAACTCATGGTTGAAACCGTGAAAGAAGGAGTGCGCACTCTGACTTCTCTCTGCAAGGGCCTATGTATACCCAGGCCAGAGGAAGGAGCTCCGAAATCGACCCCATCAGACTAAGAAAACCGAGGGGACAGCGAAGTGTGACCGCCTTCGTTACTGAGAGGTCGGACACCACCTGTGTCCTCCGAGGCTGAGACTGTGAACAGAGTATCCAAGTGACGTCAGGATAACCGTGGAAAAAACCCATTTCAACGGTACTGACTTGGAAACGGTAGAGAACAGAAGAACAAAAAAAACCTTTAAACGGCCTAAGAGATCGCCGGCCAATTAGAGTCAGAATGGGCCGAAAACGGTCGGAAATTTTTGATAAAACCGGTTGACAGGACCGGTTGAAAAAGTCGGGAATAGAAACCCGGACTGGGATCGTTCACTCGCGCCCGTGCCCTTCAAGAGAAGGTCCTCCACTTCCTCTGGAGGATCTCCAACGGACAGGATCGCCGTTTCTTGGAAGGCTCGGCCTCCTGTTGCCACGAGAAGACTGGGAAGGGGGGCCTCAAGGCCTTGAACTGGGGAGGAGGCCTAGAGGAGTATCCCACACTCTTAGAGCGGGACGCGAAGTACCCCGGACGAAATGGTTGGGACGGGGCTGGTTCAACAGGGCCCGATAGATAGCCTTCTGGCTATCAGCTGACTTCCTCTTTGAAGAGGACTCGAGAACTGGGGGAACCGATTCTTCCCCGAACAAGCCCGACTCCGGAAGGGGAAGAGAGCGCAAAACGCTCCTTTTCCCTGGACGAAAGAGACCTGTTCTGCGCCAGAAAAGAATCCCGGGCCAAGGCACAGGTTTGAACCTTCAAACCAGCCGTGACATCAGAGAGGCTCTGTAGCACATTGCCCAAAAGGGCTAGAGAGACTCCAACGGAAGCTTCATCCACCTGATCAAAGAACTGAAAAACCGCCGGTGAATCAGAGGCTGATTTGCCTAGAGACTCCGCCAAGGTTTGCACGAGAGAGGTGGCCATGCCACAAGCCCTGAGAGAACCAGACAGAGATTCCTCGAGAGACTTGAAGGCCGAAGGCTTGAACGTGACGGGAGGAACAGCAGCAGGACCCCAAGGACTCCACCTCCTCAGAAGAAGGTTTGGAGACGGAGGGGAAGGGCAGGTATTCCGTCGGTAGGGGGACGAAAGGTCTGAATCCAGGTACCAAAAAGGAACCGAACTGAGACGAGGCCGGCTGAGAACGCCCCAGATTAGCCTCAGCAATCTGTTTCAACGAAAGGACCTTGCCGGTCCTCAACGTGAACTCCGCTTTAACCACCAAATCCTCCAGGAAGGAGGGGGCTTGGAGAGTCAAGGAGCTCTTGGCCTGCAGAAGAGAGCCAACCGCGTGATCAGTGGCGGACTCCTGATGGGAGGAACGCACAGGTACCACGTAAGGGCACGATCGAGACAAAATCTTGAGAAGATTCTGAACCGAGGACTCAGTGAGAGAGTGAGGGACCTCCGACTGAGGGTCCAGTTCCATGTCTGACTCAAAGTCGGACTGAAACTCAGAGAATTCCCTGGAGGGGTCTGGCCGTTGAAGCTTCTGATAAGGGCGGCCCAAGAGTCAAACACCACCGGAGGCCATGCCTGGCAGAGGGCTCTGCCGGTAGGGAGTGAGAGGATCACTGAACACCGGCCGGAACCGGGAGACCGTGGCGTCCTCCGTGCGAGCGGGACATTCCCGGTTGACCCAAACCGGAGGAACGAACCGGAAATTCATCATCGGAATTTTCCGGTTCTAGGCGAACCCTTTCCCGGTATGTCCGCGTTGGCCAAGCAACCGGGAGACAACCGGATGATTACCGGGTAAACACCGGGAGAACCGGAGGAAACGGTCTCGCAACCGGGAAAGGCAAATAACCGGTTGCGGTGGGAAAGCCAAGAGGCTCCAACCGTGCCATCCCCCGGTATGTCCGCGTTGGCCAAGCAACCGGGAGACAACCGGGAGAAACCGGATGAATACCGGGTGAAACCGGGTAAGCACCGGGAGAACCGGAGGAAACCGTCTCACAACCGGGAGAAGCGAATTTCCGGTTGCTGTGGGACTGCCAAGAGGCCCCAACCGCGCCAGTGCCAGGATCACTGGAGAGCCATCCCCCGGGAGGGGGGTATGGACTCTTATCGGTATTGAAGGTGCCCCGCACCGACCGATTTGACTGTCCTGGTAACCTCTCCCTCGAACTGAGTGGAGGATTTGAGCCCGGACTCAGGAAAGGGAACAGGCCGTTCCCGATCCTGGAGGTACCTCCCAGGTACCACCGGATGATTGCCTGACAGACTGGCCAGTCTGGTGACAGAGGAGTCACCTCTGTCACTAGGCAAGCTCCCCAGAGGGGAGCCTCTCTGTTCCGTAAACATCAAGCCCACAGGACGGAAACCAGAGGTGGAAAGGGATTGCCTATCCCTGTTGAGGTCGACGCTGGCCTTAGCGGACAAGGGCCTCCTGGAGGCAAGCCTGTGAACAGAAGAAGGAGAGAGTGCTGCGCCAGTGACAGTCTCACGTTAGAAGAGACAACTGGCGGAACCCTCTCTGGCTAGAACCGAAATAGGAGGAAGATTCTGTCGATGCGAAAGGGAGAACCCTGAAACCCGAAGAGTCCAAGTGACGTAGTACAAAGCCTGCGAGTCCAACGGAAAAGGAGAAGGAGCAGAAAACCTCCGAAGGGAGAGAAACTGGAATGGGCTCCGAAACCGGTTAGGCCGGTGTAACCGAAACGGACTGTGACTGGACGTTAGACGTAGGATTTGTGAGAGGATTTAGACGAAAACTTCTTGAGAAGATTAAGAGAACCTGCCCAAAGGGTCCCTAGTGAGAGAAGAAGAGTCAACTGACTTGGAAAACAACCGAAAAACAACCGAAGAGAAACTGCTTTCCCCGAAGTGGAAACCGAGGGGTGCAAGAAGCCATAATGGCTGACGCCACCCCGAAAACGAACAACAGAGTGAACGAAATAATAATTTTTCAACTAAAACGAACACCAAGAAATGACAATGAAATAATATCGATAGGATGACTAACAGCCTTCCCAAGAAACTGAATCGAACAAAGCTAAACACGGAACGAACCCACCAGATAGACAAGAGTCAGAAAAGGCGGACCAGGGTAGGCCCAGGTGTGGTTGAAAGGCTGGAAAATTTAAGAATGACATATCCGGTGCCCCAAGGGTGCGCGTCATACCCGGAAGTAAGGGGAGTCACTCCCGCTGCTCCCTGCGGTATGGGTGCAGTCCCTTGGGCCCACTTTCGTTTTAGCTATGTGCTAGGTTAAGGTTCCAGGTTGTTTTAGGCTAATGCAGTTGTTTTTAGGTCTTATGTGGGAGGGAGTCTTATAAGGGGAGGTTCCACTGTACTACTTAATGAAACCAAAGTTGTGGTTGTTGAACGTTAGTCTATCGTTGAATGTTGCTATAGTATATAACAGTTTCATTTTTTTTTAAATTAAATCAGTGATCAGCTTCCTTTTAGACACATTTCCAAATTTGAAAACTGGCCTTTATCAACATGTATGTATAATCTTTAATGAAGTAAAAAGGGCTATCTTGCATTTTATTTTTGGGGTTTTAAAGCGGGAAGTGTTGAATTGTGACGGAGGTGAACAGGCAAGGAGTTCCAGACAGTGTCGGGCATTCAGAAACTAAAACTGCCTTGTCCAAAAGACTTTAAATTCACTTTAGGAACTTTCAACAGTTTGGCATGGGAAGATCGGAGTGAGCGAGAAGGAATGTAAGTGTAGAGAGCACCCCCGCATGCACACACACACACAGGGTGGTACGGCACGCACGCGCACCACGCACGCACGCACACACACACACACACACACACACACACACACACTGCAATACATTCTAACAAGCAGTTATCATGCAAATATTCTTCAAAGGAGATTTCAAGCTGTAGATCGATGATAAAACTAAAGATTTCTGTGCATATATATATATATGTTGCATTTTTTCTTTTCTTTCGCAGATATATAAGAGAAGAAGAAGAAAAAAGTGACGTTCGATCCCGACCAATTCATAATCTACTTCACAATTTATGATGTCATACTCTGACTTTTAACAATTCCAAACCAAAAATAAATGAAGGAATATCATGTCAACATACCAAAAAACGGACAAAAACGTTACCAAGCTTTTTTCTTTGTAATCTGCTAGTCTGCAGTCTTGTACAAATAGATAATTATTCTGTTCCAGAAAAAAAAAAATTGGGGGATGTGCCTAGCGTCTTAATCTCATTGTTTCTATAATGAAAGAATATCATGTCAACATACAAAAACGGACAAAAACGTAACCAAACTTTTTTGGGGGGGTAATCTGCTGGTCCACACTCTTGTACACATATTCTGTTCCAGAAAAGAAAAGAAAAAAGAAATTTGGGGTGTATCTAGCGTCTGAATCTCATTGTTCCTATATACGAAGGAATATTATGTCAACATACAAAAACGTAACCAAACTTTTTTTTTTTTTGTTTTTTTATCCTCCTGTGTCCCTGCAATCCTTGTACTTTAATTCCCTGTTGTTTTCCAGAAAAGAAAAAAAAAAGAAATTTGGGGCCGCCCCCAGAATCTCCATTTCTAATAAATAAACGCAAGGATAATCATGTCCCAAACTCCAAAACGGACAAAAACCCGTAACCATCCCCATTTTGTTGTTTAATCTGCCTTGAGGCCCCCCCCTGCCAAAAGCAAAATGTGGGGATGTAAACCCTATCGTCCCTGAATTTCTCAAATTGGGTTTTCTATACAATACATTCCACTGCGGCAGAAATTGGGATGAAACGGTCCGTGATGAGTTAATGGTGGTAACATATTTAACAACGGGTAAGTGGTGAATGATGATTAGCGGGTTGGCGGTTACTGCTTGCCCCCCCCTGGGGTGGTGCACTGTGTTCCAGTCATGCCAAAACGTGTCCCCCCACACCCCCCTACTCATGCGCTTCGAAGTAAAACCACCAGCTCGGGGAAAAACGCCCGGTTCCCCTTAAAAAACAACATGGTGGGGAACCACGTGAACTGGGGGGAGGTGCCCAGTTAAGATTTGAGACAGCTTGACCGAAACACCGCAGTGTCCCCCCCCCTCAACAAAGGGGCGCGATTCCCCCAATCAGGGAACCTTTCCCCTTCCTTTCCTTTCCTGGGGAAAGGTGATAAAACCAAAAACACACGCCAACACACACCACGTAGCGCAAGTACAGTCCGAAACTCAGTATTAATTTTCGACGACCCTAAACTTTCCCCCTCTGGCTCCCAAAACCTGTTCCCCACTGTATTTGTTGAGGCGGTCGGCCTAATTGACCAACTGGCAACTAGGGTTTATCACGGGCCCTTGACCCCGGCGAGAGTTTAATTCCCTTTTGTTTTTGTTCCCCAGTAATCAAAAGGGCATTCATCTTTTGCAAAAAGGCAGCCCATCCCAGCGGCCTAAAATAAGGTTTTTTTACTGGGTCGAGAGTTCATCCCATGTTTTTTTTTTTTGGGTCAGTAAACTCAAGCATCTTCCCCCCCCCACCCAACCCCACCAAAGGGCATTCACTCTTGCAAAAAGGCAGCCATTTAAGTGGCCTCAAAAAGGGTTTTACTGGCGAGAGTCACTCCCTTGTTTTGGGTCCATACTCAAACATCCTCCCCCCCGAATCCCACCACGGGCAATTTCACTCTTGCCCAAAGTTTGGTCCCCCCACGGTTGGCAAAAGTGGGTCCCAATTGACTGAAAGACCCTAAAATTTTTTGTGATGAATAAGAAGGTTGAAAGAGACTTTGAAGTAATACACCTTTGTCCCCCCGGATTTACCACCCCCCGGTACCGGAAGGTGGCCCTGCTAGGCGGGGTACTACCATTTAAGCACGCCATGCTCAATGCGTGCCCGTGCGTGGCGTGCTGGCCGTTGGCGTGGGTTGCCACACGTGCGCGGAATCCTACCCAACAAGAAAAAAATGTCAGCTCGATAGAACAGTTTTTTTTAGAATGAAAAAGGACGAAACCAGCCAAACAGGTTATTAAAATAATTTAATAACGTTTTTTTTGTCCCCTGAACTTTTAAAGAAAAATTTGAAATCAAATTGGTTGATGCATCCTTTTCCTTTTGCTGTTTCCCATGATGAAAACCAATTAAGGAACCACCAACCTCGAATCAAAAATAAACCGCCACGTGGCACCGCAACCGCCAACGCAAACGCCGCGCATGCCCGGGCGCGCGCGCGGCACGCACCACGCCCACGCGCCAACACACACACACACAACACACACACACACAAACAACACACACATTTACACAAACACATAAAAGGAATTTTAATGATGCAGTACTTTTAACGAGTGGTCCAAGTAATATAAACATTTGCACAAATACACAAAACCAATACTTAAAATCTTTACAATTAAAAAACTATCTGTATTCTTACTTAAAATCTTCTTTTTCCAGGATCTTTATAATTTCAAATGCCCCAAATGGCCCTTTGGCCCAGAAGGCGTTCAAATCTCTATTTTTTTTTCTCTTTCTCTCTCTCTCACAAAACCAATTATAACGATGCAGTTGTTTTAACGAATAGTCTGGGTAATATAAACATTTGCACAAATACACAAAACTAATTTCAACGATGGGGTAGTTTTGACGAGTGGTCTGGGTGTGTTAACAGGGTATTTTGGGATTGTTAACGGGCGATGTGGGAGTTTGAACGGGTATAGAGTGGGATTTTAATGAGTGGTGGTGGAGGAATGCTAACGGGTGGTGAGGTCGTGTTAACATCTAGTGTGGGAGTGCTTGGAGATAGTGTAGTGACTAACAGTTGTTAACGCCTAAAGTGGGGTTTAAAGGGAAAGCAACCGATCCCAGGGATCGGGTCTTGCTCGTCAGAAAAGCTCTGCCTCGCAGTGGCTCGCACAACAGAGAACAAAGAAGGGCGAACCGTCTCTCTCGCGAGCTGTGATTCAAATGTGGCACACGCCAGAAGAAGAAAAGTTTTGTTTTACGTCCTCCCGGAATTAACCATGTGGGACCAGGGCGCACGCGAGCGAAAATGGTGTTTTACGTCCTCTTGGTCTGAATCAGACACATATGGGACATTTGTAAATACAAATATGGTGGGAACAATACTGGAGGCAATGCCCGGAGGCAGTACGAAACCAGTAAAGTCCCGATTTTTTTTATTAATACAGATAGCTGTAGCGGTGACCACGCCTCGGTTTAAACCTCATCGGCTATGGCACCGCCACAAGTGATTGAATTAGGGCGCACCCCGAAGAAAAGTTTTGTTTTACGTCCTCCCGGAATTAACCCATGTGGGACTGAATACACGCCTAGCACCTCCCTCCTTTTATAGTCCTTTCGCTGGTTGAACGGTCTTAACAGGTGGTGCTGAGACTAACGGTGTTAATTAACGGATGGCATGGTAGTTAACGGGCAGCTTGGTAATTCATTTATTTATTTTTGCATTGCTTAGAGTCCCGTCAACAGCAATGCTTTTCTCAGGACTGTCACCACAGTAAACACCAAACACGTCAATGATAACATCCTACGTGCATTTACTTTACAAACAAACAACCTGGGGAAAAAATACAAAAATATATTTAAACAAGCTGGGTAATAAGAGAGCACAATGGCTGATGATAAAACGTGTACTGAATTGGGCGGTGTGACGATTAACGGTATTAACGGGCGATGCTGACTTGACACTCATGGTGTTAGCAGGTGCAGCAGTAACAAGGGCGTCGCCGAACGGCAGACATGTCCGTCACCAGCAATGCCACGCACTTGCGACACCCCGTAGAGTGTCACATCCTGACACAAAATTGGAAGGGATTCTGTCTTCTAGTTCACGAGATACAGCTTGAAGAAGAAACATATAGCGCAAAGAAGGAAATTTCGGTTTTCAAGGTCACACTTCAAGATCAAGGTCAGCATGGTGATAATTTATGCTCGGATGTTTTCTTCTCTAGGGTATACAGTACCACACACAATCTGAAGCGCTTCTGTCAAGTACCAATGTGGAAAATATGGCTTAAAACCCAATGTGTAGACCCCTACCACTTTCAAGGCCTACTGATCGCCCGGACCGTGACCTTGACCTTGATCGGTATGCAACCATCAGAACGGGCATAAGCCAAAGTACCTTCATGCCAAATTTGAAGACTCTAACACTAACGGTGTGGGAGTTATGGCCCCTGAAAGATTTTCGGTTTTCAAGGTCGTACGCCAAGGTCAAGGTCACGACGGCAAAATGGTTTGCGCGGATGCCTTCCTCTCATGGTGACACACCAGCACACAAAATTTGACGTGATTCGGTCAACCCGTTCGAAAGATATCCTTGGGACAGACAGAAGGAGAAAAAAATGACCCTCCGATTTTCAGGCTCCAGCGATCTTTTTGATCTTGACCTTGACCTTGATCGGTATGCCATCATCAGAACGGGCATAAGCCAAACCACCTTCATACCAAGTTTCAACATCCTATGTTGATCGGTGCCCGAGATATGGCTAAAAATAGATTTTCGGTTTTCAAGGTCGTACGTCAAGATCAAGGTCACGACGGCAAAATGGTTTGCGCCGATCTCTTCCTATTAAGGAGGCACACCTTCACACAAAATTTGACGCGATTCGGTCAAGCGGTTCGGGAGATATCCTTGGGACAGACAGAAAATAAAACAAACAAACAAAAAAAAAAAAAAATACAAACCAGCCCATCGCAATAGTCCGTCTTGGTGACGGACTAATGAACGGGCAGGTGTGGTAATAAGTGGACGTCAATAAAGTAGCGTGGTGATCAACGGTGTTAGCGGGTGGCATCAGATTAAGATTAACCACGTTAAGAGAAGGTACGTTGATGAACGGAGTTAACGTCTGGGGTGTGGTGGTTAACAGGTGTATGGTGGCTAACGGGTATTAAACGCACAGCCGCCATATATACTCCTCACAAAAAGTCAAGCAACAAACTGAATCAAATTGGTGTTTGTCACCCTTTGAAAATGCACGGGCTAGCTTTTAATGTGAAACGATGCATTTGGATTTTAATGATGGGCGTCAGCAAGTGTGAAGACGGCCTGGGGGGAGATGTTTGGCCTTTGCTGTTGCTGAGCATGCCCGTTCTGGAGGTGACAATCTGATGGTCTGGGTGGCATTTGGACTGGAGGACGTACCCATGTAGGGGTCATCCGGAGGGGCACCGTGAACGTTATACACTACTTGAATGACATCATCAGACCTCAAGTGATCCCCCTGATGAAATAGCATGGTGCTAGCTTTGTTTTTGTGGACGACAACGCGCCATGTCACAGGGCTCATGTCATCAGCAACGAGTTGAACACCCACAACATCGCCCATCTTGACTGGCCACCCCAGTTGGGGGGAGGGTGCGGTGGGGAGTACAGCGCTATGAGAGAGAAGATCGAAGGAAGGAAGGAAGGGCATAGGTGGGGTGGGGGTGGGAGGGGAGGGGGTGGGGGGGTTGGGGCTGGGGAGGGGGGGCGGGGTGGGTGGGAGGGTGGGGGGTAGGAGGGGGGGGGATGGTGGGGGAGGGGGTGGGGGGTGGGTAGAGCAGGATGAGAGAAGAAGATGGAAAGAAGGAGAGACACAAAAGTAATAATATAATATTTCGTGGACCCCAAAAAAACTGCTGCTCAGCATTACCGGTACTTGGCATTACCGGTACTAGGCATTACCGGTGCTCGGTATTTCCGGTACTAGGCGTTGCGCTAGTGATGATTAACGGGTGGCTGGTACTGTCCCCCCCTGGGTGGTGCACTGTGTCCAGTCAGGCCAGAACGTGTCCTTCATGCGCTCGCAGTAACGCACCAGCTCGGGGAACTCGTCCTGAAACATGGTGGACACGGAACCGGGGAGGTGCCAGTAGAGCTGAGCCAGCTGACCGAACACCGCACAGTCCTCCTCACAGGGCCGGTCCCCCATCAGAAACTTCTTCTCACCTGAGACAACAACAGACACGTATTTTTCGAAGGTGTGAGCATTGTCTTTCTGAACGGAGACTAGCCAAAAAAGCCTGAATATACAAAGAGTGATTACTCCGCAGCTGACTGAAGCCAGTGGTGTTTTTTTACTCCCCACCCTCTCACCTACACTACAGGTGGGGATCGTTGTGAACTCACTCACTGCCTCTGTTACCATACTTAACACTTAATAATAATAAAGCAATTGTTAGCATTTCTACAGCGCCTTTCTATAATTATTTTACACTCAAGGTGCTCCCATTCACTGTGACACACGCAGTCACACAAGACATGATTACCCAATCATTCACCCAGGTACAAGATCAAGAAGGAAATATTTACAAACCGAATGAGCTTTGAAAGTAGTGAGTCTTGAGCTTAACTTTGAAACCAGAGAGAGTTGGTTCATGACGGAGATCGACTGGGAGGGAATTCCAAACAGCAGGGGCACTGAAACTGAAACCGCGGTCACCAAATGATTTTAGATTTGTGTTTGGAACTTTTCACCTTCCAGGTTGGAAATGAGAAAGTTGGCTTCATTCTTCGCAAGGTTGGTGGGCTGCGAAGTTATCACTCTATGTGACATTTAGGCTTCTTTTTTTTGGACTCACCTAGATAGTTGGTGAGGGCGGTGAGGTTTTCGCGGGCGATGTGCTTGACCTCCTCATGGCTGTGTCGGCCCATGCCCTGGGCCCAGCCCATCTTACGTACTGGTGGACAGATTAGCCACTTGATGACGAACGGAGAGATGTTGAAAGCCTTCTGCAGCATGTCATACGGCACCTCGTTCACCCAGCGAGTCACCACTAGCACCCTGCAAAGTTACAACTGAACGTGTTATGATTTGGTATACCTTCATTACTTACGCATAATTAGACAGGGCTGCTCCCAGGGACACCCCCATTTGGGGGTCTATGAAGCACTAAAAGTCTAAAGGACCCTCTAAAAGAATGTGCAGGGGGTCCCAGGGATGCACTAGAAAAATTCTTTTTAGCATTCGCAATGCCACTGGGACCCTCTATCCCGCCTCTATGACCCTCTGTACTGTAAGTGAAGGAGTCCCTGGGACCCCTTGCTTTGGTGGGACGATTGGGAGCCCAGATTAGATAAAAAATATTCCTGTGTTTTTTGGTGATAGTATTAGCACTCTGAGAAACTGAAAGGCATGAAATGTTTTCCTTATTGCTTTTTTAACCCTTTCACCGCCAATGTAACATTTTTGCACCACAATGATTTAACACCCATGTCATTCAAACCCTTGAAATCAGGGTCTGTTATTCAATGATATTGTGTTCCTAAATTTGAGCAGTAAGGATTGACCTTATTCTAAATAAGTCACAGAGAAATCCCACAATATTGCAGACAAAATATTTTCTGTAGCCAAGTCAGTTAAATGGACATTTTTGGCTCAAAGATGGCTGGCGGTGAAAGGGTTAATGGATTTATACATGTATTAGTTTCAGTGAGTGAATGCTCGGATATTATACTTCTCCAACCCCAATTGCCTTTTTACATCACTTAAAAAGGAATTCCGTATTTTGAATTCCAATGACTTTATCCGTATAAAGCTTAGGCAGTTCTGTCGGTCGGGATATCAGACAACATGACATACTTGTAAACAGTAAAGCAGGTGTCCATGAAAAGGTTGGGAGGACACAGAACCAAGTCTATTTAATAGGAATTGTTCGGAAATAATTAAAGGGAGTAATTCTATGGTGTGTGGGAGTGATCTTGCCTAATTCAATCGGTCAAACGGGGGAAGTTACTCTACCATCAGGTAAATCCCCAGCCCTCGCTTCGTGTGTTTGAGGAGACACACAGCATGTAGAACGTCATTCTAATATTGATGTAATTTATATTTTTACGTCACAGTTTGCAAGTTCTATCACTTTGTAGCAACTGGCCACCCCTTATGTTTCTAAAAAAAACATGTTTGCAAGTTGATGACAGGCATCCTGCGGTGTCAAGCTTCGACGCCATGGTTGCTATTGTTTTGACCGAGTAAGTCGAGGTAATCAACTCTAATTTACACGAAGTGCTCTCCCCTAGTTTTTGTTTTTTCGAAAATCGTCTATTCTCAAATTGGGGGATACTCGGCATGTGAAGAAAAAAAAGCATATCATAGAAACATGCAAACTCTAGGTCAAACAACACAAAATGGAATGCCACTAAGGAGTGTGTGGTCCCTAGGTATCTGAATGACATCCTGAAGCATCTCCTCGGAGGAACCGGCAGATGAGGTTCTGGACCTTCTGCTGGGGAGTCATGTCCAACTCTTTTGTAAGGGCCTTTTCAGGATGTTCAATCATGAGGCGTTGGGTTACTGATACACGGATGGTTCTCAGGTCATGTCCTAAGCACGTTCTATAACATTTATTCACAGTTCTGATATTACTAACAAACATTTGTTACAACTTTCTAACTACTCAAAAACTAGGAATAATGATTTGAAACTACTAACCCAATACAGCAGAACTAACACTAGAAAGAATGTATTTAGTAACAGAGTCACTAAATACTGGAATTCTCTTCCAGCACATATCAAATTGGCACCTAACCTTAATCAGTTCAAAAAAACTCCTCGATAAAGACCCCAAGATTCAACAATTGAAATGTGTATATGATTAACACATCTAAAAGCGTCCTAGTCATGCCAATCACGAAAAAGAATACAAATAATCAGAAAGGACAAATTAAGAGGCCGCGAGGCCTAGTTGTCAACATTCTCTGA
>CM065696.1:32560838-32578338 GCA_017654935.2 Phymorhynchus buccinoides
CACACACAAACACGCACACGCACGCACACACACACACACACACACACACACGCACACACACACATATGCACGCACGTACTAGCGTGCGAAAGCCCACATGTGTGCTACACTAACATTAAGTCAAGTACGCGCACATTCACTCTCACCCTAGTTCATTATAAACCACTAATTTATAAACATTACGTGTATTATGCATATGATAAGAACGTGTCATGACATAGGGAAGACGGGGGAAAAAGCCCATGGGCGGGTAAGAAGCCCACGCCAATTATCTCATGAAATGAAGCACATTTCAGTCACAGTTTGCCCATGAGACGAGTGTTAATGTTTAGCATTCGTCTCATGGTCAAATTTGACTGAAATTTGCTTTATTTCATGAGATAATTGGCATGGGCTTCTTACCCGCCCTTGAGCTTGTTACCCCGTCTTCTCCTATATAGGGGAAGACGGGGTAAAAAGCGCATGGGCGGGTAAGAAGCCCACCCCAATTATCTCATGAAATGAAGCAAATTTCAGTCTCATTTTGCCCATGAGACGAGCGTTAATGTCTAGCATTCGTCTCATGGGCAAATTTGACTGAAATTTGCTTTATTTCATGAGATAATTGGCATGGGCTTCTTACCCGCCCATGCGCTTTTTACCCCGTCTTCCCCTAATGACACTTCCCAAGTCACTTTGTTTTTAATAGAAACAAAACACAATAAAAGAAAAGCATTTGAAATATATGCAGCATTAAAACCAACATGTTTCAACCAACTAAAACAATCCAAATGTCAATACATGTTCAGGCAAAACTTTGGGAACATTATTATATCCCTCTGGCTATATATACTGGTCTCCAAAATTTAAGGGCCGGAAGAACGATCTTCTCTCTTCTGTCTTGGAGGCATGCTTATTGAGAGCTCTGGTTGCCGCCCTTAAATACACATTCGTGTCTAACTTTTGCTCAGCAGTGTTCACTACAGTCATGCCTTGCACGTGCAATAGGCAAGAAACCTGCATCAGCCCTGATTCTTCAGCGAAAAGAGACCAAACTTTCGTGAAATTCTCGTGAATTTGCCACGTTTTAAGCGTATCTGAAAACGCTGCAATGTCTGCAAAACTGGTTCAGGCACGTGCAACAGGAAGGAAAGTTATTGAGTAGCCTAAGTTTTGCAATTTTCTTCATTGTTGTCTTAGTGTACAATAAATAGATATCAAGCTACTGAAAACAGAAGCCGGCCCTTAACTTTTGGAGACCAGTATAGTACTAATAGTTTGCTTTGATAAAAACTTTTTCGTGTCCAATGTCTGTATTTGTGAACCTCACAAACAAACCAGTTAGCTTTAACTTTACGATTTGTTCTGTGTTCTGAAAAGAAGAAAACAAAGTGCTGATTTACTTTTTCTCCTAATGGGGGAGAAGGACAGTGCCTATTCAAAGACATCTGATTCGTCTTTTGAAAAGATAATCTGTCATTATAGACATTCCACAAAAAACTGGCTCTAGGCTACATGACCCTTTTGAAAAATAGCACCAACTTCAAGGTGTCATTCTTGTTGAGCTTGTGCGTAGTTTGAATTGGGAAACAAATACTGTTGTGTAGTTTATAGGCCTACGACTGGTTGGCAATCAAGTTCATATCATCACCATGAACAACACTTTCAACACTTCCCCATTAACGTTTGTGAGAAGTCAATGAGTAACCGTTCTGTTATTACTAGGTTAGTTTAGGTTAGGTTAGGTACATTACAGTCACAGAGGCGTCTCTGTGAAATTAGGGTTGCTCCCACCTGGAGAGCGCGTCGCAGCCAGAGGCGCGCCACCCAATTTTTTTTTTTTTGTGCAGGCGATTTTTGTGTGACTGACTGATGAAGAAAGGGGTGGGGGTAAATTTTGACCAAATGACAACGTTTTCGTTGCCACTGGGTTTAACGTGTGCTAAGTACATGGGCACACGGGACCTCGGTTTATCGTCTCATCCGAAAGACGTGTGATGTGGTGATTAACGGTGTTAACGGGTAGTGGCATGATGAATATTAGCGGGTGGCGGGTACTGCCCCCCCCCCCCCCCCCTGGGTGGTGCACTGCGTGGTGTGATAATCAACGGGTGGTGTGATGATTGACGGGTGGTGTGATGATTGACGGGTGGTGTGATGATTGACGGGTGGTGTGATGATTAGCGGGTGGTGTGGTGATTGACGGGTGGTGTGATGATTGACGGGTGGTGTGATGATTGACGGGTGGTGTGATGATTGACGGGTGGTGTGATGATTAGCGGGTGGTGTGATGATTGACGGGTGGTGTGATGATCAACGGGTGGTGTGATGATTGACGGGTGGTGTGATGATTGACGGGTGGTGTGATGATTGACGGGTGGTGTGATGATTGACGGGTGGTGTGATGATTGACGGGTGGTGTGATGATTAACGGGTGGTGTGATGATTGACGGGTGGTGTGGTGATTGACGGGTGGTGTGATGATCAACGGGTGGTGTGATGATTGACGGGTGGTGTGATGATTGACGGGTGGTGTGATGATTAGCGGGTGGTGTGATGATTGACGGGTGGTGTGATGATTGACGGGTGGTGTGATGATTGACGGGTGGTGTGATGATTAGCGGGTGGTGTGATGATTGACGGGTGGTGTGATGATTAACGGGTGGTGTGATGATTGACGGGTGGTGTGATGATTGACGGGTGGTGTGATGATTGACGGGTGGTGTGATGATTGACGGGTGGCGTGATGATTGACGGGTGGTGTGATGATTGACGGGTGGTGTGATGATTACGGGTGGTGTGATGATTGACGGGTGGTGTGATGATTAGCGGGTGGTGTGATGATTGACGGGTGGTGTGATGATTGACGGGTGGTGTGATGATTGACGGGTGGTGTGATGATTAACGGGTGGTGTGATGATTGACGGGTGGCGTGATGATTAGCGGGTGGTGTGATGATTGACGGGTGGTGTGATGATTAGCGGGTGGTGTGATGATTGACGGGTGGTGTGATGATTGACGGGTGGTGTGATGATTGACGGGTGGTGTGATGATTAGCGGGTGGTGTGATGATTGACGGGTGGTGTGATGATTGACGGGTGGTGTGATGATTGACGGGTGGTGTGATGATTGACGGGTGGTGTGGTGATTGACGGGTGGTGTGATGATCAACGGGTGGTGTGATGATTGACGGGTGGTGTGATGATTAGCGGGTGGTGTGATGATTGACGGGTGGCGTGATGATTAGCGGGTGGTGTGATGATTGACGGGTGGTGTGATGATTGACGGGTGGCGTGGTGATTAACGGGTGGTGTGATGATTGACGGGTGGTGTGATGATTAACGGGTGGTGTGATGATTGACGGGTGGCGTGATGATTAGCGGGTGGTGTGATGATTGACGGGTGGCGTGGTGATTAACGGGTGGTGTGATGATTGACGGGTGGTGTGATGATTGACGGGTGGCGTGGTGATTAACGGGTGGTGTGATGATTGACGGGTGGTGTGATGATTAACGGGTGGCGTGATGATTGACGGGTGGTGTGATGATTGACGGGTGGCGTGATGATTAGCGGGTGGTGTGATGATTGACGGGTGGTGTGATGATTGACGGGTGGTGTGATGATTGACGGGTGGCGTGATGATTAACGGGTGGTGTGATGATTGACGGGTGGTGTGATGATTGACGGGTGGTGTGATGATTGACGGGTGGTGTGATGATTAACGGGTGGCGTGGTGATTAGCGGGTGGCGGGTACTGTCCCCCCCTGGGTGGTGCACTGTGTCCAGTCAGGCCAGAACGTGTCCTTCATGCGCTCGCAGTAACGCACCAGCTCGGGGAACTCCTCTGCAGACAGCAACACACACACACACACACACACACACACACACACACACACACACACACACAACACTGAGACACACACACACACACACACACACACACACACACACACACACACACACACACACACCACACACACAACATACATACACACACACACACACACACACACACACACACACACACACACACACACACACACACACACACACAATTACACAGGAGGACATTCCTTGCCCAGGGTACATTCTTGTGGGGATCTACTACTAGCGAAGCGACCGTCGAACATTGATCATGCATGTGTGTGTGCATACGCAAGGCAACAAGGCTTTTGTCATGGACATCACCGATGTGTATAAAATTTCAAAGTGATATCTTCTTCTTCCTCTTCTTTTTCTTCTTCTTCTCTTCTTTTTCTTCTTCTTCTTCTTCTTCGTCTTCTTCTTCTTCTTCTTCTTCTTCTTCTTCTTCTTCTTCTTCTTCTTCTTCTTCTTCTTCTTCTTCGTCTTCTTCTTCGTCGTCGTCTTCGATCTCTTAGACAGTTTCTTGTCACGTGAGCGCAGATGCGTCATGCTGTCGTTATGCGCCTAACTAAGAATTATTTAGATAGTTAGGCCCAGCATGTCCGTCTTCGGCTGAAGAAAATCTTTGTAGAATGTTTCTTGAAAACCAAAAGCCAGGACAATGTACAGGTAAGACAGAAAGACAGTAGATGACAGTTAAAGCAAAAGGAAAAGACAGAATTAAAGAGAGTGACAGATTAGAGGAAGTTACAAGCACAGAATTTCCAGAAGTTGGGGGAACTATTTTACGAAATATCCCCTGGTATTCCCAAGGGGGGGGGGGGGGGGGGGGGCAAAGTGATATTACCATGGGTGAAAGTAAAACATTCTCTCCATCCTGAAATGACACGTTTCAATGTTCTCTGAATCTTCCCAATCCTGAAGTGGTGACCATTATTAAAAATAATTTCCAGTGTGTGTGTGTGTCTCTGTGTACACAGGATGGGTGGGTGGGTGGGTGGGTGGGTGAGGATAGTGTTAGAGTTGCATATCTATCATCTTGTTTTAACCCTTTCAACGCCAGCCAAACATTTCTATTAACTTTACCTGGGTAGAGAACAAAATCCATCTGCAGTATTGGGGATTCTTCTGTGACAGATATAAAACATAAGGCTCTACCCTTACTTCCCAAAACTAAGACAACAGGGTCTTTGGATAATAGACCCCAATTTTATGCCTTTTAGTGACATAGGTGTTAAATCACTGTGGTGCTAAAATGAGACTTTGGCGGCGAAAGGGTTAATCTGCCATTAAGTTTGGCAGAAATGCTTGATTTTATAAGACCGTAGATCCCGATACAAAGTTGGCCACTCCTGGAGACTCTTTCCATCAGTTGTTTTCTATCCTGAGTTCAGGATCATGCCTGAACTACTTTCATCCATGTATTAACTCATTCCGGACGAATTCCGAGTATACTCGGAACAGGAGAACGCCAGTCAGTACAGGGCCTAATTCCGAGTATTCTCGGAACAGCTATTTCGTTTAGCCTAAACCTTGTCTAAATCCATGTTTTCTCAATCCAAACCAGGTCTTTCGAGTTACTTTTCTCTTCGCCATACCTCCAGCATTCGCTTCACGTATGTTTGGCACTTTATTTCATTTATTAATGTTAAAAATGTCCAAACATCGGCCCTATGCAAGATTCACAAAATACTCCAACAAGGTTTCATTCATAGGTTAGGGGTACCTTGAAACATGGCAGAGATGGGGACAGATCTAGGCAGGTGCCAGTGGATCTGAGCAAGCTGACCAAACACCGCACAGTCCTCCTCACAGGGCCGGTCCCCCATCAGAAACTTCTTCTGTCCTGGGATAACAACAGACACATGGGAAATCAAAATGCAGCGCATATTAACATCATCTTGGCTTAAATAGGTTTTTATTCACGGGCTGAACAAACCAACCAGGGTATAAACAACAACCTACAATAATCTATACAAATATGGATAATGGCATCAACAAGCTTGAAGCTTATAATGTGCCTACCTTTACCATTGTAATGTACATATGTACTTTAAATGTACATATGTGCATTGTAATGTGCATATGTACATTGTAATGTGCATATGTACATTGTAATGTACATATGGCAGCTGGCAAATACAACACACAAGTACTGTCATGCTTAACATGAATAAATTTAAACAAATAAATCAGTTTTCCAACTGCTTCATTTTTAACATCTTCTACTTCACGATCTAGTTCGATAATCTAACTAACAATCCAGGCCATGGTGTAGTTTCCCTACCCCCCATCCCCAAAGAAGCAACGTTATAAATGTGACCCAGCACCACGAAAGGGACATTACGTCGCAGGGCTAGTTTTTCACAACAGGCTTCCAAAGCCAAAAATCTTTTATTTTATTTTTTATCAATGGAGTTATGGGTATTTTCGTGCTCTCTAACATATCATCTTTCATATTTACAAAGGACAATCCCTGTTATGGTCTCTAAATACTCAGAAAAGCGCTTTAAAATGAATAGGTTGATTAGTTTTCAGCTAGGCTAAACTTCAGACTGTGATTTCTCAAAATGGCCGACAGTCACCCTACCAACTTTAAAAGCTCATAACTCTAAAACGGAAAACGTTATAGGAATGGTTCTTATATCATTTCAAAGAGAATTGTCTGAAGATTCTAGCTGTACCATTAATCTCAGAATGGTCATTTTGACACTTAATGTCCCTTTCGGGGTCACATATTTACTTTGCTCGCATTATAAATACGGTTAGAGTTAGGTTATGCTTTTTTTAAGTGAAAAGAATGATACATCGATGCTTAAAGCCACATACTATTAGGAGTAAGCTAAATAAAACTACACCTTTGGCAAAAATCCATACTTACCCTTTGCAAATAGACGATTTTCTGAGAGAGAGAAAAAGCATAGGGGAGAGCACACTTCGTGAAAATTAGAGTTGCTTGCATCGATTACTCGGTCAAATACCATAGCAACAATGGCGTCGAAGCTTGAAACCGCAGGATGCGAGTCAGCGACTTGCAAACATTATTTTTAGAAAAATGAGGGGTGGCCAGTGGCCACAAACTGATAGAACTTGCAAAATGTGACGTAACAATATAAATTACATCATGTTTAGAATTACGCACGGTGTTCTAAGTGCTATATGTCTACTCAAACACACGAGGCGAGAGCTGGGGATCTGCCTGATGGTAGAGTAACTTCCACTGTTTGACCGATTGAATTAAGCAAGATCACTCCCACACACCATGAAATTACTCCCCTTAATTATTTCCGAACAATTCCTATTCAAGCTGTTCTCAGACGAATGGCAAAGAGTGAACGAGTGAAGACACACCGAGACATACATGCTTAAAGATCATATCATTCCTTTAGGGTGAAAGTCGGAAAGTATTATCGTAAATGGATTAAAAAACACGATGATACCACCTTCTGGATTTTTACATAAGAAGAATAATGATAGTGACTTCTGGCAATGTGGCATATAACATGACTTGACATGGCCTTCCAGTTCATACTATACTATCTGTATCAGTA
Source organism: Phymorhynchus buccinoides (assembly GCA_017654935.2). Classification (NCBI taxonomy): domain Eukaryota; kingdom Metazoa; phylum Mollusca; class Gastropoda; order Neogastropoda; family Raphitomidae; genus Phymorhynchus; species Phymorhynchus buccinoides. Next base: position 32,568,233 of record CM065696.1, read on the forward strand.
ACAATTCGGGATTTTCCTGGAGTTGCACTGCCTCAGGGCATTGCCTCCAGGATCGTTCCCACCATCTTTATATCTACTAATGTCCCGTATGTGTCTGTTTCAGACTGGGGGACGTTAAACGGATTTTCATCACCTTCCAGTTCAGACTAGCCACACAAAAAAACCACCTAAAAGTCACAAAGAGTGATTACTTCGCAGCCTACCAACCTTGCAAAGAATGAAGCCAACTTTCTCACTTCCCACCTGGAAGATAAAAATGTGGTAAGTGCTAAGTGTGGTAATAGTAGGCAAGTGAGTGAGATCACAATTATCCCCACCTGTAGTGTAGATGAAAGGGTGGGACATTTAAAAAAACCGGCTTCAGTCAGCCGCGGAGTAATCACTCTTTGTAGGTGAAGACGGGGTAAAAAGCCCAAGGGCGGGTAAGAAGCCCATGCCAATTATCTCATGAAATGAAGCAAATTTCAGTCAAATGTTGCCCATGAAACGAACGCTAAACATTAACGCTCGTCTCATGGGCAAAATTTAACTGAAATTTGCTTTCTTTCATGAGAAAATTGGCATGGGTTTCTTACCCGCCCATGGGCTTTTTACCCCGTCTTACCCTGTATTCAGGCTTTGGGGGCTGACCCAGGTAGTCGCTGAGGGCGGTGAGGTCTTTGCGGGCGATCTGTCTGACCTCCTCGGGGCTGTGCCGACCAATGCCCTGGTCCCAGGTGATCCTCCGAACATTGGGGGTGACGAAGAGCCTGATGTACAGTTTGGGCACACCCAGTGCCATCTTCATGAAGCCCCTCGTTTCTCCCACCTCGTGCACCCAGCGAGTCAGCAGCATCACCCTGCATGCAAGGTTTGATGCAGAAACAACAACTCAAGAGCAGATTTCTTCTTCTTCTTCTTCTTCTTCTTCTTCTTCTTCTTCGTCTGCGTTCCCAGGCCATTTGGTCATAATGGGTAAGGTACGTATGTGTCCGGTTTTCAGTTTTCACTGGTCTCCCCGCTGCGTTCAGCCGACACATTCCGATTTCGGAGGAGCTGAAAGCAGACATTTTATTTGGAAGATTTTGTTGGGGGGGAAAAGGCTGGAGTATGGGCCAATAAGTCAGATAGATAGTAGATGACAGAAAGCAAAGGGAAAAGGCAGAGTCAAAGAGAGTGGCAGATTAGAGGAAGTTACAAGCACAGAACTTCCAGAAGGTGGGGGAACTATTTGTACGGAAGACCCCCCGGTATCCCCACGGGGGGAAGGAGCAGATTTCAAAAAGCGTGTCTTTGTACTTTTGTAAAGCTTATCATCTTAAAGTACTACTAGCTAGCTGGTATTGTCCACCTTGGTTGCATTTTGGGGTAGAATGCTCTGCTTGCGTATAATAATACCTTAATATGTAAAGATTCTATTATATATAAAACAATTTGAAAAGGTGGTAGAAGCAAGCTTCAAGAGGTCTGGTTTAGAAATAATCGTGTTTATTAATAAAAAAAACATGTTGGCGTCATGTAAACTATTGAGGAGTGTTACTGGTCATACATGAAACAGTGCACTGGTCTCGTAAATCTTTGAATTTTCCTGCCTACGTGAACTCCATGCCTGGTTTAAGTTTAATTTAAGTCATGAATTGTTTTGTGCTTCAAAACAACGCCGCACTACTTGAATACGTAATAAGCACACAAAATAGTACGTGTATACATTTTTGCTGAAATTTCGCCTTGACGTCAGCACCAAAAAATACATGTATAAATTTTTGCTGAAATTTTGTCTTGACATCTAAGCACAAAAAAGTACATGTATACATTTTTGCTGAAATTTTGTCTAGATGTCTAAGCGCAAAAAAAGTACATGTATACATTTTTTGCAGAAATTTTGTCTTGACGTCTAAGCACAAAAAAATTCATGTAAACATTTTTGCTGAAATTTTGCCTTGACGTATAAGCACAAAAAAGTACATGTATACATTTTTGCTGAAATTTTGTCTTAACTTCTGTAATCAGTATAAACAAACGGAGGCTCATTCAACAAGGAGCTTCATTTCAATACTTATTATATACTATTCAAAACTATTCTCATATTTTTTCGCATGCTTTTCAAACATCAAATTGATACCACAAATACAAACATTTCTTATCAAATTCCGCTTGAGACTGTAAGATAATGCCCAAAGAATTACGTTTTTGGTCAAGTATTTGGATGTTTCTCATCTCAACATGTTACACTAAGCAGGGGAAAAAAAGAAATCAATGCAAAACTCACGAAAACTGGCCTTACTTCGGATGTGCTTAGTTGAAAATGCAGAAATGTGCACGGGGGAAAATGCATCATACAGTCAAAACATGCTTATGGTCAACCAGGGTTCCCAGGGCTTTCAGCCATCCCCAAGTAAGGACCTTGTAAGGACCTGTAGGCCTAAGGCCAACGATCTTGATCTTGAAAGGAACACTTTCCCAGCATTGTGAACAATGTCTAAGCAGATACAGGGTTCCCAGGGCTTTCAGCCATCCCCAAGTAAGGACCTTGTAAGGACCTGTAGGCCTAGGGCTTTCAGCCATTTCCCATTGTGAACAAGTAAGGACCTTGTAAGGACCTGTAGGCCTAAGGATAATCTCCATCTTTTAGCCAACGATCTTGAAAGGAACACTTTCCCAGCATTGTGAACAATGTCTAAGCAGATACAGGGTTCCCAGGGCTTTCAGCTATCCCCAAGTAAGGACCTTGTAAGGACCTGTAGGCCTAAGGATAATCTCCATCTTTTAGCCAACGATCTTGAAAGGAACACTTTCCCAGCATTGTGAACAATGTCTAAGCAGATACAGGGTTCCCAGGGCTTTCAGCCATCCCCAAGTAAGGACCTTGTAAGGACCTGTAGGCCTAAGGATAATGTCCATCTTTTAGCCAACGATCTTAATGATCTTGAAAGGAACACTTTCCCAGCATTGTGAACAATGTCTAAGCAGATACAGGGTTCCCAGGGCTTTCAGCCATCCCCAAGTAAGGACCTTGTAAGGACCTGTAGGCCTAAGGATAATCTCCATCTTTTAGCCAACGATCTTGAAAGGAACACTTTCCCAGCATTGTGAACAATGTCTAAGCAGATACAGGGTTCCCAGGGCTTTCAGCTATCCCCAAGTAAGGACCTTGTAAGGACCTGTAGGCCTAAGGATAATGTCCATCTTTTAGCCAACGATCTTGAAAGGAACACTTTCCCAGCATTGTGAACAATGTCTAAGCAGATAGAAAAACTATGGCTGACACAGATATACGCGTTTTCTCGCAAAACGACACCAGGATAAAGAACGAGATTTCAGTCCAATTTCTCTTGACAATTCGCGGTGCATCGTTCGTCTGCTAAGCGGTCAGTTGAAACGGGAAGGTGGGGGAGGGGGGTAAGGTGGAGTAGGTACTGAGCATGTTTCTCAAGCGTAAAAGTGCTGCTTCTGCGATCTATTTTGAGTATGGTCTTGCTGCTCAGGGCAGTTTTTGGCAGTTGTCAGGACTTGTAAGGACCTTGAAGTGAATGTAAGCACTTGTAAGGCCTTACTTGGAAATTTCAGTTGGTCAAGACTTATAAGGACTGGTAAGGCCCCTATGAACCCTGTCAACGCATTTCAGTCAGTCGCGTTACTGGTGTGTATTTCACCCTGCCTCCAAGAGATGACGGACAGAGGCTGAGATTAAAGGGGCACCCTGACGGATGAGTTCTTGCAAGAAACACGTCGAGATCACCAGGAAACCACTCTTTACAGAGATCGCAACACTCACTTTGCTTTGGTTTCCTAGAAATCAAACCGTCAAATCAGCGATTCCTCCTTGGCTGGAAGTCAGATTATTTCAGTGAAAGAGAAGGCATGTGCCTTCTCTTTTCTAATGGCCGCCTGAATCGCTGGGACAAAAATCACGAAATGTCCACAATACAAGCCTTTTTATTTACAGTTTGCCAAAAGGAGTTTCGCTCACAACACAAGGAAATAGCTCCAATTTTTGTTTTACTGCACTACAAAGAAGAAAAAGCTTCAACCACTCTGAGTATCCTCCACCCACCCTGTCCAAAATGGCTTCTCTTTCCGGCAACTCCGCCAAGGAGGAATCGCCGTTTTGACGGTTTGATATCTAGGAAACAGAACAAAGTGAGTGTTCTGATCCTTGAAAAGGCTGTCTTTCTGGTTATTTATTTATTTATTTATTAAGAAGATTTCAATAGCGCATACCTTTAAGCTCTATGCGCTTAGTGATCTCAACGTGTTTCTTGCGCAAAACCCATCCTGTCAGGGTGTCCCTTTAAGATGGCGATGGCTTGGCTCCGAGAAGGAGCGGCTCTGTGGAAAACATACATGCCGACTCAGAGGTGATCAAGGTGAATTTTGCAGAGCCACGCTTTCTCAGAGCCAGGCTAGCGCCATTTTTATCTCAGCCTCTGTCAGTCGTCTTTTTGAGGGCACACAAAGACCACCCAGAGATCCTCACCAATAAAAGTTGTCCTCCAGCATCCGTTGGAAGGCCACAGCCACACCCCTCTGTTCCGGGGTCAACCAGGCGCTGAGGTCAAGTTCATAGCATTGGTTCAGGAACTGGATGATGAAGGCAGAGTCGGCCATGTCCTTTCCGTTGTAAGTGATCCATGGCAGTTTATGTTTGCTGGACATCTGCAGACCTGGGCAGTACTGCGAAAAGGTTGACCATTTTTCTTCTGATTAGTATTGAGTTAATGCATTGTGTGTACATAAGTTTTGAAACAGATTTCCAAAACGCATTCTTTTATAAAAACATTTCGTAACAATTTACAGTTTGGCCTAATCCTCTACGTTAATATAATCGTACCATTTGCATTCGTATGGTGACAGCTTGCACAAATGTACTGGCACTGGGAAAGCATTGACACCCGTCTGCTTCCTAAACCACAATCTTGTAGGTTGCAAATTTGGGCTGCCTGCCAGAACGGTCTATCTCAAAAGGAATAAAGAACACAGATAAACTGTTCTGGCAGGCGCCCCTTGAATTTATTTAATAGGCCTATAATCTCGAGCTTAAAATGTATCTTCAAACACACTGTAGGCTTGCTTTTGTGACCCATAGTTTAAGCTGAAAATAGCAAGCGTAAAATGTTTTAAGGAGTTATTGCATGCATTCTGAAAAAGAACAATGAGTAATTTAGTTTAGCAATGTTTGCAAATGGCTGATGATCTGTCTGCACAAACGTTTGTCCCCATTAAGGTTCTTATCAACGAAAAGCCACATACATTAATCCATGCAGACGCATCACAAAGGAACAATTAGTAATCTATTAGCAATTTTTGCAAATGGCTGATGATCTGTCTGCACAAACGTTTGTCCCCATTAAGGTTCTTATCAACGAAAAGCCACAGACATTAATCCATGCAGTTGCATCACATACACAAGCGCATGAACACACACACACACACACACACACACACACACACACACACACACACACACACACACACACACACACACACACACACACACACACACACACACATGCACACACACACCTGGTAAGGTATCTTGGCCATACGAAGGTAGGTTTCCAGCTTGAGGGCAGCAGGCACGACACTTGGAGCAAAAGGTCCACGAAAGAGATCATGCAGTATCACAGTGTCACGGGGATAACCCTCCCTGCGATTAGATGAAGCCTAGTTACTTGGGGGCTGTTTAGTGATTGGGATGGAACCTGCTGGACAAAATAAATAAAGGTGCCAAACTTTCTGTGGTGATTTGTTTTACAATCCACTGATACAATCTAGGGTCGGCCTCCCTGCTGGGCAAAAGTACCAAACTTTCTAAGGTGATTTCTTTACAACCCACTGATGCAATCTAAGGTCGGCTTCCATGCTGGGCAAAAGTACAAACTTTTCTGTGGTGATTTGTTTTTTACAATCCACTGATCTCCCTGCTGGCCAAAAGTACCGAACTTTCTGTGGTGATTTTTCTTTACAATCCACTGATACAATCTATGGTCAGCCTCCCTGCTGGGCAAAAGTACCAAACTTTCTGTGGTTATATTTTTTACAACTCACTGATGCAATCTAGGGTTGGCGTCCCTAGGTCCTGCTGGGCAATAGTGCCAAATTTTCGGTGGTGATTTTTTATTTAACTCACTGAGCCCCTAGATTGCATCAGTGGGTTGTAAGCAAAAAATAACCACAGAAAGTTTGGCACTTTTTGTCCAGCAAGTTACAAAACCATCACAATGTGGGATTAGCGTCCCCTCCGCCAAATGGGTTGAACATCAAGAATCCGTGCGAACGCGCGTGCGTACGTACGTGCGTGTGTGCTTTTGATGGTGGGACATTCACAATCTTCTTCTTCTTCGTTCGCTCAGCCAGTTTCCTGCCATATCAGCGTAGATGCGTCATGCTGCCGTTATGCGCCTAACTAAGAAATAGTTAGGCCCAGCATGTCCGACTTCGGCTGAAGAAATCTGTTGTGTAAGAATTCATAGGGGAAAAAAGGCAGGAGAATGGACCAGTAAGATAGAAAGATAGCAGATGACAGTAAGCAAAGGCGGGAAAAGGCAGAGTCAAAGAGAGTGATGCATTAGAGGAAGTTGCAAGCACATAACTTCCAGAAGGTGGGGGAACTATTTGTACGAAAGACCCCCCCCCCCCCCCCCCCCCGGTATCCCCAGGGGGGGGGGGGGGGGGTACATTCACAATGATTTTCTAAGCAATGATAGGCCCAGAATGAACTTAAAATGTGCATCATGTGCTTTGGTGGGAACCACACAAACTATGAATGTTTAAAAGTGCAATGACCCTGTTTAGTTTGTGTTGTTTTCTTCTTGGCGCGTCTACGCACTAACAAAACAAAAATAGTAGTGGTGATAACTAGACTCTAACGGTTCGTTTATACATCTGGAATACAAACTCTGTAAAGGGAGGGACAAGGGGGGAGGGGGGGAGTGTGAGTGTTTCGTGGCTTACTTCATTAACACTAAATATTCGTTAAATTTCGGGAGGGGGAGATCTACAGTAGAAATTGCCAATCGTTTGGTACCGACCACAACCCTTTTGACGACTCAGCCCGATGAAGACATTATTTTCTCTCTCTCTATTCTCTCTCTCTCTCTCTCTCTCTCTCTCTCTCTCTCTCTCTCTCTCTCTCTCTCTCTCTCTCTCTCTCTCTCTCTCTCTCTCTCTCTCTCTCTCTCTCTCTCTCTCTCTCTCTCTCTCTCTCACACTACACACACACACACACACACACACACACACACACACACACACACACACACACACACACACACACACACACACACACACACACACGCACGCGCACGCACGCACACACACACACGCACGCACACATGCACGTTAGGGCACTTGCACGCCACACGCACACGCACACACACACACACATTACACACACACATACACAAATTGGAAAACAGCTTGTAAAGTTCTTGTCTGTCACGAAGTTAAATTAAGCCTAGGGGGGCTTAGATGGGGTAAAAATTTATTAACATGGGCGGGTAAGAAGCCCCACCCCAATTATCTCATGAAATAAAATAAACTTTCAGTCAAATTTGCCCATGAGACGAATGCTAGACATTGCTCGTCTCATGGGCAAAATGAGACTGAAAGTTTCTTCATTTCATGAGATAAAGGGGTGGGCTTCTTACCCGCCCATGCGCTTTTTACCCCGTCTTCCCCTACCCCCCCTTATTACTTACTAACAGCCCTCAATGTGAATGCGTGTCGAATCATGAACATTTGACCTTTCTTAATTAACTGCTTGTCAACACGTCACGGAACCAGAGAGGATACAACAATGGGGTCCGACCGGAGGCAACTGATATATGAGTGCATTCGGGTCGTGCTCTACACATCCGAGTTTGAGTCGTACGGATACTCAACTATGACTTCTGTACATACATGAGGTAAAAAGGGCTAGGGGCAGAAAACGAAAATGCGCGCACCGCGTGTGTATGTGTGTGTGAAGGGTGTTATTGTGTGTGTCTGTGTGTGGGGGGGTGAGGGGAGGCGGGGTTAATGTAATTATGCATTCATTTGGGTGTGAAAGTGCGTTCGCGTATGGTGCGCAAATTTGACTGAAATTGTGTGTGTGTGTGTGTGTGAGATGTGTGTGTGTGTGTGTGCGTTTTTACCCGCCCATGTGCGTTGGCCTACACAAAGTATGTTTTATAAACTTAAGTGTTTTCTAAGTGCTAGGTATACAATAACCCAAGTGGGAATGAAGAGCTGGGCGCGCGCAATGTGGGTGTCTCTCTCTGGGTGTCTCTGTGTGTGTGTGTGTGTCTGTGTGTGTCTGTGTGAGGGGGGATGGGTGGGGGTGGCGCGTGGGTAATCTATGCATTCATTTGGATGTGAAAGTGCGTTCTCGTATGGTGCGCTCTTTATCCTGTGTGTGTGTGTGTGTGTGTTCAGTGTTCTCTCTGTCTCTCTGTCTCTCTCTCTCTCTCTCTGTCTACTGTGTTAAATAATGTTTTTAAGTGTTCAGTGCTCTCTCTCTCTCTCTCTCTCTGTGTGTCTGTCTGTGTGTCTCTCTCGTCTCTCTCGTGCTCTCTGAGTGCGTGCGTGCGCGCGCGCGCGTTTGTGTGTGCGTGCGCACGGCGTGTCTGTGAATGTGTGTGAGTGTGTGTGGGGAATTTGGGACTGAAAAGGCTTTCCTTTTCAATTGTAAAATGAATAGCAAAGGACCCTATAATGGGAAATAATGAATTCCTTTAGGGGAAGACGGCCTACAAAGCAAAGTATGTTTTATAAACTTACCCCAATTATCTCATGAAGTGAAGCTAATTAGTCTCATTAACCCAAGAGACGGGTTAATGAAGAGCTAAGACTTAAAAAGTAAATGGGCGGGTAAGAAGCCCACCCCAATCTCTCATGAAATGAAGCAAATTTCAGTCTCATCTCTGCCCATCTCTCGAGCGTTAATCTCTAGCTTCTCTTTATCATGGGCAAATTTGACTGAAATGTTTTTTCATGAGATAATTGGGGTGGGCTTCTTACCCTCCCATGCGCTTTTTCCCCGTCTTCTCCTAGCTTCGTCTCTCCTTGGCAAATTTGACTGAAATTTTCTTGTTTCATGAGATAATTGGGGTGGGCTTCTTACCCGCCCATGCGCTTTTTCTCCGTCTTCCCCTACATAAGCGAGCGTCACGGACGCAAATATGCCATTTTGTGTGACTGCGCTAATAGCAGACCTGTTTTACCACCTACTCAGTCTTGAGTAGTCCACATAGCTGTTGCGAGTAGTTTGGGACTGCAAAATGTGTAGTCCTTTTCCATTGTAAAATCAATAGCAAAGTTCACTGAAAATGAGAAATAAAGCATTATTTTACATTTTGAAGAGAAGTCGCGGACCAAAATGAGTAGAATACTAGGGTAAGACGGGGTAAAAAGCCCATGGGCGGGTAAGAAGCCCACCCAATTATCTCATGAAATGAAGCAAATTTCAGTCTCATTTTGCGCATGAGACGAGCGTTAATGTCTAGCATTCGTCTCATGGGCAAATTTGACTGAAATTTTCTTTATTTCATGAGATAATTGGGGTGGGCTATACCCGCCCACGCTTTTGCCCGTCTTCCTTCTGCCCTACTAGGGCTAGAGGCTAATATCCACACTCCCGCCGAGCCTAAAAACACAGAAAGCTATCTGCAGTATCGACGCCAATAAAATAAACTAAAAATCAAGTTATCGGTCTTGCCACAACCCTTCAATGTGAAATTTTCAGTCTCATTTTGCCGTTTGTTTGTTTTTGTATGTTATTGTTGTCGTCAAAGTCTAGTTTGTCGTTTATTGTTTGTTCTTTTTTGACTGAAGAGTGACTGCTGTACCTTTTAGAACATGAGAAAATTGGTGTGGAAAGGTACCTTAAAGGGAAACACACGACGTTTCGACACCTTGTCTTTTTTCCTGTTCTAGTCTTTTAGCTTTTTTCATGAGTATTTTTGGTTTTGTTTGTTGTAGTTGCTTTTCCATGTACCCCCAAGGGGCTTTTTGGGGAAAATAAAAAAAAAAACTCAAAAAAACCTTGAAAAACCTTGGGAAGAGTAGTTTCTCCGGGTCGGGATAGGGATAGGGTTAGGATAGAACACCCAGGAAAAGGATAGGGTTAGGATTAGGGGGTGTTAGAG
>CM065696.1:32583338-32590838 GCA_017654935.2 Phymorhynchus buccinoides
TGCCATATAGGCAAATATGCAGAATGGACAACAGGTGCCCACTCAAGTGCGCAAGGTCTCACGTGTGGACGCCAGTGAACAATACAACATTTAAAAAAACCTGGCATGTCATAAATTGTCCGATAGATCAGAGAAAAAAGCAACATTCAAAAGATAGATTTGTAAGGAAAGATGAAAGAATAGATTGAAGATCCGGGGAGACAGAAATCAGACGAAATGGAAAACTGCAGACGACGACAAAAATGGTGTTTTACGTCCTCTTGGTCTGAATCAGACACATATGGGACATTTGTAAATACAAATATGTTGGGAACAATACTGGAGGCAATGCCCGGAGGCAGTACGAAACCAGTAAAGTCCCGATTTTTTTTTATTAATACAGATAGGTGTAGGGGTAACCACGCCTCGGTTCAACCTCATCGGCTATGGCACCGCTACAAGTATTTAATATGGAAAACTGCAGATCTTGTCTGGAGACTTTATGGGGGGGAAAGAGATAGTAAAAGACATGGTAGGCAGAAAAATAGGAAAGGTAAGAAAACGGGGTGGGCACAGCTTGGTCGAGAACACCCCCGCCACGTGAAGGCTGGCCCACAGGGGCTTCTGACTTGGTTACATCACTGATGACGTCATCAGATGAAGAGGGATAACTCTGATATTCTGAATTTTGCTCCAACAAAGTCAAAAGAGTTATATCCCCTGACCATTTTTTGGCTCTTCTATCAGTTGTCTTTCTTATGGCATGATTTGTTCAATGAATCTTTCTTTAATTTTCTCTGGCAGTCAAGGGGTTAAGGCACTTTTGCATAAGGTACATCTTGGGGTAGAGGTGGGGGGGTTCCGGAAACCCAGGACCCCCCTCCCCCCCCCCCCCCCCCCCCCCTCCCTCCGATCCGCCTAAACCAGATGTAAACTGAATACACTAAATACCAGATATTTCAAGTGTTTCAAAACAACAACCAAAACGGCATAAAGTTTAACCCATTCACCGCCAATGTCACATTTTAGAACCACAATGGTTTAACACCCATGTCGCTAAAAGGCATCAAATCAGGGCCTGTTATCCAAAGACCCTATTTTCTTAATTTTGAGAGGTAAGGATAGGCTTAATGTTAGACATGTCACAGAGGAATGACATACAATTACTTGTAGCGGTGCCATAGCCGATGAGGTTTAACCGAGGCGTGGTCACCGCTACAGCTATCTGTATTAATTTTTAAAAATCGGGACTTTACTGGTTTCGTACTGCCTCCGGGCATTGCCTCCAGTATTGTTCCCACCATATTTGTATTTACAAATGTCCCATATGTGTCTGATTCAGACCAAGAGGACGTAAAACTCCATTTTCTCTCTCTGTCACAGAAGAATTCACAATATTGCAGATATTTTATTTTCTCTTTCCAGTTAAGTTTAATGGTATTTTTTGGCTGAAAAATGTCTGGCGGCGAAAGGGTTAAACTGTCAATTTTCATTACAAAGTAAAAGAAAATGATATATTCATCTACTAAAAAAAAGTAGACAATGTTTTGGGAAAATATAATGTTCCTGTAACATCTCTGCACGTTTTCGTCTTTCACGCTGTAAGCATTTTCGGCGCATAAAATAAACATTATCGTTCAGGTACTTGCTGATGAAAAGAAACGTCAAATGCAACAATTTACACACGTACAAATCATAGGAAGCACGCGCGCACGGGGTAAAAAGCCCACGGGCGGGTAAGAAGCCCATGCCAATTATCTCATAAAATGAAGCAAATTTCAGTCACATTTTGCCCATGAGACGAGTGTTAATGTTTGGCATTCGTCTCATGGGTAAATTTGACTGAAATTTTCTTTATTTCATGAGATAACTGGCATGGGCTTCTTACCCGCCCATGGGCTTTTTACCCCGTCTTCCCCTATACCCACACAGAACACACACAGCACATTAACACACACACACACCACACTTGTGGATAGATACACAGACTGACAGGGGGAAAAGGTATGATTCCAATTCGTTTCACCCTGCGAGACACACACAAACTTTTGCTCCTTTCCACCTGCGTTTACTTAAAATAATGTAAGAAGTTTGCGTTTGGGGAAGGTCCCCAAAGGCCTTTTTATGATAGCTAGCGTTGGGGAAGGTCCCCAAAGGTCAACCCGTCCAATTTGTCTGGTTGGCGCAATAATAATAATAATAATAATAATAATAATAATAATAATAATAATCCTTTCATAATGAAACCTTTTTAAATTATGAGATTCATAAAGTGTTCTGATAAATAAAATTTTTAAAATAGGTACTTTAAAAAAAACCTCAGTGCAAGACAAATACACACATCGTGTCCAGTCACATAGTGTCTTGAGAGGACCATTATTTTCAGGACAAATTGCGTATGCCATCAGCATAAATGAACTGAAAGTTCCACATCAAAACTACATGGTTTGGTTAGCACTAAACATGGCAATATCACTATAATAACTATGTTAGTGTAGTATTAGTAAATAATGAATGAACTCATTTGAGCTAAAGAGATCCAGAGTTGTTGTTTTTTACACAAGAGATTCACTTCTTCAGCAAACGCGTCGTGTATATTCACATAGCATAATTATACAGGTGCATGTGGGTGTGCCTGAAGCCTGAATTCAGGCAGTTTGATGCCGGTTCATGCTCTTTGTGCTCTTAACCCTTTCACCGCCAACGTCGCATTTTTGCACCACAATGATTTAACACCCATGTCACTAAAAGCATCAAATAGTAGGGCCTGTTATCCAAAGACCCTGTTTTACTTAATTTTGGGAGGTAAGGATAGGCCTTACTTTAAATATGTTACAGAGGATTCCCTAATATTACAGACAGGTTTTGTTCTCTACCCAGGTAAGTTTAATGGACATTTTTTGTTGAAACATGGCTGGCGGTGAAAGGGTTAAATTGACCATTTTAGCAAGGGTTCTGATGGAAAGTTCAGGCAAATGCTTTATTCATCACATGCACCCATGCATAATATATAATATGGATGATGCTAGTGTGTAGTAGGCCTATTGTGTAGCAGTGTCAGTGAGCAGTAGTAGTGTGTTGCACTGGTGTCAAACGGTGGTGTGCTTGTGCTTGTGTTATAAACAGGTGGTGTTTCGATCACTGGTTTTAACTCATTCAAGTCGTTCCAGCCATATATGTGCGGAATTAATAGACAGCCGTCAATTGGATGCATTTGCTTCAAGGGAAGTACATCTGTGTGCGCACCATACCTTGGTCACTTCTAAACTCGCTTCGCTCCCTTAGACCCCAATGTTTGCCTCTGACTTTGCTTTTGTAGTGGTTTGTTGTGGGGAAACCAGCTGGTGTGGAGAGTTTTTTTTCTATATAAAGTCTATATATTTATAATTTTAAAAAAGTCTGATCTACCACTTCCCTATGTCTAAGCCTGAAGTAAAAACCCGTAATCTTCTTTTCATTTCTCCTTTTTGTTTATGTATGTTTTGTTTGTGTGTATGGCTGGAGTGATTTATGAGGTTTTTTAGCAATTGATGTGCGCAACCGGATCGGCGCAATTAAGCAATTTTCAAACAAGCGCAATTGACTGGTAACATAACAGTTAGTGTAACGATCAACTGGGTTAACAGGTGGTGTGATGATTGATTGTGTTATGAGGTAGTGTGGTTATTAATGGATGTTAATGGATGGTGTTGGGATTAACGGTATTAACGGATAATGTGGAGATTAGCCACCCCCCCCCCCCCCACCCCACTGGGTGCCCGTTGGCGTGTGGGTGGCGGGTACTCCCCCCTTGGGTGGTGCACTGTGTGGTGTGATGATTAACGGGTGGCGTGGTGATCAACCGGTGGCGGGTACTGTCCCCCCCCCCCCCCCCTGGGTGGTGCACTGTGTCCAGTCAGGCCAGAACGTGTCCTTCATGCGCTCGCAGTAACGCACCAGCTCAGGGAACTCGTCTGTTTGACATAGAAATGTTCATAGCGATTGTTTTACACAGGAATTCTTCAGAAATTAATGCATTCACAAAGTTTAAGAATTCCCTACCATGATTATTTATTTTTCAGGGCTCCCAATCGTACCGCAAAACAAGGGGTCCCAGGGACTCCTTAACTTACAGGATAGAGGGTCCTAGAGGCGGGATAGAGGGTCCCAGTGGCATTGCAAATCCTAAAAAGATGTTTTCTAGTGCATCCCTGGGACCCCCTGCACATTCTTTTAGAGGGTCCTTAATTAATTTTAGGTAGGCTTTTCCCCGCTCTCTGTCATCCTATTGTCTGTGTGGCTGACTAAGATGGACATTTCCAAGAGCCTTAAGTGTTGTTATTTGATACAAACATGTCTGGGTTTCTGTGTGACCTAGTGTTTGGTGTACTGACACATTCATACTGTGTGAAGCTGGTGTTTCCAATAAGAATAAATTGTGAGAGTCCCTCAGACCCTCTGTGCAACAATTTAAGGGTCTTTTTCAAATTGTTAAGGGTCCCCAATACAAGCAACATGTACTTTTGGTCTGTGAAAAACGTGTGTGTCCCTGGGATGCCCTGCACAGAAATTAAAGAGTCCTTTCCTGATTTTAATGCTTCAGGGAAGCACAAATGTGCGATATGGGAAACACTGAAAGACATACATGGAAACGGATTCTTCTTCTTCTTCTTCTTCTTCTGATCTTCTTCTTCTTCTTCTTCTGCGTTCCCAGGCCATATGGCCATAATGGGTAAGCTACGTATGTGTCCGGTTTTCAGTTTTTACCCGTCTCCCCCGCTGCGTACAGCCAACACATTCCAATTTAATTTCGGAGGAGCTCAAAGGAGAAAACTTATTTGGAATATTTTTTTTTAGAACAAAATTGGCAGGAGAATGGGCCAATAAGTCAGAAAGATAGTAGACGATAGAAAGCAAAGGGGAAAGGCAGAGTCAAATAGAGTGGCAGATTAGAGGAAGTTACAAGCACATAACTTCCAGAATGTGGGGGAGTTAATTTTACGAAAGACCCCCACACCCGGTATCCCCACAGGGAGAGACTCGTGGAGGTGGCATGGTCGTCCAGCTCCCCGTATGGAAGCACGAGGCATCCACCCACCGTCCCGGGGGGAAAGGGTACTTAGAGGGCACTCACCTTTGAAGAGAGTGGCTAAGGAGGCCGGTGCTTGCCAATAGATCTGGGCCAGCTGACCGAACACTGCACAGTCATGCTCACAGGGCCGGTCCCCCATCAGAAACTTCTTCTCACCTGAAATAACAGAGGCGCAGACATACTACAGATAAGCATGCACGTGTGTGTGCACACACACAAACAATTTCATGGGTTGCAACTACACAAAATGAAAAAAAACCTGAACGACCGGGGTCTAGGGGTAATGTCCCCTTGCAGCTGAAGCAAAACAAAATTGATTTATGAAGGTATTCTAGTTTGCTTTTTCCACAATTTATACAAACGCTTATTTCAAAATGTTTGAAGAATACAGTAGACACACAAAAGTTCTTGTTTGACAAATAATATTAAAAAAAAGAAAATTCCTTTTCTGGTAAAATTCAAAAACAGGAAATCCTGGTATACCAGGAAAAGTTGCACACATGCAATTTCTGTATTACAGAAGAAAAAAATTACAAACACATCATGATGACCCATCACCACAAAAATTGACATTATGTTGCAAGGTTGGCTAGTTTCTCAAAACAAAAGTTATGGGCATTTTCGTGTTCTCTAACATCTTATCTTTCTTATCAGTAAAGGATAATCTTTATTTATGATCTTTTTTTTAAACCAGTTTTGAGTTATGGGTATGTTCGTGTTCTCTAACATCTTATCTTTCGTATTAATAAAGTATGATCTTTATTATGGTCTCTAAATGCTATGATAAGTGTTTTAAAACGAGTAGGTTGATGCAGGTTTGAGTAGGTTCAGCTAAGCTAGACTGTAGACTCTGATGTTTCAAAATGGCCGACACTCACCATACCAACTTTAAATGTTCATAACTCTAGAACGGAAAAAACATACAAGGATGTTTCGCATACCATTAGAAAGAGAAAGGTCCGCAGTTTCCAACTGTTATGCACCATTATCTCAGAATAGTCGTGTTGACACTTAATATCCCTTTTGTGGCGATGGGTCACTGGGATCGCCATACATTTTATTATGATAAAGCTATCTAACGTGATTGTTTTATACGTGATACAACAGCCGCAAAATTGTTTCAAAGACAGGAAAAATGTTGCTAAAAACCATGTTTTGGTTTCCTTTGAACCGATCTCAATGTTGTAAAGTTTGTTGTTGTTGTTTTTATTGTAAACCTTTGCTCTCTCTCTTTCCATCTCTCTCTTTCTCTATCTCTCTGTCTCTCTATCTCTCCTCTCTTTCTCCCCCCCCCTCTCTCTCTCTCTCTCTCTCTCTCTCTCTCTCTCTCTCCTATTATCTGATATTGTAAAATTGTCAATTGATTACTTGTCTAACTATGATTTATGTGTGTGAAGGAAATGTGAGAATGTTGATCTATATTTCATGTCGTCCTTGTTCTTTGGATTTGCTACATTTGATTGTTACATTGTTTACTTTTGAACCATTTGAGTTTGCTTTGTAATTTATTTATTTATTCACTTCATATGTCATTATTTTAGAGGACCTGATGAAAAGAAGCAGTTATTTATGCTTACTCAGTTTATCCTCATTAAACATTTCGAGTTCGAGTTCTCCCTCTCTCTCTCTCTCTCTCTCTCTCTCTCTCTCTCTCTCTCTCTCTCTCTCTCTCTCTCTCTCTCTCTCTCTCTCTCTCTCTCTCTCTCTCTCTCTCTCACCTTCTCTCTCTCCCATCTCTCTCTAACACACTCTCTCTCTCACCTTCTCTCTCTCTCTCCATCTCTCTCTCTCTGTGTGTCTCTCTCTCTCACCTTCTCTCTCTCTCCTTTTCTCTCTCTCTCACCTCTCTCTCTCTCCCTCTCTCTCTCTCTCTCTCTCTCTCCTCTCTCCCCCCCCCCCCTCTCTCTCCCTCTCACTCTCCCTCTCTCTCTCTCTCTCCCCCTCTCTCTCTCACCTTCTCTCTCTCTCCCTCCCTCTCTAACACACACACTCTCTCTCACTCCCACTCGACTCGCCTAGAAAGTTTCTAAGAGCAGCGAGGTCTTCGCGGGCGATCTGCCTGACTTCCTCGGGGCTGTGTCTCCCCATACCCTGGGCCCAGGTGGCCTTCCTCAGCCCCGGCATGATGAACAGCCTGATGAACCACGCGCTGAGAGGCATCAGCTGGGTGAGGAAATCCATCTCCACCTCGTGGACAAAGCGAAACACCACCAGCGTCCTGTCAGCAGACAGGAGGCGGAATGTTACCATGGCTTGGAGTCAAAATGGACCATCTTTAGATCATAAAAAAAATATTATTAAAAGGCAACTGTCTGTGTGTGTGAAACACAGAACGGGCCTTATAACTCCGCCGTTTTTCGACCGTATCGCTTCAAACTTGCTATCAGCCCTAGATGGCAACGGCAACCAAGGCGGCCGTGTCATTTGCGCGGTTTGGCAAATGCGCGAAA
>CM065696.1:32598338-32643338 GCA_017654935.2 Phymorhynchus buccinoides
GATTAGATGCTTTGTTGTGCCATGTACCGTGGCGCAGTAGAAACGGGCACTGACTCCTCAGTTATAAACAATTTATAACCAGCCAACCGAAGCTTAAGCGCCAGCCACACGTCCACTAAAATCGTACGACTGTACGATACGATTCAATCACGTGGTATCCAAGAACAAAATTAATGTGATTCGCGCTTCGAGATCGCGTGATCGAATCGTATCGTACAGTCGTACGATCTTAGCTGACGTGTGGCTGGCCCTTTAGGTAAGCCCAATCACACAGCGATGCGTGCATAAGTTCAAGGCCCGTGTCGGTAGTGCGTTTGTTGTTGCTGCTACTACTGCTGCTGCCACTAGGCCTACTACCAGGGAGTGGGGGGTGTCTTTCACTACAAGTAGTTTCCCCCACCTTCTGGAAGTTCTGAGATTGCAACTCCCCCCCCCCCCCCCCCCCCCCCACCTCCACCCACCGCCGCTCACCCCTCATCCATCCCACCCCTCCTTCCTTGACCCCACCCACCCACCCACCCCTGTAATACTCCCTTCCCCGTCATCCACTTCCCCGACCATAATTAATTATTTCCACCACCCCTTTTCCCCAAACCCTATAGATCGATGCCGGTCATCCGGGCAGCAACGTTCTCTGAAGTTCTTCTGCTTGACTGAAGTCCCCCAGTCCCAACGCAACAGAACCATTAAAAAAAAAAGATGATGGTGGTTGCTCTATGAAGAAGAAGAAGAAGAAGAAGAAGAAGATCCCGTTTTGTTTACAAAATGAAATGGAAGTTAGCTCGGATTTCAGAGACAGTGCTGAGTGCAGTCCTTTCAGACAAGCGTGGCCAAACGAGTCCCAGCCATGTGATTTAGTGTGTGTGTGTGTGTGTGTGTGTGTGTGTGTGTGTGTGTGTGTGTGTGTGTGTGTGTGTGTGTGTGTGTGAGTGAAAGAGACTAGTAGATGACACATTTGTATATTACGTGGATGTTTACTTTGCCTTCATGTTTACATTGACCTGAAATGGCAACCTGGAGTGTGTGTTAGAGAGAGAGAGAGAGAGAGAGAGAGAGAGAGAGAGAGAGAGAGAGAGAGAGAGAGAGAGAGAGAGAGAGAGAGAGAGAGAGAGAGAGAGAGAGAGAGAGATCGAACTCGAAATGTTTAAGAGAGAGAGAGAGAGAGAGAGAGAGAGAGAGAGAGAGAGAGAGAGAGAGAGAGAGAGAGAGAGAGAGAGAGAGAGAGAGAGAGAGAGAGAGAGAGAGAGAGAGAGAGAGAGAGAGAGAGAGAGATCGAACTCGAAATGTTTAAGAGAGAGAGAGAGAGAGAGAGAGAGAGAGAGAGAGAGAGAGAGAGAGAGAGAGAGAGAGAGAGAGAGAGAGAGAGAGAGAGAGAGAGAGAGAGAGAGAGAGAGAGAGAGAGAGAGAGATCGAACTCGAAATGTTTAAGAGAGAGAGAGAGAGAGAGAGAGAGAGAGAGAGAGAGAGAGAGAGAGAGAGAGATAGAGAGAGAGAGAGAGAGAGAGAGAGAGAGAGAGAGAGAGAGAGAGAGAGAGAGAGATCGAACTCGAAATGTTTAAGAGAGAGAGAGAGAGAGAGAGAGAGAGAGAGAGAGAGAGAGAGAGAGAGAGAGAGAGAGAGAGAGAGAGAGAGAGAGAGATCGAACTCGAAATGTTTAAGAGAGAGAGAGAGAGAGAGAGAGAGAGAGAGAGAGAGAGAGAGAGAGAGAGAGAGAGAGAGAGAGAGAGAGAGAGAGAGAGAGACTAGTAACTACACAGAGAAAGAAAGACTTACGTAGAGAAATACACTAGACAAAGGCAACTGATGAAAACCTTCAACTAAAAGGAAAGGCAGCGTCTTTTTGCACACATAATTATGTACCCGGTAAATCTGCGACTCAAGTTATTGTTTTTGGAAAATGACCTATTGATTTCTCTGACAACTGGTCATTTTTATGATCCATGTTCTGGCCAAAACCTAAGTGCATTCAGTGGAGAGAAGAAAAAAAAAACCAAAAACAATAAAGTGCGTTCAGTGCATTAATTCATTTACCTTTTCAGTGAACTCTTTCCACACCCCATATTTTCCTCTCTTTTTTTTTGGGGGGGGTATATTATTTACAGAGAAGCAAATGGTTTTGTTTGCTAAAAAAGAAAAAAAGATTTGTATAGGGGAAGACGGGGTAAAAAGCGCATGGGCGGGTAAGAAGCCCACCCCAATTATCTCATGAAATGAAGCAAATTTCAGTCTCACATTTTGCCCATGAGACGAGCGTTAATGTCTAGCATTCGTCTCATGGGCAAATTTGACTGAAATTTTCTTTATTTCATGAGATAATTGGGGTGGGCTTCTTACCCGCCCATGCGCTTTTTACCCCGTCTTCCCCTAATATGAAACACATGAGAAACATTTCTCTCACGTCATTATACTGCATAGAGCTGACGTTTCTATAGTCAAAACATGGCCCACAATGCACCATCAAAACATGGCCCACAATGCACCATCAAAACATGGCCCACAATGCACCATCAAAACATGGCCCACAATGCACCATCAAAACATGGCCCACAGTGCACCATCAAAACATGGCCCACAATGCACCATCAAAACATGGCCCACAATGCACCATCAAAACATGGTCCACAATGCACCATCAAAACCATCAAAGGAAGCTACGTGTGCCGCGTGCGGCACAATACAGTGCAAACTAGAGCGTGCAAAACGCTAGATCACCAGCCACGCGGTAGCATTCTGGCTCCAGTGGACACGACCTTTGACCAATGACCTTCATCTTCGAATTTGGCCTAGATATCCTAACTATAACTATCCGCATGCAAAAACAATTTGAGGTTACTACTGTCCCAGGTCTCTCCCGGTTCAAACGCTGTCGTGTAAACTATACGTTGAGTGCTGGTTGTACACACACAAAAAACATCCGGTGGTGCTACGCTCTCGGCGACGCGCTCTCCAGGTGGGAGCAGCCCGAATTTCACAGAGATAAAGTCTCTTTAGGATAGGATATACCTGATACCAAATATAAAAATACCAAAAATGCAAATACATACGCATACATAGTCAGACAAACCACATACAAACAGACAAACTCCTCTGAAAAACAAACATTAGTAAATGTGAAAATCAACACATACACACAGACACACACACAGACACACACACACACACACACAACACACACACACACACACACACACACAGACACACACACACACACACACACACACACACACACACACACACACACACACACACACACACACACACACACACACACACACACACACACACACACACACACACACACACACACTGACACACTTCGATTGTTCGGATCACGCGGCATTTTCAGACTTGCCTTTCTTAGCGAATATTGAGCTGTATTTTATCAACTTTTTTTTAGCTCATTCTTCTTGTTCAATAACTAATCGCAGTCATAATAAAGGCCATTATTTAATAGACCCCCCACCCCTGCACCCCCACACCCCTATGTAGCGCAATACGCACGACAGCAGCGAAGCTTTGGTCACAGCATTCGTTCATATAGCGTACTTCCCGTCCTGCCTTTATCTTCTACTATTACTGAATGATATTTTTAATGATGTAAATGGATGAACAGTAACGTTAAACAAAGCAAACGATAGAGGTTGAAGTGCCCGATCTGCAGTAAGAAAGGCAACACTGAAAAAACCCTGGAAAGAACCGAGAAATCGATGGAGGGGTGAAAGGTTGGGGGGGGGGGGGTGTTCATCTTCACCCGTTTACCTCAAACATTTAGCAGCTTTCGCTGTCGCCGCTGTTCAAACATCAACTAACTGTTGCCACGCGGATGGTTAATACCTTGGCAGCACTACGAATAACCAGCCAACCGAGGCATCATTAAGTAGGTAAGCCCTACGGCTACGGTACGTGTAGCAATTCACGTAGTAGGTTCAAGGCCAGTGTCGGTGGTTTGTTAGTGAAAACATTGGTAGTACTGGTGAAAAAGACCAAATCAAGACTGATATGGGAAAGACGGGGTAAGAAGCCCATGGGCGGGTAAGAAGCCCATGCCAATTATCTCATGAAATGAAGAATGAATGAAAAATGGTGTTTCACGTCCTCTCGGTCATAGACACACACGGGGCATTTGTAAATACAAAGGTGGTGGGAACAATACTGGCTGCAATGCCCGGAGGCAGAGCAACACCAGTAAAGTCCCGAGTTTTTAATGACATAGATAGGTGTAGCGGTAACCACGCCTCGGTTAAACCTCATCGGCTATAGTACCGCCGCAATGAGAGACTTAGTGCGATTTTTCTCACGCCAGAGGGCATGACGCTCGTGTGAGGCTAATCCTCTCTATATTATTAGTTGGGGATAAAGAAAGAGAGAGAGACAGTGAGTGGTCCTACCATCACTCTCTCTCTCACTACGCCCAAGTAAGAAAATCGCGTGATAAGCCCCTAGAGCATTGACTGCCCTCTGGCGTGAAAAATATCGCCATAGGTTGACCATTCCTCGCCAATAATCATCAATGTTGATCAAATGTGTTAGCAACTCATGAAATAAAGAATGAATGAAAGATTTGTGTTTTACGTCCAATCTCATGAAATGAAGCAAATTTCAGTCTCATTTTGCCCATGAGACGAGCGTTAATGTCTAGCATTCGTCTCATGGGCAAATTTGACTGGAATTTTCTTTATTTCATGAGATAATTGGGGTGGGCTTCTTACCCGCCCATGCGCTTTTTACCCCGTCTTCCCCTAGTAGCGAGTTGCAAATTTTCACGCGACAGGCTGTGCGTGGCCACAATCAACACTGATTATTTTGCCACAGAACCGCCACTGTCATTCATTCGCTGTCTTTTAATTAAAAACCAAACCCGGTTGTAGAAAAGGGGAAAACCCCCACCCCAAACGCCATAATAATAATAATAATAATAATAATAATAACGCCTTGGTAATATTTCGGATGACCTTTGAACATAAACAGAACTCCCAAAAAAGAAACTTATTATTTGCCTAACTAGACGTTAAACCAACCAGAAAGAGACAAACTAAAACACACAAACATGAACACGCAGAACAGTTAGTTATATGGCTTAATTCATGATCGATCCCCCACCCCCCACCCCCACACACACACACCCCACCTTTTGACCACTAGCAATAATTCTCGGACGTCACCTTTGCGTTTCGCCGGCCTTGCGTTTTTTCCACCACACACGAACGACAACCACTCCTACACAGGCTACAGAAATACCGCCACATAGCTTGCTATGGTCGCGATAAAAAGCCGTCAAGTTATTAAAGCATTCGTTGAACTGATTCATTTTCGTTCGAACTTCGCTTTCAGCGTGACCTCAATTTCTATAACTTGAAGAGAGGTGGGTAGGTAGGTGTTCGAACGACACAGCTGCCGAAATGGCCGGTACAGAATTTGACCTTGACGTGTTTTGGTACATGTATTGGGTACACAAATACCCTTAGGCTATATAGCTACCGGCCTTAGGTCTCAATAATTATCTGTATTGTTAAAATTTCAACATTCGGGACTGTCCTGGTGTTGCACTGCCTCCGGGCATTGCCGCCTCCAGGATCGTCCCCACCGTCTTTATATCTACTAATGTCCCATATGTGTCTGTTTCTGACCGGAGCTCGTCAAACCGATGTTTTCTTCTCTACTCGGTCCCGTCATGTGTATCGCAGCTGTTTCTGTTTGGAGCTGTGTTGTAGTGTAACACGTGTGGTGTGAAGGATGTTACACACTGCGTGTATCGTGTTCTGCCAGCTCTATAAACTCAACTCTGGCATGCGAGAAGGGCGTACACTCGAAAGGCTTGCATTTTCAACTACACGCGCACGTGTGTGTGTGTGTGTGTGTGTGTTTTGAAAAGTCAAGCCAGTCACACACACACACACACACGCGCGCGCGCACACACACACAACGCGAGTGTGTATGCGGGGAGGGGGGGGGGGGGGGGGGTATGTGTGTGCTTCATGTGTGTGTGTGTGTGTGTGTGCCAGTGTGTGTGTGTGTGTGTGTGTGTGCGTGTGTAGGGCCTACCGGTATGTGTGTGTTTGTGAACAATTATTTCAATGCACAAGAGTTTGACCTCGTGTGTGTATGACTCGCAACTGAGTTCCTTAAAGTATGTGTATGTGTGTAGGTTGATGCGTGTGGATGGTGTGTGTGGTGTGTGTGTGTGTGTGTGTGTGTGTGTGTGTGTGTGTGTGTGTGTGTGTGTGCGTGCGTGTGCGTGTGCGCGTGTGCGTGTGTGTGTGTGCGTATATATGTGTGTGTGTGTGTGTGTGTGTGTGTGTGTGTGTGTGTGTGCGTGCGCGCGCGTGCGCGTGCGTGTGTGTGCGTGTGTGTGTGTGTGTGTGTGTGTGTGTGTGTGTGTGTGTGTGTGTGTGTGTGTGTGCGTGCGTGCGCGTGCGTGCGTGCGTGCGTGCGTGTGCACGCGTACGTCGCTTGTGTGTAGGCACGTACGTTCAAGTTGGCACTAGTACATGTGTCAGAGTAGATGCTGGATATAGGTTACATAAAGAAAGTCAGTCATTGCGTCAGTGTACATTCACACGGCACAGAATCAAACTTGCATGCTGTAGGCCTATTGTATGTTTCAGCATGTCGTTTCCGACTACAGTGGAACCTCCCTTATAAGACCTTCAAAAATCATCCAAAATGAGGTCTTATAAGGTTGGGGGCTTATAAGGGAGGTAACTTCAATACTCACAAATAAGGCTAGGTCTCAGAGAAGTAGGTCTTATATGGGAGGGAGTCTTATAATGGGAGCTCTTATAAGGGAGGTTCCACTCCACTGCATGACAGTCAGATAGTAGAGAGGGCAGTTACTATTCCGGCGAGCTGGGCAAAAACTTGTTTATAGCGGTAAAAAGCCTTGCCCAGGGTACATCTCCAATCTCTCGACCAAATACACGTGAGGACAGATGGCGTTGGGGAAGGTCCCCAAAGGCCAACTAATCCCTTTGGCTGTAGCACTAGAGCCAGTGCAAATGCTTCCTGGTCCGAGAGTCATAAGCTACACTGCTCACACAAAGTAGGGGATGATTGAATTTGCAGTGTCACCGTGGGTTCAATAACCAGACCATAAGTTTAATTTCCAGTACAAATGATAGATAGGGGAAGACGGGGTAAGAAGCCCATGCCAATTATCTCATAAAACGAAGCAAATTTCAGTCACATTGTGCCCATGAGACGAGTGTTAATGTTTAGCATTCGTCACTCATGGGAAAATTTGACTGAAAGTTTCTTTATTTTCATGAGAGCATGGGCTTCTTACCCGCCCATGGGCTTTTTACCCCGTCTTACCCTAGTTCAGCCTTGCTTGGCTGTCAAATCGAAGACCGTGACAAAAATCTATTTTAAAATGTCACGTGACTGCCAGAGGCGGATGCACACTAGTGGGTGTGTTATTCAAAATCACTGACAAAACACCCTTACACAGTTGACAGATTGTTGGGTCACTGTTTGCTACCAGGCATTCAAGGCAATGCTTTCCTCATGCTCTGGAACAGTCTCCTGAAGATTTTCTGGAGGAGGGGGGGGGGGGGGGTCCCAGCGTCCCTAGATCATCTTACGACCGTTACAATGGTGCAAGCTGAAATTGAAAAACGCCAGCGTTGGGCAGATTTTAACCTCCAAAATGACAATTCGCGTCTCCACTGAGCACATTTTGTGCAAGATCACCTTCACATCCACGAAACGACCCAGACCCTCCCGTGGTCTACAAGGTCCCCTGACCATTTCAATCAGATGTCTTGCTATTCCTTGCAGGAAACCGTGGCCCAACACGTTTTCAACTGTTTTATGACTTTTTTTGTTTTACTTTTGGACATTGCACCCATTGATGTCCGTTTTCTCTGGCAATCACGTGACGTTTTAAAATTAAGTTTAGTCTTCGATTATATGTTCAAGGAATAACATACTTTTGTTTTCAAATTGAATAGAACTTATCATTTCGTTATTGAACTCATGGTGAGATTACAAAACGCAATGTCCCCTACTTTTTTGTGAGCAGTGTAGGCTATGTCGCATGAAAATAGGTAGCTCGTAAAAATAAGTAGCTCGCTACCTATGACAGTGTGTATTTGCGACATTGAGCATGAACCACAAATTTCACTTTTTTTCTAGGGTTAGGGATAGGGTTAGGGTTAGGGTTAGGGTTAGTTAAATGGTTAAAGTACAGAAAAAGTGAAATTTGTGGTTGTCGCAAATACAGACTCTCATAGTAGCGAGCTACTTATTTTTACGAGCTACCTTTTTTCATGCGACAGGCTATACATGCATGCAAATAATTCATTCAACTACACACTATGACTGCCATGTAAGCCCAAAACCGTATCGTACGTGCATTAGTATACACAAACATAACCAGGCATTGAGGCATTCTTGGAAGCAAGCGCGAACAAACACAGACGCACATGCATGCGCGCATGCATCCACATGCATGTGCGTACACACACACACACACACACACACACACACACACACACACACACACACACACACACACACACACACACACACAACACACACACACACACACACTTTTCTTGCATAATCTCACTTTTAATGAAAAGACGTTAAACCAATGAACAGCACACACAGAGAGCCTCTCTGTGTGTGTGAGAGAGAGAGAGAGGGGGAGGGGGGGGCTATCAAATTGGCTGATATAAAGACAGAGACAGAGAGAGACAAACAAATGAACAGAAAGTCACACAGAGAGAGAGAGAGGGAGACGGACAGACAGACCGATGGACAGACAGACAGAGATGTAAGGAATATCTAGTACTATTTATATCACAACTGTACAAATCATGTACTCTCAAACAAACAACACACACACACACACACACACACACACACACACACACACACACACACACACACACACACACACACACACACACACACACACACACACAACTTCACACAACTTGCAATAAAAACTGTTTTTTGTTTTTTTATTATAAAAGGTATCATAGTTTACCAGGTCGAATTGATAATAAATGCACATAAAAGACAGCCACACGCACGCATACACACACACACACACACACACACACACACACACACACACACACACACACACACACACACACACACACACACACACACACACACACACACACACACACACACACACTGCAATAAAACAACAACAGACAACAACAATAATGTATCACAATCACCACAGTGTCTGAATAATGTATATTGATAATTATGTGCGAGTTACAACGTGAGCATTGAACTGACAAGAAAAGATAAAGAAAATACTCACCAGAATTATGATCGTTTGAGGTCGCTGCCACAGTTTGGTGTACAGTAGGCCTACGTGGAATCTCCCCGTTAAAGGTGGACCCTGACGGATGCGTTTTTTGCAAGAAACACGTCGAGATCACCACAAAGACAGCCTTTTCAAGCAGAGGAACACTCACTTTGCTCTGGTTTCCTAGAAATTAAACCGTCAAAACGGCGATTCCTCCTTGGCGGAGATACCGCAGAGAGTAGACATTCTGGATGGGGGGGGGGGGTGGGTGGAGGCCACTCATTGTGGTTGAAGTAGTTTTTCTTTTTTGTAGTGCAGTAAAAAAAAAATGGAGCTATTTCCTTTGTTGTGAGCGAAACTCCTTTAGATAAACTGAATAAAATTAAAAAATAAACAAATAAAAATACTTGTATTGCGAAAATGTGCAAACGATGTGGCGGCCTAAAGAGACTTCTCTTTGGGTGAAAGAATTTGACTTCCAGCACCTTCCAGCCAAGGAGGAATCGCCGATTTGACGGTTTGATTTCTAGGAAACCAGAGCAAAGTGAGTGTTGCAATCTCTGTAAAGTGGTGTTTTCATGGTGAGCTCGACGTGTTTCTTACAAAAACTCATCCGTCGGGGTGCCCCTTTAAGACTTTTTTGGGGGTCGATTTTTCAAGGTCTTATAACATGGGGTCTTAATAGGGAGGTGGATACTCAGTAGTCCGGATATGAAGGGAACAAAATCGGTGAATATTAATAATAATTAATTTTGGGGGGGAGTCACATCTTAGAGGGACTCTTTAATAGGAAGGTCTTTATAGGGAGGTTCCACTGTAGTAGCGTAAGACGGGGTAAAACGCCCATGGGCGGGTAAGAAGCCCAAGCCAATGATCTCATGAAATGAAGCAAATTTCAGTCCAATTTTGCCCATAATGAGACGAGTGTTTAATGTTTAGCGTTCGTCTCATGGGCAAAATTTGACTTAAATTTGCTTCATTTCATGAAATAATTGGCATGGGCTTCTTACCCGCCCATGGGCTTTTTACCCCGTCTTCCCCTGCAATATGATGTGATACGGCAATATTGGTGTCAGTTTGTTTTATAAAAACCGTAAAATATGGCTTCTGTACACATCGTTTCTTTGTCAACAGTGTTATATGTTTTTCAGCCAAAACACTGGATTTCATGCTGGGTGCTATGTAGTACTCCTGTTTTGCATAGAACTGAGAAGAAGAAAAAAGAAAAACAAATCACAACCACTATACAAAAAGGAGAAGCAAGTCTGTAACGTCGTACACGAAGATCAATTATAATTTTCAGCGCAAAGTAGGTAGTCCTGTACCGCATCAGTTTTATTTGAATCTTGGAATCGGTTTAAAATAAAGTAAAAGTAGTTGGACCCAGCATGAAAGCTACGTGTATGATTTTGGAAATGAATGATTAGGGGAAGACGGGGTAAAAAGCGCATGGGCGGGTAAGAAGCCCACCCCAATTATCTCATGAAATGAAGAAAATTTCAGTCAAATGTGCCCATGAGACGAATGCTAGACATTAACGCTCGTCTCATGGGCAAAATGAGACTGAAATGTGCTTCATTTCATGAGATAATTGGGGGGGGGGGGCTTCTTACCCGCCCATGCGCTTTTTACCCCGTCTTACCCCTATAGCAAGATTATTATTATTCATATTATAATCATACAATACATGCATTACTTTGAGGATCAGAGATATACAGTGACACTTTCTCAGAGTGGTGGTATCAGTGGCGGTACCATAGCCGATGAGGTTTAGCCGAGGCGTGGTTACTGCTACGCATTATCTGTGTTGTTGAGAAAATCGGGACTTTACTGGTTTGGCACTGCCTCCGGGCATTGCCTCCGGTATTGTTCCCACCATCTTTGTATTTACAAATGCCCCACATGGCCGAAAGGCCGAAGAGGGCGTAAAACCCTTTTTTCACTCAGAGAATGTGATAAGTTCAATCATATCGCATCGTGTATGGACGACGTTTTTGCGTGATGTGCCTCTGTGTGTGTGTGTGTGTGTGTGTGTGTGTGTGTGTGTGTGTGTGTGTGTGTGTGTGTGTGTGTGCGTGCGCGTGTGCGTGTGTGTGTGTGCGCGCGTGCGCGTGCGTGCGTGTGTGTGTGTGTGTGTGTGTGTGTGTGTGTGTGTGTGTATGTGTGTGTGTGTGTGTGTGTGTGTGTGAATAGACAGCGCAGTGATAGTACTGTTAAGAGATGGTGTGATAATTAACTGTGTTAACGGGTAGTGTCGTCAGTTGTTGACGGGTGGTGTGAAAATTAACGGGTGGTGTGCTAATTAACGGTATTAACGGGTGGTGTGCTGATTAACGTTATTAACGGGTGGTGTGCTGATTAACGGTATTAACGGGTGGTGTGCTGATTAACGTTATTAACGGGTGGTGTGCTGATTAACGGCATTAACGGGTGGTGTGCTGATTAACGTTATTAACGGGTGGTGTGCTGATTAACGTTATTAACGGGTGGTGTGCTGATTAACGTTATTAACGGGTGGTGTGCTGATTAACGTTATTAACGGGTGGTGTGCTGATTAACGTTATTAACGGGTGGTGTGCTGATTAACGTTATTAACGGGTGGTGTGCTGATTAACGTTATTAACGGGTGGTGAGCTGATTAACAGTATTAACCGGTGGTGTGCTGATTAACGTTATTAACGGGTGGTGTGCTGATTAACGGTACTAACGGGTGGTGTGCTGATTAACGTTATTAACGGGTGATGTGATGGTTAAGCGTGCTAACAGGTGGTGTGGGTATCAACAGAGTTAACGGGTAGTGGTGATGATGATTAACGGGTGGCGGGTACTGTCCCCCCCTGGGTGGTGCACTGTGTCCAGTCAGGCCAGAACGTGTCCTTCATGCGCTCGCAGTAACGCACCAGCTCGGGGAACTCGTCTGTTCGAACCACATAATAATCATAGTTGATGATTAAAAGAAAAATCCGTTTTCAAATAAATGAAGATTTTTTAAGTTTATTTCATAACTTAAGACATCAACAAACAAACAAAAAACACAAAGGCATCTAAAATTGAATTTTAGTGTTTGTGATAAAATTATAAAAATCGCTTTTTTTTTTAATACACTAGAAAGCACTCACATCGTGCAAATGAAACTCAGTTTTATTTTTGTTAAACAACCAAACACACAGGTTACAGGGTTAGGGGGGGGGGGGTATAGTAAAGTTTATTTTATCTCTGTTAGACTTCATATTTAGACTGTTTTCTTAAAAGGCACAGAGAGACAAAAGGAAACGTTCAAAAAAATGTGATAGCTTTTGAGTCTTTCACAACAAAAAAGAAAAAAAATCAAACAGTGGGACAATCATTAATGTACGCTAGTAGTGGACATATAGGGGAAGACGGGGTAAAAAAGCGCATGGGCGGGTAAGACGCCCACCCCAATTATCTCATGAAATAAAGAAAATTTCAGTCAAATTTGCCCATGAGACGAATGCTAGACATTAACGCTCGTCTCATGGGCAAAATGAGACTGAAATTAGCTTCATTTCATGAGATAATTGGGGTGGGCTTCTTACCCGCCCATGCGCTTTTTACCCCGTCTTCCCCTAACTGATTTCATAGACATATTCTAAATAATGTAGCAATCAAATAAATTTTTAAAAATTCCAAGATCCCCTATGATGTTAATGTAAACATTCTTGTTTGTAGGCATAGGCCGTGTACACACATAAGCGGATATTCCATGCGGAAACCCGTGCGCAATCCATAAATAGGGGAAGACGGGGTAAAAAGCGCATGGGCGGGTAAGAAGCCCACCCCAATTATCTCATGAAATGAAGCAAATTTCAGTCTCATTTTGCCCATGAGACGAGCGTTAATGTCTAGCATTCGTCTCATGGGCAAATTTGACTGACATTTTCTTTATTTCATGAGATAATTGGGGTGGGCTTCTTACCCGCCCATGCGCTTTTTACCCCGTCTTCCCCTAAGTGAAACAAAGAAGGGAAAAGATTTGCGCACGGGTCCGAATTTCCCCTATATGCGTAAACTTTTATCCTTCTTTCTTCCACTTATTTAGGGTTTTAAGTACGGAACTTACGCGTCTAATGTGAACCCGGCCTAATTGTCAAACATTATGACTTGTGGTGTTAAAACCAGCTGGACAGACGGGGCAAACGGATAAGCAGAGGGACCTTACTTTTGAACATGGTGGACATGGAGCCAGGAAACTGCCAGTAGAGCTGAGCCAGCTGACCGAACACCGCACAGTCCTCCTCACAGGGCCGGTCCCCCATCAGAAACTTCTTCTCACCTGAGACAAACGTAAGCATACACACACATACACTTACATCCAGACACACGCGCACGCACGCACGCGCGCACGCACACACACACACACACACTTACATACACACACACACACACACACACATACGCACACGCACACGCACACACACACACACACACACGCACGCACACACGCACGCGCACGCACGCACACGCACACGCACGCACACGCACACGCATACACACACGCACACACACACACACACACACACACACACACACACACACACACACATTGTTTCCCGGCAGAACTCCTTCCTTCTTATGTATTATCAAAACTCACACACACACACACACACACACACACACACACACACACACACACACACACACACACACACACACACACACACACACACACACACACACACACACACACTCACACACACACACACACACACACACACACACACACACACACACACACACACACACACACACACACACACACACACACACACACACACGCACACACGCACGCACGCACGCGCGCACGCACACGCACGCACGCACGCACGCACACGCACACACACACACACACACACACACACACACACACACACACACACACACACACACTCATTCACTCACTCACTCCTAAGCCTTGAATTCTGTAACGACCGTTACTAATATTAAATGTGTCTCACGAAATGTTGAAGTATAACATATGTTGTTCTTGTAACGACCGCTATGAACTGTGTAACGCCCGTTATGAAATGTGTAACAACCGTTACGCACATTGTAACGACTGATAAGAGAGTAATTGGCTCTTGTGACTTACTACCTTTACCACATTATAGGGATCGATACAAATTTACAATATATTATTGTAAGATCTCGAAATGTTTGAATAGAGGGTGTAACGACCGTTACGCATTGTGTAACGACTGTTACAAAGATAGAATATGTCTCTGTCGACGAAAATGGTGTTTTACGTCCTCTTGGTCTGAATCAGACACATATGGGACATTTGTAAATACAAATATGGTGGGAACAATACTGGAGGCAATGCCCGGAGGCAGTACGAAACCAGTAAAGTCCCGATTTTTTATTTAATACAGATAGGTGTAGCGGTAACCACGCCTCGGGTAAACCTCATCGGCTATGGCACCGCTACAAGTAATGTGAATATGTCTCTGTAATCCCTTGAACCGATTTAATAGAGTATTCGCTCTTGTAACGACCGTTACGTTGAGTGTAACGACCGTTACGTAATGTGTAACGGCCGTTACAAATAAAGAACATGTCTCTGTAGCACTAAAAAAACTTTGAATGCTCGAAGACGGTCACACACGTAATATTCTCATCCCTAGCTGATGCATTTGTACCATAGTGTTCAAGTGCTTCGGCTGTTGGGAAGATCCCTGGAGTCTTTTGGCCAGGGTACATCAACAACAACAAACGTGATTCTGATTCTGATACTGATTCTGATTCTGATTCTTGTTCTGATTCTTGTTCTGATTCTGATTCTGGTTCTGATTCTGGTTCTGATTCTAGTTCTGGTTCTGATTCTGGTTCTGATTCTTGTTCTGATTCTGATTCTGGTTCTGATTCTGAATACCCATGTATTTGCTCAGAGCAGCGAGGTCTTCGCGGGCGATCTGTCTCACTTCTTCCGAGCTGTGTCGACCCATGCCCTGGGCCCAGGCCTGCTTCCTCAGGCTGGGGGCCATCAACAGCTTGATGGAGAGCGGTCCTAGGGGCAGCAGTTGCCCGAGAAAATCCGCATCCATCTCGTAGATAAAACGAAACACGATCAACACCCTATACAGGAGACAGAAGAGGAAAGCTTGGTTCAAAGTTTGTTCTGAATATTTTTGTAATAGACGTTTTTCCTGAGAGAAAAAATAGGGGAGAGCACTTCGTGAAAGTGCTTACCTCCATTACTCAGTCAAATACCATAGCAACAATGCAACAATGGCGTCGAAGCTTGAAACCGCAGGATACGAGTCAGCGACTTGCAAAAACATTTTGAATATAATTTTTTTTTTATTGTGTATCACTGTATTTTAAAGGCTGTTTTAGTTGCCCTGGTGCTTTGCCCGTCGAAGGTTAAAAATAATAAACCGAAATGTCGCGCTATTTTATCAGGGTGTTTTTTTTTTATATTGAAACTTTTTTTTTTATTCAAAAATTAGGGGTGGACAGTT
This sequence comes from Phymorhynchus buccinoides, assembly GCA_017654935.2. Classification (NCBI taxonomy): domain Eukaryota; kingdom Metazoa; phylum Mollusca; class Gastropoda; order Neogastropoda; family Raphitomidae; genus Phymorhynchus; species Phymorhynchus buccinoides. The sequence goes on from CM065696.1 coordinate 32,614,089, forward strand.
GCCACAAACTGATAAAACTTGCTAATTGTGACGTAAAAATATAAATGACATAAATGTTAGAATTACGCACGGTGTTCTAAGTGCTGCATGTCTGGTGAAACGCACGAGGCGAGAGCTGGGGATCTACCTGATGGTAGAGTAACTTCCCCTGTTTGACCGATTGAATTAGGCAAGATCACTCCCACACGTTCATGCGTTAATGTGTGTGTGCTTATGTTAGTGCAAATACATCTGTGTGTGTGTGTGAAGGTGCTTATTCAAGACACAATCACACACAAACGTGCGCGGGTATATGCGCATGCACGTGGTTGAATTGACATTAAAAAGAAAAATATCAACCAAACAATATCAAGACAGATGAAAAGCACACACACATATATATGAAAACGGGGTAAAAAGCCCATGGCGGGTAAGAAGCCCATGCCAATTATCTCATGAAATGAAGCAAATTTCAGTCACATTTTGCCCATGGATTAAACAAATCTTTATTCACTCACTCGGAAACGATCAAACAAAAAGACAATTAGAGCAACAACCAGCTCGAAGCTTATACCGTGCTCCTTAAATTAACATCATAATTGCACAATTGATTGAACAGGTGGAGACTGCGTTTAAACCATTTTGCCCATGAGACGAGTGTTAAGGTTTAGCATTCGTCTCATGGGCAAACTGGACTAAAAATTTCTTTATTTCATGAGATAATTAGCATGGGCTTCTTACCCGCCCATAGGCTTTTTACCCCGTCTTCACCTATACAGGTAGGCGCGCGCGCACACCCACACATATACATATGCATGCAGGCGCGCGCACAAACACACACGCACACGCACACACACGCGCACACACGCGCACACACGCACGCACACGCGCACACGCACGCACACACGCACATGCACACACGCACACGCGCACGCGCACGCACGCACGCACACACACACACGCACGCACACACGCACACACACACACACACACACACACACACACACACACACACACACACACACACACACACACACACACACACACCAGTACAGGTTGTCCTCCGCCAGTCGTTGGAAGGCCACAGCCACGCCCCTCTGTTCCGGGGTCAACCAGGCGCTGAGGTCAAGGTCACAGCGTTGGTTCAGGAACTGGATGATGAAGGCAGAGTCGTCCACGTCTTCCCCGTTGTAAGTGATCCACGGGAACTTGTTCTTGCTGGACATGACTGTGTTGAATTCATTCTGAAAAGACACATCGGAAGCGCAAGAATCTCTTTGGTTTTGATCACAGACCATCTAAATCTTGGTGTAAAAACGGCGTTTATGCTTCAATTAGTCAACCTATGGCGATATTTTTCACGCCAGAGGGCAGTCAATGCTCTAGGGGCTTATCACGCGATTTTCTTACTTGGGCGTAGTGAGAGAGAGAGTGATGGTAGGACCACTCACTGTCTCTCTCTCTTTCTTTATCCCCAACTAATAATATAGAGAGGATTAGCCCCACACGAGCGTCATGCCCTCTGGCGTGAGCAAAAATCGCACTAAGTCTCTCATTAGTTTGGCAGTTACAACCTCAAAAGCTCACAAGTAGGCGGACCTGCCCCGTTGTCTCCTATAAAGCGGGCAGAGGTGTGATTTAATTTAGCTTCCCCCTTCAAGCTCTCAGCTTTCGATCTCAATGCTTTGTTCCTTTCGTTTCATGAAACTAAAGCTAACCTTATCCTAACCCTATCCTTTTCCCGTGGATCACAGCAAAATGTTGCTACTTAATTCTTCTACTTCTCCTGCAATCCCAGGCCCATATATCTTGGATAAATATAGTATGCATGTGTGCAATTTTCCGTCTGTACTTTATACTGGTCACCTCGTTGCCATTAAAGACACAATGACACACCGCGATTAAGTCTCTTGGGTGTTGTTTTTTCTGGGTAGATGTGACCCACATACAAATACCCCCAACTTCAAATTGAGGCTACTCAGAGCGTCAGTCAGTCACTCAATCAGCCAACCAGGTACAAACAGACAAAATGTCTCTGAAAAATGAAAAAAACATTAAGCAGATTTCGCTTCGTGGCTGCTTTTTAAAGACCCACTGACCCACCACGATTAAGTCCCTTGGTTTTTTTCTAGGTAGCTGTGACCCATATACAAATGCCCCCAACTTGAGGCTGCTCTTTAAAAATGGTTTCGTTTTCAATTTGGGGGCATTTGTATGGGAGTCAAACCAGGTCAAAACAATATTTCTTACCAGCTATCAGAGGGAAAACACGTGAAATCAGTGATTTTGACACGTGATCTGCATGGTGGGTCTTTAAATTTCAAAGAAAGCCTCTGATATTAACACCAAAAAAGGTACAGTCTCTCTCACCTGGTAAGGTATTTTGGCCATACGGAGGTAGGTCTCCAGTTTGGTGGCAAAGGGCACGGCACTGGGGGCATAAGGCCCTCGTCCTGGCTGATGCAGTATCACCGTGTCACGGGGGTAGTCTTTCCTGGAAAGAAAGTCACGGGGAGATTAACATCCACCAGATCACGTGTCAAAATCACGCGTTTCACGTGTTTTCCCTCTTATAGCTGGTAAGAAATCTTGTTTTGACCAGGTTTGACTCCCATACAAATGTCCCCAAATTGAAAACGAAACATCCTTTTAAAGAGCAGCCTCGATTTCAAGTTGGGGGCATTTGTATATGGGTCACAGCTACCCAGAAAATACCAAGGGAGTTAATCGTGGTGCATCACTGGGTCTTTAAAGACACACTGACGCACCACGATTAAGTCCCTTGGTTTTGTTCTTCTCATCACATCACATCACATCACATCACATAAGGTTATAGGCTATAAGCCTTTTGCCCTCATTAGTGGTGATTTTTGCATCAAATATCAATTGTTTTTTTTAATATTTTATTTGCCCGTGGATTTATTTTGGCCTGAGTGTATACTAACACTTAGCTTTGTTTTTCATATACATCCAAATTGGTAGGAAAAGTATATTTTGATAATTCTTTGGGTTTGGTCTTTGTATATACACATTTAAAGAATCCTTTTTGGGGGTTAGTTTTAGCTTCTTGAGCTAGTTTCAGTTCCTTAGCTTTAGCAGCCTTTCTTACTTCCCATTTAACTTGGTTACGAGCCTTAGCATATGCATCATGGTTAGTCTTGGTTGGGTATTTTTTTTATATATCTTAAAAGCTCTACGCTTACGACATATTTTATCTAGGAGTGTTTGTGGGATTGGGTGTCTTCTTGGTTTATTGTTAGAAGAATATTTCACTTTAGGTACAAAATTAGTCATGGCTTGGTGTATAGTATCCTTAATATTTGTCCAGCAGTCATCAACAGTACTATCCTCTGTCAATACAGCAGACCAATCAGTTTCTTGCATATATTTCCTCATTCCCTCGTAGTCTCCCTTTGAAACCTGAAATTCAACTGAAAAATCAACAGAAGGTTGGCTCCTCAAACTTTCAAGCTCAAAAAAACAGAATAGGATGATGACTTTTACCTAATGGAGGCCAGTATTCTAGGTTTGTAACAAAATCCTCAGAGTTGCATAAAATAAGGTCAAGAATGTTTGGTTGTTGCAGTGCTCTGTAGTGTGTGGGTTCTGTCACTAGCTGAAATTTAAAAAATGTTGTTGCACAGTTTCTAAAAACAATTTTGCTGGATGATCATCATTTTTGTGACACAATTCCTCCTTCCAATTAATATCTGGGTAATTCAAATCACCTGTTAGAATTATATTTTTCTTAAAGCCATTTCCATAAAGCTTGTTTATTAAGTCAAGTACCTTGGTGTTATCTTCTGAGGAAGAGTTTGGTGACCTATACAGTACACCCATGATAAAGCAATCATCACTTCCTTTGGGGCTTACTTTGCATAGGGGAAGACGGGGTAAAAAGCGCATGGGCGGGTAAGAAGCCCACCCCAATTATCTCATGAAATGAAGCAAATTTCAGTCTCAATTTGCCCATGAGACGAGCGTTAATGTTTAGCATTCGTCTCATGGGCAAATTTGACTGAAATTTTCTTTATTTCATGAGATAATTGGGGTGGGCTTCTTACCCGCCCATGCGCTTTTTACCCCGTCTTCCCCTATAATACTAGGCTGAAAAATATCTTCAAAGTCAGTTAAACGAACAACGGGATCCCATCCATTGACGGATTGTTGCTTCTCAGTGAAAATTTTGAACGCGAAAATTTGAGGGTGGGTGGGGCACTAAAGTGCAAGGTAGCCAAACATTTACGATTCCATCCATCCATCTATAGGTGAAGACGGGGTAAAAAGCCCATGGGCGGGTAAGAAGCCCATGCCAATTATCTCATGAAATGAAGCAAATTTCAGTCACATTTTGCCCATGAGTGACGCAGTCACATGAGTGACGCAGTCACCGTCATTTTGCCCATGAGTGACGCACTCATGGGCAAAATGTGACTGAAATTTGCTTCATTTCATGAGATAATTGGCATGGGCTCCTTACCCGCCCATGGGCTTTTTATCCCGTCTTACCCTATAGTTCGTTTCTTTTTCTTTTTATAGCAAAGCTGAATGTTATCTGGAGTATATCAACCCCTTCGCCGCCAGCCTTTTTTTTAGCCAAAAAATACCATTAAACTTAGGCTTAGAGAAAAAATAATGCATGCAATATTAGGAATTCCTCTGAGACATGTATAGCATTAGGCTTATCCTTACCTCCCAAAATTACGAAAAAAGGGTCTTCTGATAACAGGCCCTGATTTCATGCCTTTTAGTGATATGGGTGTTAAACCATTGTGGTGCAGACATGCGACATTGGCGGCGAAAGGGTTCATATTTTTATTACAAGATCACAATGTAAACGCACAAGCACGCATCTTAGGTCAATACTATATTATCTCCTTATGAGGCCTATTATACGCTACTGTTATCCACATAGGCCTACTTGTTATTATCAGTGCATGTTCACCTTGTTTTGCTGACCCTGCGTCTGTTCCACCACACACGGACAACTCCAACTCCCACAGAAGCAAGGAGAATACCGACACATAATTTCTTATGGTTATTATAATTGCAAACACCTGTCAAATCCTTGAAGCACGCGTTTAATTGAATCATGGTGGGTTTTTTTAGTTCTTGACTTAAATGCGCTTGGAGCGTCAGTACCAAATGTAGGCTATGCCACTGGATAGTAATAGAGAGGTGTTTGCACAAGAGGGCTCCTAAAATGGCCAGTACAGAATTTGACCTTAAAGGGGCACCCTGACGGATGAGGTTTTTATGCAAGAAACACGACGTCGAGATCACCAGGAAAACACCCTTTACAGAGATCGCAACACTCGCTTTATATTGGTGTGTGTCGTTTATGTGTTATGGACATTACCTCTCGAGATCTGTATTTGTGTGTCGTGTGTGTGTGTGTGTGTGTGTGTGTGTGTGTGTGTGTGTGTGTGTGTGTGTGTGTGTGTGTGTGTGTGTGTGTGTATGTGTGTGTGTGTGTGTGTGTGTGCAGTGAGCGTGCGTGTGTGTGCATGTGTGCGTGTGTGTGTGTGTGTGTGTGGGGGGGGGGGGGGGGTGGTGTACCCAGTGCGTACGTGCGTGCGTGTGCGCGTGCGTGTGTGTGTGTGTGTGTGTCTGTGTGTGTGTGTGTGTGTGCGTGCGTGCGCGCGTGTGTGTGTGTGTGTGTGTGTGTGTGTGTGTGTGCGTGCGTGCGTGTGTGCGTGCGTGCGTGCGCGTGTGTGTGTAGTGTGTGCGTGCCGTGCGCGTGTGAGTGTGTGTGTGTGTGTGTGTGTCTGTGTCTGTGTCTGTGTCTGTGTGAACCAGGTCATTGCTAGGATACACTGTGTAACCTAGTGTTTGGAGGAGGCCTGACCTTAACGATAAGCCCCACATTCGATCAACACTTTTGTTTATTGTTCACCCTTGGTTTGTGAGTATTGCATCTAGGCATACCCGTTCAACCAACACGGGTCTACAAGAAACATGCAACACGTTTACATATAAACCGCTTTCTAGATGCGGATTGAATCCGTATTCGGCGCGTTCGGTTTCGTTGCATTTACACTAGGAAGAACCGCTCTGACCTCATACTGAACCGTGGCCCTGAATGACCCTAAAGGCAGCCTGACATGAATGCCTAGAATGCATCACGGGCGCATAAGAAGCAGCAAGTTGTTTCGCTGTGTTCCTGGTTCTTCTTCTTCTTCCTCCAGTTGGGGATGTTTATCCTGCCCCACGCTCACCGGTCTTCATTCAGACCATTAATAGCGCACAGGATGCGTGCTGTGTGAATTCGTGTCATCCATCCTACCGGTGTTGCATAAAATATTTTACCCATGAAATAAATACTCTTTTCCTCATTCTTCTTTTATTGTTTGATTTTTATTTTTATTTTTTTTGCAATACGCGCAAAAACTAAAATGTTTCTTTTCGGTACATTCAATTCGACTTGTAGGCCTATTTGGTCATCCGACCACACATCAATCAACAAACTTGTTTCATCAGAACTCCAAACACACCCTCTTGAAGCTTCGTCTTTCGTCAGAGAAAAGAAAAGGGGGGGGGGGGGGGGGGGGGAAGAATGTAGGCCTGAACTGCTCTGAGAAATTTCCCACGAAGTGGTAAGGGAGGGGGAACATTCCATAGATGTCTGGCATCCAAACAGACCGAAACCGGTCTCGGGCCTGGTCGCTAGCAGGTCCGAGAGCGCTTTCGATAAAGCGATTTCAAGTGTAATGTAAATGCACAGAACCGCTTTCAAACCGCTCTGAGACCGGTAAAAACTGAAAGGCAAGTGTAAATGGCCTAATGGACACCCTGGCATACGCGAAGGGTCTAAGCTTAAAACAATAATCAAATAGGGCCTAGGCTTACACACTGCGACGGGGAGAGATTGCGCAGAGGCGGTTTATTTATGTTGGCTGACTGTTAGCTGTATCACAGACTGGCTGTCTTTTGAAGGCCTCAACTGGAGTTGGCTTGGATGGTGCTGTTATTCATTCAAATTAACCTTTAAAAAAAATGGCACCAACGCTAATTTAGAAGGGAAAAAAAGCGTAGATTCACTCGACTTTGATGAGTGACTAAAGCTCGCGCAAGCAGCGAACCCTGACTAATGGTTGAATATATAAAGCTAATTGAAAATCCGAATAACGTCCTCTGGTCTGGAACAGGCACATGATGTGCCGGGACAGTAATATGTGACGATCCTGGAGATACTGCAATATCAGGAACGTCCCGAGTTTTAAACAATAAAGATGCAAACCCCAGAAAGAGGCTTTATCTATTAGAATATCTATTTCGGAGACTGGAACTCACTCCCCCCTGAGGCAGTAACATCAGCCTCAGTGGATGGCTTCAAATCCCGGATCTAAGAAACAACGCCCCCCCCCCCCCCCCCCTACCCCCCTCCACCACCACCCCCCCCTACCCCCACCCCCTCTATTTATTTATTTATTTATTTGTTTGTTTGATTGATTACTGTCTGTCATTCTTTCTGATTTGTATTTCGATAGAAAGAAAATAATCTGAATGCATAAAATAATTTGTAGCTGTTACCTATAATTTGTCCTCAGTGGGGCAAAAAGATGATCGCGAATTCCCGAGAGCAACGAGAAATTCGCGGAAGGAAGTCTTGGAAGTCAGGTGGGAAGAACCAACATAGGTGGTCGGAAAAACACGAAGTTGCTGACATAACCCTGTGCGACAGTGATCCAGGTGATAGATTATTTAATAATAGACTTAATCAGTGGTATTGTTTTATGTTTCTTCTTGCGATCGTCACATTTGTATCATGCATTTTATTAAAGATGCAGAGGAGGTGCTACTTTCGGTTATGCATTGGCATGTAGTGATGTACCGTAAATAAGGCGTAAATTGAACGAAAGGTTCTTTCTAAAAAATTCTAGTTTCTTGGAACAACCGCCATTATGTTCTTCTTCGAAAACATGTGCCTGACTAAAGGACACTAATCTCTAGTTCCTAGCACCTAGATTGCCTGACGCATTTATAGTTGTTTCTTATACTTTATAGGAACAATCAGCCTGATAAAATTGTAAGTTTCAATGTTTCTCTCGCGTTTCTTTCTTCTTTGTCTTGTCTGATCACTTTGATGTTTTTAAATCCTGCACAACAGTCTTGAAAAGTATAATAATGAAACACCTATTACTTGAGTATTAGGTAGTCGATGATGGTGGTTGTCTATTGCAAGAAGAAGAAGAAGAAGACTGTAAACTGTGTATAGATTGTAAATACTCAGTTATTTCCTGACTATCTTGCAATCATTTATTTTCTTTCTATCTATTTCCCCATAATGTTATTATTTCGCTTTGTACTCTTATCTTTTGCTATTTTTCTCTTGTTCGTACTACCCCCTAAAGTGCAGCAGAACCTTCAGCGTGTTGAAGTTGGCTGCCTGAGGAGAAGAAGAAGAAGAGACCTGTAGGTAGGTAGATATAGGGCTAGCCTCGCGGCCCTTTTACGCCCCTTCTAACTTAAGTGAGTTTGACTTTTGACATTCTTTTAAAGTGGTTTACATCTCCAATAAACTAAAACTAATCAAAAAGTAATTTTTCTTTTAAAGAAATGGCTTTATAAGTTTATTCATCAAAACTTTTAAATTTTGTATTAAAATTTGGGTTTTCGTCCAAAAGAGTTTTGAATTCATTATTAATGTTAGGTGCATTCTTTAAATGTTAATTGGTAGATAAAGATTATTCCACATCTGAACAACACGGTTAGTAAAAAACAGTTTGCGGGTGTTAGGTTTGGATCTGTTAAGAAACAACTTACCATCACTATTTCTTGTTTTATCTACAGATTCTATTGTATTTTTCATGAAAAGTCATTGAAATTTACATCTTCAAGATTAAATGTACAATTTTATGTACTTGAATTAGATCCCCGCTAAGCTTTTTTCCAATTAAACTATTAAAGATGGTAATTTTAGAAAGTCTAAACGTTCCTCATAAGAGTTAAGACATATTTGTACATGCTTTAAGTTTAACTAATTCCGTGGCTCTTCTCTGCACTATTTCAATTGCTATTGATTGTATTTTTAGGTTAAGATGCCATATATACAGAAGGTTGCCATTTTCTAAGTGAGGTCGAACCATGGCCTTGTAGTTGTATAAACTAATATAATTTAACAATACAGACATGAGACAAACCCCTATTTTACGACCCTCTGTTAAGCGACCACCTCTCATAAATTTGAGACCGGATTTGTTGGCACAGATGCATTTTACTATGTAAACGACCTCTCTTAAACGACTTCCTCTAAAACGCGACTTACGACCGCCATTTTGTTGGTTTTTACGACCGTTGCTGTCGTCTGCATAGACTTCGAGCAAAGGGAAACAACCACAGTCAAGGGCCTGAAAGCGGAGTTGCTTCCCTTGTTGTAGAAAAGATAGCGGAGAGCGTAGGAAAAGCACGAAAACCACTGACTTTGAAAAAGAAAACCACTGACTTTGGACGAGAATGGAGGTGATTTAAAGAAGTCGGCAAAGTGAAACTGTAATATCGATTGCACAATCCTATGGAGTTGGAAAGACCCAAATCCAGTTTTAATATGTCATTGTATGTGTGCATGAAGAAGAGAGTATGAACTGTGCTGAACTTTTTCTTTCTACGGCTGCCAGTGAAAACCTCCGTCATACGACCCCTCCAATTTACGACCGATTTTTCCGGACATTTTGGAAGTCTTAAAATAGAGGTTTGTCTGTATTATGAAGATAGTTAAAATATTTTTTGATTAAACCCATTACTTGAATAGCTTTACTGGTTACCTTCTGTATACATGGTGTATCAAATTTCAACGATGGATCAAAAGTTATTCCCATGTCTTTCTCATTTTCACATACATTATGATTATGATTAATTTTACTTGTGCCGTTCAACTTCATGTAATAATCATGTTTAGGGTTTTTCCTTTCAATGTACATCACCTTGTATTTTTGGACGTTAAAATATAAGTTCCATTTCTCGACCTTGCTTGTAGTTGTACTTGTAGAGAGTATAAATCTGATTGTAATGTTTCTTTTTTAACAGATGTATTATTATATAACTTTGTGTCATCAGCAAGGATCTTACAAAGTTACATTCACTATTTACTTCATCAGGTAAGTTGTTAATGAATATGGTGGATGGAAGTTCAGTTTAACGTCGCGTATCGGCTTTCGCCATGTACGACGGGCTAAACAAACCAACCAAGGTATAAAGAAAAATTTATGTTCCTGAATCACTGTCTTAGCCAAAAGGCCGAGAAGCGATCAGAATGAAATGAATATGGTGAATAGTACTGGACCTTAAATACTGCTTTGAGGAATACCACTAATTACTTCTGCTTGTTCCAAGTATGAAGTACCTACTCCTACTTTCTGTGTTCTATTAGATAAATAACTTCTAATCCATTGTAAAAGTCTACCATCAATCCCATATGCTGACAATTTAAGTATTACTATTAACCTTTCATGTGGCACGGAATCAAACGCCTTTTTGAAATCAAGATACACTACATATATCTATAGTACTAGTAGTCTCTCCTAAATCCAGTAATTTTGTAAAAAAAAATTAAAAAATGCATAGTTGAAGCACAACCTTTTGCGCCTAAAACCATGTTGGCAATCTGAATATAATTTGTTTTCTTTAAAATAGTGAACAACGTTATCCCTTATTATTGATTCAAGTACCTAAGTTATACATGTTAAGTTTACTTGTCTATAATTGCCAGGATCTGTTCTATTACCTTTCTTAAAAATAGCTGTAACTTCTGCATTTATCCAATTATCTGGTTCAAATGTACTTTTGAACATTTAAACTGCTATTGCGGTATTTGCGTACGAGGTGCATGCTGTGGGAGTTTGTGGCATCAGAATAGACGATTTTCGGAAAAAAACTAGGGGAGAGCACTTCGCGTAAATTAGAGTTGTTTACCTCCATTACTCGCTCAATTACCATAGCAACAATGGCGTCGAAGCTTGAAGCCACAGGATGCGAGTCAGCGACTTGCACACAAAAATTTGTAGAAAAATTAGGGGTGGCCAGTGGCCACAAACTGATAAAACTTGCAAAATATGACGTAAAAATATCAATGACATTTTTTTAGAATGACGCACAGTGAACATTCCAAGTGCTGTTATGTCTGCTCAAACACACAAGTCGATAACTACGAGAGCTGATGGTAGAGTGACTTCCCCTGTTTGACCGATTGAATTAGGCAAGATCCCTCCCACACACCATGAAATTATTCCCCTTAATTGTTTCCGAACAATTCCTATTGTCAGAGGATCTGCTAATTTCAGAGGATTAAACATTTCTGACAGGATTGGCTTCTAGTTCTACTCTTAGATTTTACCTTTTCATTGAGTGTTACAGGGCTCACGCTAACGCATGTTTCTTGCGTATTTGACGCATTTAAAAAATCACTGACGCATTCTTACGGCGTTTACGCATAATCCGTACGCAAAATGACGTCCGCTCAAAATCGCATCTGAGTCTAGATGGTGAATCAGACTTTAGAAGTCCTACGGTCCCTACACGTATAGTGGTTCTGCTACACCAAACATTGGAACAGTCTATAGAAAAGTGCCACTGCTTTCAGTACTGCTGTGACGTAGGCGCAGTGCAGTGTGGCGGGAAAATCACTGTAATCGCATTGGGGTGATAACAGGGCTCGTGTCGACTTTGAGGATCGCCGAGATCGCCGAAAATGACTGGTTAGTGAATAAAAATGCATGTTTTTGTTGCTGGTCTTGTTTTCATTGTTTTTAGCTTAGATTTATCATTTTGTTCTTTGACGCGATTTTTTTGTTCCCTTACGCATTTTTTTGCCAACGTCGCGTAAGCAAAACGCGTTCTCAAAAACAGTAGCGTGACCCCTGGTGTTATCTTTTCTACTTCTATGCAGTAAATCTTTTCCGTCTTGTGGGCAACTGATTTCAGTGTTGTCCCTGCACAGTCTGGGGCCTTGGTGGCCCCTGTACCGCGGTTTCCAGAGGATTGGACTTCAGACTTTCTGATGCCTGGTCATCCATTCCACTGCCATTGAGATGGCCCTTAGCATAATGCTGTGCCATGTCAGGGGGGGGGGGGGGGGTAACAAAAATTGGGGGAGGGAGGGAGAGGGGAGGACCTGGCTGAAGCCAGTGAAGGCTGAAATTTGTGTTCAGGAATTAGGCCTATTTGTACTGAAATGAGTCATTGACACCAGGCAGTTAGCTAGAATGTAATATTATAGCTTGATTTACGTCCTGTTATCAGTTTGCTCTTATCTATATCTGTACTGGGCCTTCGCCTTGTTTTAAACACCTAATCTTATCATTAGGATCAATTTTATTTTGTTAATTCGTGTGCATTCAGTTTCACTTTATTACATATTTTATTGACTAAATAAGGCCACACACACAAAAAAGTTGTGGTTAAGGTAGCATGGCCCCCCAAATAGGGTAGGTAGGCCCCAACTTTTTTCTTTTTCTTTTTAAGGTCAAGATTGACAAAACGCACAAGTGGTGTTGAAAAGTCTAGTTCAGCTATCTTAGCTGAACCACTTCGGCAAGTGATAATGTTTTCCTTTCCTACATCCGGATGAATGTCCCGGAAAATATCCACGAGTGTGTAAGATGCTTTGAAAATGCTAATCACCCTCGTATTTTCAGAAATATGACTATGAGCACATGGCTCCATGACGCCATTTAAATGTTTTTTAGTAATCAAGATAGTTACTAATAACGCGTTTAATAATCTCTCTGTACACGAGAGTACGCTATATTGTACATGCCTCACACAACCGTTCAACACTAGGCAGGTTTACATCTTTGCATCAAAAATGTTTTTAAAAGAATGCTTAACGGTACATTTTTAAAAATTTGTGGCATTATTTATAATAATAAAAGCTAACATCTGTTAAACTTAAGTTCCAAAGTAAAAAATGTATTACTAATAGTAGTACTAGCAAAGACTCTAAAAGGGTAAGATGGACTACTTAAGAGTTACCGCGAGCCGGGCTGATACTGTGATAGAGTTATCGTTAGTGGGGTAGTTACACCATTCACAGACTCAGACTAGAATTTGAACGGAGAATTCAACTGGCCTATCGACATGTAAATGTGTCACTGTTTAAAAGGGACATAACGAGTGTTTCTGTCCTCACTACTCATATAGGGAAAAGGGACCAGATGTTAGTCTTTTCTTTTCAGTGTCTTTGGTACTAGCCGATTAATGATATTTTACACACAAAAAAGCATGACAAAGAAGACAATGAGAGGGGTAGTGACTCATTTTCATGCATTGTCGTCCTTACAATACTCTAGAAGTCATTTCATTGGTTGAAAACTGTTAAGGGACCGTAGAGGAATGCTTTTATACCAGTTTGACTTGAGTTGCATGGGTTCGCTGAGTTGTGAACGTTTAAACACTATGTACGCCATAGAGCGTACTCTCACGTTGAACAGTTGTGAAAAGAAGCAATCGACCAGTGTTGAATGAGTTAATGCATTCTTTATCTTTATTGGGCCCTTTACTCAAATGGCTTTTATCATTGGTTGACATTAGCCTGAAGTAGGGGCCAACAGTAACATGAGAGCTGTACAATAGATGATTTTCTACAGTAATGGAAAATCATAGTACAGTAATAGAAAATCACGGTACAGTTTAGACTCTTCTTGAAGACTATGACTCTCGAACGAGGGGGCCCTTGCACCGGCTCTGGTGCTGCAGCCAAAGGGATGGGTGGCCTTGGGGGACCTTCCTCAACGCCAGCTGTGTCCTCAAATCCCTTTGGCCGAGAGAGTGTGGATGTACCCTGGGCTAGGCATCTCCACTATAAACAAATTCTCGCCCAACCCGCCAGAATAGTATCTGCCCCCTCGGCTATCTGGCAGTCATTGTCGGAAACGACAGACTAGCATTACATTCTTTTTGCTATGTACTTCCAGAGCAATGGCAGCAGCAGCAGCAGCAGGAGAAGCGGGACCTTTCAGTGATGGAGGCAGCAGGGGAGGGCTGGGATTTCTTCGCCAACCCAAACGACAGACTAGCATTACATTCTTTTTGCTATGTACTTCCAGAGCAATGGCAGCAGCAGCAGGAGGAGGAGCGGGACCTTTCAGTGATGGAGGGAGGACTGGGATTTCTTCGCCAACCCAAACGGCAGACTAGCATTACCTTCTTTTTGCTATGTACTTCCAGAACAATGGCAGCAGCAGCAGTAGCAGCAGCAGCAGGAACAGCAGCAGGAGCAGCAGCGGGAGCAGCAGGAGCAGGAGCGGGACCTTTCAGTGATGGAGGGAGCAAGGGAGGGCTGGGATTTCTTCGCCAACCCAAACGCCACATTGACCAGCACCACCGGCTTCGCTTCTGCGACATCCTCCCAAAGCCCGGGGGGGGCCAGGGGGAGGGAGAGGGAGGGGCGGCGGCACCACCGCCAGTGCCCGGGCCACTGATGGGCGTTATTACGCTGGAGAAGGACAGCACCTACAGCTGCAAGCTGTGTGCCCGCCGCTACCTTCTGACTGAGGCGGCCCTCAACCAGCACTGCGAGAGCCAGAAGCATCGCACAGCTGTTCGCCTGAGCCAGATGCAGAAGTGGGTATTTTGCTGGTTTGTTATTGTCCAGGGTTGGGTGTGTTCCCCCCCCCCCCTATTTTGTTAACTCTTGTGTTTTCTGATTTTTGTTTTGTCTTTAGGCGGTTTGTTCTCCTGCTTGTATTGCTAATTGTTCTTTGTTATATATGTGTGACTTAGCACCACTAAAGGGACATTAACTATTGTGTCAAAAATGATCATTCTGAGAAAATGGTGCGGTTAGAAACTTCAGACAATTGTCTTTCAAATGATATAAGAACCATTCTTATGAAGTTGTTAGGGTGACTGTCAGCCATTTTGAGAAATCACAGTCTGAAGTTTAGCCTAGCTGAAGAAAATGCATTGACCTACTCATTTTAAAGCACTTTTGGGGGGTATGTATAGACCATAGAAAGATTGTCCTTTATAAATATGAAAGATGGGATGTTAGAGAGCAAGAAAATACTCAAAACTCTTAAAAAATGATATTTTTGACTTTGCAAGCCTGTTTTGAGAAACTAGCCCTAGTGGTGCTGGGTCACATATGTGCTCGAGAAGTGTTGAAGGAGTGAAGCTGAAAGCAGACATATATATACGTACCTCTGCGTCCATGTTTTTCTTCTTATTGTCATTGATTTTTAACCCTTTCACCGCCAATGTCGCGTTTTGGCACCATAATGTTTTATACCCATGCCATAAAAAGCCTTGAAATCTGGGTCTGTTGTCCAACGATCTTGTGTTCTTGATTTGAAGAGGTAAGGGTAGGCCTTATTTTAAACATGTCACAGAGGAATCCCCAAGATTGCAGACAAAATCTTTTCTCTATTCATGTAAGATTAATTGAAAATTTTGGCTTAAAAATGGCTGGCGGCGAAAGGGTTAAGATAAAGCTGCTGATTGACAGAGAAACATCTGTTGAGCTTCTCTCCTTCAGTAAGTTACTCATATCTCCTCTTCGGAGGACAACTGGATATATATCCCCATATCTTCTGCTGAACATAATCATTTCATGACGCTTCAATGCCAACAGAAAGATGCCAGAAGCAGCAGCAGCCGGAACGGACAAACCGGCAGCGCCTACAACCACCTCCGCTGTGCCGTCGCCGGACCGCCTGCGCATCGAAAGCGACTCCTACGACCCCAAGAAGGGAGAGCACTCCAAGGTGGTGGTGCTTGGGGAGAGTCAGACCTTGACCTTCCGGGTGACCAACGTGAGTGCCAACACCGTCTTCCGCTTCCAGAGCTGGCAGGCGGCCACCTTGTCTGAGGAATTCACCCTGCAGGACCCCACCTCTTCCGCTGACGAGAACATCGTTCTGAAACCCAGTGAGTCACTGCTGCATGGGGGAAAGTAGGCCGGGAGTGCTCCTGAAATCAGGATAGGGAAACAGTGATCGCGTTTACTGGTAATTATCAGTAAAATACCAGAGCTGTTTACACTACTCGTTTCGAGTAGTATTCTACTCAATTTGGACTTCTACTACCACTCTTCAAAATTGCTCTAAATACTCATTTTCAATGAACATTGTTTGATGGTTTAATTAATAGGACTACTCATTTCACACCAAAACTACTCATTTCAGCTATCCAGACTACTCAAGACTTGTGTAGGTGGTAAACAGGTCTGTGATTGTGAAACTAAATATGTCCAAGGGACTGATACATTTTTGCCAGGACTAATAAATTGTTTAACAGGGCCTCTGATATTGTGGTTTTCACTGGTTTTTGTTTCCTTGGGACTGGTTTTGGCATCTGTTGGGGTTGTGGGTGGGGTTTTTTTTTTGGGGAGGTGGGTGCATTGGACTGGTTTTCAAAATTCCTAGCGCGATCACTGGGGAAAGTTGAAAGAGTTTTCAGGGTTGGTTATCTTGCAGGGTTCATACAGTCTTTGAAGGTCTTTGAGAAATGGAGTGCCATTTTCAAGTCTTTGAAAATTGGCTTTGGTCTGTGAAAATTGTGAAATGGTTTGTGAAAAAGTCATTGGTGCCATAAAAAAAAATTTTGTTGTTTGCTTCCAGAATTAATAAAGAAGCAATTTTTAATTTTGTTTATGTTCCTATATCCACGGTCTGATGATCAAGTTTCGTCTAGCAGACTTCCTCGATTTGTCAAGAGTTAGTTCCCTTCGCTATATCTGGGTCTTTTGGCTACTGTGCTGCTACTTGAGTGATCGTGATCGAAGCAAAAGAAAGTTGAAAATGCCAGGCAGCTGCCATTTCAACTGCCATTTTCTCTTCAATCTTGGGACCTAGGATGCTCAAATTTTGCATGCGGATAGGTACTAAGAATATCTAGGCCAAGTTTGAAAATGAAGGTCAAGGTCACTGGAGCCTGGCACAATAACGGAGGGACCTAGGACGCTCAAATTTTGCATGCGGATAGGTACTAAAGGTATCTAGGCAAGTTCCCAAATGAAGGTCAAGGTCACTGGCGCCGAAAATGCTGCAGCGCATTTGGGCCTGTATTCGCATCGTGATATCTTCAAGGTTCGTTACCAGCTGAGAGACGAAGCACTGCAACTGAAAATACTGCCGCGCAGCTGGTGGTCTAGCGTCTTAACGCTTTAGCTTGTTTATTTCTTTGTTCGTTTGTTTCTCCCCGTGGGGATACCGGGGGGTCTTTTGTGAAAAAATAGTCCCCCCACCTTCTGGAAGTTCTGTGCTTATAACTTCCTCTAATCTGCCTTGTCTCTTTGACTCTGCCTTTTCCCTTTGCTTTCTATCATCTACTATCTTTCTGACTTATTGGCCCATTCTCCTGCCTTTTTTCCAAAAAATCTTCCAAATTATTTTTCTCCTTTGAGCTCCTCCGAAATTGGAATGTGTCGGCTGCACGCAGCGGGGAGACCAGTAAAAACTAAAAACCGGACACATACGTACCTTGCCCGTTATGGCCATATGGCCTGGGAACGCAGAAGAAGAAGAAGAAGACGTTTGTTTGTTTTTAGGCATGCAACTGAAGCTGAACCTGAAGATGTCCCCAAAGGAGGAGTCCGTCCACGCCTTCAAGTTGCTGTTTCGCTTTGACGACGTGACGCGCAGCACGGTGAGTGCCGTGTCGACTAACGTCAAGGCGTCGTTCGTCACCCAGCAGACCCGGGACCTGTCGTCCACAGGAGGGTACTACGATTCGCGGCAGAGGAGGCCACCCAGGAAGGCGTTTTATCGCCGCGGGGCTGCCGTGCCTGGCAAGCCTTTGCCCGTGTGAGTGCCGTGTGCTGTGCTGTGGTGGGGCATGGTTGTCTCATGTCATGGCTGTGGTGTGTTGTGTCGTCTTGTGACAAATCCCCTCTCTCTCTCTCTCTCTCTCTCTCTCTCTCTCTCTCTCTCTCTCTCTCTCTCTCTCTCTCTCTCTCTCTCTCTCTCTCTCTCTCTCTCTCTCTCTCTCTCTCTCTCTCTCTCTCTCTCTCTCTCTCTCTCTCTTTTTCATCAAGACGTGATTCACTTAGCTGTGTCTGTCTCTTTTTTTTCTTCTTTTTTTAAAAAACAAACTGTGGGGTCCTGTAGCAGTGCTGCAGTCGACTAAAAACTTGTGGATTCCGGCTTTTGGGGTTAAAAGCATCGACGCTAATTTCCAGTAGGAAGCTTTGCCAACACAAAAATCCGCCATATTTGATAGTGAACTTTACTTTCTGACCGATCAACACTTTTGAAAAATTCAATACAACTAAAAAAGCAAATGGCGGCTTGCCGGAAGAGAAAGAAGCAGCCGAGCCTCGTTCTGAAGCTAAAGTGAGGTGGTTTCTATTACAGACCTGCCTACTGCTACGATTTGGCCATAGCAGCTACGAAAAATAAAGCTTTGCTACGGAGCTACGGCAACCTTAACGTTGTTACGGGGGGGGGGGGAAAAAAATTGCCGCCGCATTTTATTTTTGCTTGTGCCGTTCCCGGTTTTGTCTGTTTCCAAGAGCAGACGCGCGATAACCTAGTCACTTCCGTTTTTATCAAAGTGACTGCGCATGCGTTCTTATTACTTTCTCTGAAAAAATGGCGGACTTGAGCAGCAGTAGCGATTCGGGAGATGTTTCAAACGAAGAAAAACGAACCCAAACCAGAAAATGAAAATCATCTGGCGCACCAGAAAAAACATTGGCCTGCCGCACAAGTTTTCAAAATGGCTTACCGTATTTTTCGGACTATAAGGCGCACCTTTGCATAAGGCGCACCACCCAAATTTTATCAAAATTTTAGATTTCGTTACTATATTTTCTTATAATTCATCAGTCGCATTATAAGGTGCAGGGGTCTGAGTCTTGGGAAAAAGTATCGCCTTATAGTCCGAAAAATATGGTACATGAAGCAGTGGCCTTGCATCGTCAGAAGTCGACTCGGTGCGAACCATGCTCGCTGCAACCTCTGCCATGCAGACTTCTCTGTGAATCATGGCGGTTAGAGACGATTGCTGTCGACATGTTCAATCGGTGAAACATAAGCAGTACATTTCGGCCGTCATTTGTGGATGCTACTGAAAAATTTTCCATGCTACTGAAAATTGATGGCTGGGCTACTGACTGGAAAAATTCCAGGTAGGCAGGTCTGCTATTATTAGTAACAGAAATAAATTCTGCGAAGCATTGGTTTGGAGTACCCCTCTCTGGGCGACACAGGGCGCCTGCAGTTGCAGGGAAGAGTATCTGCTCGGCGACACAGTGCGCCTGCAGTGTGCTAAAGGTTAAGAATCATAGAATTGACCCCCCCCCCCCCCCCCCCCCTCAACAAAAGTGTTGGTGATTTGTTAATATTCCTGATTGGAGAATTTGACATATGACGTAAAGAATTGTTCCCCCGCTTCCCCCATGCTGAACAACTTTTCATGTAGTTTCAGGTTCTTGGTATTCCCAATCCTTCATTTCAGGTTCTAGGGTATTCCGGTATTCTACTTTCAGGTTTTTTGGACTTCCTCCCACCAGCACCCCTGGATGTGCGATATTCATATTGTGATGATACAATATTACGATTTGCAACGTTGTGATTATCCAATGCACGATATGTGACGTTGCGGTGATTATCCAATGCACGATATGTGACATTGCGGTGTGTATGATGCACATACACGATATTATGACATGCATTGTTGCGGTGATTATCCAATGCACGATATGTGACATTGCGATATATATGATACGCATACACGATACTATGACATGCATTGTTGCGGTGATTCAATGCGCGATATTTGTGCAGCGCTGAAGGGATGGACAGTCTGGAGAAGAAGCGCCCCTTGCCGTGGTTTCGACATGCCGGAGCATGTACACAACTTCATCAACGACGGCGTGGTATTTGTGTGCAGCGCTGAAGGGATGGACAATCTGGAGAAGAAGCGCCCCTTGCCGTGGTTCGACATGCCGGAGCATGTGCACAACTTCATCAACGACGGCATGGTCGTCAAGAGAGACTTCACCGCTTCGCAGACCGAAGAGCTCAACGCTTACAAGTAAGAGGAACTCTCCATCACCCATTTGTTTTAACTCTGTTTATTGATTTGTGTTATAATGATTATCTTCTCCAGTGAAGTGAAGACCTGGTGACCTCTCTCTCTCTCTCTCTCTCTCTCTCTCTCTCTCTCTCTCTCTCTCTCTCTCTCTCTCTCTCTCTCTCTCTCTCTCCCTCCCCTCCCTCCCTCCTCCTCCCTCCCTCCCTCCCTCCCCCTCTCTCTCTCTCTGAACATACTCAGCAACAAAGAGTTTAGAAAATGAGCTTTATTTGTATGTATTTTTCTCAAAGAGCAAGGCATAAAAATGCAATGCTATAGTATAGATGGACAAAAAGAGACTCAAATTGCTGATTCCCCCCCCCTCCCCTAGTGTTCCAGTGAAAAGGATCGACCGAAGACGTCAACATGGAACGCTGCATTACCTCTCTCTCTCAGCGTCATATGTGATGCAGCACAGGAAAACCAGGCTAATGTCGTAAATGAACTTTTGACTTGTTCATATTTTCAGAAAGGCCAGAGACAACAGATTAACAGGCAAAAAACAGAATTCATCTATCTCTAATAGTTTATTTTGAACAATTTTTCAATCAATCAAATCTCTCTCTTTCTCTCTTTCTTTCTCTCTCTCTTTCTCTCTCTTGTGGCTGGCCGACTTTAGCTGGGTATTAGCGTACTGCATCACATATTATCGAAACTACAAACTCCCTGGCTTCGTCTTGCACTGTCGCCGACTTTTTCAAGCCAACGGAAGGAAAGGAGGACAAAGATAACTTATCTTCCAAGTCTCATTATCTCATCTATGGCATCAATTGTCTACCAAATAAAAAGCGCAGAGGAACAAACCAAAAGCTTCCTATTGTGTAAGAATGGTTGTGACACTTCCAGACAAGACTTGTTTTAAGCAAGACAAGTTCACAAGGATTAAAAAGTGCTTGCTTCAAATTATGTTTGCGCGCGAAAGGTAAGATGCCATATCAAAATTCCTCTTAACTCCCCAAAATTACTCTTTGCTGCTACAAATATTCCTCTTTGGTCTGTTAGGGGTTGGCAGGTCTGCTCACAAATGTCAAATTGCATCGTGTTGGGGTCGAATCGTATGTAGCGTAGCTGCTAGCAGATCCCTTAACTCATTCGCATCGCAACGATTTTGAATTATTAAATAAACTCTCAAATCACTCCAGCCATACACAAAACAAAACTTACATAAACAAAAGGAGAAATTAAAGAAAATTACAGGTTTTTACTTCAGGTTTAGACACAGGGAAGTGGTAGATCAGACTTTTTTATATATATAGACTTTATATATAAAAAAAAACACTACACCGATTGGTTCCCCCACAACGAACCACTACAAAAAGCAAAGTCAGAGGCGAAATTGTGGTCTAAGGGAGTGAAACGAGTTTAGAAGTGACCAAGGTATGGTGTGCACACAGATTTACCTCCCTTGAAACAAGTGCATAAAATTGACAACTACAGTGGAACCTCCCTTATAAGACATTCAAACATCACCCAAAATGAGGTCTTATAACAGAGGGGTCTTATAAGGGAGGTAATTTTAATACTTACAAAGAAGGGCAATGTCTCAGAGAAGTAGGTCTTATACAAGAAAATAAAGAACACAAAACGCCCATATTCTAGTTAGCAGCGAATTTTCAAGCGTCTTACACACTTTTCTTCAGGCCCTATAATGGGAGGTCTTATAAGGGAGGTCTTATAAGGGAGGTTCCACTGTATCTATTAATTCCGGACATGCACGGCCGGAACGACTTGAACGAGTTATCAATCGCTGCAATAAAATTAAAAATGAAGGCGGAAGTGGTGGTGAGTTGCATGATGAGTGACAAGATAGCGGATGAATGATTGGATGTGGTGTGAGAGTTACATTTTTATTTTAATGTAAATTCATGTTTCATATTTTTTATTTAATATTTTTATTTTGATATATCTCATCTTATTTTTTAAATGGTGGAAGACAAGTTTCCATGTGCGTTGTACAATGCCAATGGACAATAAAGAAACTTATCAGGGTTCGTACAGGGTCCTTGAAACCTTGAAAAGTACTGGAAAATTGACATGGCCTTTTCCAGGGCTTGAAAAGTGCTTGAAAAACAGCAAAGACTCCTGGAAAAGTCCTGGAATTTTTAAAATCGTCTGACCACGTCCTTAATCTCAATCCATCAAAGTCAAAATCTCTCCTCCACAAAAAATAATTGAAGGTTAAAACTAAATTAAAATAAAATAAAACTGTTGTCATACCGATATCGCGATCATGGCAGACGACATTTGCATGAGTTGTCTGCTGCTGAAGTTACTTCCCTTTACCGTACTTCCATTTTCCAACAAAATGGAGACTGCATTTTCAACATTGTTTGGCTGCAAAAAAAAAAGAATATCAGAGCTGGTTAGCTCCGTCAACAGATCAAAACTGAAAGCTACCTGCCCAGTATGCAAAAAGAACTTTGACATCACCAGCATGGACGAGAGTGCTGTAAAAAGCCATTGTCAAGGCCAGAAGCACAAGCAACTCAGGCGGGAACGAAACCGACATTGACCGGTATGCCAGATTGAGTCCTTGAAATTTAGTAAACTGGTCCTGGAATAGTCCTGGAATTTTTTTGACACAGATCTGTACGAACCCTGACATATGCCTTTCAGACAGGCACTGACGGAGGACCAGGTGACCTTCCACAACTACCGCATGCGCTTCTCCTGCCTGCTGTACCTGGAGGAGCACCAGACCGAGGTGGACATGGAGTCCTACTTCATGGAGAGGGTGCGCCTGCACCGCCACGGAAACAGCCACCTCCTGTCTCTAGTGGTCAGTACATCTGGCACTGTTGCACCACGCTTGTTAATGTTAATGTTAAAGCTCATGTCAGCATTTGTTTTGTCCAGACTGGACTATTGCAATTCTTTGTTTTTTGGTCTCCCAAACACACTTCTCGACAAACTGCAGAGAGCTCAGAATCATGCTGCACACATAGTCCTCAGAAAACGCAAATTCGACCATGCAAAGCCTCTCTTGAGGGAGCTGCACTGGCTTCCCGTTCGAGCCCGTATCGAATACAAAATTGCCATCCTCTGTTTTCGATGCCTCCACGATCTTGCTCCCTCCTATCTTTCAGACTTAGTTGTGCCATACACACCATCGAGATCTCTCCGTTCCTCAGACGCTGGTCATTTGGCCATCCCGCGAGTTCGCCTGGAGATATATGGCAAGCGTTCTTTTTCTTTTGCTGGCCCTACTGTTTTTAATTCGTTACCTTTAGCCCTTCGTAATGCACAAACGTTTAACGCTTTTAAATCAGGCATGAAGACCTTCTTATTCTATACCTATTTTAACCATGATTAATCTGACGTGTATCAACCGTCAACCTGCTGATATGTCTGATATGTCTTATCCCAAACTGTGTGTGTGTGATTGCGTGTGTGTAGGTGAGTGCATGCGTGCGTGTGTGTGTGAGTGAGAAGGCGCGAGAGAGAGAGTGGAGGGTGTGTTTTGTTGTTGTTGTTTTTTAGGGGGGGAGACAGCGCGGGGTGAGGGAGGGGGGGAGGGGAAGGGGGTGGAGAGAGAGTGGAGGGGCTGGGGGTATATGTTCCCCGCATGTATTAATTTTAATGTTTTCTAATGATATCTTGTTCTTGCGATGTCAAAGTTCTTCTTTATGTTTTAATCTTGTATGTCTCCTTTCTCTTCTTTCTTAAACTTGTTGGTTTTTATCTTTGTAATGGCGCATGGAGCCTCGCGAGGGACAGGCGTCACTTTTTAAAATGAATTAAATTATTACTTAAAGAGCTCGGCGAACCGGGCTGATAGAGTTATCGTTAGTGGGGACAGTACACTTTAACAGTGGAGGCTATCCAAAAACTCAGACTGGAATTTGAACGGAGAATTCAACTGGCCTATCGACGTGTAAAATGTGTCCTGTTTAAAAGGGACATAACCAGTGTTTCTGTCCTCACTACTCATATAGGGAAAAGAGACCGGATGCTTATCTTCCCCTTTAGAATATCTTTGGCTAGGCTAAACTTTAGACTGATTTCTCAAAATGTCCAACAGTCACCCTACCAACTTTAAATGCCCATAACTACACAACGGAACAAGCTACAGGAAGAATGGTTCTTATATCATTTGAAAGAGAACTGTCGGAAGTCTCTAACTGTACCATTTTCTCAGAATGATCATTTTGACACTTAATGTCCCTTTCGTGGTGCTGGGTCACAATTTTGATTTTGTCAAAAGGCAGTGGCATTGCCAACTACATTTTCTCTTAACAAGGTGAGTGTGTCGGAAGTAACACGGCCTCTTTACTGAAGCTGGAGAATTCTCTTCTCCGTAAACTTAAAGGGTTTCTGGGAAATCCTATGAAATTTTCAGAGGCAAAAATAACTCCCAAACTTCAGAGGAAAGAAGGTCTGCTTGATGAGAAATCAGTTTGTTTGTCTTTTCTTTTCTGCATACATTCACAAATGTCTTGTTCTTTTTTATGCCATTACATACAAACTCTGGCACCAGCCATTTTTGAGAATCGACCCTCGCCTCGGTGCTGTGGGGGGATCGAATGTTCGTGAAGCAGTACCTTGGATTTTGTAGAGGCACCCATGAATGTGGTGATGTGATGTTCAATCCTTTACCCCGTGTGGTGTGTGTAGATCCCGAGTCTGGCGGAGAATTGACCCTGGGTGCTGTGGGGGGATCGAATGTTCGTGAAGCAATACCTGGATTTTGTAGAAGCACCCATGAATGTAACATTCCGTTACCCCCAGTGGTGTGCGTAGATCCCGGGCCTGGTGGAGAATCGCCCCGCGGTGCTGCGGGGGGATCAGATGTTTGTGAAGCAATACCTTCAATTTTGTAGAAGCACCCATGGATGTGGTGATGTGATGTTCAATCCTTTACCCCCAGTGGTGTGTGTAGATCCCAGGCCTGGCGGAAAATCAACCTTCGATGCTGTGTGGGGATCGAATGTTGGTGAAGCAGTACCTTGGATTTTGTAGAAGCACCCATGAATGTGGTGATGTGAGGCAGTACCTGGGTGTTGTAGAAGCACCCATGAATGTGGCGATGTAGCAATCCTTTACCCCCAGTGGTGTGTGTAGATCCCGGGCCTGGCGGAGAATCGACCCTCGGTGCTGCGGGGGGACCAGATGTTCGTGAGGCAGTACCTTGGGCCGGAGAACTACGGCCCCAAGGAGTACCAGGGCTACGTCCACGAAGTGCAGCAGACCCGCGTCTTCCTCGGCTTCAGCCAACAGTCAGTGCTTTGTGCTCAAAGGAAATATTTTGCCGTCATTTTCGGACTATAAGGCGCACCTTATACATGGGTGCTACTCTTTCAGTTTTGCACTGATTTCAGTTTTGCTCATTTTACTATAGAAACTGAAATTCAGTCTTTTTTTAAAATTCATCGGAAAAAAAGCTGGCCACAGACAATTTGTGGTGTTTTCATCTTGATTTTTTTTTATCCTGGAAGTCTCTCTCGGGGAATCTTGAACGCAGCATGGCGATGCCATATTGCTTTCAAATGCAACGTAATCATTTTCCAAGGCTTATCGGTCTCAAAACTCTCTGTCCATCATTGTGACTGTCTGTTTGTCTCGTTATCCCTCTCTCTCTTGCCTTGCCCTCCTGAATCGTCCAACGGGGCTCTGCCCCTGTACCTTGCCAGGGGGGCACTGGGTGACCCCAGGACCCCTGCCTTTCAGGTTTTTTTCATTTTGGGGAGTTGCACCCATGCTTATGTAAGGCGCGCACCCCAAATTACAGGAAATGTTTTCGCATTTTTTATTATTATTTTCTTGCTGTTTTTTTAGTCGTGTTGTGTGGCACAGTCGGCACAGCTATCCTGAAATCAACTGTGCATGAACAAAACTTACAGTCTGGTAGTGAAAGAATGTTATATTGCCAACAAGGTTAGGAATACAAGATTGAAAAGAAAAGCAAAAAGCAAACATAAATTGCTTGTGAAAATAAATGGCAAAAAATAAACAACCTTAGAAATATCAAATTGCGAAATAACATAAATAGCACAGTTTGAATAATTTGTGAAGGGGCTGTCACTAACCCTAGAACTGTCAAAATGAAATAACACAAAGAGCACAGTTGTATTCTTACAAAAGGCAGAGTGAACAGCAGGGATGGGAATTGTCCGCCAAACAGCAAATTTCCGCCAAAATTAATTTGTTTTTCCGCCGAAAAAAGGTCTGTCCGCCGAAAAAACTACTGAATTTAGCAATTCTAATGCTTTGTTTTAGGGCTCCTATTACCCCAAAAAAGCTTCAGCGTTACCTCCTGGATTATTTTTTAAATATTTGTTATGTAATGATGCAAACCTGCCTAGTGTTGAACGTTTGCGCGAAACATGTACGCTATAGCGTACATTAGTGTTGAGAGAGTTTATTGTATTTTTTGGCTGAAAAATGACTGGCGGCAAAAGGGTAAATCAGGGTTCATAGGGGCCTTACCAATCCTTATAAGTCTTGACCAATTGAAATCTCCAAGTAAGGCCTTACAAGTGCTTACATTCACTTCAAGGTCCTTACAAGTCCTGACAGCTGCCCAAAACTGCCCTGAGCAGCAAGACCATACTCAAAATAGATTGCAGAAGCAGCACTTTTACGCTTGAGAAACATCGCTCAGTACCTACTCCACCTTACCCCCCTCCCCCACCTTCCCGTTTCAACTGACCGCTTAGCAGACGCACGATGCACTGCGAGTTGTCAAAAAGAAATTGGACTGAAATATCGTTCTTTATCCTGGTGTCGTCTTGCGAGAAAACGCGTATATCTGTGTCAGCCATAGTTTTTGTATCTGCTTAGACATTGTTCACAATGCTGGGAAAGTGTTCCTTTCAAGATCGTTGGCTAAAAGATGGACATTATCCTTATGCCTACAGGTCCTTACAAGGTCCTTTCTTGGGGAACCCTGTAAATGTTGCGTTTCCTTTCGCAGGCTGGTGAACAAGCACCACGAGGGGGCGGAGTACTGCGTGCGCTTCGTGCAGACCCGCCTGCCCCTGAGGATCGAGCACCGCGCGCTGACCATAGTGGAGTCTGACGAGAGCGGCCTGGAGAACGTGCTGTTCCCCACGGAGGACACCGCACGCACGCAGCGCTGGCTTCTGGACGCCACCACAGAGTTGAAGTGAGGTTTGAGAGGAAAAGGGAAAGGCAGAATGAGTGAAAACTTTGAAAACTTTAACTTTATTTTCAAGGATAAAGATT
The DNA here is from genome assembly GCA_017654935.2 of Phymorhynchus buccinoides. Taxonomy (NCBI): domain Eukaryota; kingdom Metazoa; phylum Mollusca; class Gastropoda; order Neogastropoda; family Raphitomidae; genus Phymorhynchus; species Phymorhynchus buccinoides. The sequence goes on from CM065696.1 coordinate 32,641,266, forward strand.
TTAGGCAACGCCTAGTCTTCCAATCTGTCCTTGGTACATATACGAACATAGAATACAAACATGGCAAGGCATGATATTAGTAATGTAATATTATTACACATTACACATACAGATTTGAACATAAAGGTAGCACCTTTGTACATATACGAACATAGAATACAAACATGGCAAGGCATAAAATTACACATACATAATTGAACATAAAGGTAGCAAAGCAGGTATTATAGGGGGGGGGGGGGGGGCATGACCTCATGATGGAGGGGGGTGTGTGAACATTTTCTTTCCCTTTGTTTCTTCAGGTTCTATGCCCGCCAGCCAGAGCCGAACCCTGAGCAGGCCCAGGCCATCAAGTTCATCGTGATGGGCAGCTCTCGGCCTGCCCCTTACATTGTGTTTGGCCCGCCAGGCACCGGGAAAACTTTCACCATTGTGGAGGCCATCAAACAGGTAAGTGCTATTCTGATTAGCTGGGCAGCTCTCAGCATTGGAAGAAAGGTTCACCATTGTGGAGGCCATCAAACAGGTAACTGCTTTGGTTCACCATCGTGGAGGTCATCAAATAGGTAACTGCTTTGGTTCACCATTGTGGAGGCCATCAAACAGGTAACTGCTTTGGTTCACCATTGTGGAGGCCATCAAACAGGTAACTGCTTTGGTTCACCATTGTGGAGGCCATCAAACAGGTAACTGCTTTGGTTCACCATTGTGGAGGCCATCACACAGGTAACTGCTTTGGTTCACCATTGTGGAGGCCATCAAACAAGTAACTGCTTTGGTTCACCATTGTGGAGGCCATCAGACAGGTAACTGCTTTGGTTCACCATTGTGGAGGCCATCACACAGGTAACTGCTTTGGTTCACCATTGTGGAGGCCGTCAAATAGGTAACTGCTTTGGTTCACCATTGTGGAGGCCATCAAATAGGTAACTGCTTTGGTTCACCATTGTGGAGGCCATCAAACAGGTAACTGCTTTGGTTCACCATTGTGGAGGCCATCACACAGGTAACTGCTTTGGTTCACCATTGTGGAGGCCATCAAACAGGTAACTGCTTTGGTTCACCATTGTGGAGGCCATCAAACAAGTAACTGCTTTGGTTCACCATTGTGGAGGCCATCAGACAGGTAACTGCTTTGGTTCACCATTGTGGAGGCCATCACACAGGTAACTGCTTTGGTTCACCATTGTGGAGGCCGTCAAATAGGTAACTGCTTTGGTTCACCATTGTGGAGGCCATCAAATAGGTAACTGCTTTGGTTCACCATTGTGGAGGCCATCAAACAGGTAACTGCTTTGGTTCACCATTGTGGAGGCCATCAAACAGGTAACTGCTTTGGTTCACCATTGTGGAGGCCATCAAACGGGTAACTGCTTTGGTTCACCATTGTGGAGGCCATCACACAGGTAACTGCTTTGGTTCACCATTGTGGAGGCCATCAAACAGGTAACTGCTATTCTTAATAGCTGGGCAGCTCTCAGCATAGGAAAAAAGGTTCACCATTCAGGAGGCCATCAAACAGGTAACTGCTATCTTGAATAGCTGGGCAGCTCTTGTCCCGCGCATTACTTGTATTTTTACCACTAGGCACAGTGAAAACTTTTACCCCCACGGAGGCCATCAATTAAAATTAAAACGTTTTCTTTTAACAATATTTGTTTGTATAAACTAAGGTTCCTTGCAAGGAAGGAACCGGAAAGGTATTTTTGTTCGTGCTTCTCTGCAGGGGGGGGGGTGTCCCTAGGCTACTGTAAGTGTTTTGATGTGCTTGCCTGGTTGTTTGGTGCAGGTGGTGAAGCTGCTTCCCAAGGCGCGCGTGCTGGCCTGTGCCCCGTCCAACAGCGCGGCCGACCTGATCGCCGAGCGGCTGGTGGATCACCTGCAGAAACGACAGGTGTACCGCCTCAACGCCTTCAGCCGGAACTCTGCCGTCATTCCTGACAAAGTCAAGGTGGGTCATTGGCTTAACTGACATGTAGGGGTGCTGTGTTTCCGGAGCATGCCAGAAATCCATTTGGGGGTGGAGTTGGGGGGGGGGGGGGGGGGGGGGGGGTGTGCCGAAACTTGTGGCTTCCA
>CM065696.1:32645838-32675838 GCA_017654935.2 Phymorhynchus buccinoides
CTGTCTCGCACAGGAGAGATATGCTTCCCCAGCAAGGACACCCTGATACAGCAAGGGGTGAAGGTGTTCGTCACCACCCTCATCACCGCTGGACGGTAAGGCCCACCCACACCTCTGCTGCCGTATCAGTTTGGTTTTGTAGAGTGGCACAGTGGTAGCGCGTTCGCTTCGTGTCAAGTAAACCCGAGTTCGAACCTGGGTACAGGGGATTTTTCCTCTCACTTTACGGTCTGAATGTGGAGTCTTTCGGATGAGACGATAAACCGAGGTCCCGTGTGCCCATGCACTTAGCACACGCTAAACCCAATGGCAACGAAATAGTTGTCATTTGGTCAAAATTTACCCTTCCCCCCTTTCCTTCCTCATCAATCACACCCATGCAAAAAAAATATTTAAAAAATGGGTGGCGCGCCTCTGGCTGCGACGCGCTCTCCAGGTGGGAGCAACCCGATTTTCACAGAGATGCCTCTGTGACTATAAAGTACCTAATAATTTCATTTAATAAGTGTTGTTTTGTATTTCTATAAATTGAGAAGCAACCTCCCCTTTCTTACTTTTTTCCATATCGCCATTTGCCTGTGCCATGCTTAGGCCGTTCTGACACATATACACGGAAGCCATCCGCATATCCATTGGCAATCTGAAGAAGAAAAAAAAATCTGGAAGCAGGAAGTATGAACTGGCTCCGATGCGCTTTCCAGGTGGGAGCAACCCAAATTTCACAGAGACGCCTCTTTGACTATAAAGTACCTAATACCTAATAATAACAGCTATTTTTTATATGCACGTATTAAACGAGCACAAAATCTAACACAATTGAAAAACCTCCTTGATAAATACACCAACATCTCAAAACTGCAATATGAGCATGACTAAAAGGCAGATTTGCCCAAAACAAAATATGAAAACCTCTCAGCTGTGCAAAAGTTCAAACAAAAATGAAAGGACAGTGAAGAGGCCACAAGGCCTAATGTCCTAACTACCTGACCTGTAATATTACAGTGTGGGACTAGCGGTATGTGGTAACAAAAGTATGCTTCCTCTGGAACTCTCACTTCTCAGGTTTTCCCAGGATTTTGTAGGAACACCCATGTAAATGTCACACGCTCCACTTATTGGCCTCTGCAACTAGGGTTATTAACGCCCTTGACAGTGAGAGCGAAGCCCTTGCTGGTCAGTGTGGACAAGGGCATTCACTCTTGCGAAAGGCAGCCATTTAGTGGCCTCAAATAGGGTTATTGGCGAGAGTTATGCCCTTGTTTGGTCAGTGCGCAACCATCTCCCCCACCCACCAAGGGCATTCACTCTTGCAAAAGGTGTTCTTTGCAGTAGCCAATAAAGGGAACTAACAACTGACTCATTGTGCTCTCTCTCTCTCTCTCTCTCTCTCTCTCTCTCTCTCTCTCTCTCTCTCTCTCTCTCTCTCTCTCTCTCTCTCTCTCCCTCTCCTCAGACTAGCAAGTGAGTAAGTGTATGTGTGTACGCGCGAAATGTGTCTGTGTGCCACATTATGCATAACCATAATACAGTTTGGTATTTTTGTTTATATATTTTCTATTTCATCTCTTCTTTGCTGCATTTCACTTCAATTTCTGTAAGTTAGGATTGTAACCCCCCTTGCCACGACGGCTTTGTATGATAATGGCAATATATAAAAATAGTTATTTTTTTTATTGAACATTTTTTTTTCCATTTTACAAATTTCATGAAGACAAAACAAAGACACACACACAAAGTGACACATACCTATACACACAGTGACATAATAGTCATAAGAAAAATTATGACTAAATAAAATGTTGATTGATTGATTGATTGTCTCTCCCTCAGACTGGTGTCTGCCCAGTTTGACGAGGACTTCTTCACGCACGTCGTTGTGGACGAGGCCAGTCACGCTACGGAGCCGGAGGCCGTGTCTGCCCTGGCCGGCCTGCTGTATGTCAAGGGGGACAAGGACAACTCTGGGGCCAAGCAGGTGGTGCTGGCCGGAGACCCCAGGCAGCTGGGGCCCATCCTCAGGTCCCCCTTCGCCAAGAAGTTCAAACTGGGTAAGGGAAATGTGGATTTCCATAGTTTGAATTTTACATGGGCTGATTCTAGGGTGCGGGATTAGTACAATCTCCCCAAAATCTGTTCCTTTCCGCAAAAATCGGGTCTAAGCGTGGGCCGACACCTGCATATTTGCAGAACTGCCCACACTTTTTGCCAATCGCTGCGGAAGTTCCTTCGTCATCTGCTAAATCCATTGTCTGCACAAACCGAAAGCATCGAGCAGGAATGAATGATTTCTCAACATTTTATTGGTTCCTTTACAATGTTAGTGTAAATCAACCAATCTCGTTTTACCGACAAGAAGTCCACCATGTTGAATTTTCTTCAAAGTGATGCGGACAACAACGCTCTTCGACTTTGATTTTTGTGGCGGCAAAGTAAAAAAAAAAAAGAAATCCTCTGCCAAACGAGTGTGCAGAAGATGTTGCAGAAACAGTTACTGCATCAACAGTCTCGGAGAAGCAGCCCGAAGATAACAGCCCTAGTGCGAGGGAACACCGGTTCCAAGACGAGTGGCTGAAGAAGTGGCCATGGCTAACGAAGATTGAATCAGACACCACCACCACCACCACCCCCCCCCCCCCTCCCCTCATATCCATTGGACCTGCCCCCTTTTTTCATTTTTAGGGGGGGAACACCCCCACTTTTTCAAAATCCTATAATCAGCTCTGTGGGTGCAACTTTTCCTGTTTTTGAATTTTCCCAGATAAGGAAATTCCTTATTTTAAAATTTGTCAAACAAGAATAAGATCTTTGTGTGTCTATTTTTCAAACACTTTAAAATATGCATTTGTATAAATTGTGGAAAAAGCAAACTAAAACACCTTCATAAATCAATTTTTTCTTCAGCTGCAGAGGGACATTACCCCTAGACCGCAGCCTTTCAGGGTGTTTTCATTTTGTGTAGTTGCACCCATGATTTTACACAAAATGCTGAAATGCTGATTTTGTTCATCAAGAATGAAATAGTGAGGTCAAGAGAGGAGATGACGAAATTGAACAAAGGGTAATTACTCTCTTTTTCTAATTAACTCCCCTCCACCAAAGTTGATTACGATACCATTCACCTAGCAGTGCGTGGGTCAGAACCAAAGTGAGACAAGCAAAGCATCATTCTTAAAAAAGAATGTGCCAAGCTCGCCTTTATGACCCTCACCCACACAGTACACATCAACAATGGTGGAGAGGACAACATACAAACAAATCAACACATGTCCAAGAGTGGCATAGCCTTCTAACCTTTGTTCATCAGTTTCTGATCATATCATTTGTCATATATTCATGAGTGGAACCCTTGAACCCCCTTCAAATTTGAACTTGGTCAAAAAAGGTGCTTGAAAACCCTTTGAAATGAGCGAAGTTTTTGTCACCCCTTGAAAAACCCTTGAAAATCTATCATGGGCCGAACTAAAGTGACGAAGAGATCACAGTGCTTTCATGCGATCAGCACTCTTCATTTCGGTTTTCGCTCATGCACATGCACATTCATATTTCCGTTGCAAGCATAGCTTTTGGAAAAGAGACAGCAAGGACTTACCATTTTTCTGTTTCAGTGTTTGTTTCGAGAGATAATGTTGAGTTTGGAGGTGAAGTTATTTTGCATAATGCTGCTCGTTTTATCAGCTTCAGGGCCTCTTTAACAATTCAAATACCCCCTTGAAAAAAAAAAGTGAAAACTCCTTGAATTTTGTTCCACTTTTAGGACGGGTTCACATTAGACGCGTAAGTTCCGTACGAAAAACCCTAGATAAGTGGGGGGGAAAAGAAGGATAAAAGTTTACGCATATAGTGGAAATTCGGACACATGCGCAAATCTTTTCCCTTCTTTGTTTCACTTATTTATGGATTGCGCACGGGTTAAATATCCGTTTATGTGTGTACACGGCCTAAGAGTAAGAACCCCGGCCTGGTTCCCTGTTGCAGATGTGTCGCTGATGGAGCGGCTGATGGAGCTGCCCATATATGGTCGGCGGGAGGGGTCATCGCAGCAGGGGCCAGCCCAGCCCCAGCCCTTCTATGACCCCTTGCTGATCACCAAGCTGGTGCGAAACTACCGCTCTCACCCCGCCATACTGGAGGTGCCCAACGAACTGTTCTACAACGGAGACCTGGTGGTATGTTAATCTGTCTGTCTGTTTATCTGTCTGTCTGTGTTTGTTTGTCTTTTTCCAAGTTGGTGTGCGAAACTACCTCTCACACCCCGCCATACTGGAGGTGCCCAACCAACTGTTCTACAACGGAGATCTGGTGGTATATTAGTCTGTCTGTCTGTTTATCTGTCTGTCTGTGTTTGTTTGTCTTTCTCCAAGCTGGTATTAGTCTGTTTATCTGTCTGTCTGTCTTTCTCCAAGCTGGTGCGAAACTACCGCTCACACCCCGCCATACTGCAGGTGCCCAACCAACTGTTCTACAACGGAGACCTGGTGGTATGTCTGTCTGTCTGTCTGTCTGACTGTTTGTCTTTCTCCAAGCTGGTGTGAGAAGCTACCGCTCACACCCCACCATACTGGAGGTGCCCAGCGAACTGTTCTGCTATAGAGACCTGGTGGTATGTATGTATGTATGTCTCTGTCTGTCTGCTTGTCTCTCTCTCTCTCTCTCTCTCTCTCTCTCTCTCTCTCTCTCTCTCTCTCTCTCTCTCTCTCTCTCTCTCTCTCTCTCTCTCTCTCTCTCTCAAATCGGCAAAAACGGTCTAAGAAACACCCTTCGTTTGCCGATAGTTCGCGTGGCATTTTGTTCTTGCCAAACACCAAGCAAGCGACGAACTATCCGGAACTAGTAGGGGGTGAATACGTTTCTTGTTGTTGATTGGTCCATTAAAGTTTGTTTAAAATAATAAAACATTTTGACCAATCAGACAAGAGCTTGTAATATTCTTCCGCAAACGTTTTCTAAAGTGTTTCTTAGACCCCGTTTGGCGTAAGCGTTATTCGCACAGCGACCGTTATCTAGAGAAACTCTACCCAGGTCTGCAACGGTCTATAACTCCCTTATTCAGTCGCACGTCGTGAGTGCATCTCACTGGCGTGTTATTGACTGAATACTGAGTTTCCAACCTCAGTGTGCACAAGTGCTGACGAAGCCAGGACGGACGTGTGCGAAAGCTACGAGTGAGTAGTAATGCTTCAGTTGAGAGAAAGGGTTTTAACCCTTTCACCGCCAGCCATCTTTGTGCCAAAATTTCCCATGAACTTACTTGGCTTCAGAAAAGATTTCGTCTGCAATATTGTGGGATTTCTCTGTGACACATTTAGAATAGGGTCAATCCTTACTGCCCAAATTTAGAAACACAATATCATTAAATAACAGACCCTGATTTCAAGGGTTTTAATGACATGGGTGTTAAATCATTGTGGTGCTTGCCTTGGCATGAGGCTGTGTCAGACCAGTTGACATAAGCTAGAACGCCAAGGCTACATCAAAATGTTATGCTCTAAATGGTTGTGCGGGGATTGTCTTAAGCCATGACGAGCTCCCAGCATACATAACATCATCAGTCTAAAATCCCCCGAAGACGGAGTGTGTCTGCCCACATGGCGGGGTAATCAAAAACGGTCACACACATAATGTTCTCATCCCTAGCTGGTGCATTTGTACTGAATTGTTCAAGTGCTCAAACTGTTGGGATGATCCCTGGAGTCGTTAAGCCAGGGAACAACAACAACAACAAACAACAAATCATTATGGTGCAAAAATGCAACATTGGCGGTGAAAGGGTTTAAGCTATTCTTCATGATCTCTTCTTTGCAGCCGAGCGGTCTCCCAGAGCTGACCCACCAGATGTGTGGCTGGGAGGAGCTGCCTTGCAAGGATCGCCCGATGGTGTTCCACGCCGTGATTGGGGAGGACATGCAGGAGACCAACTCCCCCTCCTTCTTCAACCCCTACGAGATCCGCCAGGTCATGGCCTACGTCGACCTCCTGGTCAGCCAGAAGAGTCCGACGGGAGTCCGCCTGACGGAGAGCCACGTCGGCATCATCAGCCCCTACAGCAAGCAGGTGGGTGGTGTAGGCAGTGCGTGGTAGGCTGCAGGCGTAAACAAAAATCAGACATGAAAACTGCTCTGCCGAAAATTTGTAGTAATTGAATGAGTCTCCGCCCCAAAATAATTTTCTCCGACGATAATGCGAGCGCGATGTTATTCTCAAATGGCGTGGTTCGTATTTGGTCGAGTGTGTGCTTGCAGTCGCTAGCAAAAATGGCAGACAGAGCGTCCCTCGAATGGTGTGTTTTATTGTTTGGAGGCAAGGCAGGCCGCAAAATGCAGTAAAACACCTGCTCCCACCCCCACCCCCACCACCCCCGCTCAATGAAAATTTCGGCCGCTGGTTTTGGACGGTAAATTAAAATTGTGGCGTGCATGTTCTTCGATGATGAGAATGATAACAACAATGATGATGATGAGAATGATAACAACAATGATGATGATGATGCACAGATGCAGAAGATCTGCAGGGAGCTGCGGAGAAAGGGACTGAAGAGGGTGAAAGTGTTAGAATTTCAATGATGATGATGAGAATGATAGCAACAACAATGATGATGATGACGATGATGATGCTAACGATGCACAGGTGCAGAAGATCTGCGGTGAGCTGCCTAGAAAAGGGCTGGAGGTAGGGGGGGTGAAAGTGGGACAGTGTCAGAATTTCAATAATGATTATGAGAATGATAACATTCAGATACCAATCCAGTCTATGCCCTTGTTGGTTTTTTAATCTTTCATTGTTGCTTTTTGTAAAGCGCATCGAGCATACGGCCGTGTACACACATAAGCGGATATTCCATGTGGAAACCTGTGCGCAATCCCATAAATAAGAAACAAAGAAGGGAAAAGATTTGCGCGCGTGTCCGAATTTCCACTATATGCGTAAACTTTTATCCTTCTTTCTTCCACTTATTTAGGGGTTTTCGTACGGAACTTACGCGTCTTTATGAACCCGGCCTACTACTGTATGGATTTTAGCGCTATGTGAAATAAAAAGTATTATTATCATAATCGGGTCAAAGTCACGGGGATCAGTATGTTCTGGGGAGCTGTCAATGGACGGACGTGGTGGCACCCTCGGAGGAGGATCTCGCTCATGCCGACTCCACGACTAAAACAGTATTGCTGTCAGTAGGGGGCTTAGTAGGTGGTGTCCTGCATATTTTACCTCAGAACGGGCTCCACTGAACTCCACCGAGGTGACTCAGCAGCAGTGCGGTGTCTCCTCCGGTGATTGCCTCCTGACAGCCTGACATAGATTCGCTCTCCTCGGACTGCTGATTTTGGATTCTGCGACCTGACAAATCAGGGTGTGCAGGGCTCCCAATCGTCCCGCAAAACAAGGGGTCCCAGGGACTCCTTCACTTACAGTATAGAGGGTCCTAGAGGCGGGATAGAGGGTCCCACTTGCATAGCGAATGCTAAAAAGAATTTTTCTAGTGCATCCCTGGGACCCCCTGCACATTCTTTTTGAGGGTCCTGTAGAATGTTAGTTAGTGCTTTATAGACCCCCAAATGGGGGTATCTGGGTGTGGCTGCAAGTTAGGACTCGGAATGAGCGGCGTGCGAGCAACGCCACCGTACAGCCCTGAAGATGGGAGAGCCAAAAAAATAAAAAAGAGAATGATAACAATAATGATGATGATGATGATGACGATGATGCACAGGTCCAGAAGATCCGCAGTGAGCTGAGGAAGAAGGGCCTGGAGGGGGTGAAGGTGGGCACGGTGGAGGAGTTCCAGGGCCAGGAGCGCCTCATCATCATCGTGTCCACCGTCAGGAGCAACCCCCGCTTCCTCAACACCGACAGCAAGTTCTCCATCGGCTTCCTGCAGAACAACAAGGTGAAGGTCCTTTAGGTCAAAATTCATAGGTGTCTGACTCTTGCAGAACAAGATGAAGGTCCTTTAGGTTAAAGTTCATCATAGGTCAGGGGTCGTCTGACTCTTGCAGAACAAGGTGAAGGTCCTTTAGGTTAACATTCATAGGTATCTGACTCTTGCAGAACAACAAGGTGAAGGTCCTTTAAGTTAAAGTTCATAGGTCAGGGGTCGTCTGACTCTTGTAGAACAACAAGGTGAAGATCCTTTAGGTCAAAGTTCATAGGTAACTGACTCTTGTAGAACAACAAGGTGAAGATCCTTTAGGTTAAAGTTCATAGGTATCTGACTCTTGTAGAACAACAAGGTGAAGATCCTTTAGGTCAAAGTTCATAGGTAACTGACTCTGTAGAACAACAAGGTGAAGGTCCTTTAGATCAAAGTTCATAGGTAACTGACTCTTGTAGAACAACAAGGTGAAGATCCTTTAGGTCAAAGTTCATAGGTAACTGACTTGTAGACAACAAGGTGAAGGTCCTTTAGATCAAAGTTCATAGGTAACTGACTCTTGTAGAACAACAAGGTGAAGATCCTTTAGGTCAAAGTTCATAGGTCAGGGGTCGTCTGACTTGTAGAACAACAAGGTGAAGATCCTTTAGATCAAAGTTCATAGGTAACTGACTTGTAGAACAAGGTGAAGGTCCTTTAGGTCAAAGTTCATTGGTAACTGACTTGTAGAACAACAAGGTGAAGATCCTTTAGGTCAAAGTTCATAGGTAACTGACTTGTAGAACAACAAGGTGAAGGTCCTTTAGGTCAAAGTTCATAGGTAACTGACTCTTGTAGAACAACAAGGTGAAGGTCCTTTAGGTCAAAGTTCATAGGTAACTGACTCTTGTAGAACAACAAGGTGAAGGTCCTTTAGGTCAAAGTTCATAGGTAACTGACTCTTGTAGAACAACAAGGTGAAGGTCCTTTAGGTCAAAGTTCATAGGTAACTGACTCTTGCAGAACAACAAGGTGAAGATCCTCTAGGTTATTGCTCATAGGTCAGGGGTCGTCTGACTCTCGCAGAACAACAAGGTGAAGGTCCATAGGTTAACATTCATAGGTCAGGGGTCATCTTACTCTTGTAGAACAACAAGGTGAAGGTCCTTAGGTTAAAGTTTGGAGGTCAGGGGTCGTCTGACTCTTGTAGAACAGCAAGGTGAAGGTCCTCTAGGTTAAAGTTTGGAGGTCAGGGGTCGTCTGACTCTTTTAGAACAACAAGGTGAAGGTCCTTAGTTTAAAGTTCATAGGTATCTGACTCTTGCAGAACAACAAGGTGAAGGTCCTTAGGTTAAAGTTCATAGGTATCTGACTCTTGCAGAACAACAAGGTGAAGGTCCTTTAGGTTAAAGTTCATAGGTCAGGGGTCATGTGACTCTTGTAGAACAACAATGTGAAGATAAGGATTAATTAGTAGTTATTGTGACTTCTGGTGCCATCTGTTTCTTAATACTGAACTGAAGGTATGTCACCATTCTGAACCACATTTAGCTGCTGATAGTCTACCGAGCACATTCTGAACGACCAAACTTTGATTGTGTGAAGGTGATTGTCATAACTTTCTGTGGTATTTTCTTCGGTAAAGGTAAAGATGTGCCACCCCCCATGCATTTCTCGGTTAATTGTATTTTTGCGTTTTTGCCTTTCTTACCATACATAAAGCTGTATTTTAGGAACATTTTTAGCTAATTACCTTTTTGGAATACTAACCCTAACCCTAACCCTAACCCTAGAAGGCTTCCTAACCCTACCCCCCACTACACCGCGATTTGTCACAGTTGTGGTTCGTTGCGTTTTTCCTCTTATACGGTGGGGGGTAGGGTTAGGGTTAGGGTTAGTATTCCAAAAAGGTTATTAGCTAAAAATGTTCCTAAAATACAGCTTTATGTATGGTAAGAAAGGCAATAACGGAAAAATACAATTAACCGAGATAGGTAGGGGGGGTGGCACATCTTGACCTTTACCTTTTCTTCTATTTCACAGACCTGCCAACCTTTCCGCTCAGTCTACATTTCTTCCGCCTTCCGCTCAAGTCCATAAAATTCCGCTTTCAAAACTTTGAAAAAAAGGTTTTTTTAACACACACATTTATCGTCTTATATACAGAGCAGCACAGCTGCTGTGCGTATAACCGACTTTCCAGTTTCTGTTTGCACACTTCCGTCAAGATGGCGATTGACACATCGATGTGTGTCAGACTCTGGGGAGAAAAGAAAGAGAATAGACCAATATTTCTGCCAAGATTACATGGAAAAGTATGTGCATTTAGAGATCAAGAAAGTGTGCATCATGCTTGATGTATGATGTGCTCACTACACTTAAAAGTCTCCTATCGTCAAGACATCAAATGCCACATTACTTCTCATCGTCTTATCGAAACTGCAAACTCCCAGACCTCGTCTTCCACCGTTACCAACTTTTTCAAGCCAACGGAAGGAAAGGAGAACAAAGATGAACTTGAATTGATTGATTATCTTCCTTCCAAGTCTTATTATTTAAGCCATCTATGGCACCAACCGTCTTGGTCTGCCCAAATAAAAAGGACAGAGGAACAAACCAAAAGCTTTTATTGTGTTAGGAATAGTTATGACACTTCCAGACAAGACTAGTTTTAAACAAGACAAGTTCACAAGGATGAAAATTGCTTGCTTCAAATTATGTTTACGCGCGAAAGGTAAGATGCCGCGTCAAAATTCCTCTTAGCTCCCAAAAATTCCTCTTTCCTGCTACAAATATTCCTCTTTGGTCTGTTAGGGGGTTGGCAGGTCTGATTTCATCAAAATCGAGACAGTTTTCCCGAGTTGATTTAGTGATTTCAGTATCTATTCTATCATGTTACCGTTTCACTACGAATGAGTTATTCCTTCCAATTTGGAGCAAATGCCAATTTACCAAAGACCAAAAAGTTCTAGTCTTAACAAGACTAGATTACTTCCCTTGGTCTACACAGCCAATACCACTAAGCTGCCGTGGATCCCACTCGCTACGTCACTTCCGGGGAGGCAACTTTAAATCATAATAAATTTTTTCCAACTTGGAGCAGCCATGTTGTTCTTTGCTCTTGCAATTATTTCGTTTATCTAACTTATTCTAGTCGCCATCCTCCTCTGTTTGGGTTGCCCCTTTGCTTTGGGGCTACAGGTTTGTCGGCACGTAGTTTGTGTGAATTATTTTCACGTTTTCATTGCTAAATAATTTTTTGAAAGATTTCGTTGTGCTTACATGCTTTGTGCCCCCGGTCGCCATGTCGTCAGTCGATCCTGTAGTATCGACTCAGTCTAGTGGGGTTTCTAGTAAGCTTTCTCGGGATGATAAGGGGAAGTTTTCGGATACGCCTCAGGCTTCTTCTTCTTCTAGTTCTCGCAAACATTCTAGTTCGAGGTCTAAGTCTTCCTCTTCTTCGTCGTCGAAGAAGGAGCAACCCCCCCCCCTCCTTTCCGAGTTGATTTAGTGATTTCAGTTTTGGCAACGTTAAGGCCACAGCATTAGACAAAGCCACCGGGGTCTGTTTCAACGAGATAAAAGTTGCGGCTAATAGTCCGTGAATTACGGTAATAATCGAGGGGTGCTTTCGAAAACTGCCTACCTTGCTTCTTGATTCTTTATGAGATAACAATTTTTGGTTGGTTGGTGACTTTGCATAAGTTGCAATTTAAAAAAAAAATTCTTATTGTAGAATTGTTTTCATTCATAGTTTAGATTTGCAATCCCTCTGCACACCCGCGCGCATGCGTGTGTGTATGTGCATGCATGCGTGCGTGCTGGGAGATCTATGAAAAGTAGGTCAGCTTGAGGTCTATGAAGGGGGATGGTGAATGCGGGGGAGGGGGTAGTGTGAGAAAATGCTTTTTGCGTGGAAAACGCTATTTGTAATGGTTTGGATTCTAGTAGGGGTAGGGGGGGGGGGGGGGGGGGGGGGGGGGGGGGGGGGGGGGGGGGGGGGGTAAATGTAGTTGTCGTGATTTCGTTTTGTGTTGTTCCTTATGATAAATGCGTTTTGTTTTTTTGCTCAGATTTTTAACTTCTTTGTGAAGCGCTTAGAGGAGAATAAGCGCTATAAAAATGGTCATTATTATTATTGTTATTATTATTATTATTATACCCGTTGACGTTGACATGTCCCTGTGGTGTGTTGTGACAGCGGTTCAACGTGGCGGTGACACGACCCAAGGCTCTGCTCATCGTCATCGGCAACCCCAACGTCCTGCGACACAACAGGAGCTGGAGCCGGTGAGTCAGTGTCATACTACCACAGTCCTCCGAAGTCGGAGTGTGGCTGCCCACGTGGCGGGGCAATCGCAAAACGGTCACACACGTAATGTTCTCATCCCTAGCTGGTGCAAAATGTGTCCCATGGTGTTCAAGTGCTTTGGCTGTTGGGATGATCCCCAGAGTCTTTTAGCCAGGGTACGAAAACAACATACTACCACAAAATGCGGGATTATAAGTCGCAACTTCAATTTTGTCCCATGGGGCTTACTGACGCAGCTTGTCTGTCGATTTTTTTTCCAATTTTATTTTTTTATCAGTATTATGGGAATCCGTTTCCAGCCACATTCTCCAGCCTATTTTTTTAGCTTCGTAGTAGTAGGTCTAAAAACTGGCTTTGACACTGAATAGATTTGAATCCCATGTTGAAAGTGTTTCAGAGCATTAAATACTCGGTTGCAGAATTTATGTTTTTGTGTTTGCTTTCAGCACATGTGTTTATGGTAGGCGAAACCTTTAGGTTTGTGGAGGTAGATGTGTTTCCTGCGTTGCGTCTGTTGAAGTCAGTGGTGTCGCATTGTGGCTCATGCGTATTATACCTAACGCATTGTGTGTCCTGTAGGTTTGTGGAGGTAGATGTGTTTCCTGCTGTTGAAATCAGTGGTGTCGCATGGATGCTTCTTCTTTCAGGATGTCCTGAATTGCAGGAGTTTTAAATTGCCTAGAGCCGGCGTCGCGGGATTATGACAATTTGAGAAGCAACAATTTTGACCCATACAAGCATTTGCTGTATTCAAAGGAATGTAGCACTTGTACTAGTCTAGAGGGGTAAAACATTTTTTTTTTAAAGCAGTAAATGTGTGTGTGTGCGCTGCCCCTGCACTCCGCCGGGGCCAACCCCTTGCAGTATGTTTGAAATTTCCCAGAAGCACCCCTGTATCTAACGCATCGTGTCTCCTTTAGGTTTGTGGAGGTGTGCCGGCAGAGCGGGTGCATGGTGCACCCTCACCTGGATCGCACGGATGAGGACGAGACTTTCCAGAAACTGAGGGACCTCCTGGACGAACTGGACAAAGAGGACACCAGTGGTACGTGTGTTTCTGTGTGTTTGTGGTTGTGTGTGTATGTATATGTGATGCAGCACAGGAAAAGGAGGCTAAAGTCGGGCAGCCACAAGAGAGAGAGAGAGAGAGAGAGAGATTTGATTGATTGAAAAATTGTTACAAATAAACTATTAGAGATAGATGAATTCTGTTTTTTGCCTGTTAATCTGTTGTCTCTGGCCTTTCTGAAACTATGAATAAGTCAAAAGTGATCATTTACGACATTAGCCTGGTTTTCCTGTGCTGCATCATATATGGATGAGGAAGAACCTCCCGGTGGGGATACCGGGGGGGTCTTTCGTAAAAAATAGTTCCCCCACCTTCTGGAAGTTCTGTGCTTGTAACTTCCTCTTTTCTTTCACTCTCTTTCACTCTGCCTTTTCCCTTTGCTTTCTATCATCTACTATCTTTCTGACTTATTGGCCCATTCTCCTGCCTTTTTTCCAAAAAACATCTTCCAATCTTTGAACTCCTCCGAAATCAGAATGTGTCAGCTGTACGTAGCGGGGAGACCAGTGAAAACTGAAAGCCAGACACGTACGTACCTTACCCATTATGGCCTTATGGCCTGGGAACGCAGAAGAAGAAGAAGAAGGATAAGGAAGAGTCTTTCCACAAACTGAGGAATCTCTTTGTAGGAAGTGGACCAAAAGGATGCCAGTTGTAAGATAAGCCACTGTTTACTCTTTTCGAGTGGTATTCTACTCAATTTGGACCTCTACTACTCTTCAAAACTGGAAATAATGCTCTAATTACTCATTTTCGGTGAACATTGTTTGATGGTTTAATGAATTAAACTTCACATTTTGAGCCAAAACTACTCATTTCAGCTATCCAGGCTACTCGAGACTTGTGTAGGGAGTAAATAGGTCTGAGTCAGTATCGAAAATACTGACTGACATTTTATTTTGAGATTGTTGTTATTTTGGGATAAACGTTTTTTGAAAAATAAGAAAGATTAAATTGGGACCAAACATGTTATTGTGAATTAGACCAATAAAAATTTTAGGTAACCGTTTTTTCGAGTCAGCTGTTTTCCTGTGTATTCTCAAGCTGTTGCTTATCGGTAGTGTACTGTTTATAATAAGTGCATCCTTTTCTTTTTTTCCCCAGAAATCACGGCTGATGACTGGGCTAAAATCAGCGCCCTGAACAACGAGCAGACGTTCAAGCGCGACATGTAGACGCGATCCATTTCACACACGTCGGTTTTGTCAGTGTGTTGTTGACTTTGTTATAACAACCAGCGACAACTTTGAGTCAACCTGTAACTAGCCGTCAATTTTTCTTTTAGACACGTCAGTCTGTAGGTGTGTTGACTAGTAACCTGTCAACCTATTGAATAGCATGAACTTTGTTGCATATCGTCTGTGAAATTCAAAGACCTTGTATCTCAATTTTGGTAGTTTTGAGAAAAATGAAAAAAAAATGGTTTTTTAAATTAACCGTGTTGACCACGATTGATTAACTATGATGAATTTGTTGTTCAAGACATTGCGAGTTTAGTCCTGCATTTTGTTAAAATAACTTTTTTTTCTTTTTTTTTAGACTTGAAAAGAACGAAGATATGAGGTTTTTGTCATTAACTAGATCTGAATTTGGGACTTACGAGTTTTTCTTCTATTTTCACAACCTCATTTACCCCAGATAGAAAGTCGTTAGAGATACGAGCTTTTGGTGGAAGGTGGCAGGAAAAATTAGAAAGCTGACTATGTATCTAACTCAATAATCGAGATACAAGGTTTTTTGAATTTCACCGACGATATATCGTGTCAGTCTTGATTGATGCGTTGATTTTATACAGGTGTGTCAGCTAATTTGTAACGTGAATTTTAGACACATCTGCCTGTAGATGTGCCACATTTGTAAGTAGCATGAATTACAGACATGTCAATGTGTCAGTCTGTAGGCGTGTCAATCTGTGGGCGTATCAACAATCTAGGCGTGTCAATCTGTGGGCGTGTGAACCTAAAGACGGTGTCAGTCTGTATCTAAGACAGAAAATATGTTGACATGATCAAACATATCATGGATTTTTAGTTGCATTCCTTTGTGTGTGTGACGTGAATAGGGCATTTGCCACAAGTGTTCGTTCTCTATGCGAGACTGCTAATTTGCCCGCACTCGTTCTGACCTTTCTAATTCAACTCTCTAAATTCAACCCGGTGAATTTCAAGGTCGTCCTCACGTGGCAAATGTCCTATTGTCTGCCTTATTGTCACGGTTGGTTTTTTGTTTTGCCTGTGTTTTGTTTGTTTGCTTTATTTCGTAGAGTGCGTGGGTTGATTTCTTGTTGCTGACAACATCGTCGGTCAAGTTTGGAGCTGAATCATGTCCACAAAGATTTTTGTACTGGGCATTATTTCTAAAACAATCGTTTCCCTGTCTTTGAAGCTCACTTCTGGTAGATTCTATCTAGTCCTGTCATTCTGGTTTGGGTTTTGTTTTTAATTTGTTTGGGGTTTGGGGGGTTTTGTGTGCCCCTCCCCCCCTCCCGTTATACATTTCTTTCACTGTGCTAGTCACAAAGGAGTTAGATAAAAGAGTTAGCAAGCATGGTACTTTTCAGCAAATGTCTCTGAATTCAGTTAAATGTGTGTGTGGAAAACTAAATGCCAGAGGTGGTTTTCAGCTTCTGGAGATGCTCTTTTCCCCAATTTTTAGCCCTTGTCGCATTTTTGCATCATGATTTATCACCCATATCATTAACCCTTTCACCGCCAATGTCGCATTTTAGCACCACAATGGTTTAACAACACCCATGTCACGAAAAGGCCTCAAACCATGGTCTGTTATTCAAAGAGCCTATTTTCATAATTCTGGGAGGTCTGTTATGCTTTACGTCCTCCCACTCTTGAAAGAACATATGGGACATTGCTTATATGTGGAGTTATGGGGATAGGGGGGGAGAGGGGAGAAAAAAAATAAAAAAAATTCCTAAGTATTTTCTTTTAGTAAAGTTTTTGTTTGTTTTTAAAGTAAAGCTTAAGTGCCATGGCTCGTATTAATTTGACCCGTTAGCTAGCTAGCTAAAAAAGTTATAATTTTTGTTTTGGTAAAATTTATAATAAAATTGTGTTTGAGCATCTTCTGATTAAAATTTCCAGGACCACCTTTTCTTTTAAAACGAAGTCAAAAAGTTTAAAAAACAGTTAAGGTCTGCCCCACAAGGAGGGCGAGTTTATTTACACAAAAATACTTTATTTTCCCAAAAAAAGGTTAAAAGAGCTATACATCTAATCTCTGACTACGTGACCGCAAGTGTCACGAGCCAGAGACTACTTTTTGTCTTTTAAAATAAGCCGGAGCTATCGTATTGGTTTTAACCAAAACCAATACAGTATTAAAAAGATTTTATGGGTCCCTGTTGGATTTACTTTAAAACGTTTTTACAAGGTTTTAATACCAAGGACTCAAAAAAGCGCAAACCAATGAGGCTGAGTCCTGGTAAACCTAGTTTAAGAGATGGGGCTTTTTTACAAAGGGGAAAAAAAAAGGTTAAACGGGGAGGGAAGGGAGAAAACAGACTCCAGTCTCTCCCTCACCCTACCCGCCAAATCCAACAGGGATTGAATGTTCAAAAATGTTTGGTTTGTTATATACATTCATAAGATAAGTTATTAAAAAGCTGCGATTCCTACGTGTTTGGCCGGGGGGAGGGAGGGAGAGGGACCCCTCCTCCCCAGAACAAACAGAGGCAGGTCGTCGCGAACATAGTCCTTATGCGGGGGGATTCTGAAGCTTATTTACAAGCTAGACGCGACTACGGAGCGGTTAAAATATTTTACATTTATTTGTCTTTATTAAAAAGTTAGTATTTAAGAGACGGGCCTTTTAAGTTCTGGGAGGTAAGGACAGGCCTTGCTTTGTACATGTCATAGAAGAATCCCCACTATTGCAGACAATTTTTTTTCTCTACCCAGGTAAGTTTAATGGAATTGTTTTGCTGAAAAATGGCTGGCAGTGAAAGGGTTAAAGCTCTTGAAATCAGGGTCTATTATTCAATTTGGCTTGACCCTATTCTAAATGTGTCACAGAGAAATCCCACAATATTGCAGACGAAATCTTTTCTGTAGCCAAGTAAGTTGAAAGGAAAATTTTGGCTCAGAGATGGCTGGCGGTGAAAGGGTTAACAGTTTTATATTTTCACCTTCGCGAGGAGTTAGACCCCTGATCGCCATAAAGGTCTCTTCACCCCTTGGCCTCACCAGGAGGCAACATTTTCAGACAATATTTTCAGAGAAAGATGCTTTTCTTCTAGTACCATGCCTGGATGGAGTCTAGCTCAGCATCCTATTTGTTGGTGTAGAGTGGCACAGTGGTAGCGCGTTCTCTTCATGTCAAGTAAACCCGAGTTCGAACCTGGGTACAAGGGATTTTTCCTCTCACTTTGCACTAGGCCTTACGGTCTGAATGTGGAGTCTTTCGGATGAGACGATAAACCGAGGTCCCATGTGCCCATGCACTTAGCATACGTTAAACCCAGTGGCAACGAAAAAGTTGTCATTTGGTCAAAATTTACCCCCCCCCCCACACCTCATCAGTCACACAAAAATCGCATGCCCCAAAAAAAAATTTGGGTGGCACGCCTCTGCCTCTGGTGGGAGCAACCCTAATTTCACAGAGATGCCTCTGTGACTATAAAGTACCTAATAATAATACCTAATACCTATTTCTTTAGCAGACCTGCCTAGTCCTGCGATTCATCCGTAGTTCATACGAATTAAGCCCCCCAAACTACAGGGTACTTCGGTGAAGTGAGAAAAATACGATTTTGATGACGGGGAAAATTACGATCTGCTTCATGTTGCATTTCGTCTGACGCATTTTCACCCACCCTCTAGACTCGCGGGAAACGACTAGAAAATACCAAATACTAAAAACATTTCTTCCTTTGTTGTCAGTTTTTGTTTTTAAAAGTGATAAAACTTAAATTTTTGTGTGTGTATTTTTGGCAGTTCTTTGACCTGCCATAATTCTTTTATTAGAGTCTAGCAATTAGGGTGTTTTCTTTAAATGGTACCACTGTTCAAAGTGGATGAGATGCCTGTTCTGCAGTTTTTTTGTTAGGCTATTAAGGTGTGTTTTTATGTGTGTGGGGTGTGTTTTTTGGGTTGAAGCGTTGTTGGGTTTTTTTGGGGGTGCAAGGTATATTTTTACACATTTTTAAAACTAATAATCATTTGGGTTTGATATCTTTAGGGAATGCTTGACAGACACTGGCAGCATATCCTAATTCCATTTGCCCGAGGATTTCACTGATGGTGGTGGCTTGCATTTGAGGATGAGGGAGGGAAGGGTGGTAGGGTGTCTTTTTTGTCTTCCCAAGATTAAAACTCTCCAATGTGTTGCTTGATTTTTGTTCATGACTGTGACCTTTTGTTGTGTGATTGCCTTGTGATTGTCACAGTTAACAGCGTAGTTTTGCTGAGCTGTGATGATTACAAAGTTGAATGCGCCCCCCTCCTCTCACTAAGTAAACTGAGCCCTTTCTCAATAGGAATTGTTCAGAAATAATTAAGGGGAGTAATTTCATGGTGTGTGGGAGTGATCTTGCCTTAAATTGGTCAAACAGGGGAAGCTACATTGCCATCAGGTAGATCCCCAGCTCTCGCCTCGTGTGTTTGAGTAGACTTACATCACTTGGAACATCGTGCGTCATTCTAAATTTATATTTTTACGTCACATTTTGCAAGTTCTATCGGTTTGTGGATACTGGCCACCCCTCATTTTTCAGAAACAAAATGTTTGCAAGTCGCTGCGGTTTCAAGCTTCGCCGCCATTGTTGCTATGGTTTTGACCGAGTAAGTCGAGGTAATTAACTCTAATTTTCACGAAGTGCTCTCCCCTATTTTTTTTAGAAAATTGTCATCTTGAACTGTATACCACATGCACACAGAATATGCAAAGGTGTGCTGATTGGGTTGAGAATAGCTCACTTGCTTCCCCCGTGAGGGTACCGGGGGGGGGGGGGGGGGGGGGGGGGGTCCATACAAACAAATAGTTCCCCCACCTTCTGGAAGTTTTGTAGCTTCCTCTGATCCGTCTCTGTCTTTGACTCTGCCTTTTCCCTTGCTTTGTGTCATCTACTATCTTTTTGACTTTTTGGCCCATTCTCCTGCCAGTTTTCCCAACAAAAAAAAATCATCCATATACTTTTCTCCTTTGAGCTCCCCCGAAATCAGAATGTGTCGGCTGAATGCAGTGAGGACACCAGTGAAAACTGGAAAACGGACACATATGTACCCATTGTGGCCTTATGGCCTGGGAACGCAGAAGAAGAAGAAGAAGCTCATTTGAAATTCCTAAAGCCAAAATCGTGGCTTTCAGTCCCGGCTGAATCTACAAAGGATGGAAGTAAGGGGAGGGGGGAAGGGGGAGACAGGAGTTAACTGTGATTCTATGACAGTGATTTAAAGTGACTCTGAAAAATATACTTCTGTATGAGATGCACACATTACCTTCTTACACATTTGTTAATAGATGATGTTTGGAAAGCGTCAAGGGACATAATTTCACGTCTGCTCGTTTGTTTGCGCGAGTGACCTTTTCATTAACTGATATAACACAAGGAATTCAGGCATGCGAAATCGCGGATTTCCGCGAGAATTTTTTTTTTAGGACAAAGTTTTTGTTACTAAATACTTAAAATTTTTATGGTAATATTATATTTTAACGCTGTAAAAATGAGGAGGAGGGGGGGATTTTCAGAGTTTTTTGTCTCTGACAATTCCCATGCCTGGGAATTGAAGACCTCGCGTGTTTATCCAGTTAGCAGATTTCTCTAGCAAATGTATTTTTCATAAAGCGTGTGCAAGACGTTTTTGGTCATTTACGATCATCCTCTATTCTTTCAAAAGGTTTGCATTCGTTGCAAGTTGCTCATAATCTGTCCCTTACAAATCACACCAGCTTGTCTTCATGTTTGTTGAACTTTTTTGTGGAGAGACAGCTCTTTTTTTGAGGGGTATAAAGACACTTTTTTTCTTTCGAAAAACGTCTTTTATCCACATTCCAGCTTTTGTAAGAGAAGGCCATTTTGTTGGTGTGAATGGATGACATGAAGGTAAGCAACGCTGCTCTCTGTGTTAACCCTTTCGCCGCCAATGTCAGTTATTGGGATTTGCGAGTGTGATATTGTTTTTATCCTATCTCAAGTGGTTTGCTGTTTATCACACGAGGTCGGAGACCTCGTGTGATAAACAGCAAGCCACGAGAGATAGGATAGAAACAATATCACACTCGCAAATCCCAATAACGGATATATACCGATATTTTACCTCTTTCAGATGATAATCAAACGCGCAACTAAGAAGCGAGACGGCCATGCATGCAGATCTAAAATAATACTAACCACTTCACCGTAGCAAGAAAATCCCACTCATCCACAAATAATATAGTTCTCCAAGTTAGAAAGTCGTGAGCTATTTTGATCTTGCACATTGATACATTATGAAAAGAAACTGATAATTAATCGAAACATGAACCTACTTGAATTTGCTGTGTAAGAAAATAGCCTTTACAATGACATATTCGTTTTACACTGCAACCACAGGCCATAGTTATTGTCATTTCGCCAATGACGAACTTTCAATGATGACGTAATTTCAGTGATTGCGTAAGTCCACTAAGATGACGTTTTTTGGTGTCCTGCTCAGAAGGCGCTATTTGCAGTGACACTAACTTGAGTATGTGGTTGTCAGCCACTAATTTTATCATTTGCAATTTCACTAAAACTTACTCTTCACAATATTTTTTTCAATGTAAAATGTTCATCATAAACAGCCTTTTGCATTTATCGGGTTAAGGCATAGGGTTAAGAGTATGTTTGGGCTTTTTGTTTTACTAAACATCACTTGATGCAAATACAGAAAATATGGCTTGAGTACTGCAGATAGTCGCATGCGAGTGTATGAGAATGATAATGATATGTCAAGATAAATAACTGTGTCGTCAAGTTTCTAATAGCAACGGTGTATTCTTACACGCGTTTACATTAAGCCTATGGGCTAATATACGCAAATGATATGTCAAGATATTGTTTTATATCACAACCTTCCAGGCCTCTTAGCACTACTTGAAGATCGGTATATTGTCGCATGTATGCACCAAAATGGTTTAACACCCATGTCACTAAAAGGCATCAAATCAGGGTCTGTTATCTGAAGACAACATTTTCTTAGTTTTGGGAGGTAAGGATAGGCCTAATGTTATGCATGTCACAGAGGAATTTTCAATATTGCAGATAATTTGTTGTTTGTGGCTCAAGCCACAAACCTATAACTCACTTTGTCGGTCGGTCTGTCTGTCGGTCCAAAATTGTCGCACATTTTGACAAAATGTCGCACTTCAAATCGAGGCTACACTTCAAAATTAATTGAGGCCGCTCTTTAAAATGATGTATTTCAAAAGCGTACAAAATAATAAACATACGTAATACAGACACTACAACAGACACGACGAGTATGCGGTGCTTCTTTCGATGAGTATAAGTAGGATACATAGTTTTAAATGTTTTCCAAAAGATATAAAAAGTTACGAAATGGTGCAGAGATAACATTCTGCTTTACAGATTAAAATTATTGAAAAGCCAGGGGAGGTAACTCATGATTGGAGTGGTAAAAATAGACCGCGTGCCACAAACTATTGCGATTTTCGCGCTTGTTTTCTTACGTAGTTCAATTTCATGGCATTTTTGGGGCTGAGAAATGGCTGGCGGCGAAAGGGTTAAATATACACACATTCTGAATGGAAAAAAGTCAACAACAACAACAAAACTGACAATGAATGAAAGGAGAAAGTGAGAGAGAGAGAGCAGTAAACTGAGTGGACAAGAAGCGAATGATGTGTGAAACTATTGACCAGAACCATGAGAGGCAGCAGTAAGCTTTGCTCTGCGTGGGAGCCACAGCCTGTTGTGTGACTGAGCCTTTGTGAAGTGCTTGAAGCTTTGTCAGAGTGGTTAAGTTTAGTGGGTTGTAGAACTTGTACCAAAAAGCCTAGATGTCACAAAGAGCGATCACTTCGCAGCCTACCAAACCTTGCAAAAGAATGAAGCCAACTTTTCTCACTTCCCACCTGGAAGGTGAAAAGGTGGGAAGTGTTAACTGTGGTAACAGAGGCAGTGAGTGGGTTCACAATGATACCTAGTGTAGAGTGGCACAGAGGTATCGCGTTCGCCTCGTGTCAAGTAAACCCGAGTTTGAACCTGGGTACTGGGGATTTTTCCTCTCACTGCACTAGGCCTTGTGGTCTGAACGTGGAGTCTTTCGGATGAGACGATAAAACTGTGGTCCCGTGTGCCCATGCACTTAGCACATGTTAAACCCAGTGGCAATGGAAAGTTGTCATTTAGTCAAAATTTACACACACACACCCTTCTTCATCAGTCACAAAGATCGCATGCAAAAAGAAATAATAAAAAATGGGCGGCGTGCCTCTGGCTGCAACACGCTCTCCAGATGGGAGCAACCCGAATTTCACAGACGCCTCTGTGACTATAAAGTACCTATTACAGTGGAACCTCCCTTATAAGACCTTCAAAAATCATCCAAAATGAGTTCTTACAAGGGAGGGGTCTTATAAGGGTCATTTTAACACTTACAAAGAAGGGCAATGTCTCAGAGAAGTAGGTCTTATGTGGGAGGGAGTCTTATAATGGGAGGTCTTATAAGGGAGGTTCCACTGTACCTATGCCTGTAGTGTAGGTGAGAGGGTGGGGGTATAAAAAAAAAACACGGCTTCAGTCGGCTGCGGACTGCGAACTCTTTGTATATTCCGGCTTTTGGGTTGTACTCGTTGCCTTATCATGATCCTCATCGTCATCGTTTTCATCATCATCATCGTGTGAATGTCTGTCTGTGTGCGGTGGTAGTTTTGATTGATTTTCATGAAAGATTTGTTTTGGGTCTGTCGGTGAATCAACACCTACCGTGTTTAACAGACTATGGCCGGGTTCACATTAGACGCGTAAGTTCCGTACGGAAAACCCTAAATAAGTGGAAGGAAGAGAGGATAAAAGTGTACGCATATAATAGGGGAAATTCGGACACGTGCGCAAATCTTTTCCCTTCTTTGTTTCACTTAGTTATGGATTGCGCACGGGTTTCCGCATGGAATATCCGCTTATAAGTGTGTACACGGCCTATAAGGGGCATCTTTTAAGGCGCACCCCCTACATTTTATGCAAAATTCAGACTTATACAGTCAAACCTCTATTTTAACACTTCCAAAAAGTCAGGAAAAACTGGTCGTAAATTGGAGGGGGTCTTATAACGGAGGTCATTTTTATAGGAAGAGTTCAACATCCGTTCCCCAAAAATTGGTCTTAAATGAGAGGAGGTCTTTTAACGGAGGGTCTGATAGTAGAGGTTTGACTGTATTAATAAACGGACACTTATATAGCACTTTTTGTGGAGCACAAAGCTCGCTTTACAATCAGCATTGAAACACTCGCAGACATACTCACACGCACACAACAGACAATTCAATTTCAATTCAATTTAATAATAATCCTTTGACCCCTCTAGGGGGCATGGAGGATAAACAGAATATAAAACAAGTGGCCACAAGCACAAAATAAACGCTCGTCTAACAAACTAAGCTGCAGTCTATTGTCGAACAACTTTTCCTGACCTTATAAATTTTGCATCACACGCACGCATGCGAGTGAGCGCGTTCTTGCACACGGACATACACACACAGACCCAAACACACAGAAAACACAATCTATTCTATCATGTTACCGTTTCACTACGAACTGAGTTTACTCTTCCAACTTGTTGGAGTAATAATTTCTTACAATTCGTTTAGTGAAACGGCAAGGATCTAGTCAGAATCGCCTTATAGATATATTAACCTCTAAACTCAAACGGATTTTCTCAACTTCCGGTAACCTATAAACTAGATCACGGAAATATCCGTCATAGGGTTATTCTAAGAGTTTCCCTTTTTCTATCCATATGCTTTCCGCAGTATGTTTGAATGCATGTGAGAGTGTTCTCAAATGATAGTATATTCAATTCCCTTTCAGAAAACCATAGGTTATATGCACTTTTATTCAGACATTTTTGCGATAGACTCCGCAACCTAAAACGGCTTGGCAAATAGTTGCCCCGGAACCGGAAACGGGCTCGGCAGTGAAGGGGTTAAATGTACCGTATTTCACGGACTATAAGGCGATACCTTTTTCCTAGACTGAGACCCCTGCGCCTTAAAATGTGACTCAGAATATGTGATGGTGCATGTGAAAAACCTACATAAGTCGCTCAGAATATTTTGAGCAAAAGCCAAAAATAGTCAACAACCCCCAAAATATTCATCTTCTATTTAGGGCATATTTATGTCTTTTTTATGTATTTTACCAGTATCCACAACATGAAAGTCAATTTTGAATGATTTCTGTGTTTATTTGATCGTTTTCTAAATCAAGTCAATAGAAACAAAGAGGCAAAATTGTATCTTCTATGCCCGATTTCTGCAAATGGCAAACTTCAAATAATTATAAAATAAAAACTAGACAAGATGACTCAGTTCGGTTGTCTGTGTATTAACAAGGAATCTTTGCTCCACCATAAAAAATTAAAATCTCAATTTATGCCAAAATTCCATCATGTCTGGTTTTCCCATGCACTGTCACAATTATAGTAAGAAACTATGCTAACAAAATCTGAATTTTTTGTAAAAACAATTTGGGGGGGGGCGCCTTATAATGAGGTGCGCCGTGTAGTCCGTACAATGCGGTAATACTAGGTTTTCAGTTTGGTTATCTAAAACCGTTTTGTAGTTTCAGTTCTTAATATTTCACTATGAATCCATATTTTTATAAATATTTTGTAGTTTCAGTTAGAATTTTAGCTTGAGTCTATATTTTTATAAACTATTTCTCAATGTGGGTACCAAAGGTGCTGGTTTTAAGGTAATGAGTTAGTTTGTTTTTTTAATTTTGAAGATAAACAGCAATTTATTGTAAAAGGAATTTCCATTTTAGATCAAAGCCTTTTCGAGGCATTTTTTTTATTTTTAAATTCTATTAATATAATAAAATTGTGTTTTTCTTATTGATTTTAAATTTTGGATTAATATTTTCGTCCAATGGTATGACAAGATTTTAATTTTATACTCTCTCATAAATGTAAGTCATTAGTATTATGCTCAATTTTTTATTATGCATATAGAATCTGAATCTATATGATTAGGTTAAAGGGACACCCTGACGGATGAGTTTTTGCAAGAAACACGTTGAGATCACCAGGAAAACACCCTTTACAGAGATCGCAACACTCACTTTGCTCTGGTTTCCTAGAAATCAAACCATCAAATTGGCGATTCCTCCTTGGCGGAGGTGCTGGAAGGCAAATTCTTTCAGTGAAAGAGAAGTCATGTGCCTTCTCTTTTCTAATGGCCGCCTGAGTTTAGACCAAATTGTTTGCATTTTTCCGCAATACAAGCCTTTATTTTATTATTTTAAATTTTATACAGTTTACCACTCACAACAAAGGCAATAGCTCCAATTTTTTTGTTTACTGCACTACAAAGAAAAAAAAGCTTCAACCACAACGAGTTGCCTCCACCCACCCCATCCAAAATGGCTTCTCTCTCCGGCATCTCTGCCAAGGAGGAATCGCCGTTTTGACGGTTTGATTTCTAGGAAACCAGAGCAAAGCGAGTGTTCCGATCCTTAAAAAAGCTGTCTTTCTGGTGATCTCGACGTGTTTCTTGCAAAAAAAACCTAATCCGTCCGGGTCTACCACCTTTACATGCTGTCGTGCCATTTTTTAACTTATTGATCTCGCATTTATATCTCCGAAATTTGTATGACCATTCAAAAAATTAAGAGTGTTTTGAATTGTTATAATTTTTTTTTAACAAATATTTTAATAAAGATGAACTGGATGGGAACAGTTTAGTTTAGACAACTAATGTGGACTTGATGAAAGAATAATGTGATGAGTGCATAGTGGGTTTTCTATGGCAATGGTAACTGCAGTACAGTGGAATCCGCTTAATCGGACACTTTTGGGACCAGGAAAAATATGGCAGATAAAGCGAATCGGCCGATAAAACGAACATCGAGATACTGTATGACGCAATTATGCAAGTCAAAAGCAATGACGTCAAAATTAAATGTTGCAGTTCAAATTCAAATTCTTTCCCTTTTTGTGATGTGTGTGTGTTTATTAATCCTACAACTTGACAGAAGCACGAGTAAAAGACAACGATTTTGTTTTCTTGAGTGATTTTAACACCATGCAGGGTCTTTCAATTGACAACAGTTCACCTTCCAACTTCACACTCAACCATGTAAACGTCAAAAGCGTGTTGTCAGTTTGTCTGCCTCTGTTGTTCTCCCTCTCAAAAAGGGGTAAAGAGGAAAAATTAGAGAGAAAAAGTGGCCAATAAAGCGAAATTGAAGATTTCAGCTTTGGCCATATAAACGAACAAAATAACACATGCTTAAGAAGAAAACATTCCGTTCCAGAGGAAATTGGCCGATTAAGCGGCTTTGGACGATTATCCGATGACCAATTAAACGGATTCCACTGTATTTTGCTTTCTCAACATTTCAAAATGTCTGTGTGCGTGAATGTTATGTGGACCAAAATCATATATGTTTAGCTTTGACATGCTTTGTTGTTTGTAACATGTATCAGATTGATTTTTATCAAAGTGGTGTTGGAAGTATAAAAAAAGAAACACCTGATTTTTCTTAAATGGGTGTGGTTTGTGTGTGTATGTGATTGTGTGTGTGTAAGAGAGAGAGAGAGATTTTTGAGAGTGTTGGCTGTTCAAGTGAAAGATTGTGCTTTCAAATTATAATTCTTGACACAATGGTTTGAGTACATATATTTATACATTTACCGGATGCACACACACACACATTAAAGACCAGCTTTAAAATCTGTTTATTTGAGATGATACAGCATGTGAACCATATGGTTCAATCTCAGCATAGTGATCATGTTGCAAAGCCTAACATTCTAAGGAAGAGAGAATCATCTAAGAAAACGTCTACCGTAAAAACTGGACTATAAGACGCACCTGTATATAAGCCGCATCCCTTAAATTGACAAAATATTAGGTCTTTATTCACATATAAGCCGCACCAGTTTATAAGCCGCAGAGAAAATTGTATGTGCACAAACCAACCCATATACAGAAATTCTTCTATCAGAACATAAGTATTTAATGTCCTCGGACACATTACCGAAACCAGTTTTGGGTCTAAAGAAGCTCAAAATAGGCTGAAGAATGTGGCCAGAAACAGATTTAATGATTAATCATACTGATAAATGTAGAATAGGAAAAAAATCCACAGATAAGCCGCATGGGTCAAAGTTGAGGGGAAAAGTAGCGGCTTATAGTCCGCATTTTACGGTAGACAGAAGATGCAGTAGGGCATTTGGGCGACCTTGAATTTCACCAAAGGCCTTGAATAAGAGAGTTCAGTTCACTTTAACTACGGGAAAAAACATGCAGGCAAAGGTATAGTCTAGTCTACAGTACGAACGCCAGGGTTCCTGAAAACGTAACAATCTGATTGTAAAAGATAATTCATATTCTATGTTGTATTTGTATTAAATATGTAAAGCGCTTAGAGCCCTAAATCAGAGAATAGGCGCTATATAAATAATCATTATTATTAGATTGTGCGTATTTACGCACTAGACCTCTCAAATCACCGCCTTGAATCTCAAACCATGTGTGAGATTTTACTCTTCAAAATATTAAGTAGAGGGTCATATGACACACTAAAAATGATGATTTGAGCGTGAACACATTAATTTTCAGTAAGCAAAGCTCATATTTCAATCGTTTGCTAAGGTCTTTCTGTGCTACTTTCTTAAGCTGGAGTTGCTAGTCTAGAAATTCAACAAGATGCAGAAATCGCCTTGGCATGAGGCTGTGTCAGACCATTTAACATAAACTAGAACACCAAGGCTACATCAAAATGTTGTTATGGTTGTGCGGGGATCATTGTCTTAAGCCGTGACAAGCTCCTAGCATAACATCAGTAAAAGATCCTCTGAAGTCGGAGTATGATACATACGTATGATACATACGTATGATACAACGTTTTCAATGTAATGGGAAAGACTGACAGACAGCAAGCAAGTAGTAAGAATACAAAATAGAAAGAGAAGACTGAGTTGAAATTAAGCTTTTAAAAAAAGACAGTAGATATTTGTCATTCACATTGCCCTACTTTTTTTCGAGAACGGATATCTACTCAGTCTTCTTTTCTTTTTTCTTTTCTTTTTTTTTAGCTTAATTTCAACTGTCTTCTCTTTCTATTTTGTACTCTTACTACTTGCTTGCTGTCTGTCAGTTTTTCATTTTACATTGAGAACGTATGTATCATACGAAACGTCTGTATGTTGAGCCTCAATACAAAGAACCAAATACAACCTCAATGTCTTGTGTTTCATGTGTCTGCGATTGGTCCTAGTGGTCATCTAATTATTTTCTCAAGTGTTTACTACATCTATGATTGTCAACTGCATTTTATTTCATAGAACATCTTTCTATCAAGCCGTCTACATCTATTGTTCACTATTAGTACACCTGTTGTTGTTCTGTCCGTTGTCTGTCTACCACACATCCCGGTTGCGGTAGTTGCGAGGAGGAGGCCCTCTTCCATAATGCGCAGGAGGGGGAGTGTATCTCTGAAAAAGACCAAAAATCAACTGATGATGACAATGATTATGATAAATCACAATGAATGATAATGACATGGAGTGCTTCTGGCATGGGTGCTACTTTCATTTTTACACTGATTTCAGTATTTTTAATTTTACCAGAAACTGAACTTCAGGTGTGTTTTTTAATTCATCCAACAACAAAAAAATGACCACAAGCGATTTGGGGCGTTTTGAATTTAGTTGTTTTATCTTGGAAGTTTACAAAGGCAATGTAATAATTTTACAAGGCTTATCAAACTCTGTCTCTGTCTGTCATTTTAACTGTCTGTCTGTCTCGTTATCTCTCTCTCTTAAGTTGCCCCCCTGAATCATCCGACGGGGCTCTGCCCCTGTACCCTGCCGGGGCCATGGGCCCCTGGACCCTTGCCTTTCAGGTTTTGTTTCATTTTGGGGAGTTGCACCCATGTTCTGGTGACTCGCCCAACTGGCTTATTTTAACTCACTTTGTCAAAATAATAGAAGGCGTGAGAGTGAGACAGAGGGGAAGAAAGAGAGAGAGTGAGCCTGCCGTTGCTAAGAAACTGCCTTCAAATGAAGCGCCACCTGGTGTCAAAGGCTAAGGAGCACAAGTCCACCTAAAGTGCACATTACATTGACAGTGATCATGTTAGTGAAAATTACGATGATAGTCATCTTCAGGGCCGGATCTAGGGGGGGGGGGGGGTCCAGGTTTTTCGGACCCCCACCCCACCTCTCTGCCCCAAATATGTCCCTTATACAAAGGTGAGAACTAAGACAATGACTCGATTTTTGCCGTAATAATCACTAAATTGCAAAATGTTCGGGCTTTACCCCTTAACCCATGCAGCTCCCTGGACTCCCGGCAGACACCCCCCCCCCCCCCCCCCCCACCACCCCACACCCCCCCCACACACCCACACCCCCCCCCTTACGAATCACTTCGTCCGGCCCAGATCATGATAATTGATAATGACAATTACAAGTCAGAGATAATTATAACAATGATCGTTATAATAGCAGTTGCAATGTCAGTGGTCACGGTAATGGCAATTGTAATCACACGCGCGCGCGGAGTGGATGAAGAATTACATCAAATCGTAGAATTCTATTTTGAGTGTGT
>CM065696.1:32678338-32695838 GCA_017654935.2 Phymorhynchus buccinoides
GAAGTGGACATTCGGTAGTCTGAATATCTTCTTCTTCTTCTTCTTCTTCTTCTTCTTCTTCTTCTTCTTCTTCTTCTCCTTCTTCTTCTTCTTCTCCTTCTTCTTCTTCTTCTTCTTCTTTTTCTTTTTCTTCTTCTTCTTCTTCTTCTTCTCCTTCTTCTCCTTCTTCTTCTTCTTCTTCTTTTTCTTTTTCTTCTTCTTCTTCTTCTTCTTCTCCTTCTTCTCCTTCTTCTTCTTCTTCTTTTTCTTCTTTTTCTTTTTCTTCTTCTTCTTCTTCTTCTTCGATCGCTCAGACAGTGTCCTGTCAATTATGAGCGCAGATGTGTCATGCTGCCGGCATGCGCCTACATAAGACAAATATGACTTCGGCTGGAAGAGGAAATGCTTTTTGAAAGCGTTTCGTGAAGAACAAAAAAAAGAGGGGGGGGGGGGGGGGGGGCAGGAGAATGGACCAGTAAGGCAGAAAGATAGTATAGATGACAGTAAGCAAAGGGGAAAGGCAGAGTCAAAGAGAGTGACAGATGAGAGGAAGTTACAGAACTTCCAGAAGGTGGGTGAACTATTTATGCAAAAGACCCCCCCGGTATCCACACGGGTGTGGGGGGGGGGGAGGGTCTGGATATAAAGAGGAAAAAATTGGTGAACATTTTTTGGGACACAGTTCGGAGGGAGTCTTAGGCCTAACAGGGAAGGTCTTAACAGGGATGGCCCACTGAATCCATCATCGTCGTCCTCGTCGTCTTTATCATCGTCGTCAGCTGCGCCATCATCGTTAAAGTTATCCACCTCGTCTTTGTCGTTGTCATCATCAGCTTAATCGAACTTAATCACCTTGTTCAATGTAGCCTAGCTATTGAGCCCCGGAGTTAATACCGCTACCGGCAACGTCATCATCACCGTCATCGTCGTCTTTATCGTCAATAAAGATAATCATTACTGACCTCCATCATCACCACCATCATCAAAATCATCATCTTCAGCCTCCTCCTCAACCTCCTCGTCATCTAGTTCATCATCATCAATTATCATTAGGCCCTATCATTATCATGGAATCCTTCTTTTGTTTTATTTCAACATCGTCATTCTTTCTTCTTCTTCTTCTCCTCTTCTTCTTCTTCTTCTCTTCTTCTTTTTCTTCTTCCTCCTTCTTCTTCTTCTTCTTCTTCTTCTTCTTCTTCTTCGTCGTCGTCGTCGTCGTTGTCACTCATCATCATATTGGCGTCGTCCTCTTCCTCCTCTTTTTTTTCTTTTTATCCTCTCTTAATCTTATTTATCTCATCCATCATCATAATCATCATCTTCTTCTTCCTCCTCCTCCTCCTCCTCCTCAACATCATCATCATTATCATCATCCTCTCCTTCTCCTCTTATTCTTTTTCTCTCCTATCCTTCCTCCGCTTCCTCCTCCCCCTCCTCCTCCTCCTTCGTATTCTTCTTCTTCACCACTACCACCCCGTCGCCATTCTCCACACCCTCCCTCCCTCCCTCCCTGATCACCTCACCCCCACAGTCCACCCCGGCGTCCTCCTGGTGGCTGCAGTTGTGTTCGCTGGAGTCCTTGGAGGAGCAGTCCCACAGGTGAGCCTCGCTGCCCCTGCACGCCACGTCATCCATCAGGATGGGCCCTGTCCCCGGCCCGAAGGCGTCCTCCCCCGCTGCCTTGGCGTTCCTCCTGTCCGCGGTGTAGAAGTGGCACACAGGTAAAGCGTTCGCCTCGATCGTGTCAAGTAATCCCCAGTTCGAACCTGGCTGGGTACAGGGGATTTTCCCTCTCACTTTTGCACTAGGCCTTATACGGTCTGAACGGTGGAGTCTTTCGGATGAGACGATAAACCGAGGTCCCGTGTGCCCGTGCACTAAACACGTTTATTTATAAAGAAAACTTATACAGCGCTTAATCTTAAAGCTTTAAGCGCTTAATCCCAGTAGCAACGAAAAAGTTGTCATTTGGTTCGGAATTCCTTCCTCATCAGTCACACAAAAAAATCGCATGCAAAAACAAATTTGGGTAGCGCGGCCTCTGGCTGCGACGCGCTCTCCAGGTGGAAGCAACCCGAATTTCACAGAGACCCCTCCGTGACTATGAAGTACCTAATACCCAATATCTAATGCAAAAGTCACAGCAGCATCAATTCATAATCTATCCTATATAATTAAGTAGGCCTATATTTTATGCCCGGTGTTGCGAGAAAGAAAAAAAAGTCTAGCGTGAAATGATGCCCCCCCTTTTCCTCAAGTCATTCGAACTGTTTGCTGTCTGGGAAGGGTTTGCTCCTGATGAACACATTCAGAGGCGTCTGGTGGCAATGGCGAAGAGCATAAGATTCATTGATAAATATTGAGAGGTCAGTGATATCATATTTTTGAAATTTGAGACTAAACAAAAAACACAAACGCCCATCATATTTGTGGCAAACTTATTTATTATTTTTGTCGGCGTGGGTGTTTCGTGTTTACATTATTAGGGCAAGACGGGGTTAAAAATTAAAAAACATGGGTGGGTAAGAAGCCCATGCCAATTATCTCATGAAATAAAGAAAATGTCAGTCACATTTTGCCCATGAGACGAAGTTCATGTTTAGCATTCGTCTCATGGGCAAAATGTGACTGACATTTTCTTTATTTCATGAGATAATTGGCATGGGCTTCTTACCCGCCCATGGGCTTTTTACCCCGTCTTCCCCTATTGTCCGCCATTTTGGAGGGGAAATGCGAAAGCAGTGGCATGGGTCAGATATTAATTAATTAATACCTAGATTTGTCGGCAAAGATGTAGATTAACACCCTCGCGCTCAATTTACCGGTTCTTTCCGTGTAGACGGATTGAGCACTTAAATCTCTCTATTAAAAAAAAAGTTATCGTTACGGTTGTTGTGCGCATGCATAGTACGGTGACCGCGGGACTTATTTCACGGGAGGACTTATTTCTCGTGACACCGGCCCAAAGGCGTCCTCCCCCCCACCCCACCACACACAACACACACACACACACACACACACACACACACACACACACACAACACACACAGACGATGATGATGAAAATGATGTTTTACATAGACACACACACACAAAGATGTTGGGAACAATACTGGCTGCAATGCCCACACAGTGCAACACCAGTCCTGTTTTTAACAATACTCCTCGTCCCCGGCAACACAAAAGTCACAGACGATGATGATGAAAATCGATATTTCTTTCGACCCAAGGGCGAAACCCCCGGACAATATGCAAACACCATGCCCACGCACATGCACACACACAAACACACACAAACACACACACACATGCACATGCACACACACACACACACACACATACACACACACACACACACACACACACACACACACACACACACACACACACACACACACACACACACAAGTACACATACACACATTGATGCTCAGGATGTCCTGAAGTTCAGGAAAAAAATTGTCCATGATGTCCTGAAGCTCAGGAAATGTTTGTCCAACATGTCCTGAAGTTCAGGATTTGTTTTGTCCAGGATGTCCTGAGGTCCATGATTGTTTTGTCTAGGATGTCCTGAGGTCCATGATTGTTTTGTCTAGGATGTCCTGAGGTCCAGGTCCAGGATTGAATGTTTTTTTTTTGTCCAGGATGTCCTGAAGTTCAGGATTTTTTGGTCCAGGATGTCCTGAGGTCCAGGAGTTTTTGGTCCAGGATGTCCTGAGGTCCAGGAGTTTTTGGTCCAGGATGTCCTGAGGTCCAGGAGTTTTTGGTCCAGGATGTCCTGAGGTCCAGGAGTTTTTGGTCCAGGATGTCCTGAAGTTCAAGATTTTTTTGTCCATGTCCTGAAGTTCAGGATTGTCCAGGATGTCCTGAAGTTCAGGATTTTTTTGTCCAGGATGTCCTGAAGTTCAGGATTTTTTTTGTCCAGGATGTCCTGAAGTTCAGGATTATTTTGTCCAGGATGTCCTGAAGTTCAGGAGTTTTTGTCCAGGATGTCCTGAGGTCCAGGATGTCCTGAAGTTCAGGATTGTTTTGTCCAGGATGTCCTCAGGTTCGGGATTTTTTTTATTGCCTGGAGCTGGCGTCGCCGGATTATGAGAATTTGAGAAGATGCATTTTGCTGGTTATAGAGGTCATGAAGTTTAACCAGAAGTGAAAGTGCAACGAGAGCCTGTCAATTACATTGGAAACTGTTGTTTCGCTTCAGCTTCCAGGGGGAATTGCCCCCCACCCCCGGAACCCCCAGGAGGGGCGCTGTCCCTGCACTCCGCCGGGGCCTGGGTGGCCCCTGGACCCCTGCCTTGCAGGATTTTTTTAATTGCCCAGGAGCACCCATGTACACACACACACACACACACACACACACACACACACACACACACACACACACACACACACACACACACACACACACACACACACACACACACGTCACACACATGTGTACATGCACATATAGAAAGAGTGAGAGAGATAAGAGAGAGAGAAAGAGAGAGAGAGAGAGAGAGAGAGAGAGAGAGAGAGAGAGAGAGAGAGAGAGAGAGAGAGAGAGAGAGAGAGAGAGAGAGAGAGAGAGAGAGAGAGAGAGAGAGAGAGAGAGAGAGAGAGAGAGAGAGAGAGAGAAGAGAGAGGACGGAAAAAGAGAGAGAGAATGAACGAACGAATGATCGAAATTTTATTTATACAGGGCAATGAGATAAGTATGCACATTTGTTTACACCCAGCCCTGTGGCAAATGAAGATATCGAATAAACAACAATAACAAAACATGCAATGAAAGTATAAAAATAATAAACAGCAACCAATAACATGTAAAAAGTGAAAACGTTGAGAGAGAGAGAGAGAGAGAGAGAGAGAGAGAGAGAGAGAGAGAGAGAGAGAGAGAGAGAGAGAGAGAGAGAGAGAGAGAGAGAGAGAGAGAGAGAGAGAGAGAGAGAGAGAGAGAGAGAGAGAGAGAGAGAGAGAGGGAGAGAGAGAGAGAGAGAGAGAGAGAGAGAGAGAGAGAGAGAGAGAGAGAGAGAGAGAGAGAGAGAGAAGAGAGAGGAGAGAGAGAGAGAGAGAGAGAGAGAGAGAGAGAGAGAGAGAGAGAAGAAGAAGAAGAAGAAGAAGAAAAAGAGAGAGAGAGACAGAAAGAGAGAGAGAAGAGAGGAGAAAGAGAGAGGACGAAGAAAGAGAGACAGAAAGAGAGAGATAAGAGAGACAGACAGAGACAGACAGAGACACAGAGACAGGAGATTGAGGCAGAGATCGAGAGAGAGTGAACCGTAAGGCTTACGCATAAAAGCCGAGCTGTTGACAGACGACATAGGCATCATCATCGTCCCACTGGTTGTCGCACACCGTCCCCCACTGTCCGTTCCTCTCCACCTCCACCCGCCCCTTCCAATCCTCCCCGCCATCCGCCAGTCGAATGCCTGTCGTCATCATCATTATCGCCATCATCATAACAATAAATAATAATTAACAATGCTTATATAGCGCATAATCTTGCTAAGCAACTCAATGCGCTTTTCACTCACCATTCGTACAAACATTTCTAACAGACTGGTTCACGTATCCTCACCATACATCTCTATGAAAATGAATACATTAGAGAATGCATTGCATATAATCATAACACAACACACTAACACCCACCTCCCTTCAACCCCCCACCCCCACCCCCCACACCACCCCATCCCAACCATCCCCCAACCCCCCTACTCCCCAACCCCACCCCATACACACACGCGCACGCATTAACCTCATACTCAACGTCAATGAGCTGGAAGACAAGAGTGGGGAAAGGATCATAGACTTTACAGAGAGAAAGCTTTCCTGAAGAAGTGGGTTTTTAGTTGGGACTTGAAGGAAGGAAGAGTGGACTGGTTACGGGTATGGTCAGGGAGAGAATTCCAAACGCTTGGTGCATCATCATCATCATCATCATCGTCGTCGTCGTCGTCGTCATCATTACGACTTCCTTCACCCCCATCCTCCCATCCCCTCCACTCCTCCCAGCCCCTTCCTTTACTGGAGGCAATGCCCGGAGGCAGTGCAACACCAGTAAAGTCCCGATTTTTTAACAATACAGACAGGTGTAGCAGTAACCACGCCTCGGTTAAACCTCATCGGCTATGGTACCGCCACAATAGTCAGTCCAAATGCCTGACCTTGTCATCGTCGTCATCGTTGTCCGAGTCGTTTGTCACTGGCATGATTTATCATTGTCTCACCATGGCAACACAATGATACGCAAGTCGTATTCAAGGTGTGTGTACACGTTCACATTATTTACATCATGCACATCTGTATTGCTAAAAAAAATCGGGACTTTCCTTGGTGTTGCACTGCACTGCCTCCAGGCATTGCCTCCAGGACCGTTCCCATCATCTTACTAATGTCCCACATGTGTCTGTTCCAGACCGGAGGACGCTAAGCAGAATTTCGATTCAATTAACATTATTCACGAGATATCTTTATTTCCCCAAATGGCAACACAGTGTTAGTCTACTCTTTAATATGACTTACAGCTCACTGTGCTGCTGCCGTGGGGAAATAGAACGAAAAATGGTGCTTTACGTCCTCTCGGTCTGGAGCAGACACATAATGGGACATTTGTAGATACAAAGATGGTGGGAACAATACTGGCTGCAATGCCCGGAGGCAGTGCAACACCAGCTAAGTCCCGATTATTTTAACAATACAGATAGGTGTAGCAGTAGCCACGCCTCGGTTAAACCTCGTTGGCTATGGTACCGCCACAAGTAGTAAAGTATATTAATGGGGAATATAGAGAGAAATAAGGCTTTACGCCCTCTTTACGGCTTTACGGCCATGTGGGGCAATATAGATGAAAATGATGTTTTACGTCCTCTCGGTCATAGACACATATGGGACATTTGTAAATACAAAGATGGTGGGAACGATACTGGAGGCAATGCCCGGAGGCAGTGCAACACCAGTAAAGTCCCGATTTTTTAACAACTGCAGATAGGTGTAGCAGTAAACCACGCCTCGGTTAAACCTCATCGGCTATGGTACCGCCACAAGTACGACGAAAATGGAGTTTTACGTCCTCTTGGTCTGAATCAGACACATATGGGACATTTGTAAATACAAATATGGTGAGAACAATACTGGAGGCAATGCCCGGAGGCAGTACGAAACCAGTAAAGTCCCGATTTTTTTATTAATACAGATAGCTGTAGCGGTGACCACGCCTCGGTTAAACCTCATCGGCTATGGCACCGCCACAAGTTAGTATAATACCGCCACAAGTAAGTTGCGTCCTCTCGGTCTGGAACAAACACATTTTTGTAATACAAAGATGGTGGGAACAATACTGGAGGCAAATGCCCGGAGGCAGTGCAACACCAGTAAAGACACGATTGTTTTAACAATACAGATAGGTGTAGCAGTAACCACGCCTCGGTTAAACCTCATCGGCCATGGTACCGCCACAATAGTTTGATTCATAAACACATTGTGGGGAAATAGAAATTTCTTGATGATGAAAATGATGTACGTCCTCTACGGCCTCCCGGAGGCAGTGCAAAACCAAGAAAGTCCCGAGTGTTTAACATACAAAGATGCGGCAACCACGGGAACCTCATCGGATATGGTACCTGGCACATTATATGCAAATGTGAAATTGCCCGGAAGGCAGTGGGACAACACATTATATGCAGTGAAAGTCCCGAGTTTTTAGACACATATGGGAGATTCGTGAATAGCGGTAACCATACTGCCTCGGAGGCAGTGCAACACCAGTAATCCGAGTTTTTAACAATATGGTACCGCCACATTAATATGCATATGCATTGATAGAAATGTCTTGTGAATAGTGTTAACGTGTACCTTTATGACGGGTCTATCACTGTGTTGCCATGGCGAAAGGGTGAAAAATGTTCACGCGTGTACAGAGACCTTATAGGCCACATTTCTAACAGTTTCATTGGTGATTTAAATCTATTACAGTGATTAAAGAAAACAAAATGCAACATTCTACAATCGAATGAATTTAATGAATAGATCTGCACCGAAACACAGGGGAGCTTACTAGTTTTGAGAAAGTTTTTTTATATCCCTTTTCGGGGACGAAATAGTTCGTTTTTAAAACGTCAAGTTCTGATTATTGTACTCATTGTTGGAGGTTAATAATAGTAAAAATTACATTATTTTCGTATTCTACCGAAATTCTGTGACAATGGAATACAGTCCCGCGGGGTATTGTAGGTCAGTGAAAGCATTTTCTTCCATAGAATGTCACCGATTATGTTAGTAGGTTAGTAGTATATACTTGACACGAAGCGCGTTCGCTTCGAGTCAAGTAAACCCGAGTTCGAACCTGGGTATAGGGGATTTTTTTCTCTCACTTTGCACTAGGCCTTGCGGTCTTTCGGATGAGACGATAAACCGAGGTCCCGTGTGCCCATGCACATAGCACACGTTAAACCCAGTGGCAACGAAAAAGTTGTCATTTGGTCAAAATTTACCCCCACCCCCCCTTTCCTTCCTCATCAGTCACACAAAAATCGCATGCAAAAATTAAAAAAACTATAAAAACAAAATTGGGTGGCGCGCCTCTGGCTGCGACGCGTTCTCCAGGTGGGAGCAGCCCGAATTTCACAGAGACGCCCATGTCACAATAATGTACCTAACCTAACCTATTACAGGACACTGACCCGTGAAACTGCCCGGATCGCAGGCCACACCGGCGTATTCATAGTGGCCGCAGTTGTGGACGCCCAGGCTGTTGGCCGGACACTGGTGAAGCGCGGCCTCACTGCCCGCACACTCCACCTGGTCCAGCCAGATGGAGCTGTTGATAGACCCCATTCCGTACTTGGTCCAGTCGAAAGCTTGGGCGTTAGATCTGGTCACGCACGCAGATCATTCAAAAACTCACTTTCTAACCGAATTGCACAAGTTTGGAATGGTCTTCCAGTTCCAGTTCATGGGAGGGTAAGAAGCCCACCCCAATGAAAGAAGCACAAACATACTTCAAAATCTTCTAGACATAACAGTTGTCCAAATTTTAATAAATTGTTCTATGATTATGATGAATAAATTTGAATGGAAATTATGAGTGCGCAAGCGCAACCCATATTTATGAAAAGTACGAAGGGGACGCTTGATAGGCCGCGAGGCCTAGGCTGATGAAGCTAGTCCCTCTACTATACTATTCTATACTATACTACTAGTACTAATATGCAAAACATCAAGACTCTCCTGGGTCGAGTTTCTCTAGACGACGGTCGCTGCGCGCATAACTGTTACGCCAAAAGCCGGGGGTCTAAGAAACACTTTAGAAAACGTTTGCGGAAGAATATTGCAAGCTCTTGTCTGATTAGTAAAAAAAAAAGTATTATTTTAACCAAACTTTGGCTAATGTTAAGATCAGCTCCCTCCGCTGTTCCAATCAATCTTCCTCCAAGCTGATTGGCCAAGGAGGAAGCTGATTGGCCAACTTCACCCTGGAACAGCGGAGGGAGCTGATCTTAACATTTGCCCAAACTTTAATGGACCAATCAACAACAAGAAATGTATCATCCCATGCAAGTCACGTGTTAGTTCGCCGAGAGATTCTTTGGGAGCAGCCACAAAACGTTTTCGGCAAACGTCGGCAAAAGAGGTGTTTCTTAGCCTACCGTTTTTTGCCGATTTGCGCTCTCGCTACGTAACGTTTGCCCTTGACCGTTTCGGTCCCCCTGGTATTGCAGTACTCCCAGGATCGTCCCACTATTTTCATAGTTATTAATGTCCCAGATGTGCCTGTTCCAGGCCGGAGGACATTAAACGGACTTTCGTCATGGGCGTTATATCTGGTCAGATCAAGTACATGATAGTGCTTCGCGACAAAATCAAGTCGAGGGGTGTATCAAAGGTTAAACACGCTCAAACATAAATTTTAAAAAACTATTGAGGAATTTTTTCAACGTTTAAAGGTGGACTGACGGATGAGTTTTTGCAAGA
Organism: Phymorhynchus buccinoides; assembly: GCA_017654935.2. NCBI lineage: Eukaryota > Metazoa > Mollusca > Gastropoda > Neogastropoda > Raphitomidae > Phymorhynchus > Phymorhynchus buccinoides. The sequence continues at coordinate 32,688,272 of CM065696.1, forward strand.
AACACGTCGAGATCACCAGAAAGACAGCCTTTTCAAGGATCATAACACTCACTTTGCTCTGGTTTCTTGGAAATTAAACCGTCAAAACGGCGATGCTTCCTTGGCGGAGATGCCGGAGAGAGTAGCCATTTTGGATGGGGTGGGTGGAGGTCACTCATTGTGGTTGAAGCGTTTTCTTTTTTTGTAGTGCAGTAAAAAAAAAAAAAGGAGCTATTTCCTTTTTATAAAACAAATAAAATAAAGAATAAAAAGGCTTGTATTGCGAAAAGTTCGTGCAAACGATTTGGTCTAAACACAGGCGGCCATTCAAAAAGAGACGGCAAGCGCCTTCTCTTTGGGTGAAAGAATTTGACTTCCAGCACCTCCGCCAAGGAGGAATCGCCTTTTTGGCGGCTTGATTTCTGGGAAACCAGAGCAAAGTGAGTGTTGCGATCTCTGTAAAGGGTGTTTTCCTGCTGATCTGGACGTGTTTCTTGCAAAAACTCATCCGTCAGGGTGCCCCTTTAAACATACTTTTTGTTTTACTCTCAATTTACGATGTATAATATCAAATCGACGAATACACAGTGCTGAAAATTTTATACGGATAAGCCCTTAAATGTGTGAAATGATCAAAACGTAGCCATAAAGCGGTAGTTTTTTCTTCATATTTACTTTAAATAACATTTCATCTTCACATTTTAATCAAATAAAAACGAAGAAAAGGAAGAAGAAAAAAACACGAGGCAATCGAATGGTTCTAACTGGTACCAAAAAGTTAAGCAACCTTTTGTAGATATGCTTACAGTGCTGACATTTCTCTTGATGACTCGCACAGGTTTTGTGAATCAATACAAGTTTAGCTTATCTATTTAGCAATCTGCATGACTAATTCCACTTTGTTTACGCGCAAATTACGTCAGACAAGGCAGTTATGGCTTGTACCCACGTGTCGTCATATCCGGCCACAAGGAGCTGCCATATTATGGGAGACCGTCATCTTAGTCAGTAACTTTGTTTGAAAAATGCCAGATCGATGCTGTTTACACACAAATCTGACTAAGATGGCGACACTTCCGTTGGAAGGGTCGAGATGCGCACGCAGGTGGGGGGGAGCCATTGTTAGATACTGGTTTCTCATTTTGAAGCAACAAAGCGAGAAAGTCAGTCAACGATACTGCGTGTGACAGACCCTCCAAGAGTCCATTACACTTACAAGTATTGAGTTGGGATGCAAAACCACTCATTGTCTTTAACCCTTTCGTCGTCAGCCATTTTTCAGACAAAAAAATGCCATTAAACTTAACTGGGTAGATCAAAAAATATTATCTGCAAAATTGGGAATTCCTCTGTGAGTATTTATAACATTAGGCCTATCCTTACCTCCCAATATTAGGAAAATATGGTCTTCGGATAACAGCCCTGATTTGATGCCATTTAATGACGTAGGTGTTAAACCATTGTGGTGCATAAATGCGACATTGGCGGTGAAAGGGTGAAAGACTAGCCAGCACAATCTCTAGGTCTCAAACTGACTGAACATTTAAAGACCCACCAGATCACGTGCCAAAATCACGGGTTTCACGTGTTTTCCCTCTTATACCTGGTAAGAAATCTTGTTTTGACCAGGCTTGACTCCCATACAAATGCCCCCAATTTGAAAACGAAACATCATTTTAAAGAGCAGCCCCAATTTGAAGTTGGGGCATGGGAGTCATGGCAACTTTTGTTTTAATTCAACTTTATACTGTAGAACTGCAATGATTGTGGAGTATTTAATTAAGCGGATTTTTGCAAAAACGGGTTATCATAAATTGAATTGAAGGGAAGGGTCGAGGACGCCATTGATGATGACGGGGCGATGCTGTTGATGATGGTAATGATGATGACGACAACGACGACGACGGTGATGATCGTGATGATCATGATCATGATGACAACGACGACGACGACGAACATAGCGACGATAGAAATGATGATAATCAGGGCCGGACATACGGGGGGAGCGTTAGGGGGCTGCAGCCCCCACCCTTTTTCCTCAAAAAAAAAAAATTCATGTCACCGAGCGGCAGCTAAATTTCCTCGCGGGCTATACCTAGCACTCATCAGCACCACCAGTTGATAGGTACTTAATATAATGGTTCAAAGCATGTTTCAATAGGGGTAAAAAGCGCATGGGCGGGTAAGAAGCCCACCCCAATTATCTCATGAAATGAAGCAAATTTCAGTCTCATTTTGCCCATGAGACTGCCCATGAGACGAGCGTTGCCCATGAGACCTCATGGGCAACGCTCGTCTCATGGGCAAAATGAGACTGAAATTTGCTTCATTTCATGAGATAATTGGGGTGGGCTTCTTACCCGCCCATGCGCTTTTTACCCCGTCTTCCCCTAACAGTAATGGCGTCAGTCCTTTATTTCATGCCCAGATTGCAACAGATTGCACTATTTTGCTTCTCGGATTTAAACAATTTCCGGGAGAGCATGCCCCCGGACCCCCCTAGGGGTCTTGGTGCTTCGCACCTTCGATGAATTAGCCCCCACCCCTTTAAAAAAAACTTAGGTCCGGCCCTTAATTAATGACGACGACGATGATGATGACGACGACGATGATGATGATGATCGCTACGACTATCGGATGCTCACGTGCTAAAAGCCAGTTGTCGGCAGACGACCTGCGCATCCAAATCATCCCACACATCATCGCACACCGTTCCCCACTCTCCGTCGTAGTAGATCTCCACCCGCCCCTCCGTTGAGTTGTCTCCCCCGACCAGTCTCAGCTGGAACTCCTCCTGCCCTGAGTGAGTGAACAATAATAACAAGACCAGTGTCTGTATTCACGTTGAGATAGCATGAGACTTAGCATCATGCTAACTTAAAAGCTCTTCCAAAAGTCCTATTAAATCCTATAGGACATTGGAAGAGCTTCTAAGTTAGCATCATGCTAAGTCTCATGCTATCTCAACGTGAATACAGGCTCTGGGCAGCAGAGCCATGCAACAGTTCTCCCAGTCCAACAACAACAACGAACGCAACAACAAAAAGTCGAACTCACAGTTCAAGAAAGTATGTCTTCTTCTTCTTCTTCGCATTCACATCCTCCGTCATTGTTGACGACTATGATGCATGGGGTTTCCGGTATTCTCTATAAAACACATATTGTTGTGGGAAAAAAGAACAGCTGCCCAGATGATCATCAAGGGTTAGGTAGGGTAGAGGGTGTAAAGAGAGGTCCAGGGGGCCAGCGGGGGTGAGGGGGGGGGGGTGTCTTCAGGCAGGAGCTCAGGGGCAAGGGGGAGGGGGGGAAAGGGGGAGGGGGGGGTCAGATCTGGGTTTTGAAGACCTCCACCGAGGCTGATGAAATTGCCTCAGGTGGAAGACTGTTCCATTCGCACACGGCTCTTGGAAAGAAAGAGAACTTCCTGTAGTTTGTCCTGGTAGCAGGAAGCAGGTACGCTGCCGAGTGCGACTGTCTCATCTGTCTGGGTGGTGGGTGAGGGACAGGCCTATGCTGAGTATTGATGGCCACCTCTCCATGGTGGTATTTGAAGGTGGCCAGCCTTGCCATTGGCATGTTAGTATGTCTTGGTTAAGTCTTTTTGGCAAGACATTATAGGCATCACTGTTGGGGCATAGGAGATGTTTCTTTGCATCACTTCTTGTTTCTGATCTTCCATTTCCAACACTAAGTTGTAACACCGGTCGAGTAGTATTCTGACCACGCTCAGCTTGTGTTGTATTGGGTGGTGAGGTGAGAAGTTCAGGTATTGATCGGTGTGGGTTTTCTTTCTGTAGACCAATAATTTGACTGTGCCGTCTGGTTTCCTAGTGATCCATGTGTCCAAGAATGGAATTGCTCCTTCCCTTTCCTCTTCCTGAGTGAACTTGATACTCCCAGTTCCATCAACAGTGTTCGCGTGTCTGTCAGGTTCTGTAGTTCGCCTTGCTTAATGTTTTTCCAGAATGTCATCGACATACCTTTTCCAAAGTGTCGGTTTTACGCATCAAGGGGGCGGTTGCGATCGCTTCTTTCTCCAGGAACTCCATAAACAGTTTTGCCACAATTGGGGATACAGGACTTCCCATGTCAGTGCCGAATTTTTGTTGGTATATATCACCCCTGAACTAAAAATATGTGGTGGTCAGAATGAGTTCACACACAGGATCTACAACCCTCTTTTCGCTGATCTCCGTAAGATCGGCGGAAAATCCCGAGAACCTGAGCATCGAGTGAGATGTTTTCACCCAGTCATTCACTCCGAGGAAGTCCACAGGAGTGGACAAAACAGTCAGTTAAGAGGTAATATGTTTGTGTTGTGAAAGAAGAAAGAAAATGTTTACAAAAGAAACAGTCAGTAAAGAGGTAATATGTTTGTGTTGTGAAAGAAGAAAAATAATGTTTACTATTTGGAGTTACCAACACGATGAACACTTTCAAACAGATAATTAAGCATACCCGGGCCAGACTCAGATTCTGAACGGCTAATGTTTTCTGGTGTATGTATCTGTCTCTGCGTGTGTGTCTGCGGTTTGGTTAGAACAAAGGCAGGAGAATTGGTCTATAAAGCAGCAAAAAAAGAAAAGGGCAAAAGTCAAAAAGAGTGATATATTTCAGAAAGTTGTTTTTTTCAACCATACAACTTTCAGAAGGTGAGAGAACTATTTGTACCCAAACAGCCCTGGTATCCATAACGGGAACCGATGAAGCATTTATTCACGGGAGATCCAAATGATTAGTAGGCCTTGTCGTATGCAAAAAAGTAGCATCGTGTAAATACTTCGCCCGCTACTATGAGACTTAGCATTTGCGACATTGAGCGAAATTTTTTTAATTTTCACTTTTTTCCGTAATGTCATGAAATATGAACGATTTGAGTACGGAAAAGTGTTTCAAATACGGAAAAAGTGAAATTTGTCGTTCATCCTTAATGTCGCAAATGCTAACTCATAGTAGCGAGCGAAGTATTTACACGATGCTACTTTTTTGCATACGACAGAGGAGGCCTAAGCTTACCTTCACGGGGATTTTGGATGCAAGGAGCCTACTTTGGGTTAACCAGTGAGGTACATAACTGAAATCTGAGGGGGGGGGGGGGGGGGGGGGGGGAAGAAAAAGGTACCTGTAGAACGGGACACTCTGACGGTGTAGTTTGTGTTGTTTTCAGCTGGTGAACACAGTTCAAAGTTTGTCTTTTTTTTTAAAGGGCAGTGGTAAGGGGAATGGTGGGAGCAGTACCTGTAGAACGGGACACTCTGACGGTGTAGCTTTTGTTGTTTTCAGCTGGTGAACACAGTTCAAAGTTTGTCTTTTTTTTTAAAGGGCAGTGGTAAGGGGAATGGTGGGAGCAGTACCTGTAGAACGGGACACTCTGACGGTGCAGTTTTTGTTGTTTTCAGCTGGTGAACACAGTTCAAAGTTTGTCTTTTTTTTTAAAGGGCAGTGGTAAGGAGAATGGTGGGAGCAGTACCTGTAGAACGGAACACTCTGACGGTGCAGTTTGTGTTTTCAGCTGGTGAACACAGTTCAAAGTTTGTCTTTTTTTTTAAAGGGCAGTGGTAAGGGGAATGGTGGGAGCAGTACCTGTAGAACGGAACACTCTGACGGTGCAGTTTGTGTTTTCAGCTGGTGAACACAGTTCAAAGTTTGTCTTTTTTTTTAAAGGGCAGTGGTAAGGGGAATGGTGGGAGCAGTACATGTAGAACGGAACACTCTGACGGTGCAGTTTGTGTTTTCAGCTGGTGAACACAGTTCAAAGTTTGTCTTTTTTTTTAAAGGGCAGTGGTAAGGGGAATGGTGGGAGCAGTACATGTAGAACGGGACACTCTGACGGTGCAGTTTGTGTTGTTTTCAGCTGGTGAACACAGTTCAAAGTTTGTCTTTTTTTTTAAAGGGCAGTGGTAAGGAGAATGGTGGGAGCAGTAAGCAGTTCATCCCTGTATTTCTAAAGGTACAGCAGTCTTTATTTCATATTTTGTTGTGTACTATATACGATTTTCCACAGTATCATGGTACAGTTTAACAGTCCTTCATGGAAGACTATGATGCTGTAACTAGGGGGGCATTTGCACTGGCTCTAGTGCTGCAGCCAAAGGGATGGGTTGGCCTTTGGGGTACCTTCCCCAGCGCCAACTCTCGTCCTTATATCCCTTTGGCCGAGAGAGTGGGGATGTTCCCTGGGCAAGGCTTCTCCATTATGCAAACAAATAATAGCCCAGCCCGCTGCCCCCTCTGCTATCTGGCAGTCATTGTCGGAAACGACAGACAGGCAACAACAACAGTTTGGTGCAGTAATGTAGAATTAGCAATGTTCAAGTGTGCACATCTGTCTATTTATCTATCTTTCCGCCTGTCTATCTATCTATCTATCTATCTATCTATCTATCTATCTATCTATCTATCTATCTATCTATCTATCTATCTGTGTCTGTCTGCCTATCTGTCTGTCTATCTATCTATCTATCTATCTATCTATCTATCTATCTATCTATCTATCTATCTATCTGTCTGTGTCTGTCTGCCTATCTGTCTGTCTATCTATCGATATATATATATATATATATATATCTCTCTATCTGTCTGTCTACCTGTCTGTCTGTCTATCTATTTGTCTATCTGTCCGCCTGTTTGTCTGTCTGTCTATCTATCCGTCTGTCTGTCTATCTATCTATTTGTCTATCTGTCCGCCTGTTTGTCTGTCTATCTATCTGTCTGTCTGACTATCTGTCTGTCTGTCTATTTATCTATCTGTCCGCCTGTTTGTCTGTCTATCTATCTGTCTATCTATCTGACTGTCTGACTATCTGTCTGTCTGTCCACAGAGCTGAGTGTAAAGAAGCGCTGATGCTTATCTCATTACCCTGTATATATTTAAAAAAATTCGTTTCGTTTCGTTTCTGTCTGTCTATTTGTCTGTGCATCTTAGTACTTCACTTGAGAGAACGAGAGAGGGAGGGAGACAGACAGACAGACAGAGAGACAGAGAGTGAGTGAGGGATAGAACAAAGAAACACAGACAGAGAGTGAGAGTGAGTGAGGGAGAGGGACAAGAGACACAGACAGACAGACAGACAGATAGAGAAAGAGGTATACACATGTGAATTCATACCGCTAGTGAAGACACTCCGAGACAGCAAGCAGACGAGAACGCCAAGAGCCCTCATCTTTCCTTCGTCCACACAAGTTGTCTTTTCCTGGATACCAAAATGAAAATAGTAGTCTCCCTTTACCAGACACTTTTTTTTTTTTAAGTGGTCAAGAACTCTTTTTGTGACAATCTAATAAAGCATAGAAATGAACCAGCAACTAAAATTGAATTTCTCCAGTCTTTTTCACAACCAATTTTTCTTTAAGCCGTAGATCAGTTTGTTAACCTCTATGAATAACGTTGGTTGCCATTAATTTTGCCACCCAAATCTGTCTCCAGTTTGGTTTTGTCTTCAACTTGATTCTTTTCAGACCATTTTCATTAGGGGAAGACGGGGTAAAAAGCGCATGGACGGGTAAGAAGCCCACCCCAATTATCTCATGAAATAAAGAAAATGTCAGTCAAATTTGCCCATGAGACGAATGCTAGACATTAACGCTC
>CM065696.1:32700838-32708338 GCA_017654935.2 Phymorhynchus buccinoides
GTTTCCAGTTAGTTGTGTACGAAACAAACAAATAATATTTCTGCCCCGACCAAGAACTGACCTATTTATGTCATCATTAAAATATTCGGGAGGTAAAATGTGGAGTGATATTCCTGAAAGCATGAAAACTAAAAGTACAGTAGGGGAAGACGGGGTAAAAAGCGCATGGGCGGGAAAGAAGCCCACCCCAATTATCTCATGAAATAAAGAAAATTTCAGTCAAATTTGCCTATGGGACGAATGCTAGACATTAACGCTCGTCTCATGGGCAAAATGAGACTGAAATTTGCTTCTTACCCACCCATGCGCTTTTTACCCCGTCTTCCCCTATCATCTATTTGAAAGATTGTAAATGTTCCATTTTGTGTTTATATAATTATGGTTTGTACATAAAGAGACCTTATCATGTCTGGAATTATCTTATTGCATATTACTGTTGCTCATAGCTTTACATCCTTAATTATCATTGACATGTGGCATGAGTGAAGACTGAGGGCTATAGGGCCACCATGCTGCATGTATCATGCTCTATTTGTGCTAGTTGGACTAGAAATAAGTTTGCTCATTTCCTTTTTTGTTGTTTGTTTGTCTCTCAGTTTGTTTGCGACGACGAAAATGGTGTTTTACGTCCTCTTGGTCTGAATCAGACACATATGGGACATTTGTAAATACAAATATGGTGGGAACAATACTGGAGGCAATGCCCGGAGGCAGTACGAAACCAGTAAAGTTCCGATTTTTTTTATTAATGCAGATAGCTGTAGCGGTAACCACGCCTCGGGTAAACCTCATCGGCTATGGCACCGCTACAAGTAATTGAAGAACTGACCTATGGCTATTCGGTTTGTTTGCTTGTTTTATTTTATTTTGCATACGCCTTGTGTTAAGTGTGTGGAAGGCTTGCTGAAGTGTGTGTGCTCTTGTTATATGAAAAGATGCATTATTTATGTATATGTGATTTCTTGTAATGTTTGATTGCTTTGTACATTTGTTAACTTGTTTTGTCGAGGACATTTTAGTATTTGTATTAGGTTTTGTCGAGGACATGAGAGAGAGTTCAAATAATTATAAGCTTGGATTATCAATGCTTCAGTTCGAATGATTATTTTCCTGTCGAGGGTCAGTTTTGTGTCAGTGCTTTCTTTCCTTTTTTTTTCGTTGATCTTTCTTTCTTCCTTCCTTCCCTTTCGCCCCTGCTGATAGGTTTAATGGTTAATGGCTTTTCTTTTGTCTCTCTGTCTCTTCATTTTGTCTATCTCCCTGTCTTTTGAGTATTCTCATTCTAATTATATTGAATGAATGCTTAGCCTCTCTCCCTCTCTCCCTCTCTCTCTCTCTCTCTCTCTCTCTCTCTCTCTCTCTCTCTCTCTCTCTCTCTCTCTCTCTCTCTCTCTCTCTCTCTCTCTCTCTCTCTCTCTCTCTCTCTCTCTCTCTCTCTCTCTCTCTCTCTCTCTCTCTCTCTCTCTCTCTCTCTCTCTCTCTGCCTCTCTCTCTCTCTCTCTCTCTCTCTCGCTCTCTCTCTCTCTCTCTCTCTCTCTGCCTCTCTCTCTCTGCGTGTGTGTGTGTGTGTGTGTGTGTGTGTGTGTGTGTGTGTGTGTGTGTGTGTGTGTGTGTGTGTGTGTGTGTGTGAATGAGAGCGAGAATGAGAGAGAGAGAGAGAGAGAGAGAGAGAGAGAGAGAGAGACAGACACAGAGAGAGAGAGAGAGAGAGAGAGAGAGAGAGAGAGAGAGAGAGAGAGAGAGAGAGAGAGAGAGAGAGAGAGAGAGAGAGAGAGAGAGAGAGAGAGACGGCGGGAGGGGGTGGGGGTAAAAGCAGATACAAACTTTGCAATTCAAGGGAATTAATTTCGATATTTGACCATCCATGAGCACATGAATTAGTTCCCCTGTCGTACTGGGGGACTTACCATTCAGACGTTTAAAATGTCCTAGATTATTTAACACTTATATTTCTCTATTGGAAAACGTCAGGTTTCAAGATCATGATCATTATGATTATCTAAAGCGTTACATCTACAGGGGTAACGCTCGTTACAACAGATCTTAAACATATTTATGAAGTGGTAACGACACTCGTTACAGCCCCCTACTTAATAGACAATGAAAGGATAGATTATCATCCATTCATTTTACATCACGGATAATATATACTGTAGCGGTACCATAGCCGATGAGGTTTTACCGAGGCGTGGTTACCGCTACACATATCTGTATTTTTAAAAATCGGGACTTTGCTGGTGTTGCACTGCCTCCGGGCATTCTCCCCAGTAATGTTCCCACCATCTTTGTATTTACAAATGTCCCATATGTGTCTATGACCGAGAGGACGTAAAACACCATTTTTTCCTTCCTCCTATCATCTTCTTCTTAGATGATAACTCATCAGACCTGGTATTGCAGTACCTCCAGGATCTGCTCAGAGCATTGAATGATGGTTCGTCCCATATGTGCTGTTTTGCAGCCGAGTGGACGTAAAACCTAACTTTCATTCATTCATCGTCTTCTTCTCTTTTCTAGGCCATATGGCCATAATGGGTGAGGTATGTCTGTGTCCGGTTTTCAGTGTTCACTGTTCTCCCCGCTGCGTTCAGCCGACACATTCCGATTTCGGAGGAGCTCAAAGGAGAACATTAGTTGGAAGACTTTTTGAAGAAAAGAAAGAAAGGCAGGAGAATGGGCCAATAAGGCAGAAAGATTGTGGGTGACCGAGAGCCAAGTGAAAAGGCAGTGTCAAAGAGAGTGACAGAACTTCCAGAAAGTGGGGAACTATTTGTACAAAAGACTCCGCGGACAGCGTTCGTTAGGCCTACGTGCCGATTTTTACCAATATTTATGAAAGGGTAACACGAAAATGCTACTAAGGGAAGGGGGGGGGGGGGGGGATTTAAGTAGGTCTACAGCATAGCCAAATTTTCTATGCGAAAATTTGAACGGACGTGCGTAAAATACAAGATAGCTTTTTTCTCTGCCTTTATTTATAGGGGAAGACGGGGTAAAAAGCGCATGGGCGGGTAAGAAGCCCACCCCAATTATCTCATGAAATAAAGAAAATGTCAGTCACGTTTTGCCCATGAGACGAGCGTTAATGTCTAGTATTCGTCTCATGGGCAAATTTGACTGAAATTTTCTTTATTTCATGAGATAATTGGGGTGGGCTTCTTACCCGCCCATGCGCTTTTTACCCCGTCTTCCCCTATGCCCCACCTGAATTACTGGCCCTGATAGAACTGGACTCTGATATTAGGCTGATTTATCTCCCCGTGGGGTGGATACCACAGAAACCTAAGAATAGCCTAGGTGTGTATGTCGCTGGTGGATACCGGGGGGGTCTTTTTCGTACAAATAGTTCCCCCCACCTTCTGGAAGTTCTGTGCTTGTAACTTCCTCTAATATGTCACTCTCTTCGACTGTGTCTATTCCCTTTACTTTCTGTCATCTACTATCTTTCTGACTTATATTGGCGCATTCTAGATCTCCTGCCTTTTCCCCCATAAAAATCTTCCAAATATTTTCTCCCTTGAGCTCCTCCAAAATCGGAATATGTTCGCTGTACACAGCGGGGAGACCAGTGAAATCTGAAAACCGGATACATACGTACCTTACCCATTATGGCCATATGGTCTGGGAACGCAGAAGAAGAAGCCGAAAAAAGAAGGCTTATTTATTGTCGTGATCGGTGCAATATAGGCCTAACCATGAACTCCACAAATACAATGTCCTACCATTTTCATCCCGCCACCTCTTTGATACCTAGTGTGTGATGCAAAGGGCTTTTCGGACGATGATGATGATGATGATGATCAGGACGATGATGTTTGGCTTTGATCTTAGTTCGTGGCATCACAATGCAGTGGCTGAAATCTTCTACCATTTCAGCAACTTCCTGTTGTGTGGGACTAGCAACAACAACAAACACACAGACAGAGAGAGAGAGGGGGGGTGAGGGAGGGGAGAGAGAGGGAGGAAGGGAGAGAGAGGGGGGGGGGAGAGAGAGGGGGGGAGAGGAGAGAGAGAGGGGGGGAGAGAGAGAGAGAGAGAGAGAGGGAGGAGAGGAGAGAGAGGAGAGAGAGAGAGGGAGGAGGGGGAGAGAGAGAGGGAGAGAGAGAGAGAGAGAGAGAGAGAGAGAGAGAGAGAGAGAGAGAGAGAGAGAGATGGGGGGAGGCAAGAAAGAGACAGCGAGAAAAAAGGGATGCAATAGAAAGACAGAAACACATAACAGACATAACAGCAAAAGCGATTATCTGTGTGTGTGTGTGTGTGTGTGTGTGTGTGTGTGTGTGTGTGTGCGTGCGTGTGCGTGTGCGTGCGTGCGTGTGCGTGTGCGTGCGTGCGTGTGCGTGTGCGTGCGTGCGTGCGCGCGCTCGCGTATGAGCAACCCGAATTTCACAGAGACGCCTCTGTGACTATAATGTACCTAACCTAACCTAAATGTGTGTGTTGTACATGTATATGATTCAGAATACAGTCATAGGCTATGGGCCTACATGTCATACCATTTTTGGAATGTTTTTTCAAAACTCTGTAAATGATTGTTTTGACAATTGATAACAAAATGACTTTGGGTAAGGTTTGGTTTGGTAAGGAAACAGAATTTGTTGTGGCGAAATGGGCTAGAATGGGGGTGGGGGGGGGGGGGGGGGGGGTGAAATGGGGGTGGGGGGGAAAAGGGGAGGGGTAGAAGAAAATGGAGTTTGACGTCCTCTTGGTCTGAATCAGACACATATGGGACATTTGTAAATACAGATATATGGTGGGAACCAATACTGGAGGCAATGCCCGGAGGCAGTACGAAACCACTAAAGTCCCGATTTTGTATTAAAAGGGGAAGACGGGGTAAAAAGCGCATGGGCGGGTAAGAAGCCCACCCCAATTATCTCATGAAATAAAGAAAATTTCAGTCAAATTTGCCCATGAGACGAATGCTAGACATTAACGCTCGTCTCATGGGCAAATGAGACTGAAATTTGCTTCATTTCATGAGATAATTGGGGTGGGCTTCTTACCCGCCCATGCGCTTTTTACCCCGTCTTCCCCTACAGATAGGTGTAGCGGTAACCACGCCTCGCTGGTTAAAACCTGGCTCTGGCACCGCTACAAGTATTTCATGTGATAGTATAAGAGAAGGGGAGGGGTCATGAGAAGAATGTCGCTGGGAATAAAAGGTGGGGGAAAAGTAGAGAATATGTTGGGGGTGGGTGGGGTGGGGGTAATTTTATGGCTGATTTGCTGCGGACCTGACAGGCACGCGAAGCACGTGCGAGGGAAGGGAGATAACTTCATTAGGCCCAGCGTGATGTTCCTGTGTGTGCTACGTTCCGCTCATGTCTAGCTGTCATACACAGACGCGTGCGGTTGCTCGCTCTCTCTCTCTCTCTCTCTCTCTCTCTCTCTCTCTCTCTCTCTCTCTCTCTCTCTCTCTCTCATCTCTCATCTCTCTCGTCATTGATGTTTTTCCTTTTGTAACCCCTCCCCTCTGACATGGGCAGAAGGCCTGGATCAGTAAACTTTGTGAATTGTAAATGAATATATCTCTCGCGCTCCTAACCTTGAACTCCTCTCTACTCTCTCTCCACCCCCCACTCTCTCTCTCTTTCTCTCTCTCTCTCTCTCTTTTCGGTCTCTCTCTCTCTCTCCTCTCTCTCTCTCTCTGGCTCTCTCTCTCTGAAATCTTCTCAGAGAGACTCAGCAGACTCCCTGTTGTGTGGGCACTAAACAACAACAAATCTCTCGCTCTCTCTCTCTTTCTCCCTCTCCATCTCTCTCCCCCCCCCCTCGAGATCCTCTCTCTCTCCTCTCTCTTGTCGCTCCTCTAGAGAGAGAGAGAGGGTCTCGATCTCTCTAAACAGAGAGAGAGAGAGGGGGGAGAGGGAGAGAGAGAGAGAGAGGAGGAAGGGAGAAGGAGAGAGAGAGGGAGAGAGGGGGTTGAGGGGAGAGAGAGAGAGGAGAGAGAGAAAGAGAGAGATGGGGTGGGGGAGGCAAGAAAGAGACAGCGAGAAAAAAGGGATGCAATAGAAAGACAGAAACACATAACAGACATAACAGCAAAAGCGATTATGTGTGTGTGTGTGTGTGTGGTGTGTGTGTGTGTGTGTGTGTGTTTGTGTGTGTTTGTGTGTTTCTTCTCGGTTTCTCTCTCTCTCTCTCTCTCTCTCTCTCTCTCTCTCTCTCTCTCTCTCTCTCTCTCTCTCTCTCTCTCTCTCTCTCTCTCTCTCTCTCTCTCTCTCTCTCTACTCTCTCCTCTCTCTCTCTCTCCCCATCTCTCATCTATTAGGGGAAGACGGGGTAAAAAGCGCATGGGCGGGTAAGAAGCCCACCCCAATTATCTCATGAAATGAAGCAAATTTCAGTCTCATTTTGCCCATGAGACGAGCGTTAATGTCTAGCATTCGTCTCATGGGCAACTTTGACTGAAATTTTCTTTATTTCATGAGATAATTCGGGTGGGCTTCTTACCCGCCCATGCGCTTTTTACCCCGTCTTCCCCTATCACAGCATTTTTTTTATTTTATTGTATTGATTGGTCAGTAGGCCTAATAGTGAGTGGGAGAACGAGAGAGGATAGAAAACAGCTGTGCACTATTAATGAATACATTATGGCATGTACGGTAGGGCGGACAGTGTATTTCTCTATGTAGGCCTAGTGTGCGGTATGCACGAATGCGCGCGTGCGCGTGTGTGTACGTAGGCCATGTTTTCTCGTTACTGGTCTGTGTGGCAAACCCCAGCTGTTATCGTGTTGCTGCAGTGACATTTGGCTGGCAGACACTATGGCCATTACAACAAGGCATTGACCCCATTTCGTGCTGGCCCCTGGCGGCTATCACGTGCCGAGACACAGATGTAGTGTAAGTCACAGACTTCGATGATCTGACGGGAGGAGTGGGGTGGGTGGGTGGATGCCGTGTGCCTCCATACGGGGAGCTGGACGACCCCGTCCTCTCCACATTTTCATTCACATTTTATTATATTCCATTTCTTGTGGCCCCGGCTACCCCCCCCCAACCCCCCCCCACCCCACCCCCCCCCCCCCCCCTGTATTTCTTGGCTCCTTCTTCGGTTAATTTTGGATTTTTCTTTTTGTTTGGCCACCAAAAATAAAGCTTTATTTTATGAACCTTTTTTTAGCTAATAACCTTTTTTGTAATACTATCCATATCCCTAACCCTAGCCTTAAGGGGGGTAACCATCCCCCCACTATTAACCGCTACAACAGTACACCGCGATTTGTCACAGTTGTGGTTCGTTGAGTTTTTTTCTCTCTCTTATAGTGGTTTAGGGTTTAGGGTTAGGGCTAGGGTTAGGGTTAGGGCTAGTATTCCAAAAAGATAATTTGGTGAAAATGTAAGAAAGGCAATAACGGAAAAAATACAATTAATCGAGAAATGTAGGGGGTGGCACATCTTGACCTTTAACCGCTCAACAAACAACAATTATTAAACATTTGAGTCTCTCTCTCTCTCTCTCTCTCTCTCTCTCTCTCTCTCTCTGTCTCTCTCTCTC
>CM065696.1:32718338-32733950 GCA_017654935.2 Phymorhynchus buccinoides
GTGTGCGTGTGTGTGTGTTGTGTGCTCAGTGCGTGCGTGTATTTTGTGTGTGTGCACGGGCGTGTGTGCGCGCACGCGCGTATGTGTGTATGTGTGTTTTTAAAAAAAACTATGTGTGTGAACTGTCTTTTTGTATTGTTTTTAATGCCAGTCAAATATGAATGCCAGTCAAATATGAATGGGAGCCTGTATAGTGTTTGGTGGCCGCTTCACCAGGCTAGTTGAAAGTAACAAAACCTTGCTGCTTTTTTTCTCAATCCTTTAACTCATTATGCAATTCCAACCACGTGGACACAATTAGTTTCCCCCAAAAGTTTTCCCCTTTCCCCCTTTCCTTTGTAATACCTATTCATTGTCATTCGCACTACCAGAATGGAACTCCCTAGGCCTATATAATAGGCTCACCTATTGCTTTGGAACAAATATCAATGCATAGTGGGTTTTTTTACACACACACGTAAATATACTCTCTCTCTCTCTCTCACTCTCTCTCTCACTCCGTGCTCACTCCTCCCACGTCTCTCTCTCTCTCTCTCTCTCTCTCTCTCTCTCTCTCTCTCTTCTCTCTCTCTCTCTCTCTCTCATCTCTCCTCTCTCTCTCTCTCTTCTCTCCCTCTCTCTCTCCTCTTCCATCTCCCTCCCTCATCTCTTCTCCCTCCCTCCTCTCCCTCTCTCCTCTCTCTCTCCCTCTCTCTCTCTCTCTCTCTCTCTCTCTCTCCTCTCCTTCTCTCCGTCTCTCTCTCTCTCTCCCTCTCTCTCTCTCGTCCTCTCTCTCTCTCTCTCTCTTGAATGTTTAACAATGATCTTGCCCGTGCAATAACCCGAAAATGCTTGTGGGTGCTTATATCCAGTCACACATCAACTATGCCTCTACAATTTGGGATCTGGCAAGCGAGAAAAATTTAAAACCATTATGCAGTTTGTATAGACGTGCATTGAAATTGATCCTTCTGAAATCCTCTTCCCTTACACTTACTGATTATCAGCGTTTAGAAATTCTACCTCTAAAATGGAAGCTTGTGTACAACAAAGCAATTTTTATGTTTAGATTAATGTCCGATAATGCTCCTCCAACATTAAAAAATAAATTTGAAATTAACCTTGTCCGTAATGTTTTTAAAATAAAAAATACCTCTTCCAAGAGTTGACCTTTTTAAAATCTAGTCTTGTATATTCAGGGGGCTGCTTATGGAATGCTATTTCATCTTCCTTTAATGTGTACTCGGGCATTAATCTAATGTCTTTAAAAAAAAAGAGTACCATAAGTATCTTATGTTGAAACATACAAGCAATGTTGTTTAACCCCATTCTTAGTTTCAAATATGTTTCCACTTTTGATATGTTGACATGTATGCATATTATCTACTTTGTTATTATTAACAAGTTTTGTATTTACCTTATTTCATGTGTGTCCCCCCTCCCTCTCAGGCTCTCTCTCTCTCTCTCTCTCTCTCTCTCTCTTCTCTCCTGTCTCTCTCTCTCTCTCTCTCTCTCTCTCTCATCCCTCACTCACTCCTCCTCTCACTCCGATCTCTCGCTCTCTCTCATCTCTCTCTCTCTCTCTCTCCTCGGTCAATTGTCGTCCTCAATCTCAAAATCTCCTCTCTCTCTCTCTCTCTCTCTCAGTCAAATCGTGCCGTCCTCTCTAAATCTCTCCTCTCTCTCTCTCCTCTCTCTCTCTCTCTCTCTCTCTTCTCTCTTCTCTCTTCTATCGGTCTCTCCTCTCTCTCGTCTCCGCACACTCCTCTCTCCTTCCTTTTCTCTCTTCTCTCTCCTTTCCCCTGTGTGTGTGAGAGAGGGGGGGGGGGGGGGAGATTGACGGTTTTGTTGTCGCATCTATTTTTTTCTTCTTCATGGATAATTGGGTTCGATGATTATTTTTTGCATGCTTCTTTATTTTTGTGTTGAATATTATTGATTTTCTTGCATGTTTGTTTGAGGGCAAGATGTAAAAAAGCCCATTGTGTGCTTACTCTTTTTCCCTCAATAAAAAAGTTTCGTTCGTTCGTTCGTTTGTTCGTTCTCTTTCTCATCACGCGTGGCTTCGGTAGTAGTTTCAGTTCGTTTAATTTAGGCTACTTTGTGGTGTTTTTTTGTTTGTTTTGTTTTTATTGAACACCCAAGTGTAATCAAACTTGTGTTTACTGTAGAAACTTTTTTTACTGCCTTCCTGTCGACAGCTGAAACAGTTGGGAACCAGCTGATCACTGATCACTGCACCACACAGTGCGTTCAATAACACCACATAGTTTTTAATGCGCGATTTCTGAATATTTTTTATAACGTTTCACGTTGTTTAAGCAAATCTTTAATATTTCCAAACAACACATAATTATAACAGAAAGCAAAAGAGAGCATCAACAAGCTAGCGCTTATAGCGTGCTCCTGAAATATTTCATGAAAAATATTTGGTGAATGACAGACTGTGTAAGTACAATAATACATCATTCATACATGATAATTGAGCAAAAGAAAAGGCACACAAAGAAATAATAAAAAATAAATAACGTTTAAATAAACGTTTCACGTTGCTTAACCCTTTCACCACCAAAGTCGCATTTTAGCACCACAGTGATTTAACACCTATATCACTAACAAGGCATCAAATTGGGGTCTGTTATCCAAAGACCCTATTGTCTTAGTTTTGGGAAGTAAGGATAGACCTTTATTTTATATATGTCACAGAAGAATCCCCAATAGGCCTGCTGCAGATGGATTTTGTTCTCTACCCAGGTAATTTTAATGGAATTGCTTTGGGCTGAAATATGGCTGGAGGTGAAAGGGTTAATTAGGACAATACATCAAGTTAGTTAAGGATGGCCATCGAAAATGAGCCAGTGCATATATTTGTCAGCCAAATTCAAAGTTTTAGCCTATGCCTGTGCATAGATAGCATTACAAACACCAGAAAACAACAACTGTGTTTATTCAGTTTCGGCAGATATTTCGGACTATGTGTCCTTTGACGATACCTACCTTCTTACTATGCGAGAAAGAGTCACATCTAAAACGCATGCGCAATCATTAAAATTCACAGAAATAAAAATATCAGAAAACAAGCGCGGATTCGCAATCGTTTGTGACGTGCGACAATTTTGGACCGACCGACAGACCGACAAAGTGAGTTATAGGTTTGTGGCTTGTCCCACAAACAAAAATAACATCTTTAACCCTTTCGCCGCCAAAGTCGCATTTTAGCACCACAGTGATTCAACACCTATGTCACTAAAAGGCATCAGATTGGGGTCTATTATCCAAAGAACCCTATTGTCTAAGTTTTGGGGAGTAAGGATAGACCTTATTTTATATTATATGTCACAGAAGAATCCCCAATACTGCAGATGGATTTTGTTCTCTACCCAGGTAAATTCAATGGAAATGTTTGGCTGAAATATGGCTGGCGGTGAAAGGGTTAACAAGTGAACCGAATGGAATCAACAATACAAGGGCCCAGCATACGCTAAGGCTAAGTATTATACTTTTTTAATTCGTGTGCTCTCACGCCCGTACGCGCGCCGTGCACACAACTACACACGCACGCACAGG
The DNA here is from genome assembly GCA_017654935.2 of Phymorhynchus buccinoides. Taxonomy (NCBI): domain Eukaryota; kingdom Metazoa; phylum Mollusca; class Gastropoda; order Neogastropoda; family Raphitomidae; genus Phymorhynchus; species Phymorhynchus buccinoides. The sequence goes on from CM065696.1 coordinate 32,721,885, forward strand.
CGCAGGCGCACACCATCACGCAAGGAGAGAGAGAGAGAGAGAGAGAGAGAGAGAGAGAGAGAGAGAGAGAGAGAGAGAGAGAGAGAGAGAGAGAGAGAGAGAGAGAGGAGAGAGAGAGAGAGAGAGACAGAGAGAGAGAGAGAGAGAGAGAGAGAGAGAGAGAGGGAAAAATAATGGAAAGAACAAAAAAGGATAAAGAAGGAAGAAAGAAATGGAGACAGGGAGTCCTCTCTTTTTAATTGACAAGAGAGAACAGCCATTACCCATTAAAGTCAGAAAGCGTTATCCACACATCTTTTACGGTCGTTGTTCCCCAATGGAGAAATGGCAGGGCCTAATTTCAGTCCTTTTCTGTGTGTGGGGGTGTGGGTGTCACGATGTGTGTGCGCGTGCGTGCGTGCGTGCGTATATCTGTGTGTGTGTGTGTGTGTGTGTGTGTGTGTGTGTGTGTGTGTGTGTGTGTGTGTGTGTGTGTGTGTGTACACGCACGTGCGTGTGTGTCTGTGTGTGTGTGTGCCTTTCTCTCGGATCAGTGATTCTCCGTCGTCATTCACCCCTCTTTCAAGCCATGACTCACTGTCTGGGAATAGGCCCCATGGGCGGTGAGGGGGGAGAGGAGGAGAGAGAGAGAGAGAGAGAGAGAGAGAGAGAGAGAGAGAGAGAGAGAGATGGTAAAAATCTGTTCTTTAGGGAGTTAAGAAAAAAAGCAAGAAAGACTGTTTACGTTACTCACTGAAGTTCACGATATCTTCTCTCGAGAAAAACAACAAACTGAATATTATAATATTCAGTTATGACTGGTGCGTGCGTGTGGAGGAAGGGGGGATGGGGAGATGAAAATCATATTAATTATAGGTATGCAGTCTGCGTTTTAATTGTGTGAAAATACAATTTAAAATGCCTATTTTAAAACAAAAATGTGTTATTGTATTAAAGAAAAGAACATAACAACTGTACATGTATTCAAGAATAACAGCGGCGATCTTTGATTTTCCTCAAGTAGCTTCACTTTATTACTTCTTTTGGGGGGTATTTGTTTAGTATTTGGCATATTCTAGTCACAGACTTATCTCTGTGAAATTCGGGTTGCTCTCCCCCGGAGAGCGCGTCGCCGCAAGCGCAGCGCCTACCCTCTTCTTTTTTTTTTGGGGGGGGGGGGGGAGTGGACAGGGTGAATAGGGTGGGGGTGAGGCTATTGCCTTTTGTTTAAAAAAAAAAATCAAGGTCAGTTCAACAACTAATTTTTTTCCTTTCTCATTTTTGAAGTTGATGGTGTCCCATAGAAAACAGTACCCGTCTCGCAGTGACTAACTGTTACGCCCCATGGGGGGAACTATTGGGTGAAAACCGATCTTCTCTGGGGATTACTTCAATGACCGTAGAGTGCTTCTTGGCCCTAGGGTGGAAATTGAGAAAGGAGTAGGAAAGCAGAGCCGTTAAGCCGTTAATTCTGGAAGAGGATTCCCCCCGGTTGGTTGGTGACTCGGGTCACCCGACCTTGCATTACTTGCCTAAAAGTCTAGTTCCTTATTATTCCCACTACTGTGTAACCAAAGGATTAAGTTAAGAGACTGTTGGGGCTAGTGAGAGACGGCTAGGACACCAGAGAGAGAGAGAGGGGGAGAGAGAGAGAGAGAGGGAGAGAGAGAGAGAGAGAGAGAGAGAGAGAGGAGAGAGAGAGATGGAGAGAGACTGGACACAACTGGACAAGTTTAATGTCATCAGCCAGAATACAGGTCCTAAGGCCAAAAACAAATTGTCTGTTTGAAAAGTAGGTACTAGGCTTTTCTTTTCTTTTTTGTCCGTCACCACAGGTGATCGGACTTTGCGATGGGCTGGTTTGTATTTTTTGTTGTTTGTTTGTTTTCCTGTCTGTCCCAAGGATATCTTCCGAACGAGTTGGCAGAATCGCTTCACATTTTGTGTGGAGGTGTGCCTCCTTAATAGGAAGAGATCCGCGCAAACCAGTTTGCCGTCGTGACCTTGACCTTGTTTCTTTCTTTTTAAAAAAATCTTGTGTTCGGTCCATGTGTGTGAATATATTTTTATATATTTAATAAAACAAAACAGTGTATACTTTTGCACTTATGATGTTTTATGTTTCTGTTTGCTCGCTTGCTTTCGGTGTTTGTTTTTTCTTTCTCCCATTCATTTCTGTGTTTGTTTTTTCTTTTTTTCCCATCTCCCAAAAAACAAAGTTTAGGGTCGGCAGCCAAAAACTAGGGTAGGTAGGGAAACAGGAAACCAACATTTTTTGTTGTTGTTGCCTAATGGCATGGAGGCAATGCTCTCCGCATTCATCAAAACAAAGTTAAGGGTCGGCAGCCCAAAGCTAGGGTAGGTAGGGAAACAGGAAACCAACATTTTTTGTTGTTGTTGCCTAATGGCATGGAGGCAATGCTCTCCCATTCATCAAAACAAAGGTTTAGGGTCGGCAGCCCAAAGCTAGGGTAGGTAGGGAAACAGGAAACCAACATTTGTTGTTGTTGCCTAATGGCATGGAGGCAATGCTCTCCCATTCATCAAAACAAAGGTTAGGGTCGGCAGCCCAAAGCTAGGGTAGGTAGGGAAACAGGAAACCAACATTTGTTGTTGTTGTTGCCTAATGGCATGGAGGCAATGCTCTCCCATTCATCAAAACAAAGGTTTAGGGTCGGCAGCCCAAAGCTAGGGTAGGTAGGGAAACAGGAAACCAACATTTTTTGTTGTTGTTGCCTAATGGCATGGAGGCAATGCTCTCCCATTCATCAAAACAAAGGTTAGGGTCGGCAGCCCAAAGCTAGGGTAGGTAGGGAAACAGGAAACCAACATTTTTGTTGTTGTTGCCTAATGGCATGGAGGCAATGCTCTCCAATTCATCAAAACAAAGTTAAGGGTCGGCAGCCCAAAGCTAGGGTAGGTAGGGAAACAGGAAACCAACATTTTTTGTTGTTTTTGCCTAATGGCATGGAGGCACAATGCTTCTTCCCATTCATCAAAACAAAGGTTAGGGTCGGCAGCCAAAAGCTAGGGTAGGTAGGGAAACAGGAAACCAACATTTGTTGTTGTTGCCTAATGGCATGGAGACAATGCAAGGGTTACCTTAGCATGAAATTCACAACAAAGCAAAAGAATAATCAACAATAAACTTTAAAGACAACAACAAGGGGGGGGGGGGGGGGGGGGGACAAGAACAACAGAAAAACAAAACCATAATCATCATAAATTCTTTCTTTTTCTTTCTTTATCACATTTTTTTTTCCTTTCTTTTTTCCTTGTTTTACATTTTTTTTTTACCGTCATGTCTCTATCCTTAGAGAGAGAGAAGGTAGAGAGAGAGAGAGGGTGAGAGAGAGAGATAGAAGAAGAGAGAGAGAGAGAGAAAGAAACGAATACGAATGTTTAATGAGGGTAAACGGATATGCTCAAGCTTCTTTACACTATGCCCTCGAGGGGAAAAAGAAAAGCAAAATAACAAGAAAGGGAAAACAAAAGAAAATAAAAAATGCATAAAAAGAATAAAAAATAACAACAGGCATGTTCACAGTAAATTGAAGAACCTGCGAACAAATTCAAGCTCAAACTAACAGCTCGTTCACGTACTCGCACACACACAAAACATACAACATATCCTAGAACTATACCAAAACATGCATACCGAGTCTCTTGTGGTGTGTACGAACACACATGTGCAAATACGCTCAGAGAGAGAGAGAGAGAAGAGAGAGAGAGAGAGAGAGAGAGAGAGGAGAGAGAGACAGGACGGAGACAGAGAGAGAGAGAGCAGAGGGGGTGGGGGGGGGTTGGGGGGGGGGGGTGGGGGGGTCAGCATGCAGTCAAGCATACAGACAGGAGACAGGCAGAGAAAAGATAACATCAGAGAGAGGATGAAGAGTAAACAGGCCCGTGTTTGTAAAATAATCGAAGATCACGAAGTTTGAAGTGAGGGGTTCAAACAGCCAGTACGCCCAACTGCCTCTGTCCTGCTCCGTAATACATAGTCCTATCTGCTGTCATTCTGTCAATCTCTCTCAAAAAAATCTCTCAAAGTCTTCTCTCTCTTCCTCTCTCTCTCTCTCTCTCATCTCTCGTCTCTCTCTTCTCATCTCTGTCTCTCTCTCTCGCTCCTCTCTCTCTCTCTCGTCTCTCTCTCTCTCCGCTCTTCTCTCCTCATCTCTCTCTCTCTCTCTCTCTCTCTCTCTCTCCTTCTCTCTTCTCTCTCTCTAAAGCTTTTTTTTTTTTTTCTCTCTCTCTCTTCTCTCTCTCTCCTCTCTCTCTCTCTCTCTCTCTCTCTCTCTCTCTCTCTCTTCTCTCTCGTCTCTCTCTCTCACTCTTCTCTTTCTGCTCTATCTCTATAAATCCTCTCCATCTCTCCGTGCCCCCTGCATCTGACATCCTCGAGCTCATTCTCAGTGGTCGCTCGTCTCGAACACATCTCAATGATCTCAACATTCGGTTGTCTCTCTCTTCCTCTCTCTCTCTCGTCTCTCTCTTCTCTCTCTCTCAGTCTCTCTCTCGCTCCTCTCTCTCTCTCTCTCCCTTCTCTCTCTACTCTCTCTCTCTCTCCTCTCTCTCTCTCTCTCTCATCTCTCTCCTCTCTCTCTCTCTCCTCTCTCTGAGCTCCATACACTCTCATCATCGTCTCTTCTCTCGCTCTGCTACAGAGATCTTTTCTCTCTCACTCTCGGTCCTCCCTACTTCCGACCTCTGCGCCCTCTCTCATCCATCTCACTCTCTTTGCAACCCCATCTCCAGGTCTCTTCTCTCTCTCTCTCTCCCTCGTCATGCATCTTTTCCTCCGCTCCATCTCTCTCATCATCCTCTCTTTCCTCCTCCCATCCGACTCACTCGTCCTCTGCTCCTGTCCTTTCCTCTCCACCCCCCTCATGGAAACGATCTCAAAGAGGCTCTCTCTCCTCTCCTTCTGATCCTTCTCTCGCTTCTCTCCCTCCCTCCTCAGGTAAACCCTCCTCCCAGTCGTCTCAGTCTCCTCTTGTCCCCAAATCCTCGCTTCTCTTCTCCTCCCCACCTACTTCTCTCCTCCGCTCTATCTTTCACTCTCTCTCCTTCCCCGCAATTCTGTCTCCTCTCCCGTCCCGCCTCTCTCTCTCCCTCCCAATCGGTCTCTCCATCTCAGTGCCGTCATGCTCTCTCGCCTCTCCTCACCTGCTCTCTTCGTATTCCACCCCCCTGCCTCTCGCGAATCTCACTCATAGTCCTCCTCTCTTTTCCTGTCTCCACCCCCCACCTCTGTTCTATCCCTCCCTCTCTCGATCCTCTCTCCAACAATTTCCTCACCTCTCTCTCAGTCAGACTCTCCATCTCTCTCTCCATTCTTCTCGTCTCCCTCCTCACTCAACTAAACAAATCTCTCAATCGCTCTTCTCCCCCTCCTCTCCTCTCACTCCCCGTCCCCTTTCTCCTTCTCGTCTCTCTCTCATCTCCTCTCGTGGGGCTCCTCCTCATTCTCTCTCGCTTGTGCTCTCCTTCTCTCTCTTCCTCTTCTCTCTCTCCTCTCCTCTCTCTCCTCTCTCCCTCTCTCTCTCTCTCTCTCTCTCATCTCTCCTCACTCTCTCTCTCCAATCTCTCCCCTCTCTCTCATCTCTCTCCTCACTCTCTCGCTCCTCTCTCTCCATTACTAATCTCTTCCTCTCTCTCTCCCTCTGCCTCTTCTCTCTCTCTCTCCTCTAGATCTTCTCATCTCTCTCTCTCCTCTCTCTCTCTCTTCATCTCTGCTCTCTCCGTCCTCTCTCTCTTCCCTCTCCCTCTCTCTTTACCTCTCTGGATTCTCCACTCTCTCTCTCCTCTTTCCTCCCCTCTCCCTCTCTCTCTCTGGGAGAGGGCTCTGCTCTCTCCTCCCCCCCTCTATCTCTCTCCTAGCTCTCTCATCTCTCCTCAGCCTCTCTCTCTCCTCTCTATCTCCATCAGAGTCCTCGTTCATCTCTCTCTCCCTCTCTCTGTCACAATCTCCTTCCTTTTCTCCACGTCTCTCCTCTCCGCTCTCACTCTCAAAAATCCTTCCTCTCTTCCTCTCCTCCTCTCTCCTCTCATATACCTCACTCTCTCTCTCCCTCGGGTCTCTCTCTTCTCTCTCACTCTCTCTCTCTCTCGGTTGTTAGTAAGGGACGACATGTGTGCACAATTCATAGGGGATATTTTGGAAATTTTTATTCTTCTTTTGGCTGATGATGTTGTTTTGATGTCTGAAACTGTTGTAGGACTTCAAGTACAATTAAATAGCTTATGTAATGCAGCTAACTCACTTCAGTTGAAAGTAAATAAGTCTAAAAGCAATATTATTGTGTTTCGAAAAGGGGGGTATTTAGGGGCTAGGGAAAAGTGGACTTATGGAGGAGTAGTTATGCCTGTCGTTAATGTTTATAAGTATTTAGGAATATATTTTTCAACAAAACTTAGTTTTAATGTAACATGTAGAGATTTGGCAAGTAGAGCTAAACGAGCATTGCTATGTATCATGCAGAAATTATCAAAGCTTGAGAATAAATTCCTTGCATTATTTTTAAATTGTTTGACTCACAAGTTCAACCTGTTGCTCTGTATGGGGCTGAAATATGGGGGCTTTATAACTCTGCAGTTCAGTGTGAAAAAGTACACTTATTTGCTTTTTCTCCCTTTAAGTTTTTAGGTGTAACTATGCAAACCCCGAATGACCTACTTTATGGTGAAACTAACCGATACCCTATAACTGTTAATTCTGCTTGTAAATGTTTTTCTTATTGGTTTAAAATTCTTAGAATGGAAGATTCAAGACTTCCAAAGAAGGCATATAATATGTTGTACATTTTAGATATGAGAGGTAAAATTAATTGGGTGTCTAAAGTGAAATGTAAAGGAACAAAAGCTTTTAGAACTATGATTTGGTTATGTTTGGCATAATCAAGGGGTTCAATATGAACTAGGATTTGGTTATGTTTGGCTTAATCAAGGGGTAGAAGATAGTCAACAGTTTTAAGTGTGTGCTACGTGCTAGGAAATGATTGATTGTCAGTGGCAGGAATAAAGTCTAGTTATATATGGCCGAATTGATGATAGTAATATATTTGACTTGTTTAGGCAAATTAATGTGAATCATTGTGTTCCGACTTACTTATCTATGAATATTGACAAACATTTAAATTTATTATGACTAGATTCAGATTTGGAGTTTCTGACCTACTGATACATTACTACCGTTATAGACGTCATGTTGAGAGAGACCTTATTTGTCCATTATGTAAATGTGCCTCAGAAAATGAAATTCATTTTGTTTTTTCTTGTCCTGTATTGAGTGATCTCAGGTTTCAGTTAATACCTCGGAAGTATTACAGCCAACCGTCTTTATTTAGATTAGGAATGTTAATGTCGTCAACCAATGAACTTGTTGTACTCGAAGTTTCATAAATGTATTGCTGCTTTGTTATGATTTTCTATTCTTGAATAAATTAAGGTTTAAACCAACCAATGAACAAGTTGTTAAAATGTTTGCAGTATATTTGTATAAAGCCTTTAAAATCAGGTCTACCTTATGCAGTTAGAGGTTGATGATTCCCACATGTTATGCTTATGTTTTGCTTTGTGTGTACTTATTATTTATTATGTCTGATTATGACTGACTATGTTATATTGTATCACCCCCACATGAGGGGCTATGGCCTTGATTGATTAATATCCGTCCGTATCTCTCTCTCCGTATCTCTCTCTCTCTCTCTCTCTTTCTCTTCTCTCTCTCTCTCTCTCTCTCTCGCCTCTCTCTCTCTCTCTTCTCTCTCTCTCTCTCTCTCTCTCTCTCTCTCTCTCTCTGTCTTTCTTTCTCTCACTCCTCACGTTAACGAAGAGCAGGATATCTACTTCCGTCTCCCCCCTGTCTCTCTCTTCTTCCCCCTATCTCTCTCACGCCTCTATTCTCACTCTCTATCTTCATCTCGTCCGTCTGTCTCTATATCTCTTTCTCTTTCTGGTCGCATCCCTCCTCTCTTACCCCTGCTCGGTCCTGCTCTGCCCTCTCTCTCCTCTCATCTCGTGGCTCGTCTCCTCTCTCTCTCTCGATCTCATCTCTCCATCTCGGGGAATCTTCTCTCTCTTCCATCCTCTCTCTCTCTCCATCTCTCTCAGTCTCTCTCTCTCCCTCCTCTCTCCCTCATCTCTGCCTCCTCTCTCTCTCTCGTCTCTCAAGCTCTTGCTCCGTCTCCCTCTCTCACACTCTTCTCCTCTCTCTCTCCTCTCGGATATCTCTCTCTCTCTAACAGTCTCATGCTATTGAGCTCATCAAAGTGCAGAGTTTAAAGATTAAGGAGGGTCCGACACTTTTGTCTCGGTTGGTTTGAGATCAATGTCAACACAAGTGCCATATCCGACTCCCAATTTGTCTCTTCACTCCTACGTCAGTATCTCGGATCATCCCTACTGGCATTTTTGTAGTTAAAAAAGATACAGATTCTGGGTGTCTGGCTTTTTTAGTCATACAACTAACCCCCACCCCTTCCCCCACCCCCCCCCTCCCCCCCCGCCCCCCCCACCCCCCCCCCCCCCGCCCCCCCTGCCCACCCCCCCCCCCCAACACCCCCCAAACCAACCCAACGCGCCCGCCATCCACCACGCGTACCCCCCCACCCCCCCCCCACCCCCCCAAAGCCCCCCCCTCCCCCCCTGTCATTACACCCCCATCTCTACACCATCCAATCCCCACCTACATCCCGCCCCCCCCCTCTACGCCGCCCTCCCCCGCCCAGTCACCCTCCCTCACAACCCCCCCCCCCAGCCCCCCCACCCCTTATCTATTCTACACACCTAACCCCCCCCCCCCCCGCCTGCCCACCCCCCCCTCCCCCGCCCCCTTAGAGTCGTCCCCTAAGAGAGGCTCCTCCCCCTCCGCTGCAAAAGAAATTGTACAAAGCCCCCTTGTCCTTTATTACTTTTCCCTTCGAACCTCCCCGTTTCTCTTCCCCCCCCCAATCCATTATCCCCCCGATTCTTTTGATCGCCTACTGTTTGTTTTTATTGAGTGATGCAACTTTCCTTGGGTGTATTTTCCTATGTTGCCCCCCCCCCCCCCCCCCCCCCCCCCCCCCCCCCCCCTGTCCCCCCAACCCCCCCCCCCTCCCCCCCCCCGCTCTACCCTTCCCCCCCCACCCGCCACCTCCATTACCCCCATAGTCACCATCCGCATTTCCCCCCCCCCCAGATCCCTATCCCCCCCCCCAGCCCCCCCCCCCCCCCTGTGCAGCTCCCCGCCCCCCCCTCCACGCCACCCCCCCCACCCGCCCCCCCCCCCCCCCCCCGCCCCGCCCCCCCCCCCCCCCCCCCCCCCCCCCCCCCCCCCCCCCCCCCTCCCGCCACCGACAACAAGCGACCACCAACACAAACACGACACTCACATACGTCACACTGAACCACGAACACAACCCCTCACAATTTTCAACGTTGAAAATAATAAAAATTCACAGAGAAGCAACATAACATTCTGTGCCATTTTGGTTAAAGGGATAAAAAGGGTTGCTTCAGAGAGTCTTTGAAATTGCCTAGAAACTTGAAAGAACAGGCTTTATTTTTCAGACTGAGGGTTCTAAGTATTGAGGGGGAGGTGTGTGTGTGTGTGGGGGGGGGGGTGATTAAAGCACATGTTGCCAAATCTGTTTGTCTGGATGTCTGTAGCTGTTTGTTGATGGTAGAGGTCTGTTAGGGGGGCTACCCTGACGGATGAGTTTTTGCAAGGAACTCACGTCAGACCAGCATGAAAACACACCTGTCTTTATGTTATCTCGACGTGTGTTCTTGTAAGACTCCGTCCGAGTCCACCTTTAAGAGATTTATCAGGGTGTCGTTGAGGAATCATCTCTTCGTCACACATGGTCTTTTCTCTAAGGTTAGCATTGCTAAGTTGTAGTATTAGATACCAACCATCTAAACCTTGTTCTTTTTTTTAGTGGATACATATTAGCTTTACTGGGTGCTTTAAATATTGAATTGAATGTGAATCATATTTTCGCGCTTTTAATTTTTTATTTTTTTTGCTTTTCCGATCACCAGTAATAAGTAATCTGTGTGTGTGTGGTCCCAAATGTTTGTCCGTGTCGTGTGTGTGTTGTGTGTTTGTGTGTGTCTGTGCTGGTTGTTGTGTGGTGTGTGGTGTCGTGTGTGTGGTGTGTGTGTGTGTGTATGGTCTGTGTCTGTGTCTGTGTGTGTGTTGTTGTGTGTGTGCCTGTGTGTCCAAGACTGTCCGTTTCCACTGCCAGTCTCCTTCTTGTGCCTTGAGATCAATGTTGAACAGAATTGTTTTCTTCATTTATTTGATCTTTGTCTCCTAGAATTAAAAAAAAGGAGATGATGAAAACAACACCCATTTCCTATCTAAGTATAGAATCCTCTCTCTCTCTCTCTCCCCTTTCGAATCCATGCTCGTCTTATCATCTCTCGTCGTCTCATCTCCTCCTCTCATCTCCTCTCTCTACTTCACACCTCTAATCTACGCTCGCGCCATCCTCTTCGTAATCGGTCTCTCCTCTCTCAGCTCTATCATTTCATTCCACATTCCTCTCATCATTCTACCTTTCTCCTCTTCTCCTCCTCTCTACCTCCTTCACCTAACTGCCTCTCATCTCTTCCTCTCCTCTACTACTACTCCTCTCCGTCCAGTCTCCATCTCTCTCCTCTCTCTCTCATCGGCTCCTCTCTCGTCTCTCTCTCTCTCTCATCAGTGGTCTCTCTCAGATCCTCTCTTCGTCTCTCCCACTGCTCAGTCTCCCAAAGACTGGTCTCTCTCTCATCGGGACTCTCATCGACTCCCACTCCTCTCTCGGATGGCCTCGTCTCACTCACACATCACCATCACAAAAAAAAAAAACAGTCCACGTCTCCTTCTCTCCCTCTCATCTCTCCCCCCATCTGCTTTCCAATCACGTACTTCCTTCTAATCCCACCCTCTTTCTCTCACTCTCTCTCTCCTCTCTCTTCATGGTCTCTCTCTCTCCCTCTCTCTTTCTCTCTCTGCATCTTCATGCTTTGTCTCTCTCGCTCTCTCTCTAATTTTTTTACTCCCTCTCTCTCTCTCTCTCTCCTCCTTGGTCTCATCTCTCTGTCTCTCCCTCTCCTTTCACATCCTCTCTCTCTGAGGGCTCCCTCTAAACAATCCTGGATAGTGCTCTCTTCTCTCCCTCCCATAAAAAATCCCTCTCTCTCTTCGTTCGTTCGTCTCCATCTCCACTCTCTCTCTATCTCTCTCTATCTCTCTCTCTCTCTGTTTCTCTCCTCTCTCTCTCTCTCCCTCCTCTCGGTCGTCTCTTAGGCTCCTACTCTGTCCGTCTTATCCTCTCTTCCTTCTCCTTCTCTCTCTCTCATTCCATGATGGGTGTTCTCTGGTATGCTTTCACTCTCGGTGGGCAGCAGTGGGGGCATGTCTAACCTGATAATGATGATAACCCCCACTCCACTTGTCCATGGAATGTCACTTTTCTTTCCCCGTTCTGACAAACGCTATCGACAGTTATGGCTACCAGTCACGCCTCCACTGAAACACACTGATAATACTTTGCTGTTAAAAAGTTTCAAGATTCAACCACAGACAGATGCACATGCGCGCGCACACGGACACACACAGACACACATTCTACCACACCAACACACACACACACACACGCGCGCGCACGTACGCACACAACGCACCATCATACACACTCGCATCTCTGACTCTCATCGGCCACACAAGACCTCTCATCTCTCTCATCATCTCTCTCTCTCTCGTCTCTCCTCCTCTCATCACTTCATCCATCTCTATCCTCGTCAATCATCTATCTCCTCTCTCTCTCATCCTCATACTCAAATTCTCTCTCTCCGTCTCTCTCTCTCTCTGTGACTCACTCACTTAAATTTCATACACCCAAAAGCCCTAGGCTCAAGTACTATTCTTCAAAGATGGTGTAGTATAATGGTGAGACGATTGGCAATCTTGTATTTTAAATAATAAATAATAATAATAATATAATAATAATATAATAATAATGACGAATATTTATATAGCGCGATACCCCTTAGTGGGCTCATCGCGCTTTACAAAGTCATCACAAAAGTATTGGGGGGAAATAAATACACAAA
>CM065696.1:32734450-32771950 GCA_017654935.2 Phymorhynchus buccinoides
TCTCAAGTGGTTTTGGCTGTTTATCAAACACATGGTCGGAGACCTCGTGTGATAAACAGCAAGGCTCAAGAGATAGGATAAAAGCAATATTCCATTCCAAAGTCCCAATAACGGATATATACCGATATTTTACCTCTTTCAGATGATAATCAAACGCGCAACGAAGAAGCGAGACGGCCATGCATGCATATCTAAAATAATACTAACCACTTCACCTAAGCAAGAAAATCCCACTCATCCACAAATAAGATAGCTACGCTCAAGTTTAGCAAAAGCTCGTGAGCCCCTATTTTGATCTTGCCACATTGATACATTATGAAAATAAAATGAATTATTAATCAGAAACATTGAACCTATTATGCAATTGCTAGTGTAAGAAAATAGCACTTTACTAATGCACATTATTCGCTTTTGCCCACTGCAACTAACAGGCCATCAGTTATTGTCATTTCAGCTAATGAGCGAACTTTCAATGATGACGTACTTTCAATGATTGCGCAAGTTCACTAAGATGACGTTTTTTGGTGTCCTGCTCAGAAGGCGCTAATTGCAGTGACACTAACTTGAGTATGTGGTCAGTTTCTAGCTGTCAGCCGCTATTTTTATCATTTGCAATTTCACTAAGTAATACTTACTCTTCACAATATTTTTTTTCAAAGTAAAATGTTCATCATAAACAACTTTTTCCATTTATAGGGTTAAGGCATAGGGTTAGGAGAATCTTTGGGCTTTTTGTTTTACTAAGCATCACATGATGCAAAAAAAGAAAATATGGTTTGAGTACTGCAGACAGTCGCATGCGAGTGTTGATGTGTGAGAGTGATAATGATAAATCAAGATAAATAACTGTGACGTCAAGCTTCTAATAGCAACGGTGTATTCTTACAAGCGTTTACACTAAGCCTATGCCACGCCTACATATAATCATATAATATAGTTCAGACATATTGTTTTAATATTCCACAATCCCTCTACCTAGGCCTCTTCGCACTAACTTGCCAAGATCGGTATATAGTTCGCATATTAGCACAACAATCATGGTCTAACCACCCCGGTCACTAAAAAAAAGCATCAAATCAGGTCCTGTTATCTGAAGACCAACATTTTCTTAGTTTTGGGAGGTAAGGATAACTCCAATGTTATGCATGTCACACGAGGAAATCACAATATTGCAGAATAAATTGTTGTTGTGTGCCGCCTCAAGCCACAAACCTTATAACCTCACTTGCTCGGGTTGGTTCTGATCTGTACGGTCCCAATGTGTCCCACATTTTGACAAAATGTCGCACACTTCAAACTCGAGCGCTAAACTTCAAAATTAATTGAGGCTGCTCTTTAAAATGATGTATATTAAAAGCGTAAACAAAATAATAAACATTACGTAATACAGACACTACAACAGACACGAACGACGATTATGCGGTTGCTTCTTTGCGATTAGTATAAGTAGGATACATAGTCTCTTTACACCACCTGTGTTTTACAAAAGCAATCTATAAAAAGTTTTACGAAATGGTGCCCACGATGATAACATTCTGCCTTACTACAGATTAAAATTATTGAAAAGCCCTAGCCGGGAGGGTAACCATGATTAGGAGTGTTAAAAATAGACGCGCTGCCACAAGACTATGCGTGAATTACTTCGCAGCTTGTTTATCTTTACGCTAAGTTCAATTTCATAAGGCCATTACTTTGGGGCTGCAGAAATAGGTCTGCGCCCGAGCCACGAAGAGCGCGTGTAAATTCATACACACATTCTGAAAATGGATCAAAAGTCAACAACAACAACTGAACTCGACAATGAATGAACATTCTGAAGATAGTGAAGAGAAGGAGAGCCAGTAAACTGACGTGCGACAAGAAGCGAGTCATGATGTGTTATGAACTAGTGACCAGAACCATGAGAGTGCCAGCACTGTAAGCTTGCCTACTGCGGGGCAGCCACAGCCTGTGTGTGTGACTGAGCCTTTGCTGAAGGTGCCTGAAGCTTCTGGACAGAGTGCGTAAGTTCTAGTGCGGTTGTAGAACTTGACCCAAAAAGCCTAGATAGATCACAAAGAGCGCTCATTTCGACCCAGCTTACAAACCTTGCCAAAAGAATGAAGCCAACTTTCTTACTTCCCACCCTGAAGGTGAAATACACACTACACACGGCGAATAAAACCAAATTTTCGTCTTTAAAAAGACTTTGACGAGGTGACAACATACTAAACTTAACAATGACGGCAGTCAAACCAAAAAAAACAATCGATAATGAAATGTTAACGTCCGCATGCCTAACATGGACATATTGAGATGCAGCTAAACAGATGTAAACCTAGTTTAAGACAAATGTGACACCGACACCACGAAAGGGACTCTAAGTGTCTCCAATTACAATTCTGAGAAAATGGACCAGTTAGATACTTCAGACAATTCTCTTTCCAATGACGCAAGAACCATCCTTGTATCTTTTTTCCGTTCCAGTCTTTATGATGAGATCTAAAGTTAGCTAGGGCTCCCGTGTAGCGTTGGCCACTTTTGAGAAAACACAATTAAATTCTAGCGTAGGTGAAGAAAAAGCATTGTCATACTAGTCCAAAATATTACACAACAGACACCCTTTCTTCATCAGTCACAAAGATTGCAAGCAAAAAGAAATAATAAAAAGATGGGCGGCGTGCCTCTGGCTGCAACACGCTACAGATGAACAAGTGGGAGCAACCCGAATTTCACAGACGTTCCTCTGTGACTTATAATAACTATTACAGTGGAACCTCCCTTATAAGACCTTCAAAAATCAATCCAAAACGAGGTCTTACAAGGGAGCGGGTCTTATAAAGGAGGTCATTTTAAAACTTACAAAGAAGGGCAATGTCTCAGAGAAGTAGGTCTTATGTGGGAGGGAGTGTTATAATGGGAGGTCTTATAAGGGAGGTTCCACTGTACATATGCCTGTAGTGTAGGTGAGAGGGTGGGGGTATAAAAAAAAAACACGGCTTCAGTCGGGCTGCGGATCTGCGAACTCTTTGTATATTCCGGCTTTTGGGTTGTACTCGTTGCCTTATCATGATCCTCATCGTTGTTTTCATCATCATCATCGTGTGAATGTCTGTCTGTGTGCGGTGGTAGTTTTGATTGATTTTTCATGAAAGATTTGTTTTGGGTCTGTCGGTGAATCAACAACCTACCGTGTTTAACAGACTATGGCCGGGGTTCACATTAGACGCGTAAGTTCCGTACGGAAAACCCTAAATAAGTGGAAAGAAAGAGAGGATAAAAGTGTACGCATATAATAGGGGAAATTCGGACACGTGCGCAAATCTTTTCCCTTCTTTGTTTTCACTTATTTATGGATTGCGCACTGGGGTTTCCGCATGGAATATCCGCTTATAAGTGTGTACACGGGCCTATAAGGGGCATTTCTTTTAAGGCGCACCCCCTACATTTTATGTAAAATTCAGACTTATACAGTCAAACCTCTATTTTAAGACTTCCAAAAAGTCAGGAAAAATCGGTCTTAAATTGGAGGGGGTCTTATAACGGAGGTCATTTTTATAGGAAGAGTTCAACATCCGTTCCCCAAAAATTGGTCTTAAATGAGAGGAGGTCTTTTAACGGAGGGTCTGATAGTAGAGGTTTGACTGTATTATAAATAAACGGACACTTATATAGCGCTTTTTGTGGAGCACAAAGCTCGCTTTACAATCAGCATTGAAACACTCACAGACATACTCACACGCACACACAACAAACAATTCAATTTCAATTTCAATTTAATAATAATCCTTTGACCCCTCTTGGGGGCATGGAGGATAAACAGAATATAAAACAAGTGGCCACAAGCACAAAATAGACGCTCGTCTAACAAACTAAGCTGCAGTCTATTGTCGAACAACTTTTCCTGACCTTCTAAATTTTGCATCACACGCACGCATGCGAGTGAGCGCGTTCTTGCACACGGACATACACACACAGACCCAAACACACAGAAAACACAATCTATTCTATCATGTTACCGTTTCACTACGAACTGAGTTTACTCTAGCAAAACAACTTGGAAGAGTAAACTCAGTTCGTAGTGAAACGGTAAGTATATAGATAGAATAGATAGATATATTAATCTAAATCAAACATTCTCACTGAAACGTATTTAGATAGAATAGATAGGGTTATTATTAATCTAAATCAAACATTCTCACTGAAACGCACACACACACACACACACGCTTACGCAAACATACACTTGTACAAATGCTTATAATAATTTCTTACAATATTATTTAGTCATTATGGTACAGGAGTCTCAGTCAGAATCGCCTTACAGTTTGTTAAATGTACCGTATTTTACGGACTATAAGGCGATACCTTTTTCCTACACTGAGACCCCTGCGCCTTATAATGTGACTCAGAATATGTGATGGTGCATGGAAAAACCTACATAAGTCGCTCAGAATATTTTGAGCAAAAGCCAAAAATAGTCAACAACCCCCAAAATATTAATTTTCTATTTAGGGCATATTTATGTCTATTTTTATGTATTTTACCAGTATCCACATCATGAAAGACAATTTTGAATGATTTCTTTGTTTATTTGATCGTTTTCTAAATCAAGTCAATAGAAACAAAGAGGCAAAATTGTATCTTCTATGCCCGATTTCTGCAAATGATCTACTTTGAATGGCAAACTTCAAATGATTATAAAATAAAAACTAGACAAGATGATTTTCAGTTCGGTTTTCTGTGTATTAACAAGGAATCTTTGCTCCACCATAAAAAATTAAAATCTCAGTTTTCCCATGCACTGTCACAATTATAGTAAGAAACTATGCTAACAAAATCTCAATTTATGCCAAAATTCCATCATGTCTGGTTTTCCCATGCACTGTCACAATTATAGTAAGAAACTATGCTAACAAAATCTGAATTTGTTGTAAAAAAAAAAATTTGGGGGGGGCGCCTTATAATGAGGTGCGCCTTGTAGTCCGTACAATACTGTAGTACTAGGTTTTCAGTTTGAATGGTTATCTACGACCGTTTTGTAGTTTCAGTTCTTAATATTTCACCGTGAGTCCATATTTTTATAAATATTTTGTAGTTTCAGTTGTTAGAATTTTAGCTTGAATCTATATTTTTATAAACTATTTCTCAATGTGGGTACCAAAGGTACTGGTTTTAAGGTAATGAGTTAGTGGGTTTTTTTAATTTTGAAGATAAACAGCAATTTATTGTAAAAGGAATTTCCATTTTAGATCAAAGCCTTTTCGAGGCATTTTTTTTTTTTTTTTAATTCTATTAATATAATAAAATTGTGTTTTTCTTATTGATTTTAAATTTTGGATTAATATTTTCATCCAATGGTATGACAAGATTTTAATTTTATACTCTCATAAATGTAAGTCATTAGTATTATGCTCAAATTTTTATTATGCATATAGAATCTGAATCTATATGATTAGGTTAAAGGGGCACACTGACGGATGAGTTTTTGCAAGAAACACGTTGAGATCACCAGGAAAACACCCTTTACAGAGATCGCAACACTCACTTTGCTCTGGTTTCCTAGAAATCAAACCGTCAAATTGGCGATTCCTCCTTGGCGGAGGTGCTGGAAGACAAATTCTTTCAGTGAAAGAGAAGTCATGTGCCTTCTCTTTTCTAATGGCCGCCTGAGTTTAGACCAAATTGTTTGCATTTTTCCGCAATACAAGCCTTTATTTTATTATTTTAAATTGTATACAGTTTACCACTCACAACAAAGGCAATAGCTCCAATTTTTGTTGTTTACTGCACTACAAAGAAGAAAAAGCTTCAACCACAATGAGTTGCCTCCACCTACCCCATCCAAAATGGCTTCTCTCTCCGGCATCTCTGCCAAGGAGGAATCGCCGTTTTGACGGTTTGATTTCTAGGAAACCAGAGCAAAGTGAGTGTGTTCCGATCCTTAAAAAGGCTGTCTTTCTGGTGATCTCGACGTGTTTCTTGCAAAAAAAACCTAATCCGTCCGGGTCTACCACCTTTACATGCTGTCGTGCCATTTTTTAACTTGAATTATGAACATTGATCTCGCATTTATATCTCCGAAATTTGTATGACCATTCAAAAAATTAAGAGTGTTTTAATTGTTATAATTTTTTTTTAACAAATATTTTAATAAAGATGAACTGGATGGGAACAGTTTTGTTCAGACAACTAATGTGGACTTGATGAAAGAATAATGTGATGAGTGCAGAGTGGGTTTTCTATGGCAATGGTAACTGCAGTTTAGTGGAGTCCGCTTAATCGGACACTTTTTGGATCAGGTAAAATATGGCCGATAAAGCGAATCGGCCGATAAAACGAACATCGAGATACTGTATGACGCAATTATGCAAGTCAAAAGCAATGACGTCAAAATTAAATGTTGCAGTTCAAATTCAAATTCTTTCCCTTTTTGTGATGTGTGTGTTTATTAATCTTACAACTTGACAGAAGCACGAGTAAAAGACAATGATTTTGTTTTCTTGAGTGATTTTAACGCCATGCAGGGTCTTTCAATTGACAACAGTTCACCTTCCAACTTCACACTCAACCATGTAAACGTCAAAAGCGTGTTGTCAGTTTGTCTGCCTCTGTTGTTCTCCCTCTCAAAAAGGGGTAAAGAGGAAAAATTAGAGAGAAAAAGTGGCCAATAAAGCGAAATTGAAGATTTCAGCTTTGGCCATATAAACGAACAAAATAACACATGCTTAAGAAGAAAAAAATTCCGTTCCAGAGGAAATTGGCCGATTAAGCGGCTTTGGACGATTATCCGATGACCAATTAAACGGATTCCACTGTATTTTGCTTTCTCAACATTTCAAAATGTCTGTGTGCGTGAATGTTATGTGGACCAAAATCATATATGTTTAGCTTTGACATGCTTTGTTGTTTGTAACATGTATCAGATTGATTTGATCAAGGTGGTGTTGGAAGTATAACATTAAAAAAAATGATTTTTCTTAAATGGGTGTGGTTTGTGTGTGTATGTGATTGTGTGTGTGTGTGTAAGAGAGATATAGATTTTTGAGAGTGTTGGCTGTTCAAGTGAAAGATTGTGCTTTCAAATTATAATTCTTGACACAATGGTTTGAGTACATAAATTTATACATTTACCGGGTGCACACATGCACACACACACACAATAAAGACCAGCTTTAAAATCTGTTTATTTGAGATGATACAGCGTGTGAACCATATGGTTCAATCTTAGCATAGTGATCATGTTGCAAAGCCTAACATTCTAAGGAAGAGAGAATCATCTAAGAAAACGTCTACCGTAAAAACTGGACTATAAGACGCACCTGTATATAAGCCGCATCCCTTAAATTGACAAAATATTAGGTCTTTATTCACATATAAGCCGCACCAGTTTATAAGCCGCAGAGAAAATTGTATGTGCACAAACCAACCCATATACAGAAATTCTTCTATCAGAACATAAGTATTTAATGTCCTCGGACACATTACCGAAACCAGTTTTGGGTCTAAAGAAGCTCAAAATAGGCTGAAGAATGTGGCCAGAAACAGATTTAATGATTAATCATACTGATAAATGTAGAATAGGAAAAAAATCCACAGATAAGCCGCATGGGCCAAAGTTGAGGGGAAAAGTAGCGGCTTATAGTCCGCATTTTACGGTAGACAGAAGATGCAGTAGGGCATTTGGGCGACCTTGAATTTCACCAAAGGCCTTGAATAAGAGAGTTCAGTTCACTTTAACTACGGGAAAAAACATGCAGGCAAAGGTATAGTCTAGTCTACAGTACGAACGCCAGGGTTCCTGAAAACGTAACAATCTGATTGTAAAAGATAATTCATATTCTATGTTGTATTTGTATTAAATATGTAAAGCGCTTAGAGCCCTAAATCAGAGAATAGGCGCTATATAAATAATCATTATTATTAGATTGTGCGTATTTACGCACTAGACCTCTCAAATCACCGCCTTGAATCTCAAACCATGTGTGAGATTTTACTCTTCAAAATATTAAGTAGAGGGTCATATGACACACTAAAAATGATGATTTGAGCGTGAACACATTAATTTTCAGTAAGCAAAGCTCATATTTCAATCGTTTGCTAAGGTCTTTCTGTGCTACTTTCTTAAGCTGGAGTTGCTAGTCTAGAAATTCAACAAGATGCAGAAATCGCCTTGGCATGAGGCTGTGTCAGACCATTTAACATAAACTAGAACACCAAGGCTACATCAAAAAATGTTTGTTGCATGGTTGTGCGGGGATCATTGTCTTAAGCCGTGACAAGCTCCTAGCATAACATCAGTAAAAGATCCTCTGAAGTCGGAGTATGATACATACGTATGATACATACGTTTTCAATGTAAAATGGGAAAAACTGACAGACAGCAAGCAAGTAGTAAGAATACAAAATAGAAAGAGAAGACTGAGTTGAAATTAAGCTTTTAAAAAAAGACAGTAGATATTTGTCATTCACATTGCCCTACTTTTTTTCGAGAACGGATATCTACTCAGTCTTCTTTTCTTTTTTCTTTTCTTTTTTTTTAGCTTAATTTCAACTGTCTTCTCTTTCTATTTTGTACTCTTTCTACTTGCTTGCTGTCTGTCAGTTTTTCATTTTACATTGAGAACGTATGTATCATACGAAACGTCTGCTTGTTGAGCCTCAATACAAAGAACCAAATACAACCTCAAATGTCTCGTGTTTCATGTGTCTGCGATTGGTCCTAGTGGTCATCTAATTATTTTCTCAAGTGTTTACTACATCTATGATTGTCAACTGCATTTTATTTCATAGAACATCTTTCTATCAAGCCTTCTACATCTATTGTTCACTATTAGTACACCTGTTGTTGTTCTGTCCGTTGTCTGTCTACCACACATCCCGGTTGCGGTAGTTGCGAGGAGGAGGCCCTCTTCCATAATGCGCAGGAGGGGGAGTGTATCTCTGAAAAAGACCAAAAATCAACTGATGATGACAATGATTATGATAAATCACAATGAATGATAATGACATGGAGTGCTTCTGGCATGGGTGCTACTTTCATTTTACACTGATGTCAGTATTTTTAATTTTACCAGAAACTGAACTTCGGGTGTGTTTTTTAATTCATCCAACAACAAAAAAAATTGACCACAAGCGATTTGGGGCGTTTTGAATTTAGTTGTTTTATCTTGGAAGATTACAAAGGCAATGTAATAATTTTACAAGGCTTATCAAACTCTGTCTCTGTCTGTCATTTTAACTGTCTGTCTCGTCTCGTTATCTCTCTCTCTTAAGTTGCCCCCCTGAATCGTCCGACGGGGCTCTGCCCCTGTACCCTGCCGGGGCCATGGGTCCCCTGGACCCCTGCCTTTCAGGGTTTTTTTTCATTTTGGGGAGTTGCACCCATGTTCTGGTGACTCGCCCAACTGGCTTATTTTAACTCACTTTGTCAAAATAATAGAAGGCGTGAGAGTGAGACAGAGGGGAAGAAAGAGAGAGAGTGAGCCTGCCGTTGCTAAGAAACTGCCTTCAAATGAAGCGCCACCTGGTGTCAAAGGCTAAGGAGCACAAGTCCACCTAAAGTGCACATTACATTGACAGTGATCATGTTAGTGAAAATTACGATGATAGTCATCTTCAGGGCCGGATCTAGGGGGGGGGGGGGGTCCAGGTTTTCGGACCCCCACCCCACCTCTCTGCCCCAAATATGTCCCTTATACAAAGGTGAGAACTATGACAATGACTCGATTTTTGCCGTAATAATCACTAAATTGCAAAATGTTCGGGCTTTACCCCTTAACCCATGCAGCTCCCTGGACTCCCGGCAGACCACCCCCCCCCCCCCCCCCCACCCCCCCCCCCCCCCCACACACACACCCCACCCCCTTACGAATCACTTCGTCCGGCCCAGATCATGATAATTGATAATGACAATTACAAGTCAGAGATAATTATAACAATGATCGTTATAATAGCAGTTGCAATGTCAGTGGTCACGATAATGGCAATTGTAATCACACGCGCGCGCGGAGTGGATGAAGAATTACATCAAATCGTAGAATTCTATTTTGAGTGTGTGCACGCACACACACGCACACGCACACGCACACACACACGCACACACACACGCACGCACGCACACGCACACACGCACACACACACACACACACACACACACACACACACACACACACACACGATGAAGAATTACATCAAATCGTAGGATTCTAGTTTGAATGCAGACACACACATGCACATGTACACACATACACACATTCACACACGCACACACACACACACATACCTGAACCTTGGTGGGAGGCACAACATCGACCTTGGTGTTCTTCTTCTGGCAGCAGCACACCCCACAGATGATGAGGAAGACGATGAGAACAGCGTTGACACCCCCGACGATGTAGATGATATTCATGCTGATGTCACTAAACAATATTGTTTTTTATAAAACACACACACACACACACACACACACACGCACGCACGCGCGCACACACACACACACACACACACACACACACACACACACACACACACACACGCACGCACACACGCACGCACGCACGCACGCACGCACACACACACACACACACACACACACACACACACACACACTACAAGGAACTGATAAATGCAAGCTTCTCTTCAAGCTACATTTTTACATTCATGGTGTGCGCGTGCACTTGGGCATGTTTATAAGAGCATATACAGTAGAACCTCCCTTATAAGACCTTCAAAAACCGACCGAGCGAAAATGGAGTTTTACGTCCTCTCGGTCTGAACCAGACACATATGGGACATATGTAAATACAAATATGGTGGGAACAATACTGGAGGCAATGCCCGGAGGCAGTACGAAACCAGTAAAGTCCCGATTTAAAAAAAAAATAATACAGATAGCTGTGATGATTCATACCTTCAAAAACCATCCAAAATGAGGTCGTATAAAGGGAGGGGTCTTAAAGGGAGGTAATTTTAATACTTACAAAGAAGGGACATGTCTCAGAGAAGTAGGTCTTATAATTGGGAGGGAGTCTTATAATGGGAGGTCTTATAAGGGAGGTTCCACTGTATCTGTGAGCCAATGTTTGTGGGCGAAAACGCATGTGCATGCATGTATATGTCTTTCTGAGGGGGGAAGAGAAAGAGAGTGTAGAGATTAATGGGACGCAAATAAAACTGAACACAGAAATCGTATGTAAAACCAATCAAAAATCTATTGTGGCGGTGCCATAGCCGATGAGGTTTATCCGAGGCGTGGTTACCGCTACACATATCTATATTGTTAAAAACTCGGGACTTTACTGGTGTTGCACTGCCTCCGGGCATTGCAGCCAGTATTGTTCCCACCATCTTTGTATTTACAAATGTCCCATATGTGTCTACGACCGAGAGGACGTAAAACACCATTTTTCATTCTTATGTCAAACTAAAGGGCCTGCCACACACGCACACGAATCGCATGGGGATGCGATGCGATTTTGACGATGCGAGTCACGAACTTCGCGTGAAATTCATTGCATTGGGTCCACTTGAGAATAGTGAGCGAAAATAGCAGAATTATTTTTAGACGGAAGCATTTCACGCGGTTCATGACTCACATCGTCAAAATCGCATCGCATCCCCCATACGATTCGTATATATGTGTGTCTGGCCCTTAAAAGGAAATGAAATGACCTCCATGAGGATGATGTTGGGTTTTCTCCCCTTTGACTATTATTCATACAGTGCTAGGCGGTGGGTGTCGTAAGCGAACCACTTTGGTGGAAAGGGTAGTTAATTAAGGAAGAGTTCTCTCCCCTTTCAATCTTTGTATGTAAAAGTGCGTTTGTGTTTCCTGTACTGTGTTGTATGTTCATGTCAGTGTATGTCAATGATCAATACAAACTTTAAACCAAAAGTTCAAAGATTGAAAACACATTTCAATGGTAAGCAGTTATATATCTTGATATCTAGTGGGGGAGGGGAGGGGCAGTTAAATGTCGGGACTTTTCTGGTACTGTATTTCAGTACCTCCAGGATCGTCCCGCTATCTTTATAGGGGAAGACGGGGTAAAAAGCGCATGGGCGGGTAAGAAGCCCACCCCAATTATCTCATGAAATAAAGAAAATTTCAGTCACATTTGCCCATGAGACGAATGCTAGACATTAACGCTCGTCTCATGGGCAAAATGAGACTGAAATTTGCTTCATTTCATGAGATAATTGGGGTGGGCTTCTTACCCGCCCATGCGCTTTTTACCCCGTCTTCCCCTACTGTATTTCAGTACCTCCAGGATCGTCCCGATATCTTTATAGTTGTTAATGTCCCCCTATTAATGCGTCTGTTCCAGGCCGGAGGACGTTAAATTAAAGAACTTTCATTCAATGAACACACACATACAAACAATCAAGACTTACTGATCCTCTTCCTCCAAGTCTGCTGGATCTGTAAAACATGAAAATAACCGCGTCACTGATAGTAAACATCTTGACAGCTATCAAACTCACGGTATACAATAAAACCTCCCTCCCTTGAAAACTCAGCCCCAAAAGGTCTTAATAGGGAAGTGGACACTCGGTAGTCTGAATCTTCTTCTTCTTCTTTTTCTTTTTCTTCTTCTTCTTCTTCTTCTTCTTCTTTCTTCTTCTTCTTCTTCTTCTTCTTTTTCTTCTTCTTCTTCTTCTTTCTTTCCTTTCTTCTTCTTCTTCTTTCTTCTTCTTCTTCTTCGGTCGCTCAGACAGTGTCCTGTCAATTATGAGCGCAGATGTGTCATGCTGCCGGCATGCGCCTACATAAGACAAATATGACTTCGGCTGGAAGAGGAAATGCTTTTTGAAAGCGTTTCGTGAATAAAAAAAAAGGGGGGGGGGGGGGGGGCAGGAGAATGGACCGGCAAGGCAGAAAGATAGTATACATGACAGTAAGCACAGGGAAAAGGCAGAGTCAAAGAGAGTGACAGATGAGAGGAAGCTACAGAACTTCCAGAAGGTGGGTGAACTATTTATGCAAAAGACCCCCCGGTATCCACACGGGTGGGGGGGGGAGGGTCTGGATATAAAGAGGAAAAAATTGGTGAACATTTTTTGGGACACAGTTCGGAGGGAGTCTTAGGCCTAACAGGGAAGGTCTTAACAGGGATGGCCCACTGAATCCATCATCGTCGTCCTCGTCGTCTTTATCATCGTCATCAGTAGCGCCATCATCGCTAAAGTTATCCACCTCGTCTTTGTCGTTGTCATCATCAGCTTAATCGACCTTAATCACCTTGTTCAATGTAGCCTAGCTATTGAGCCCCGGAGTTAATACCGCTACCGGCAACGTCATCATCACCGTCATCGTCGTCTTTATCGTCAATAAAGATAATCATTACTGACCTCCATCATCACCACCATCATCAAAATTATCATCTTCAGCCTCCTCCTCAACCTCCTCGTCATCTAGTTCATCATCATCAATTATCATTAGGCCCTATCATTATCATGGAATCCTTCTTTTGTTTTATTTTCTTCTTCTTCTTCTTCTTCTTCTTCTTCTTCTTCTTCTTTTTCTTCTTCTTCTTCTTCTTCTTCTTCTTCTTCTTAATTCTTCTTCATCGTCTCATCAACATCGTCATTCTTTCCTTCATCTCCTCCCTCCCTCGTCTTCCTCCTCCTCAACATCATCATCATCGCTACCATCCTCTTCTCATTCTTCTTCTTTTCTTCTTCTTCTTCTTCTTCTTCTTCTTCTCCTTCTTCTTCTTCTTCTTCTTCTTCTTCTTCTTCGTCGTCGTCGTCGTCGTCACTCATCATCATATTGGCGTCGTCCTCTTCTCCTCCTCCTACTTTTTCTTTTTCTTTTTATCCTCTCTTAATCTTATTTATCTCATCCATCATCATCATCATCTTCTTCTTCTTCCTCCTCCTCCTCCTCAACATCATCATCATTATCATCATCCTCTCCTTCTCCTCTTATTCTTTTTCTCTCCTATCCTTCCTCCGCTTCCTCCTCCCCCTCCTCCTCCTCCTTCGTATTCTTCTTCTTCACCACTACCACCCCGTCGCCATTCTCCACACCCTCCCTCCCTCCCTCCCTGATCACCTCACCCCCACAGTCCACCCCGGCGTCCTCCTGGTGGCTGCAGTTGTGTTCGCTGGAGTCCTTGGAGAAGCAGTCCCACAGGTGAGCCTCGCTGCCCCTGCACGCCACGTCATCCATCAGGATGGGCCCTGTCCCCGGCCCGAAGGCGTCCTCCCCCGCTGCCTTGGCGTTCCTCCTGTCCGCGGTGTAGAAGTGGCACACAGGTAAAGCGTTCGCCTCGATCGTGTCAAGTAAACCCGAGTTCGAACCTGGCTGGGTACAGGGGATTTTCCCTCTCACTTTTGCACTAGGCCTTATACGGTCTGAACGTGGAGTCTTTCGGATGAGACGATAAACCGAGGTCCCGTGTGCCCGTGCACTAAACACGTTTATTTATAAAGAAAACTTATACAGCGCTTAATCTTAAAGCTTTAAGCGCTTAATCCCAGTAGCAACGAAAAAGTTGTCATTTGGTTCGGAATTCCTTCCTCATCAGTCACACAAAAATCGCATGCAAAAACAAATTTGGGTAGCGCGCCTCTGGCTGCGACGCGCTCTCCAGGTGGAAGCAACCCGAATTTCACAGAGACCCCTCCGTGACTATGAAGTACCTAATACCCAATATCTAATGCAAAAGTCACAGCAGCATCAATTCATAATCTATCCTATATAATTAAGTAGGCCTATATTTTATGCCCGGTGTTGCGAGAAAGAAAAAAAAGTCTAGCGTGAAATGATGCCCCCCCTTTTCCTCAAGTCATTCGAACTGTTTGCTGTCTGGGAAGGGCTTGCCCCTGATGAACACATTCAGAGGCGTCTGGTGGCAATGGGGAAGAGCATAAGATTCATTGATAAATATTGAGAGGTCAGTGATATCATATTTTTGAAATTTGAGACTAAACAAAAAACACAAACGCCCATCATATTTGTGGCAAACTTATTTATTATTTTTGTCGGCGTGGGTGTTTCGTGTTTACATTATTAGGGCAAGACGGGGTTAAAAAAACAAAAACATGGGTGGGTAAGAAGCCCTTGCCAATTATCTCATGAAATAAAGAAAATGTCAGTCACATTTTGCCCATGAGACGAGTGTTCATGTTTAGCATTCGTCTCATGGGCAAAATGTGACTGACATTTTCTTTATTTCATGAGATAATTGGCATGGGCTTCTTACCCGCCCATGGGCTTTTTACCCCGTCTTCCCCTATTGTCCGCCATTTTGGAGGGGAAATGCGAAAGCAGTGGCATGGGTCAGATATTAATTAATTAATACCTAGATTTGTCGGCAAAGATGTAGATTAACACCCTCGCGCTCAATTTACCGGTTCTTTCCGTGTAGACGGATTGAGCACTTAAATCTCTCTATTAAAAAAAAAGTTATCGTTACGGTTGTGGTGCGCATGCATATTACGGTGACCGCGGGACTTATTTCACGGGGGGACTTATTTCTCGTGACACCGGCCCAAAGGCGTCCTCCCCCCCCCCCACACACATACACACACACACACACACACACACACACACACACACACACACACACACACACACACCACCTCCTGTTCCTCCTGTCCCCGGCAACACAAAAGTCACAGACGATGATGATGAAAATGATGTTTTACGTCCTCTCGGTCATAGACACACACATTTGTAAATACAAAGATGTTGGGAACAACCTGGCTGCAATGCCCGGAGGCAGTGCAACACAAAAGTCCCAGATATAGATAGGTGTATGTAACCATGCCTCGGTTATCATTCTTATGGACCGCCATATTACAAACTTATATAAAAAAAAAGTCACATACAGCAATCTAATACTTATTCATATTCAGGGCCGGACCACATGCAGTTAAGGGTCAATGCCCTTCGGGGAGCCCAAGGGGCGAAGACCCCGGACATTTTGCATTTCGTGATTATTAAAGCAAAAAATCATGCCATGTTCTTACTTGGGGGGGGGGGGGGGGGGGGGGAGACGCACACACATTTGGACATTCACCCAAACTTTGACACAAATATGCAAACACGCCCCACGCACATGCACATGCACACACACACACACACACACACACACACACACACACACACACACACACACACACACACACACACACACACACACACCACACACACAAGTACACATACACACATTGATGCTCCTGCTTTCAGGATGTCCTGAAGTTCAGGAAAAATTTTGTCCATGATGTCCTGAAGCTCAGGAAATGTTTGTCCAACATGTCCTGAAGTTCAGGATTTGTTTTGTCCAGGATGTCCTGAGGTCCATGATTGTTTTGTCTAGGATGTCATGAGGTCCAGGATTGTTTTGTCCAGGATGTCCTGAGGTCCAGGATTGTTTTGTCTAGGATGTCCTGAGGTCCAGGATTGTTTTGTCCAGGATGTCCTGAGGTTCAGGATTTTTTGGTCCAGGATGTCCTGAGGTCCAGGAGTTTTTGGTCCAGGATGTCCTGAGGTCCAGGAGTTTTTAGTCCAGGATGTCCTGAGGTCCAGGAGTTTTTGGTCCAGGATGTCCTGAGGTCCAGGATTTTTTGGTCCAGGATGTCCTGAGGTTCAGGATTTTTTGGTCCAGGATGTCCTGAAGTTCAGGAGTTTTTGGTCCAGGATGTCCTGAGGTCCAGGATTTTTTGGTCCAGGATGTCCTGAGGTTCAGGATTTTGGGGTCCAGGATGTCCTGAAGTTCAGGATTTTTTTGTCCAGGATGTCCTGAAGTTCAGGAGTTTTTGTCCAGGATGTCCTGAGGTCCAGGATGTCCTGAAGTTCAGGATTGTTTTGTCCAGGATGTCCTCAGGTTCGGGATTTTTTTTATTGCCTGGAGCTGGCGTCGCCGGATTATGAGAATTTGAGAAGATGCATTTTGCTGGTTATAGAGGTCATGAAGTTTAACCAGAAGTGAAAGTGCAACGAGAGCCTGTCAATTACATTGGAAACTGTTGTTTCGCTTCAGCTTCCAGGGGGAATTGCCCCCCACCCCCGGAACCCCCAGGAGGGGCGCTGTCCCTGCACTCCGCCGGGGCCTGGAGGGCCCCTGGACCCCTGCCTTGCAGGATTTTTTTAATTGCCCAGGAGCACCCATGTACACACACACACACACACACACACACACACACACACACACACACACACACACACACACACACACACACACACACACACACACACACACACACACACACACACATGTGTACACACATGTAGACATGCACAGATAGATAAGAGTGAGAGAGAGATAGAGAGAAGAAATAGAGAGAGAGAGAGAGAGAGAGAGAGAGAGAGAGAGAGAGAGAGAGAGAGAGAGAGAGAGAGAGAGAGAGAGAGAGAGAGAGAGAGAGAGAGAGAGAGAGAGAGAGAGAGAGAGAGAGAAAAGAGAGGACGGAAAAAGAGAGAGAGAATGAACGAACGAATGATCGAAATTTTATTTATACAGGGCAATGAGATAAGTATGCACATTTGTTTACACCCAGCCCTGTGGCAAATGAAGATATCGAATAAACAACAATAACAAAACATGCAATGAAAGTATAAAATAATAAACAACAACCAATAACATGTAAAAAAGTGAAAACGTTGAGAGAGAGAGAGAGAGAGAGAGAGAGAGAGAGAGAGAGAGAGAGAGAGAGAGAGAGAGAGAGAGAGAGAGAGAGAGAGAGAGAGAGAGAGAGAGAGAGAGAGAGAGAGAGAGAGAGAGAGAGAGAGAGAGAGAGAGAGAGAGAGAGAGGGAGAGAGAGAGAGAGAGAGAGAGAGAGAGAGAGAGAGAGAGAGAGAGAGAGAGAGAGAGAGAGAGAGAGAGAGAGAGAGAGAGAGAGAGAGAGAGAGAGAGAGAGAGAAGAAGAAGAAGAAAGAAGAAGAAAAAGAGAGAGAGACAGAAAGACAGAGAGAGAGAGAGAGAGAGAGAGAGAAAGAGAGAGGACGAAGAAAGAGAGACAGAAAGAGAGAGATAAGAGAGACAGACAGAGACAGACAGAGACACAGAGACAGGAGATTGAGGCAGAGATCGAGAGAGAGTGAACCGTAAGGCTTACGCATAAAAGCCGAGCTGTTGACAGACGACATAGGCATCATCATCGTCCCACTGGTTGTCGCACACCGTCCCCCACTGTCCGTTCCTCTCCACCTCCACCCGCCCCTTCCAATCCTCCCCGCCATCCGCCAGTCGAATGCCTGTCGTCATCATCATTATCGCCATCATCATAACAATAAATAATAATTAACAATGCTTATATAGCGCATAATCTTGCTAAGCAACTCAATGCGCTTTTCACTCACCATTCGTACAAACATTTCTAACAGACTGGTTCACGTATCCTCACCATACATCTCTATGAAAATGAATACATTAGAGAATACATTGCATATAATCATAACACAACACACTAACACCCACCTCCCTTCAACCCCCACCCCCACCCCCCACACCCCCACCCCCATCCCAACCATCCCCCACCCCCCTACTCCCCACCCCCACCCCATACACACACGCGCACGCATTAACCTCATACTCAACGTCAATGAGCTGGAAGACAAGAGTGGGGAAAGGATCATAGACTTTACAGAGAGAAAGCTTTCCTGAAGAAGTGGGTTTTTAGTTGGGACTTGAAGGAAGGAAGAGTGGACTGGTTACGGGTATGGTCAGGGAGAGAATTCCAAACGCTTGGTGCATCATCATCATCATCATCATCATCGTCGTCGTCGTCGTCGTCATCATTACGACTTCCTTCACCCCCATCCTCCCATCCCCTCCACTCCTCCCAGCCCCTTCCTTTACTGGAGGCAATGCCCGGAGGCAGTGCAACACCAGTAAAGTCCTGATTTATTAACAATACAGACAGGTGTAGCAGTAACCACGCCTCGGTTAAACCTCATCGGCTATGGTACCGCCACAATAGTCAGTCCAAATGCCTGACCTTGTCATCGTCGTCATCGTTGTCCGAGTCGTTTGTCACTGGCATGATTTATCATTGTCTCACCATGGCAACACAATGATACGCAAGTCGTATTCAAGGTGTGTGTACACGTTCACATTATTTATATCATGCACATCTGTATTGCTAAAAAAAAATCGGGACTTTCCTTGGTGTTGCACTGCCTGCCAGGCATTGCCTCCAGGACCGTTCCCATCATCTTACTAATGTCCCACATGTGTCTGTTCCAGACCGGAGGACGCTAAGCAGAATTTCGATTCAATTAACATTATTCACGAGATATCTTTATTTCCCCAAATGGCAACACAGTGTTAGTCCACTCTTTAATATGACTTACAGCTCACTGTGCTGCTGCCGTGGGGAAATAGAACGAAAAATGGTGCTTTACGTCCTCTCGGTCTGAATCAGACACATAATGGGACATTTGTAGATACAAAGATGGTGGGAACAATACTGGCTGCAATGCCCGGAGGCAGTGCAACACCAGCTAAGTCCCGATTTTTTTTAACAATACAGATAGGTGTAGCAGTAGCCACGCCTCGGTTAAACCTCGTTGGCTATGGTACCGCCACAAGTAGTAAAGTATATTAATGGGGAATATAGAGAGAAATAAGGCTTTACGCCCTCTTTACGGCTTTACGGCCATGTGGGGCAATATAGATGAAAATGATGTTTTACGTCCTCTCGGTCATAGCCACATATGGGACATTTGTAAATACAAAGATGGTGGGAACGATACTGGAGGCAATGCCCGGAGGCAGTGCAACACCAGTAAAGTCCCGATTCTTTTAGCACTGCAGATAGGTGTAGCAGTAACCACGCCTCGGTTAAACCTCATCGGCTATGGTACCGCCACAAGTACGACGAAAATGGAGTTTTACGTCCTCTTGGTCTGAATCAGACACATATGGGACATTTGTAAATACAAATATGGTGAGAACAATACTGGAGGCAATGCCCGGAGGCAGTACGAAACCAGTAAAGTCCCGATTTTGTATTAATACAGATAGCTGTAGCGGTGACCACGCCTCGGTTAAACCTCATCGGCTATGGCACCGCCACAAGTTAGTATAATACCGCCACGCCACTTAAATATGGAAGTATAAGTGTTTTACGTCCTCCGGTCTGGAACAAACACATATGGGACATTTGTAGATACGATGGTGGGAACAATACTGGAGGCAATGCCCGGAGGCAGTGCAACACCAGTAAACGAGTTTTTAACAATACAGATAGGTGTAGCAGTAACCACGCCTCGGTTAAACCTCATCGGCCATGGTACCGCCACAATAGTTTGATTCATAAACACATTGTGGGGAAATAGAAATTTCTTGATGATGAAAATGATGTACGTCCTTTGGAGGCATTGCCCGGAGGCAGTGCAACACCTAAAGTCCCGAGTTTTTAACAATAAAGATAGGTGTAGCGGTAACCACAAAGATGGCTGGGTACCGCCAATACTGGATGCAATTTTACGTCCCTCGACCTGGCAGGCACATATGGGACATAAACACATTATATGCAGTGAATGAAAAATGGTGTTTTACGTCCTCTCGGTCATATAGACACATATGGGACATTCGTAAATACAAAGATGGTGGGAACAATACTGGCTGCAATGCCCGGAGGCAGTGCAACACCAGTAAAGTCCCGAGTTTTTAACAATATAGATATGTGATATTTTAATCTGACATTATATGCATTGATAGAAATGTCTTGTGAATAGTGTTAACGTGTACCTTTATGACGGGTCTATCACTGTGTTGCCATGGCGAAAGGGTGAAAAATGTTCACGCGTGTACAGAGACCTTATAGGCGACAGTTCTAACAGTTTCATTGGTGATTTAAATCTATTACAGTGATTAAAGAAAACAAAATGCAACATTCTACAATCGAATGAATTTAATGAATAGATCTGCACCGAAACACAGGGGAGCTTACTAGTTTTGAGAAAGTTTTTTTATATCCCTTTTCGGGGACGAAATAGTTCGTTTTTAAAACGTCAAGTTCTCATTATTGTACTCATTGTTGGAGGTTAATAATAGTAAAAATTACATTATTTTCGTATTCTACCGAAATTCTGTGACAATGGAATACAGTCCCGCGGGGTATTGTAGGTCAGTGAAAGCATTTTCTTCCATAGAATGTCACCGATTATGTTAGTAGGTTAGTAGTATATACTTGACACGAAGCGCGTTCGCTTCGAGTCAAGTAAACCCGAGTTCGAACCTGGGTATAGGGGATTTTTTCTCTCACTTTGCAATAGGCCTTGCGGTCTTTCGGATGAGACGATAAACCGAGGTCCCGTGTGCCCATGCACATAGCACACGTTAAACCCAGTGGCAACGAAAAAGTTGTCATTTGGTCAAAATTTACTCCCCTCCCCCTTTCCTTCCTCGTCAGTCACACAAAAATCGCATGCAAAAATTAAAAAAACTATAAAAACAAAATTGGGTGGCGCGCCTCTGGCTGCGACGCGTTCTCCAGGTGGGAGCAGCCCGAATTTCACAGAGACGCCCATGTCACAATAATGTACCTAACCTAACCTATTACAGGACACTGACCCGTGAAACTGCCCGGATCGCAGGCCACACCGGCGTCTTCATAGTGGCTGCAGTTGTGGACGCCCAGGCTGTTGGCCGGACACTGGTGAAGCGCGGCCTCACTGCCCGCACACTCCACCTGGTCCAGCCAGATGGAGCTGATGATAGACCCCATTCCGTACTTGGTCCAGTCGAAAGCTTGGGCGTTAGATCTGGTCACGCACGCAGATCATTCAAAAACTCACTTTCTAACCGAATTGCACAAGTTTGGAATGCCCTTCCAGTTCAAGTGAAAGAAGCACAAACATAGGGGAAGACGGGGTAAAAAGCGCATGGGCGGGTAAGAAGCCCACCCCAATTATCTGATGAAATGAAGCAAATTTCAGTCTCATTTTGCCCATGAGACGAGCGTTAATGTCTAGCATTCGTCTCATGGGCAAATTTGACTAACATTTTCTTTATTTCATGAGATAATTGGGGTGGGCTTCTTACCCGCCCATGCGCTTTTTACCCCGTCTTCCCCTACTTCAAAATCTTCTAGACATAACAGTTGTCCAAATTTTAATAAATTGTTCTATGATTATGATGAATAAATTTGAATGGAAATTATGAGTGCGCAAGCGCAACCCATATTTATGAAGAAGTACGAAGGGGACGTTTGATAGGCCGCGAGGCCTAGGCTGATGAAGCTAGTCCCTCTACTACACTATTCTATACTATACTACTAGTACTAATATGCAAAACATCAAGACTCTCCTGGGTCGAGTTTCTCTAGACGACGGTCGCTGCGCGCATAACTGTTACGCCAAAAGCCGGGGGTCTAAGAAACACTTTAGAAAACGTTTGCGGAAGAATATTGCAAGCTCTTGTCTGATTAGTACAAAAAAAAGTATTATTTTAACCAAACTTTGGCTAATGTTAAGATCAGCTCCCTCCGCTTCCAATCAGCTTCCTCCAAGCTGATTGGCCAAGGAGGAAGCTGATTGGCCAACTTCACCCTGGAACAGCGGAGGGAGCTGATCTTAACATTTGCCCAAACTTTAATAGACCAATCAACAACAAGAAATGTATCATCCCATGCAAGTCACGTGTTAGTTCGCCGAGAGATTCTTTGGGAGCAGCCACAAAACGTTTTCGGCAAACGTCGGCAAAAGAGGTGTTTCTTAGCCTACCATTTTTTGCCGATTTGCGCTCACGCTACGTAACGTTTGCCCTTGACCGTTTCGGTCCCCCTGGTATTGCAGTACTCCCAGGATCGTCCCACTATTTTCATAGTTATTAATGTCCCAGATGTGCCTGTTCCAGGCCGGAGGACATTAAACGGACTTTCGTCATGGGCGTTATATCTGGTCAGATCAAGTACATGATAGTGCTTCGCGACAAAATCAAGTCGAGGGGTGTATCAAAGGTTAAACACGCTCAAACATAAATTTTAAAAAACTATTGAGGAATTTTTTCAACGTTAAAGGTGGACTCGGACGGATGAGTTTTTGCAAGAAACACGTCGAGATCACCAGAAAGACAGCCTTTTCACGGATCATAACACTCACTTTGCTCTGGTTTCTTGGAAATTAAACCGTCAAAACGGCGATGTTTCCTTGGCGGAGATGCCGGAGAGAGTAGCCATTTTGGATGGGGTGGGTGGAGGTCACTCATTGTGGTTGAAGCGTTTTTCTTTTTTTGTAGTGCAGTAAAAAAAAAAAAAAAAAGGAGCTATTTCCTTTTTATAAAACAAATAAAATAAAGAATAAAAAGGCTTGTATTGCGAAAAGTTCGTGCAAACGATTTGGTCTAAACACAGGCGGCCATTCAAAAAGAGACGGCAAGCGCCTTCTCTTTGGGTGAAAGAATTTGACTTCCAGCACCTCCGCCAAGGAGGAATCGCCTTTTTGACGGTTTGATTTCTGGGAAACCAGAGCAAAGTGAGTGTTGCGATCTCTGTAAAGGGTGTTTTCCTGCTGATCTGGACGTGTTTCTTGCAAAAACTCATCCGTCAGGGTGCCCCTTTAAACATACTTTTTGTTTTACTCTCAATTTACGATGTATAATATCAAATCGACGAATACACAGTGCTGAAAATTTTATACGGATAAGCCCTTAAATGTGTGAAATGATCAAAACGTAGCCATAAAGCGGTAGTTTTTTCTTCATATTTACTTTAAATAACATTTCATCTTCACATTTTAATCAAATAAAAACGAAGAAAAGGAAGAAGAAAAAAACACGAGGCAATCGAATGGTTCTAACTGGTACCAAAAAGTTAAGCAACCTTTTGTAGATATGCTTACAGTGCTGACATTTCTCTTGATGACTCGCACAGGTTTTGTGAATCAATACAAGTTTAGCTTATCTATTTAGCAATCTGCATGACTAATTCCACTTTGTTTACGCGCAAATTACGTCAGACAAGGCAGTTATGGCTTGTACCCACGTGTCGTCATATCCGGCCACAAGGAGCACGCCATATTATGGGAGACCGTCATCTTAGTCAGTAACTTTGTTTGAAAAATGCCAGATCGATGCTGTTTACACACAAATCTGACTAAGATGGCGAGACTTCCGTTGGAAGGGTCGAGATGCGCACGCAGGTGGGGGGGAGCCATTGTTAGATACTGGTTTCTCATTTTGAAGCAACAAAGCGAGAAAGTCAGTCAACGATACTGCGTGTGACAGACCCTCCAAGAGTCCATTACACTTATTGAGTTGGGATGCAAAACCACTCATTGTCTTTAACCCTTTCGCCGTCAGCCATTTTTCAAAGAAAAAATACCTTTAAGCTTAACTGGGTAGATCAAAAAATATTATCTGCAAAATTGGGAATTCCTCTGTAGTATTTATAACATTATGCCTATCCTTACCTCCCAATATTAGGAAAATAGGGTCTTCGGATAACAGCCCTG
Source organism: Phymorhynchus buccinoides (assembly GCA_017654935.2). Taxonomy (NCBI): domain Eukaryota; kingdom Metazoa; phylum Mollusca; class Gastropoda; order Neogastropoda; family Raphitomidae; genus Phymorhynchus; species Phymorhynchus buccinoides. The sequence continues at coordinate 32,758,842 of CM065696.1, forward strand.
ATTTGATGCCATTTAATGACGTAGGTGTTAAACCATTGTGGTGCATAAATGCGACATTGGCGGTGAAAGGGTGAAAGACTAGCCAGCACAATCTCTAGGTCTCAAACTGACTGAACATTTAAAGACCCACCAGATCACGTGCCAAAATCACGGGTTTCACGTGTTTTCCCTCTTATACCTGGTAAGAAATCTTGTTTTGACCAGGTTTGACTCCCATACAAATGCCCCCCAATTTGAAAACGAAACATCATTTTAAAGATCAGCCCCAATTTGAAGTTGGGGCATGGGAGTCATGGCAACTTTTGTTTTAATTCAACTTATACTGTAGAACTGCAATGATTGTGGAGTATTTAATTAAGCGGATTTTTGCAAAAACGGGTTATCATAAATTGAATTGAAGGGAAGGGTCGAGGACGCCATTGATGATGACGGGGCGATGCTGTTGATGATGGTAATGATGATGACGACAACGACGACGACGATGATGATCGTGATGATTATCATGATCATGATGACAACGACGACGACGACGAACATAGCGACGATAGAAATGATGATAATCAGGGCCGGACATACGGGGAGCGTTAGGGGGCTGCAGCCCCCACCCTTTTTCCTCAAAAAAAAATTCATGTCGCCGAGCGGCAGCTAAATTTCCTCGCGTGCTATACCTAGCACTCATCAGCGCCACCCGTTGATAGGTACTTAATATAATGGTTCAAAGCATGTTTCAATAGGGGTATTAACAGTAATGGCGTTAGTCCTTTATTTCATGCCCAGATTGCAACAGATTGCACTATTTTGCTTCTCGGATTTAAACAATTTCCGGGAGAGCAGGCCCCCGGACCCCTCTAGTGGTCTTGGTGCTTCGCACCTTCGATGAATTTAGCCCCCACCCCTTAAAAAAACCTTAGGTCCGGCCCTTAATTAATGACGACGACGATGATGATGATGACGACGATGATGATGATGATCGCTACGACTATCGGATGCTCACGTGCTAAAAGCCAGTTGTCGGCAGACGACCTGCGCATCCAAATCATCCCACACATCATCGCACACCGTCCCCCACTCTCCATCGTAGTAGATCTCCACCCGCCCCTCCGTTGAGTTGTCTCCCCCGACCAGTCTCAGCTGGAACTCCTCCTGCCCTGAGTGAGTGAGCAATAATAACAAGACCAGTGTCTGTATTCACGTTGAGATAGCATGAGACTTAGCATCATGACTAACTTAGAAGCTCTTCCAACAGTCCTATTAAATCCTATAGGACATTGGAAGAGCTTCTAAGTTAGCATCATGCTAAGTCTCATGCTATCTCAACGTGAATACAGGCCCTGGGCAGCAGAGCCATGCAACAGTTCTCCCAGTCCAACAACAACAACAACAACGAACCCAACAACAAAAAGTCGAACTCACAGTTCAAGAAAGTATGTCTTCTTCTTCTTCTTCTTCTTCGCATTCACATCCTCCGTCAGCTTGTTGACGACTATGATGTCATGGGTTTTGAAGACCTCCACTGAGGCTGATGAAATTGCCTCAGGTGGAAGACTGTTCCATTCGCACACGGCTCTTGGAAAGAAAGAGAACTTCCTGTAGTTTGTCTTGGTAGCAGGAAGCAGGTACGCTGCCGAGTGCGACTGTCTCATCTGTCTGGGTGGTGGGTGAGGGACAGGCCTATGCTGAGTATTGATGGCCACCTCTCCATGGTGGTATTTGAAGGTGGCCAGCCTTGCCATTGGCATGTTAGTATGTCTTGGTTAAGTCTTTTTGGCAAGACATTATAGGCATCACTGTTGGGGCATAGGAGATGTTTCTTTGCATCACTTCTTGTTTCTGATCTTCCATTTCCAACACTTAAGTTGTAACACCGGTCGAGTAGTATTCTGACCACGCTCAGCTTGTGTTGTATTGGGTGGTGAGGTGAGAAGTTCAGGTATTGATCGGTGTGGGTTTTCTTTCTGTAGACCAATAATTTGACTGTGCCGTCTGGTTTCCTAGTGATCCATGTGTCCAAGAATGGAATTGCTCCTTCCCTTTCCTCTCTTACGCATCAAGGGGGCGGTTGCGATCGCTTCTTTCTCCGTGAACTCCATAAACAGTTTTGCCACAAATGGGGATACAGGACTTCCCATGTCAGTGCCGAATTTTTGTTGGTATATATCACCCCTGAACTAAAAATATGTGGTGGTCAGAATGAGTTCACACACAGGATATACAACCCTCTTTTCGCTGATCTCCGTAAGATCGGCGGAAAATCCCGAGAACCTGAGCATCGAGTGAGATGTTTTCACCCAGTCATTCACTCCGAGGAAGTCCACAGGAGTGGACGAAACAGTCAGTAAAGAGGTAATATGTTTGTGTTGTGAAAGAAGAAAAATAATGTTTACGTTTAATTTGGATTATTACCAACACGATGAACACTTTCAAACAGATAATTAAGCATACCCGGGCCAGACTCAGATTCTGAACGGCTAATGTTTTCTGGTGTATGTATCTGTCTCTGCGTGTGTGTCTGCGGTTTGGTTAGAACAAAGGCAGGAGAATTGGTCTATAAAGCAGCAAAAAAAGAAAAGGGCAAAAGTCAAAAAGAGTGATATATTTCAGAAAGTTGTTTTTTTTCAACCATACAACTTTCAGAAGGTGAGAGAACTATTTGTACCCAAACAGCCCTGGTATCCATAACGGGAACCGATGAAGCATTTATTCACGGGAGATCCAAATGATTAGTAGGCCTTGTCGTATGCAAAAAAGTAGCATCGTGTAAATACTTCGCCCGCTACTATGAGACTTAGCATTTGCGACATTGAGCGAATTTTTTTAAATTTCACTTTTTTCCGTAATGTCATGAAATATGAACGATTTGAGTACGAAAAAGTGTTTCAAATACGGAAAAAGTGAAATTTGTCGTTCATCCTTAATGTCGCAAATGCTAACTCATAGTAGCGAGCGAAGTATTTACACGATGCTACTTTTTTGCATACGACAGAGGAGGCCTAAGCTTACCTTCACGGGGATTTTGGATGCAAGGAGCCTACGTTGGGTTAACCAGTGAGGTATATAACTTAAATCTGAGGGGGGGGGGGGGGGGTTGAAGGGGGGGGGGGGTGGGGGGGGGGTGTGTAGGGGGGTGAAAAAAAGGTACCTGTAGAACGGGACACTCTGACGGTGCAGTTTGTGTTGTTTTCAGCTGGTGAACACAGTTCAAAGTTTGTCTTTTTTTTTTAAAGGGCAGTGGTAAGGGGAATGGTGGGAGCAGTACCTGTAGAACGGAACACTCTGACGGTGCAGTTTGTGTTTTCAGCTGGTGAACACAGTTCAAAGTTTGTCTTTTTTTTTAAAGGGCAGTGGTAAGGGGAATGGTGGGAGCAGTACATGTAGAACGGAACACTCTGACGGTGCAGTTTGTGTTTTCAGCTGATGAACACAGTTCAAAGTTTGTCTTTTTTTTTAAAGGGCAGTGGTAAGGGGAATGGTGGGAGCAGTACATGTAGAACGGAACACTCTGACGGTGCAGTTTGTGTTTTCAGCTGGTGAACACAGTTCAAAGTTTGTCTTTTTTTTTAAAGGGCAGTGGTAAGGAGAATGGTGGGAGCAGTACCTGTAGAACGGAAACACTCTGACGGTGCAGTTTGTGTTTTCAGCTGGTGAACACAGTTCAAAGTTTGTCTTTTTTTTTAAAGGGCAGTGGTAAGGGGAATGGTGGGAGCAGTACATGTAGAACGGAACACTCTGACGGTGCAGTTTGTGTTTTCAGCTGGTGAACACAGTTCAAAGTTTGTCTTTTTTTTTAAAGGGCAGTGGTAAGGGGAATGGTGGGAGCAGTACATGTAGAACGGGACACTCTGACGGTGCAGTTTGTGTTGTTTTCAGCTGGTGAACACAGTTCAAAGTTTGTCTTTTTTTAAAGGGCAGTGGTAAGGAGAATGGTGGGAGCAGTAAGCAGTTCATCCCTGTATTTCTAAAGGTACAGCAGTCTTTATTTCATATTTTGTTGTGTACTATATACGATTTTCCACAGTATCATGGTACAGTTTAACAGTCCTTCGTGGAAGACTATGATGCTGTAACTAGTGGGGCGTTTGCACTGGCTCTAGTGCTGCAGCCAAAGGGATGGGTTGGCCTTTGGGGTACCTTCCCCAGCGCCAACTCTTGTCCTTATAATCCCTTTGGCCGTGAGAGAGTGGGGATGTTCCCTGGGCAAGGCTTCTCCTTATGCAAACAAATAATAGCCCAGCCCCCTGCCCCCCCTCTGCTATCTGGCAGTCATTGTCGGAAACGACAGACAGGCAACACAACAGTTTTTGTGTGCAGTAATGTAGAATTAGCAATGTTCAAGTGTGCACATCTGTCTATTTATCTATCTTTCCGCCTGTCTATCTATCTATCTATCTATCTATCTATCTATCTATCTATCTATCTATCTATCTATCTATCTATCTGTGTATCTATCTATCTGTCTATCTATCTATCTATCTATCTATCTATCTATCTATATCTATCTATCTATCTATCTATCTATCTGTCTGTGTCTGTCTGCCTATCTGTCTGTCTATCTATCTATATAATATTATGAATATATATATATCTCTCTATCTGTCTGTCTACCTGTCTGTCTGTCTATCTATTTGTCTATTCGGTCCGCCTGTTTGTCTGTCTATCTATCCGTCTGTCTGTCTATCTATCTATTTGTCTATCTGTCCGCCTGTTTTTCTGTCTATCTATCTGTCTGTCTGACTATCTGTCTGTCTGTCTATTTATCTATCTTGTCCGCCTGTTTGTCTGTCTCTATCTATCTGTTCTATCTATCTGACTGTCTGACTTATCTGTCTGTCTGTCCACAGAGCTGAGTGTAAAAGAAGCGCTGATGCTTATCTCATTACCCTGCTGTATAATTAAACAAAAAAAATATAAAAAATTCGTTTCCGTTTCGTTCGTTTCTGTCTGTCTGTCTATTTGTCTGTGCATCTTAGTACTTCACTTGAGAGAACGAGAGAGGGAGGAGATAGACAGACAGACAGAGAGTGAGTGAGGGATAGAACAAAGAAACACAGACAGAGAGTGAGAGTGAGTGAGGGAGAGGGCAACAAGAGACACAGACAGACAGACAGACAGATAGAGAAAGAGGTATACACATGTGAATTCATACCGCTAGTGAAGACACTCCGAGACAGCAAGCAGACAAGAACGCCAAGAGCCCTCATCTTTCCTTCGCCACACAAGTTGTCTTTTCCTGGATACCAAAATGAAAATAGTAGTCTCCCTTTACCAGACACTTTTTTTTTTTTAAGTGGTCAAGAACTCTTTTTGTGACAATCTAATAAAGCATAGAAATGAACCAGCAACTAAAATTGAATTTCTCCAGTCTTTTTCACAACCAATTTTTCTTTAAGCCGTAGATCAGTTTGTTAACCTCTATGAATAACGTTGGTTGCCATTAATTTTGCCACCCAAATCTGTCTCCAGTTTGGTTTTGTCTTCAACTTGATTCTTTTCAGACCATTTTCATTAGGGGAAGACGGGTTTAAAAAGCGCATGGGACGGGGTAAAGAAGCCCACCCCAATTATCTCATGAAATAAAGAAAATTTCAGTCAAATTTGGCCATGAGACGAATGCTAGACATTAACGCTCGTCTCATGGGCAAAATGAGACTGAAATTTGCTTCATTTTTCATGAGATAATTGGGGTGGGCTTCTTACCCGCCCATGCGCTTTTTACCCCGTTCTTCCCCTATAAACCGGAAAGAAGGATATATTCAAATGCTCAAATAGAAGAGCAATGTTAGATCACCACTTTGATTTGTTCTTCCTGTAGGCCTCAATCGTACTAAAAAGAAATGTAAACCAAACGATTGAAACGATCGTTCCAAAACAACATGGCGGGTTGGTCTTTCCTTCCTTCCGTTGAGCGACCACAATCACTTTTGACTATTCTGGTCATAAAGGTTTAACGATCTAGTTTCATAGGTTGTTTCTTAATTCAATGCAGTCCACATAACATTATGGGTTGCCATGTTGTTATGGTTTTAAAAATGAACTACCATATCAAATTTTATAACATCTTTTTAAAAATAGCGATTTTCTTGAAAGCTGCATTTTCAGAGTCGGTCTCTAATTTAAAAACAAAATCAACAGAGACTGTTTCTTAATGCAGTCCACATAACATTATGGGTTGCCAGGTTGTTATGGTTTTAAAAATAAACTACTAACTGTCATATCAAAATTTAAAACATATTTTAAAAATAACGATTTTCTTGAAAGCTGCATTTTCAGAGTCGGTCTCTAATTTATAATTTTAAACAAATCAACTCCATGTTTATGCCGCTGCCATTACCGTCGTTTGCAAAAAAGCTTTTCATCAATCGATTCTGAATTTCTGGTCTGCTATCGTTCAGCTGGCTTTTGCGAGTCTATCGGGACTAAGTAAGGTATAGATAGACTTTACTGGGCCAGTAGTTCCCTGATCAGTGTTGGCGGATGATCATTAATTACAGCCATCATAATTATCAGAGTTCTTAGTCTCTCTCTCTCTCTCCTAGTAGGTCTCTCTTCTCTCTAGCCACGGGGCTCCCACCAGCGATCTCTCTCTCCTCGCGCTTCTCTACTCAGTCTCTCGTTCTCTCTCTCATTCTCTTTCCGTCTCCGTCATCCCTCTCCGCTTCTCTGCTTCCCCCTCTCTCGTCTCTCCTCTTCTCTCTCCATCTCTCTCTCCCTCTCTCTGTCCTGGTCTCGCTCTTTCCTCTCTCTCTCTCTCTCTCTCTCTCTCCTCCCTCTCATCTCTCTCGATTCTCTCTCTCTCTCTCTCTCTCTATCCTTTTCATTGTCTCTCGTCTGATTATTCTTTAGTGACCATGTCTGTTCTCTCCCCCTGCCACTCTCGTCTCCGTCTCTCTTCCTCTCTCTTCTCTCTGCTGTCTCTCTCTCTGTCTCTCTCTCTCTCTCTTCAATCTCTCTCTCTCCTCTCTCTCTCTCTCTCTCTCTCTCTCTACATATCTCTCTCCTCTCTCTCTCTCTCTCATCTGTGTACCTCGTCTCTCTCTCTCCCCTCCATCTCATCTCTAGGACCCATGGCCTCTCTCTCTCAACTCTCTCTCTTCTCTCTCTCTCTGTCTCTCTCTCTGTCTCGGCTCTCTCTCTCTCTCTCCTCTCTCCTCTCTCTCTCTCTCTCATCTCTCTTCTCTTTCTCGTCATCTCTACTCTCTCTCTCTCATCTCCTGTCTCTGTCTCATCTCATAGAGTCCATTCCTCGTCTCTCCCCCCCCCCCCAGAGTGAGATCTCTACTCTATCTCTCTCTCTCTCTCTCTCTCTATCTCTGTCTCTCTCTCTGTGTCTCTCTGTGTCTCTCTTCAAGTCTCTCCTCTTCTCCAGTGGGTGTGTGTGTGTGTCTAGAATTGTGTATGTGTGTATGTGTGTGTTATGTGTTGTGCGGCCCCCGTATGTGTGCGTGTGTCTCTCTCTGCGTGCATCTCGTGTGTGTGTGTGTGTAGGCCAAAAACCAAGTACTAGAAACTGGCTTGAATCTTGTCACAGTCCAAGGAGGCGGGGGGAGGCGTAGCTTGTGACATGATAATGACAGCTCTTCTAGACTGATCATTTTTTCTTCTTCTTCTTCTCCTTCTTCGTTCCTGCGTTCTCAGGCCATATGGCCATACTGGTTAAGGTACGTATGTGTCCGGCTTTCAGTTCTCTTCCTCTCGCTCTCTCTCTCTCGCCTCTGGCGCACAGGGAGCCTGCACGATTCCGATTTCGGAGGAGCTCAAAGGATAAAATACTTGTTAAAGGCAGGACAATGGGCCAATAAGTTCAGAAAGATATTAGATGACATAAAGTAAAGGGAAAAAGACAGAGTCAAAGAGAGTGACAGATTAGAGGAAGTTACAAGCTCAGAACTTCCAGAATGTGGGGGAACTATTTGTACGAAAGACACCCAGTACCCCCACGGGGAACTGATTATTACAAGGTGTAGAGGTGTTGTAGAGGTGTTATTTGTATTTGGCAACGCGAGAGAGAATGAAGATTATGTCAGGTTGGGGTAGGAACTGCGAGCTACTGAGGTAAGGTACCAACCTATATCGAAGCGAAATACTTCAAGCTGAAAAATGTCTCTTTCTTCTTTCTTGTTTATGTCTCTCCCCCCCCAATCTCTCTCTCTCTCTCTCTCTCTCTCCTCTATCTCTCTCTCTGAGGGGGGGGGGGGGTCTCTCTTTTCTTTTCTTCTCTCTCTCTCTCTGGGGGGGGGAGTCTCTCTCTCTCCTCTCTCTGTCTCTCCTTTTCGGGGGGGAGGAGGGAGGGGTGGGGGGGTGGGGGGGGGGGGTAGGGATTTTTCTCTGTCTGGGGGGGGGGTGGAAGGGGGGTCTCTCTCTCTTCTCTCTCTCTGTCTCTCTCTCTCTCTCGGCTCTCTCTTCTCTCCTTCTCTCTCTCTCTCCTCTCTGGGGGGGGGGGGGGTCGGGTGGGGAGGGGGGGGGGGGGGTGGGGGGGGGGGGGGGGGGGGGTGGGGGGTTGTGGTGGGGGAAAGGGAGAAGAAAACGTCTCTCTCTCGACGAAAAAGGCGCTAGGCAAATGTTAAGGATAAGTCTCCTCTAGGTCCCCTCTGGCCCCTTCCATTAAATTTCAGACGGTTTTCAGTTTAGGGTTAGGAATAGGGTTTGATTGGCTTAGGTTAGGAATAGGTTTAGGTCAGTTATGTGTCAATAATCTCATAACATACCATCAATTTGTGTGTGTGTGGATGAGACGGTTTCAGTCTTAGGGTCTAGGGTTAGGAACAGGGTTTGGGTTAAAGGGGTTAGGGATAGGCTTCAGGGTCAGCTTAGTGTCAAACACACACCACAAGAAAAAAGGTTGATGACTAAGCTGACCCTAAGCCTAGCCCTAACCCTATGCCAACACCCTGTTCCTAACCCCAACCCTGTAACTATGAACCCGTCTGAAACGAATGGAAGGGGGCAGAGGGAGGGGGCTATTCTTATCTCATTTGCCGAAGAAAAGAAAAATAATAAACACAGCGAGACACCAACAGACACACAGAAAGGAATACAGACAGAGAGAAGAAAGTCATAAAAACAGACGAAAAGACAAGCAGTACAGAAACAAAGAACAAATTGTCGCTGAAATACGGTGAAACATACCATCGGTTACTATAACCAAGTTACAATATTTCAAGCGATTCTGTGCAGCGATTCATTACGCGAACATCAAACAAAGAAGCCAAACGAACGATTATGTCTTCCGGATAGCAGAGGAGGCAGCTGCTACTCTGTGAGGGCTGGGCTAAAATTTGTTTATAGTGGAGATACCTTGCCCCAGGTGTATCCCCATTCTCTCGGCCTTAAAGGATTTTAGAACAGGGAAGGGTCTTCTTCTTCTTCTTCTTCTTCTTCTTCTTCTGCGTTCCCAGGCCATATGGCCACAATGGGTAAAGTACGTATGTGTCCGTCTCTTTTTTCAGTTTCCACTCTGTCTCCCCGCTGCGGCGTACATCCGACACATTCCGATTTCTGAGGAGCTCAAATGAGAAAACCACCGAAACTATTATTTGGAAGATTTTTGATTCTCCTTTTTAAGAGAAAAAAAAGGCAGGAGAATGGGGCCAATAAGTCAGAAAGATAATAGAGATACTTTAGAAAGCAAAGGGAAAAGGCAGATGTCAAAGAGAGCGGCAGATTAGAGGAAGTTACAAGCACATTTCTTCAAGAAGGTGGGGGAATTATCTTTTTACGAAAGACTCACCCCCGGTATGCCCCCACGGGGGAAGGACTCAAGGTCATTTGAAAGACCAAGTAAATCCCTTTGGGGCTGCAGCACAAAAAATAATCCATTATACAGGGCCGGATCTAGGGGGGGGGGGGGTGCTTTGGGTGCTGCAGCACCCCCCCCCCCCCCTCGGCTGTCAAAAAAAGAAAAGGAGATGCTCTTGCAATAATAATGTTTGATTGTCTTTTGTGTGTTATGACTGCAAGCTACAGCAAGGTGCAAAACTGATAAAACGCTTTTAAGAAGTTCTGTTCTGAGCTCACAGGAGATGCCACAAAACAGTTTTAAAAATATTTAAAACTCATTTTCGGACAGGGGGGCTTCGCCCTCCAGAACCCCCCACCCAGGGCTTTGCCCCTGGACCCCACCGGGGCCTAGGCGGCCCCTGGACCCCAGCCTAAAAAAAAAGTGTAAGGCACCCCCCCACCCACCCCCCCCCCCCACCCCCCCCCCCCAACCCCCCCCCCCACCCCCCCCCGCCCCCCCCCCCCCCCGCCCCCCCCCCCCCCCCCCCACCCCCCCTTCACCCAACTCCCCCAACGCCTTCAAAATCTGTGATCCGGCCCTGTGAATATAGAAATGTCTCTGTTTTTTCTATGTCAGATACACGGGTCGGGTGCTTGTATAGTATACCGTTAAAATATATGTATTTGCACTCGTGTTGTTGGGTGGTTGTTTTTTGTTCCCTGGCTTAATGACTCCAGGGATCATCCCAACAGCCGAAGCACTTGAACACTGTTGTACAAATGCACCAGCTAGGGATGAGAGCATTATGTGTGTGACCGTTTTTTTGATTACCCCGCCACGTGGGCAGCCACACTCCGACTTCGGAGGATTTTAGACTGATGATGTTATGCTAGGAGCTTGTCATGGCTTAAGACAAATCCCCGCACAACCATTCAGAGCATAACAAGCATTTTGATGTAGCCTTGGCGTTCTAGCTTATGTCAACTGGTCTGACACAGCCTCATGCCAAGGCCAAGGCAGGCATGGTACCCAGGGCCATTTTTTAGCAGGGACCACCTCGGTTGCAGGGAAGGGGTTAAGGGGATCTAAGAGCTCTGGTCTGAGTTATATCAAATGCTAGCAGTCCTGCTCGCACGCTTCGCAGTTATGAAATGCGCAGTCCTGCCACACGCACACTAACACGCACACACTCTTTCGGATGAGGACGATAAACCGAGGTCCCGTGTGCTCATGCACTTAGCACACGTTAAACCCAGTGGCAACGAAAAAGTTGTCATTTTGGTCAAAATTTACCCCCCTCCCTTTCCTTCCTTCCTCATCAGTCACACAACAATCGCATGCCAAAAAAAAAAAAAAAAATTGGGTGGCGCGCCTCTGGCTGCGACGCGCTCTCCAGGTGGGAGTAAACCCGAATTTCACAGAGACGCCTCTGTGACTATAATGTACCTAACCTAACCTAACCTAACTCTTTCTCTCTCACACTAATACACTCTCTCTCTCTCTCACTCACTCATCGTCTCTCTCTCTCTCTCTCTCTCTCTGTCTCTCTCTCTCTCTGACAATTTTATAGAAGAGGTGGACTCTCATACAGTTCTTGGTCTGGGCATTGACCACAATCTTTCTTGGGATTTTCATGTCACTGATCTCACCCATAAATTATCAAAAACATTATTCCAATTGAACAGAATTAAGCATTTCTTAGATCACCACACCAGGAAACTTTTCTTTCACGCCTACATACAACCAGACATTGACTATGTTTTAATTTCTTATGATTTAGCAAGCAGAAACTGCTTAAAACACTTGCAAAGCATTTACAGACGTACTATCAAGGTAATCCTTCTAAAGTCGTCGTCCTTAACTACATGTGATTATACATTTATTAATATACTTCCATTTGATCTCAGAATGCAATTTAATAAATGTGTGTTTATGTCTAAAATCGTGAATGGACTAGCACCTCCTTATCTAAGTGAAAAGTTTCCAGTTAGTTGTGTACGAAACAAACAAATAATATTTCTGCCCCGACCAAGAACTGACCTATTTATGTCATCATTAAAATATTCGGGAGGTAAAATGTGGAGTGATATTCCTGAAAGCATGAAAACTAAAAGTACAGATAGGGGAAGACGGGGTAAAAAGCAGCATGGGCGGGAAAGAAGCCCACCCCAATTATCTCATGAAATAAAGAAAATTTCAGTCAAATTTGCCTATGGGACGAATGCTAGACATTAACGCTCGTCTCATGGGCAAAATGAGACTGAAATTTGCTTCTTACCCACCCATGCGCTTTTTACCCCGTCTTCCCCTATCATCTATTTGAAAGATTGTAAATGTTCCATTTTGTGTTTATATAATTATGGTTTGTACATAAAGAGACCTTATCATGTCTGGAATTATCTTATTGCATATTACTGTTGCTCATAGCTTTACATTCTTAATTGTGTTATTATACATGTGGCATGACTGAAGAGGGCTATAGGGCCACCATGCATGCATGCTCTATTTATGCTAGTTGGACTAGAAATAAGTTTGCTCGTTTCCTTTTTTGTTGTTTGTTTGTCTCTCAGTTTGTTTGCGACGACGAAAATGGTGTTTTACGTCCTCTTGGTCTGGATTGCACATATGGGACATTTGTAAAAATACAAATATGGTGGAAACAATACTGGAGGCAATGCCCGGAAGCAGTGCTAAACCAGTAAAGTTCCGATTTTTTTTATAATGCAAATAGCTGTAGCGGTAACCACGCCTCGGTTTTCGGCTATCTACAAGTAATTGAAGAACTGACCTATGGCTATTCGGTTTGTTTGCTTGTTTTATTTTTTTTGCATACGCCTTGAAAAAAAAAGTGTGTGGAAGGCTTGCTGAAGTGTGTATGCTCTTGTTATATGAAAAGATGCATTGTTTATGTATATTTGATTTCTTGTAATGTTTGATTGCTTTGTACATTCATGTTAACTTGTTTTTGTCGAGGACATTTTAGTATTTGTATTAGGTTTTTAATCCATGAGAGAGAGTTCAAATAATTATAAGCTTGGATTTCAATGCTTCATTCGAATGATTATTTTCCTGTCGAGGGTCAGTTTTGTGTCAGTGCTTTTAACCTTTTTGTTTCTGATCTTTCTTTCTTCCTTCCTTCCCTTTCGCCCCTGCTGATAGGTTTAATGGTTAATGGCTTTTCTTTTGTCTCTCTGTCTCTTCATTTTGTCTATCTCCCTGAGTTCAAGTTCAAGTTCAAGTTCTCTCTCTCTCTCTCTCTCCTCTCTCTCTCTCTCTCTCTCTCTCTCTCTCTCTCTCTCTCTCTCTCTCTCTCTCTCCTCCCTCCCTCCCCTCTCTCTCTACACACCCGCAGCAGGCAGGTAGATGTTGAGATAGAGGCAGTCCTCGTCCATGT
>CM065696.1:32776220-32786220 GCA_017654935.2 Phymorhynchus buccinoides
TCATTTTTCTATCCACCGCAACGTACCCAACCCAACGCGCCAGAACTGTGGTTAGTTAGCTACTCAATTATTATGGACATTCATTTTCGGGTAGGTCTTTTTCTGTCCAGTAAAATAAAAATCGAAGAGTTGCGTTCACCTTTAGTAGGTCAGTGTATTGTAGGAGCTTGATTATGTGCCCCAAAGGGACCCTTAATAATACCCTGGTGGAAGACAAAATCAGATAAGATTCAATGTGGTATGAATGCAAGTCTAGAGCAACAGAGGTTTTTCTTTTGAACAAAAACTGATTGTTGCGGGTCGGGGGGCGGTGGGGGTCTTGAGCTGTGTTGTTTTTTTTTTTGTTGCTTTTTGAGCAGAGTGCGGGGGGGGTTTGAGCAGGTGTCCTGCTGTTGTCAACATGAAATGTTGACACACTATACAGGAGATCGGGCTGTGGTAAAGATGATCAGTGAAAGGGCAACTAATATGTTGTGTCAGTCGAATCGCAGTAGTGTCATGAAAAAAGAGGAGGTCGTTCAGTCATGGAGGAGTGCCAAGGTTCAAGTTTCATTATTTCAAAAAAAGCCTTTGATACATCGGAAGGAATATAAAAAATATAAACAAGGAAAACAGAAAAAGTAAAAAAAAAGAACAAACACTAAACGGACAAGTCAAACCTTTGGACGACAACAACAGAAAAAAAAAACACAAAAAAAAAAACAGAAAAGAAAAAAAGGGAAAAAAAAAGAAAAGAAAAAAAGAAAAACCAGAAAAGAAAATATAGATCACTATCCGAAGTCACATTGAAGGGTTTTGGCGGCAAGAAGAAGGACAGAAACTGCTGGGATACGTACAGTCAACAAGTAACAAAGCACACAACATAAAATAATCCACCTGCAACAAACATCGTCTATCAAACCATCAGTTAATCCATTACAATGGGGCGTGTGTCACATAATTATGCACCTCATGGAGAGGAAAGAGAAGAGCAGGATAGGGTGTTTTTTTTGGGGGTTAGGAGAGAGACAAAGAGACAGACCAAAAGACAGAGACAGACAGAGGATATTAGGGGGGTTTGGAGGAGGTGGGAGAGTAGACACAACCAAGGACAGAGAAAGATGAAAGAAGAGAGTGGAGGACTAGGGTCAGTGAGGGGGTGGAGGGAGAGAGACAGAAAGACAGAGAGGGGACAGAACCAGGATTGGAGACATCCCTATCAGTACAAAAAAAACGTAAATAAAAAGCCACTGACATTTTAGGAGCCAGTTTTCACCTTTGGAATTTAAATCAATGGAATCAGACTTGCTACATAAATTATGAAGCAAAGTGTATTCACCCCCCCCCCCCCCCCCCCCCCCAAACCCACCCACCACACCCACACACTCACACCCCACAACACCAATACCTTGTGTATCTCTGTAGTGTTGTGCTGTGCTTTAGGCTTTGATGTAATCCAGATCCCATGCATTTTAAAGAGAGAGAGAGCGTTTGTATTTTCTATGCGGACAGAGAGGCTTAGGGCTGGAGCTCTTGATGGAGGGCGGCCGTGTGGGGAAACACCGAGTCCCGAGCTCATAGAGGAATGAATCATATGAATCATCCCTGCATTATCAAGCACTGGAGAAACGGTTTTTTACACGGCCTGGCTTGTTGTACAGGGAGTCTGTAGCTATAGTGATTGATGGTTTGAATTTGAACACGTAGTCGGTTCTGTGAGGTTTTGATTCAACAGAGATGTGGCATTGGGCATTACGTAGGGAGGGGATGATCGAAATTATGATAATCTTGTTTAAAAGTTCAACAATGACCGTGCCCATGCGATAACCCGAAAATGTTTGTGGGCGCAGCATAAAACTGTCAAAGTGGTGTGTGTGTGTGTGTGTGTCGTGCTCTGTTTCTAATACTGTGTCGTGCTGTGTGTGGGCTGCGTGTGGCTTGTGTGTGTGTGTGTGCGTGGTGTGTGCGAAGGTGTGTGTGTGTATATGTGTGTGGGGGTGTGGGGGTGGGGGGTGGTGGGGGGGTGGGGGGTGGGCGGGGGGGGGGGTTGGCTCGGATGTTTAAATGGTTGAACAATGACCGCTGCCCATGCGATAACCCGAAAAATGCTTGTAGGGCGCAGCATTAAACTTCAAAGTGTGTGTCGTGTGTGTGTGTGTGTGTGTGTGTGGTCGTGGGTGCTGTGTGGGTGTGTGTAGTTGTGTGTGTTGTGGTGTGTGTGTGTGTCTTGTGTGTGCTCTGCGTGTGTGTGTGCGTATGTGTGTCTGTGTGTGCGTGTGTGTGTGTGGTGTGAGGTGTGTGTGTGTGTGTGATGTGTGAGTGTTCGTGTGGAATGTGTGTGTTGTGTGTATATGTGGGGTGGGTTGGGGCGTGGATGTTTAAATGTCTTAACTATGACCGTGCCCATGCGAAAAACCGGAACACACAGCTTGAGGGTGCAAGCATAAAACTTCAAAGCGCTCGACTGTGTCGTGTGTGTCGGTGGGGTGGTTTGGGGCTGGATGTTTAAATGTTTAACTATGACCGTGCCCATGCGATAACCCGAAAATGCTTGTGGGTGCAGCGCCAGGGCATAAACTTCAAAGCGTGTGTGTGTGTGTGTGGGGGGGGGGGGGGTGCCTGGATCGTTTAAATGCTTAACTATGACCGTGCCCATGCGATAACCCTAAAATGCTTGTGGTGTGCATGCATAGAACTTCAAAGCGTGTTTGTGTGTGATTGTGTGGGGGGGCGGGGGGGTCTGGATGTTCAAATGCTTAACTAGGACCGTGCCCATGTGATAAACCGAAAAATGTCTTGTGGGTTGCAGCATTAAACTTCCAAAGCGTGTGTGTGTGTGTGTCTGTGCGTCGTGCGGTTGTGCCTGTCGCTAGCCGTGCGTGACGTGTAGGTAGGGTGCTGTGTGTGCACGTGCGTCGTGTGTGCGCGGCACCGCGCGTATGTGTGTATGTTGTTTTTTCTGTTTTAAAACAAACTATGTGCTTCTTGTGAAATCTGTGTCCTCATTTTTGTAATTGCTTTCTAATGCCCACGGATCACATATGAGAATGCCCGTACAAATGCATGAATGGGAGCATGTATAGTGTTTGGGGTGCCGCTTCACCAGGCTGTAGTTGAAACGTAACAAAACCTTGCTGCATTTTGTTCTCAATCCTTTTAACTTCAGTATGCAATTCCACCCACGTGGATCACAATTAGTTTCCCCAAAAGTTTATTCCCTTCCCATTCTTGGTAATACCTATTCAATCGGTCACACGCCACACACCAGATAAGGAAAACTCCCTAGCCTATATATAGGCTCACCTATTGCTTTGGCGACAAATACCTCACCAATCCACACGTGGGTTTTTTTCTGACACAAACGTTAAAATATCATCTCTCTAACCCCCTTCCCGCCCTCTACTTTTCCTCACTACTTTCCCACTACCCCCCTTCGCTACTGTCTTTTCTCTCTCCGTACCCTCTCTCTCCTATCTGCTCGCTCTCCCTCTCCCCCCCCCCGCCTTTCTCTCTATCTCTCTCTCTCCCTCCCTCTTTCTCCCCACCCTCCGCCCGTACCCCTCCCTCCCTCCCTACCACCTCGCTTCACGGCTCCCCTCTCTTCCTCTCTCTCTTCTACCGCTCTCTCTCTCTCTCCTAGCTCCTTCTCTCTCTCTCATCTCTTCTCTACTTTTGAAAATTTGTTATCCCCTCCGCAACTAATACATGATCCGTTTTGCGCAGTTATCCCCCTTTTGCTTGCAAATTTGCACCGTCGGTTCCCCATGGTTCCGTGCAATTATTTTTTTGCAATAAAATAACCCCGAAGAGAGAAGTGGAGCCGCGGGAATGCTTGTGGAGTTTGTTTTATATCCAGTCACACATTCACCTATGCCTAAACTCTCACAACTATGTTGGGACTTTCTGACAAGGAAGCGAGAGCGAAAAAGAAGACGGCCCAGGAAGAGGGGAACAGAAAAAAGACCGAAAAAATTTATAACTATTGTAAATAGTAATAAAAAACCAGTTTGATTGCCATGTTCTCGCCAGGGTGAGTACCATGTTCAAGCCGTAGAAGTGCATTTGCAAGACTCTGATCATTCTGAGAATCCGATTCCCTTACACTTCCCGGTTTCTCCAGCTCTCAGCTGATTGATTCAGCGCTTAGAAATCTACACCTCGAAAATTGAAACTATGCTTCGTGTACAACAACCACAAGTCAACTGTTAGTTCTCCTCTAGCATCCGGATGTCCGATCCTACGATAATTGCTTTCCCCTCCAACAAGCCAGACCGTATCTTAAACTAATTTAAAACTTTGAACAAAATTTAACCCCTTTTCTTCCGTCCATAATGCTTGTTAAAAAATAAAAACCCTCCCTTAATCCCCTCATATCACTGTCCCATCTTTCCCTAAGAGTAGAGAGGAAAAAGGAGATCGTGCTCCTGAAAAGATACTCCCCCACTTGTATTTCGAAAACTTGTGTTTCCATAACATCCATTCCTTACTTCTCCTGTCAAATTCACGCGGGACTATCCCCCCCCTGACTACTATTCGGCAATGTCTACCTTCATCCTTTAGGTGTGTGAGATCTTGGCTGGATAAAATACGTAATCCTCTTTAGACGGCCGTAGCGTAACCCGTTGGGTCAAACAAGTTCATATAGACTACAGTCTGTATAGCATTCACCCAAGCACATGAACAACGTAACCAATTCTCCTAGTTTCAATATGGTTTCCAATTTTGATATGTTGCAGTACCATGTATGCTATTATTCTACACTCTGTATTACTCAAGGTCGTTGCTCAACTATACTTCTTATTTCTCTGTTCTCCACCTCTACCTCTATATCAGCACATCATCTCCCTATTGCTCTGTCATCTAATACTCTGTCCTCACATCCTGTTTGTCTCTAGTGCGGTCCTCCGCTTTCTCAACCAACTCTATATTCTATCTCTCTCTATACTCTATCTCCACTTCCCGCCTCATCTCTTCTCCGCTACTTTCCCTGCGATTCGCGCTACCTCTCTCTCTCTCTCTCTCTGTCTCTACGTCTCTCTCTCTCTCTCTCTTATCCTCTCTCATCTGTCATCTCTCCTCTCCTCTCTACTACTCTCAACTTTACTTTTGTGTGTGTTGAGAGGAGGGGAGGAGGGGGCGGGAGATTGACGGTTTTGTTGTCGCATCTATTTTTTCTTCTTCATGGATAATTGTTCGATGATTATTTTTGCATGCTTCATTATTTTTGTGTTGAATATATTGATTTTCTTGCATGTTTGTTTGAGGGCAAGATGTAAAAAAGCCCATTGTGTGCTTACCCTCTTTTTGACTCCCACTCAATAAAAAAAAAAAAGGTTGTTCGTTCGTTCGTTCGTTTGTTCGTTCTCTCCTCTCATCACGCGTAGCTTCGGTAGTAGTTTCAGTTCGTTTAATTTAGGCTGCTTTGTGGTGTTTTTTTGGTTTGTTTTGTTTTTATTGAACACCCAAGTGTAATCAAACTTGTGTTTACTGTATAAACTTTTTTTTACTGCCTTCTTGTCGACAGCTGAAACAGTTGGGAACCAGCTGATCACTGATCACTGCACCACACAGTGCGTTCAATAACACCACATAGTTTTTAATGCGCGATTTCTGAATATTTTTTATAACGTTTCACGTTGTTTAAGCAAATCTTTAATATTTCCAAGCAACACATAATATAACAGAAAGCAAAAGAGAGAGCACTCAACAAGCTAGCGCTTATAGCGTGCTCCTGAAATATTTCATGAAAAATATTTGGTGAATGACAGACTGTGTAAGTACAATAATACGTCATTCATACATGATAATTGAGCAAAAGAAAAGGCACACAAAGAAATAATAAAAAATAAATAACGTTTAAATAAACGTTTCACGTTGCTTAACCCTTTCACCACCAAAGTCGCATTTTAGCACCACAGTGATTTAACACCTATATCACTAACAAGGCATCAAATTGGGGTCTGTTATCCAAAGACCCTATTTTCTTAGTTTTGGGAAGTAAGGATAGACCTTATTTTATATATGTCACAGAAGAATCCCCAATAGGCCTGCTGCAGATGGATTTTGTTCTCTACCCAGGTAATTTTAATGGAATTGTTTTTGGCTGAAATATGGCTGGCGGTGAAAGGGTTAATTAGGACAATACATCAAGTTAGTTAAGGATGGCCATCGAAAATGAGCCAGTGCATATATTTGTCAGCCAAATTCAAAGTTTTAGCCTATGCCTGTGCATAGATATCATTACAGAAACCAGAGGACAAACAAATGAGAACAACTGTGTTTATTCAGTTTCGGCAGATATTTCGGACTATGTGTCCTTTGACGATACCTTCCTCCTTATATGCCTGAAAGAGTCACATCTAAAACGCATGCACAATTATTTTAAAAAAATCATAGAAAAAAAAATCAGAAAAAAATTAAAATAAAACAATGGACTTTGTATTGCACTGTGCATAGATAGATAGGCTTACAACAACATTTTGTCAGAAAATAAATATTTAACTAGTGAACCGAAGGGAATCAACAATACGAGGGCTCAGTATTATACTTTTTTTTAATTCGTGTGCTCTCACGCCCGTACGTGCGCCGTGCACACAATTACACACGCACGCACGCACGGCAGGCGCACACACATCACGCAAGGAGAGAGAGAGAGAGATGAGAGAGGGAGAGAGGAGAGAGAGAGAAGAGAGAGAGAGAGAGAGAGAGAGAGAGAGAGAGAGAGAGAGAGAGACACAGAGAGACAGAGAGAGAGAGAGAGAGAGACAGAGAGAGAGAGAGAGAGGGAAATATAATGGAAAGAACAAAAAAGGATAAAGAAGGAAGAAAGAAAAGAAGAAATGGAGACAGGGAGTCCTCTCTTTTTAATTGACAAGAGAGAACAGCCATTACCCATTAAAGTCAGAAAGCTTTATCCACACATCTTTTACGGTCGTTGTTCCCCAATGGGGAAATGGCAGGGCCTAATTTCAGCTCTTTTCTGTGTGTGGGGGTGTGGGTGTCACGATGTGTGTGCGCGTGCGTGCGTGCGTGCGCTATAATATGTGTGTGTGTGGTGTGTGTGTTGGGTGTGTGTGTACAACGCGCACGTGCGTGTGTGTCTGTGTTTGTGTGTGCCTTTCTCTCGGATCAGAGATTCTTCGTCGTCATTCACCCCTCTTTCAAGCCATTGACTCACTGTCTGGGAATAGGCCCCATGGGCGGGAGAGGGAGGGAGAGAGAGAGAGAGAGAGAGAGAGACAGAGAGAGAGAGAGAGAGAGAGAGAGAGACAGAGGAGAGAGAGAGAGAGAGCCGAGAGAGATAGAGAGAGAGAGAAGAGAGAAAGGAAAGAGAGAGAGAGAGAGAGAGAGAGAGATGAGAGAGAGAGAGATAGAAAGAGAGAGTAGAGAGAGAGAGAGGATCCCGAGAGAGAGAGAGAGAGATGGTACAAATTAAAAATGGTTCTTTAAGGAGTTAAGAAAACAAGCAAGAAAGACTGTTTACGTTACTCACTGAAGTTCACGATATCTTCTCTCGAGAAAAACAACAAACTGAATATTATAATATTCAGTTATGACTGGTGCGTGCGTGTGGAGGAAGGGGGGATGGGGAGATGAAAATCATATTAATTATAGGTATGCAGTCTGCGTTTTAATTGTGTGAAAATACAATTTAAAATGCCTATTTTAAAACAAAAATGTGTTATTGTATTAAAGAAAAGAACATAACAACTGTACATGTATTCAAGAATAACAGCGGCGATCTTTGATTTTCCTCAAGTAGCTTCACTTTATTACTTCTTTTGGGGGTAATTTTTTTAGTATTTGCTATATTCTAGTCACACAGACTTATCTCTGTGAAATTCGGGTTGCTCTCCCCCGGAGAGCGCGTCGCCGCAAGCGCAGCGCCTACCCATTTTTTTTTTTTTTTTTTGGGGGGGGAGTGGACAGGGTGCATAATAGGGCGCTGTGGGGGTGAGGCTATTGCCTTTTGTAAAAAAAAAATCAAGGTCAGTTCAACAACTAATTTTTTTCCTTTCTCATTTTTGAAGTTGATGGTGTCCCATAGAAAACAGTACCCGTCTCGCAGTGACTAACTGTTACGCCCCATGGGGGGAACTATTGGGTGAAAACCGATCTTCTCTGGGGATTACTTCAATGACCGTAGAGTGCTTCTTGGCCCTAGGGTGGAAATTGAGAAAGGAGTAGGAAAGCAGAGCCGTTAAGCCGTTAATTCTGGAAGAGGATTCCCCCCGGTTGGTTGGTGACTCGGGTCACCCGACCTTGCATTACTTGCCTAAAAGTCTAGTTCCTTATTATTCCCACTACTGTGTAACCAAAGGATTAAGTTAAGAGACTGTTGGGGCTAGTGAGAGACGGCTAGGACACAGAGAGAGAGAGAGAGAGAGGGGGGGGGGGGGGGGAGAGAGAGAGAGAGAGAGGAGAGAGAGAGAGAGAAGATAGAGAGAGAGAGAGACTGGACACTGGACAAGTTTAATGTCATCAGCCAGAATACAGGTCCTAAGGCCCAAAAACAAATTGTCTGTTTGGGGTTTCCTCAGTTTGAAAAGTAGGTACTAGGCTTTTCTTTTCTTTTTTGTCCGTCACCATAGGTGATCGGACTTTGCGATGGGCTGGTTTGTTTGTTTTTTTTTTTTTTTTTTTTTGGGTTTTTTTTTTTTTTTTTTTTTCTGTCTGTCCCAAGGATATCTTCCGAACGAGTTGGCAGAATCGCTTCAAATTTTGTGTGGAGGTGTGCCTCCTTAATAGGAAGAGATCGGCGCAAACCAGTTTGCCGTCGTGACCTTGACCTTGTTTCTTTCTTTTTTTAAAAATCTTGTGTTACGTTTCAGTCCATGTGTGTGAATATATTTTTATATTTTAATAAAACAAAACAGTATACTTTTGCACTTATAATGTTTTATGTTACTGTTTGCTCGCTTGCTTTCGGTGTTTGTTTTTTCTTTCTCCCATTCATCAAAACAAAGGTTAGGGTCGGCAGCCCAAAGCTAGGGTAGGTAGGGAAACAGGAAACCAAACATGTTTGTTGTTGTTGCCTAATGGCATGGAGGCAATGCTCTCCCATTCATCAAAACAAAGGTTAGGGTCGGCAGCCCAAAGCTAGGGTAGGTAGGGAAACAGGAAACCAACATTTTTGTTGTTGTTGCCTAATGACATGGAGGCAATGCTCTCCCATTCATCAAAACAAAGGTTAGGGTCGGCAGCCCAAAGCTAGGGTAGGTAGGGAAACAGGAAACCAACATGTTTGTTGTTGTTGCCTAATGGCATGGAGGCAATGCTCTCCCATTCATCAAAACAAAGGTTAGGGTCGGCAGCCCAAAGCTAGGGTAGGTAGGGAAACAGGAAACCAACATTTTTGTTGTTGTTGCCTAATGGCATGGAGGCAATGCTCTCCCATTCATCAAAACAAAGGTTAGGGTCGCAGCCCAAAGCTAGGGTAGGTAGGGAAACAGGAAACCAACATTTTTGTTGTTGTTGCCTAATGGCATGGAGACAATGCAAGGGTTACCTTAGCATGAAATTCACAACAAAGCAAAAGAATAATCAACAATAAACTTTAAAGACAACAACAAGGGGGGGGGGGGGGGACAAGAACAACAGAAAAACAAACCACAATCATAAATTCTTTCTTTTTCTTATCACATTTTTCTTTTCTTTTCTTGTTTTCATATATATATTTTTTATGTCATGTCTCTATCCTTGAGAGAGAGAGACAGAGACAGAGACAGAGAGGGGGGGGGGGGGGGGGGCGGGGGGGGGGGGGCAAAGCATGCAGGCAGGCATACGGACAGGCAGGCAGGCAAAGAAAAATGAGAACATTCAAAGAGGATGAAGGGTAAACAGGCCGTGTTTGTAAAATAATCAAAGATCACCAAGTTTGAAGTGAAGGGTTTTCAACAGACAGTCCCGCCCCCAATGCCTCTGTATCTGCTTCCGTCTGTCTGTCTGTCAGTTAGTCTCTCTCTGTCTTTCTGTCAATCTGTTTGTCTGTCTGTCTCTCTCTCTCTCTCTCTCTCTCTCT
>CM065696.1:32796220-32808720 GCA_017654935.2 Phymorhynchus buccinoides
GAGGAGGGGGGGGGGGCAAAAATACAGAGACAGACACAGGTGCAGTTTGAGGAAGGAGTGAATATTGCAAGAAGGAGGGTGCATTATTACTTTTGCAGGCTCCCTCTGCATGTCATGGTATAGTAATGGCGCCCTCTGCATGTCATGCATGGTGATGGCAGTAATGTAGCAAATGTTCTAAATGTTAAAGGCGTGGCGGTATCGTGGGCTCCCCCCCAGGTGGGCATACCGGGGGATCTTTTGTGCAAACTGTTCCCCCACCTTCTGGAAGTTATGTGCTTGTAACTTCCTCTAATCTGTCACTCTCTTTGACTCAGCCTTTTCCCTTTGCTTACTGTCATCTACTGCCTTTCTGCCTTACCGGTCCATTCTCCGGCCTTTTTTTTTCCCTTTTCAATAAATTCTTACAAAAGATTTTATCCAGCCGAACGAAGACGGACATGCCGGGTCTAACTATTTCTTAGCTATGCTCATAACGGCAGCATGACGCATCTGCGCTCATAATTGACAGGTGTGCTAGTCTGCCGTGTTCTGTGCCTTCCAGACACCAGAGGAGGCAGCTGCTATTTCTGAGGGCTGGGGCTGGAATTTGTTTTGATAGTGGAGAAGCCTTGTTCATAATATGTCTTCACTACACTCTCGGCCAAATGGATTTCGGGACAACCAGCGTTGGGGAAGGTCATCAACCGCCAACTGATCTTTCTTTCTAAACTGTATGTATTTATGTATTTATTTATTTATTTATTTATTTATTTTGTGAACACACCAGACTCAGGTAATGTTGTTGTTGTTGTTGTCTTACCCTGGCTTAAAGACTCCAACGATCATCCCAACAGCCGAAGCACTTGAACACTATGGAACAAAATGCAACACCTAGGGATGAGAACATTACGTAAGTGACCGTTTTTGATTACCCCACAACGTGGGCAGCCACACTCCGACTTCGGAGGAACTCAGGTAATATATCACCCCTCTACAAAATGTGAAGCGAATCCGTGCTATGGTTCACAAAATATAATGCTTCTAAAGACAGATAAACCAGCACAGATGTTCGTAATGCCCGCCTATTTTCAAAAAAAGTAAAAGACCGCGTCCTCCCCTGCCTTCTTTTCCCCCCTCCTCAGTGCTAATTGCTTTGTGTCAAGTAAACCCGAGTTCGAACCTGGGTACAGGGGATTTTTACTCTCACTTTGCACTAGGCCTTACGGTCTGAATGTGGAGTCTTTCGGATGAGACGATAAACCGAGGTCCCGTGTGCCCATGCACTTAGCACACGTTAAACCCAGTGGCAACGAAAGAGTTGTCATTTGGTCAAAATTTACCCCCACCCCCCCTTTCCTTCCTCATCAGTCACACAAAACGTGCGTGCAAAAAAACAAAAAGAAAAAAGTTGCCACGCGCTCTCCGTGTGGGAGCAACCCGAATTTCACAGAGACGCCTCTGTGACTATAAAGTACCTAATACCTAATACTTCAATGTCTCGTGTGTGGTTTTTTTGTTTGTGGCTCAAGCCACAAACCTATAACTCACTTTGTCGGTCTGTCTGTCTGTCGGTCGGTCTGTCAGTCCAATATTGTCGCACATAATCATACTTATTGTGGCGGTACCATAGCCGATGAGGTTTATCCCAGGCGTGGTTACCGCTACACATATCTATATTGATAAAAACTCGGGATTTTACTGGTGTTGCACTGCCTCCGGGCATTGCAGCCAGTATTGTTCCCACCATCTTTGTATTTACAAATGTCCCATATGTGTCTATGACCGAGAGGACGTAAAACACCATTTTTCTTCAAATTGTCGCACATATTGACAAAATTGTCGCACATATTGTAAAAGAGAAAAAAATACTTGGGCATAAAGTAACATTTCAGTTGTCATATCTACAGTCCTTAGGTATGGAAAGAATTGTATACTGAACAGAGCACATGAATCTTCATTTTAAAGCGTACAAAATAATAAACATACGTAACACAGACACTGCAACAGACACGACGAGTATGCAGTGCTTCTTTCGATGAGTATAAGTAGGATAAATAGTTTTAAATGTTTTCCAAAAGATATAAAAAGTTACGAAATGGTGCAGAGATAACATTCTGGTTTACAGATTAAAATTATTGAAAAGCTAGGGGAGGCGACTCAGTGTATGTAATGATTGGAGTGGTAAAAATAGACCGCTGCCACAAGCGATTGCGAATCCGCGCTTGTTTTTTTATTTCTTCCAAATTGCCTCAAGTTAAGGGAACGAAAACAATTCGCGGACCCTATTTCATAACGGGTGCCAGGCTGGCTGTAAACAAGAGTGCCAGTGGTGGCCATTTGTGTCTCCAGTTTCCGAGATCGATCTCTCTGTCGCTGTACACCATGATCAAATTGGCCTCCATTTCCCAACAACGTTATGGAGTAAATTGCTAGTAGTGTTCAGAAACGCAATCCACCCTTTCCCACCCACCCTCTCTCTCTCCCAGTCTTCTTCCTTCCCCTACCCCAGACTGGAACTAGATCGTGAAAACGCTGCGTCACCAGCTGCGCGGCTGCGTTTTCGGCTCCAGTGACCTTTGACCAATGACCTTCGTTTTCGAACCTGGTCTGGATATCCTGACTAAGCTTACCTACCCGCATGCAAAATTTAAGGGCCATTTGAACCAATACCAATTATTTCTTACAATAGCCTTTGCTTGTGTTACTCTGCAAAGGGAGTTTCCTATTGCGTGTCAAGTTCAGTGTATTCGACTAGCGAACTTTTGAGACAACAGTTTTGTTAGTTTTTTCCTACGTTGTGATTGATTAGATTGGGCTGTCAAATCAAATCAAATCAAATCAACTTTATTTCAAAAACCCCTGGGGGCACAAGAAAATGCATACACGTACCATTCACACCTGCGGCATCAAACATTCCAAACAATAGCCCAAAAGACACCATAACAGTACACATCAACATAGTATTACATGGGCTCCAAACAAAAACAACAAAAACCAACAAAAACACTTCTTTTTTTTAACAGTACTCATCACCATATAGACAGGCACATTATACCATCATGCACAGATACACCTTCATACACACACACACATATATACATGCACAACACAGTTGCTGGAATTGCACATATGAATCCTTTTTTTTTTAAAATTAGGCTTAAAAGAAAACAACAACAGCAACAACAACAAAACAACGGGGGTAGTGGTGATATTTCGATCGAGTTTATTTTTTTAATGTAATGAACCAGTGTAATGACTGTGCATACGCACACTTGAGAAATATTCTATGTCAGGACTTTTTTGTTTTAAATTTGGTTTGGTATCAATGTTTGTTTTCTTTCTTCCAAACACGTACACATTACACGTGCTGTTTGCGCTCTCTCGCTCTCTCTCTCTCTCTCTCTCTCTCTCTCTCCTCTCTCTCCTCTCTCTCTCTCTCTCTCTCTCTCTCTCTCTCTCTCTCTCTCTCTCTCTCTCTCTCTCTCTCTCTCTCTCTCTCTCTCTCTCTCTCTCTCTCTCTCTCTCTCTCTCTCTCTCTCTCTCTCTCTCTCTCTCTCTCTCTCTCTCTCTCTCTCTCTCTCTCTCTCTCTCTCTCTCTCTCTCTCTCTCTCTCTCTCTCTCTCTCTCTCTCTCTCTCTCTCTCTCTCTCTCTCTCTCTCTCTCTCTCTCTCTCTCTCTCTCAGTAAAAATAAATAATAAATTTATAAATAAAAAATTCGTTCGTTCTCTCTTCTCTCTCTCTCTCTCTCTCTCTCTCTCTCTCTCTCTCTCTCTCTCTCTCTCTCTCTCTCTCTCTCTCTCTCTCTCTCTCTCTCTCTCTCTCTCTCTCTCTCTCTCTCTCTCTCTCTCTCTCTCTCTCTCTCTCTCTCTCTCTCTCTCTCTCTCTCTCTCTCTCTCTCTCTCTCTCTCTCTCTCTCTCTCTCTCTCTCTCTCTCTCTCTCTCTCTCTCTCTCCCCCCTCTAGCACACTATTCCCCTGTCTCTTTATCTCTCTCTAGTATCTCTGTCACACACACACGCACACTCGTACACATTAACATGTTCACACACACACACACACACACACACACACACACACACACACACACACACCACACACACACACACACACACACACACACACACACACCACACACACACACACACACACACACGCACGCACACACACAACACACACACACACACACACACACACCCCCCCCCCCCTACAAGCCGACCGTAATAACCAATTAGCATTGCTAAATTAAACATTGGGTAGTATACACAGTCCTTGCACACGTTGACAGTAAGAGCAATACAAGGACAGGAGAGGTCAGTGGATAAATTGGCTATTGTGTACTTTACCACCACCACCACCCCCCCCCCTACCCCGGGAATACGGGGGTCTTTCATGCAAATAATTCCCTCACGTTCTGGAAACTCCGTGCTTGTAACTTCCTCTAATCTGTCACTCTCTTTGACTCTGCCTTTTCCCTTTGCTTACTGTCATCTACTCTCTTTCTGCCTTACTGGTTGGTCCATTGATTCTCCTGCCTTTGTTCCAGAAGTTCTTTCAAATATGTTATCCAGCCGAAGACGGACATGCTGGGCCCCATTTCTTAGTTGGGCGCATAACGGCAGCATGCCGCATCTGTGCTCATATGATAGGAGGCTGCCTGGGTGATCGATAACAACGAAGAAGTACTCCAGCCACCACCCCCACCCCACCCACCCATTGTTGGACTCGTAGTATTAGAGATCTGGAGGTCACAGGTTCGAATGCAGTCTTCTTGGAAGGATTTTCCTTTAGGAAGATATAATAGGCCTACTGTTTCTGGGCCGTATATTCCTTCCTTGTAAGTCTTTGTAGTAAATTGAGAGTTGTACAACACAATTGTTGGTGGGTTTTGTTTCCAATAATGGGGAGAGACAACTTACAGTTTAGTCTATGACTACGACATCCAAGCTAGTAGGTATAAATTGCATTAGTTCTTTGTGCTTGAGCCAAAGGGGTTGGTTGGTTAGCGTTTAATAAGGACCTTCCTCAAAGCCGGTTGTTCTCAAGTCCTTTTTGTCGAGAGAGTGAGGATGTTTCCTGGGCAAGGTTTTGGTGTCCCCTCTGTAAACAAATTCCAACCCTGTCCTCCAGAAGAGCAGTCACTCCTTCTGCTATCTGAAAGTCATAAGTCTGGAAGCTGGTTTTGATAAGAAAAATATGATTTTCTTTTCGGTAAAGGTAAAGATGTGGGACATATCGGGCCTGTGACACAAAGGGCCTAGGGCACAGCGGGCTTATCCCATGTTTAGACTAAATACATCAGTGGATAGCTTGCATCTTGGCAAACTAGTATACCAAATTTGATGATGATAGACTGAATAGTTTTGACGGCCGGAAAGAAGTGGGACATATCGGGCCTGTGACACAAAGGGCCTAGGGCACAGCGGGCTTATCCCATGTTTAGACTAAATACGTCAGTGGATAGCTTGCATCTTGGCAAACTAGTATACCAAATTTGATGATGATAGACTGAATAGTTTTGACGTGGGACATATCGGGCCTGTGACACAAAGGGCCTAGGGCACAGCGGGCTTATCCCATGTTTAGACTAAATACATCAGTGGATAGCTTGCATCTTGGCAAACTAGTATGCCAAATTTGATGATGATAGACTGAATAGTTTTTGAGAAAAACGGACGAATAGCCGGACGGACGGACACCGGACGGACGGACGGACCAGACAGAAACAATAGTTCCCCGAACCCTCGGCTCGGGGACTAAAAATGGAATTAACCGAGAAATGTAGGGGGGTGGCACAGGGGGGCAAGCAGGCAGTTAACCAGAAGGTTAGGAAGGCAGGCAGGTAGGCAGACAGACAGGCATTCAGACAGAGAGACAAACTGCAGACCGGGGTTGTTGGTGTTTGGTTGTTTTTTTTGGGGGTTAACGTGCCATATAAACATCGATACTCACGTAGCAAAGCAACGGCAACCTTTTAATTAGCTCGTGTTCATTTAGCAATTATCGATATCAAAAGCGCGTAAGCTGTCATAATATACTCTTTTTCTTGACAGGTTTTCCTTAATTAGTGACCCTGCCACACTAACCCACATTTTGTCTTTGCGCTAATGGTATGGGTAATTATGGTGTAATTATTATGATGCCTAAGTTGTGCACCCATCTGCGCGGGTTTATCATATCAACAAGGAGCGGAAAACTGACTTAATTAACGGGTATCCGGTGTGGCGTTCTCAAAATGGATTTGTTCTCAACATGTCTGCACATGTGCGAAATCGTGTGTGTGTGTGTGTGTGTGTGTGTGTGTGTGTGTGTGTGTGTGTGTGTGTGTGTGTGTGTGTGTGTGTGTACGTGCGTGCGTGCGTGTGCGTGTGCGCGTGTGCGTGCGTGCGTGTGCGTGCATGTGCGTGCGTGTGTTCGTGCGTGCCTGTAAAGCCACGTGTCAGTTTGTTTCAAACAACACGCGCGGAAGCTTCTTCCTGAAGTTTTAGCCATTAAAATCAACACGGGTTCATCGATCCACCGAATCGATTGCTGTGACTTGTTGAGATCTTTTGACGCAAACTTGTTACCATATTTTGTCTTCTGTCGTAGGCAGCTGTTGCGGTTTAGTTGTGAGACGGGGGAGGGAGGGGGGGAGGCAAGGGAAGCAGAGAGAGAGAGAAAATGCAGAAGAAGGGGACTGGGTAGAAATAGTGGTAGGGGGAAGGCGTGGAGGGACCAAGGGATGGTTTGGGAGGAAAGAAGGAAGGAAGGGAGTTTTGACGCCTGTGACTTTTCCCAGATCAATACAAGGAAAGTGACAGCAAAGGGGAAATCGTTGTTGTTGTTCAGTTAACTAGAATTTTACGTCCTCTCGACCTGGGAAGGCACATATGGGAGTTGTTGTTGTTGTTTTTAGCTTAGTCTTTTGTACTGGTGTGGCATTCTCAAAATGGATTTGTTCTCAACATGTCTGCGCATGTGCGAAGAGTTACGGATAGGGTTAAGGTTATGAATAGGGTTAGGGATATGTTTAGGGTCAATTTAGTGTCGAATACACAAAGAATACAATTTGATGGTACGTCATGATCGATTTCGCACATGTGCAGACATGTTGAGAACAAATCCATTTTGAGAATGCTACACCGACCAAGCTAGGAGGTGTTGCGCTGGTTTCTGTGCTGCAGCCTTGGGGGCGAGTTTGACCTTTGGAGGCCACCCATGGATGCCCCAAAGCCAGCTATATATTGTCTTACAGTATTTTTGGCGGAGACGATTGGGGATAGGGATAGTTCCCACGAGGCCAAGTTACCCCCGAAGCTACAGCACTGAGAGGGCTCCGTTGCAGTGCCTACAGTTTGACAGTCGCGTCACCAGTCATTCGCAAGGTACTAAGTTGAAGAATGACTTCCCAGTTGCATCGCCTTGGCTTACGGCTATGTCGGACCAATTATTGGCATGGGCTTGAACACCAAGGCTACATCAAAATGTAGCGAGAGTTGTCTTTAGCCATGATAAGCTCATAGCATAACATAATCAGTTTCCAAAATCCCCCGAAGACGGAGTGTGGCTGCCCACGTGGCGATCAAAAACGGTCACACACGTAATGTTCTCACCCCTAGCTGATGCATTTGTACCACAGTGTTCAAGTGCTTCGGCTGTTGGGATGATCCCTGGAGTCTTTTAGCCAGGGTACGTCAACAACAACTTCCCAGTTGCTGTCAAAAAATTCCTTGTGACTCTCACTTTTCCATTTGGCATCAACTTCAGGCTATTAGTATTAGCCTAATACCAAACCAGTAATGAAAGCTGTCTCAGTTAAGGGCCTTGTCATTACCATAGCATGCAAATTGCCAATCATTCCGTTGGGTCAATTGAACATTAGCATTCTCCAAAAGTTGGGATGACCCTGACTTTCTCTCTATTGTAGGGTTCCTGTCTTCAAAATAGGGTTCTACTTTACTCAATTGAACATTAGCATTCTCCAAAAGTTGGGATGACCCTGACTTTCTCTCTATTGTAGGGTTCCTGTCTTCAAAATAGGGTTCTACTTTACTCAATTGAACATTAGCATTCTCCAAAAGTTGGGATGACCCTGACTTTCTCTCTATTGTAGGGTTCCTGTCTTCAAAATAGGGTTCTACTTTACTCAATTGAGCATTAGCATTCTCCAAAAGTTGGGATGACCGTGACTTTCTCTCTATTGTAGGGTTCCTATCTTCATAATAGGGTTCTACTTTACTCAATTGAGCATTAGCATTCTCCAAAAGTTGGGATGACCGTGACTTTCTCTCTATTGTAGGGTTCCTATCTTCATAATAGGGTTCTACTTTACTCAATTGAGCATTAGCATTCTCCAAAAGTTGGGATGACCCTGACTTTCTCTCTATTGTAGGGTTCCTGTCTTCAAAATAGGGTTCTACTTTACTCAATTGAACATTAGCATTCTCCAAAAGTTGGGATGACCCTGACTTTCTCTCTATTGTAGGGATCCTATCTTCATAATAGGGTTCTACTTTACTCAATTGAGCATTAGCATTCTCCAAAAGTTGGGATGACCGTGACTTTCTCTCTATTGTAGGGTTCCTATCTTCATAATAGGGTTCTACTTTACTCAATTGAGCATTAGCATTCTCCAAAAGTTGGGATGACCCTGACTTTCTCTCTATTGTACTTTTTGTAGGGTTCCTATCTTCAAAATAGGGTTCTACTATACTCACTAAGTACCTCATTTGGTCACATGTGCATGTGTGTGTATATGCGTGCGTGCATGTATGTATGTGTGTATGTCAATGTGTGCGTGCGCACGTAAGTGTGTGTGTGTGTGTGTCAAGTCAAGTCAAGTCAAAATGATCTGTATTAACAATAAAACAATAAGCTTGGTGTGTGTGTGTGTGTGTGTGTGTGTGTGTGTGTGTGTGTGTGTGTGTGTGTGTGTGTGTGTACAATGCCCACGAAAAAGAATGTGTGTGTGTGTGGAAAAGGGAGAAGGGACGGGTCATGGGGAGTGTACAATTCATGAATGAAATTCTGCTTAACGTCCTCCGGTCTGGAGCAGACACATAATTATGGGACATTCGTAGATTTAAAAAACGATGGTGGAAACGATCATGAAGGCAATGCCCGGAGGCAGTGCAACACCAGGAATGTCCCGAATTTTTAACAATACAGATGTACATTAGTGTACAATTCAACTTTTTTTCAAGGTTCAATTTTAACTTTTAATGTAAGTTTTAAAAAGTGGCATACTTTAGTCAACTTCATGCTCGATTTAGTCATTCGTAATAATAGTTTGAAGAACAGGAAATTGGCATGGCAGTGTTTCTGCAATCAAGCTGTAGTTATTTTACGGAGGCTGGCATAGTGGGTAAAGCCGGAAGAAGAAGAAAAAAAGATTAAAGTTTAATTGAGCAAGCCCCGCCTTCCTTTCCCTCCCTTTATGATTGACTATCCTAATCCTATATCCTCAACTTTTCCACTGTATCTTTAATGAGGCACGCGTGCGTACACACATACACACGCACAGACACATAGACTACGCTTGCGTGCGCGCGCGCGCACACACTCACTCTCTCTCTCTCTCTCTCTCTCTCTCTCTCTCTCTCTCTCTCTCTCTCTCTCTCTCTCTCTCTCTCGCTCTCTCTCTCTCTCTCTCTCTCTCTCTCTCTCTCTCTCTCTCTCTCTCTCTCTCTCTCTCTCTCTCTCTCTCTCTCTCTCTACACACACACACACACACACACACTCTCTCTCACGCACACACACACGCACGCGCGCGCGCGCGCGCACACACGCACACGCACACACACACACACGCGCACACAGGATGGAAAAAAGCTGTCAAGCTTATTCCTTTATTCTCAATAAATATCATTTTGACTTGACTTTTTTTTTTAACTTGACTTGACACACAGTTTGCAGCATTTTACTCTTGCATTTTTCCGTTTCGTTACGTTTTCTTGAACTAGTCTATTTACTTATATAGAGAGAAAGCAATCCTCCAAACATCCATTCAAGAAACAAGACGCAAGGCACATGCACACAGTAGCAGAAAGAGTTCATATTAGGGAAGGGCAGAGAGGAAGGTTACAGTAATTAATGTGATTTGACCGAAAGTAATAATCCCGAGTGAACTAGTATTGTACTAGTCAGGGCCGGACCAAACGGTTCCTAATGGGGGGGGGGGGGGGGGGGGGGGTCCGCCTTGAGTCGAGGCCGGGAGCTGTATAGGTTCTGGGTTAAGGAGCAATGTCCTTATTGGGGTGCCCTAGTTCCCCCCGTACGGGGATACCGGGGGTCTTTTGTATAAATAGTTCCCCCACCTTCTGGAAGTTCTGTGCTTGTAACTTCCTCTAATCTGCCACTCTCTTTGACTCTGACTTTTCCCTTTGCTTACTGTCATCTACTATCTTTCTGCCTTTCCGGTCCATTCTCCTGCCTTTTTTCCCAAAAAAAAAAGTCCAAATAATTTTTCTCCTTTGAGCTCCTCCGAAATCGGAATGTGTCAGCAGTACGCAGCGGGGAGACCAGTGAAAACTGAAAACCGGACACATATGTACCTTACCCATTATGGCCATATGGCCTGGGAACGCAGAAGAAGAAGAAGAAGAAGAAGAAGAAGAAGGGGTGCCCTGGTGGCGAAGCCCCCGTAAAATTTTGCAATTTAGTGATGATTAAGGCAAACATTGAGCCATTTTCTTACTTTTCACCCTTGCATAAGGTACATGCTTGGGGCAATGGGGGAGAGGGGGGGGGGGTTCCGGAAATCAGGAAACCTCCCCTAGATCCGGCCCTGCTAGCTAGTAGAGGTGGGGGGGGGGGAACCGGTTTGAACCGAAAAACCGGTGCTAAACTTTCGCGGTTCGAAAAACCGGTTCGATTTGCCGTTAACCGGTTTTTTAAACTGCAAACTGAAAGTAAGTTTTTCTTAGAATAAAGCATTCTTTTCGAAAAACAACACTGATTCTCAGCGCAGATTGGGTGTTTGAAAACCAAGAGTAGCTGTTTCTAGTTTGTGGTGGTGTATGGCTTTGACTTTGAGTGTTGAGTTGAGTGTGTGTGTGTCATAAGTTTTTTTTATTGTGTGCCGTGTGTGTATGTGTGCGTGCGTGTGTGTGAATATTCTGACAAACACATATAATTAGATGTGTTTGCATAGGTAAAACTAGTGATGCGAGTACTGGTTTAAAACACCGGTTCGATAAAACCGGTTCGGATAGGGAAAACCGGCTTAAAACCGGTTCAGATTTTTTAACCGGTTCTCAACTCTACTAGCTCGTGCTGCTCTTTCTCCCCCTCTCGCGTCAGAGTAATTATGAGGAACAAGTAGGTACTTCTGCTGAAAGTTCAGGATTAACCACGGCCCAGTGACCACACCCGCGTGGCAAGGGGTGGACTATTATGGGATGGAGCACGCTTGACCGCACTCAGGGACTTGCTAGCACCTGCCGACTCGCACCTCCGGGGGGTGTCTGGCATGTTTTGACACTGTGTGGTCACACGCCTCGAGTTGACCTCTCAAGAGAATGGGGTAATACTTGCCGTTTGAAATAATGTGCATATCTTTGTTGCTGTTCTTACAAAGAGTTACTGGAGAAAAAAAAATCAGTTTTGTTTAGTTCTTTTTGCAAAGTTCAAACCCAGCGTGCATGTCAGAACATTCCCAACAAAGTGGATTTTTTTGTAAGGCCTTGTGCGCATTAGATCCGCAGTCCGCAATTTCCGTACGGAAACCCCATGCACTTATATAGAAAATAAGCGGATGGGATTACGGATGGGTTTCCGCGTGTAATGGGCACACTCTTTCATATTTCTTCAATTGTTTTGCTGTTGCGGATTAGGCAGTGTACACACGTAAGCGGAGATTCCGTGCGGAAATCTGTGCACAATCCAGAAATAAGTGAAACAAAGAAGGGAAAAGACGTGTCCGAATTTCCCCTATATGCGTAAACTTTAAATGTATCCTTCTTTCTTCCACTTATTTAGGGTTTTCCATACTGAACTTACGCGTCCAATGTGAACCCGGTGTTATGATAAATAAGTACCTGTCATTAAATATCTACCTCTCGCATGCGAACTGTACCCATCTAACCCTAACCCTATCCCTAGCCCTACCCTAGCCCTAACCACGGAAAGAACCAAAAAATAGAGCAGGAGGGTGTAAATCTACATATTTGCCGAGAAATCGATGTACAAAGCCATGCACTTAGTTTCGTAAAATTCACAATGGCGGACAAACAAACGATTCTGATTGGCTACGCTAGGACTACTTCCGGCTAGGACTACTTATCTCATAGAGGTAAAAATACACCGCCACACCGGCCTTACGCATGGGTTTCTGTGCGGAACTTGCGCCTATATCTGCACACAGTTTAAAAATGTTACTGGGGGACGGTGTTTTTACACACACAAAATTTCTTCTCAAATAAAAGTGAACGCAAGTTTATTTTTCATTTTGCTGTCAATGCATAAGTACCCTGTAAAGAGCAAGGACTTTCGATGGCTTGGAGTCAAAACGGAGTATCTTTAGATAGCCCATTGACGTA
>CM065696.1:32813720-32836220 GCA_017654935.2 Phymorhynchus buccinoides
TTGTGAAAGCCTCATGCTGTCCTCCTGCCGTGTCCTGTGTAAGATTGGAAAGTGTCCATTAATTTGAGAAAAGTTGAGAGCAAAAAAGTCTAATTTTTGCTATTATTTGTAACGAATGAATCTCAATCAACTGAATTTTCTATAAACGTATGTTGTCGACATGTCCATACATTTACTCAACAAGTGGTCTAAAAAATGAGCTTCTACTTCAGTTGGCTTACCTTTTATGGCGAGAAAAGCTAAAACCAGCTCCGTTCTCCCCTATTTTCAATGCAGTAAGTTTACTTTATTTTCCACCCCAAAACTGATCCGATTCATATGGTCTTAATCTGTGCAATAAGAGTTTTAAACACTAAATATCATTCGGGACATGACAATTGCTATTGCGAAGATTTGCTCAATTTGCATTAAAATAGCTCTCAACCTTGTAAACTGCGGACTATATTCTTTGTGGATTAATGGATTTTGCTATGTTGGTGCAGCGGTTGCTATGATTCAGATCTACATGGAGGCGCATCTCGCCTCTTCAATGCATTGTGATTTTCTGCTGTTTTTATATAAATGGTAAGATCGGTATAATTTTATACGTTATTTGGATTTGGGCATGGTACATGACTTTTGTGATGTCTCGACACCGTGTTCTTTAGCATACTCGAGC
The DNA here is from genome assembly GCA_017654935.2 of Phymorhynchus buccinoides. Classification (NCBI taxonomy): domain Eukaryota; kingdom Metazoa; phylum Mollusca; class Gastropoda; order Neogastropoda; family Raphitomidae; genus Phymorhynchus; species Phymorhynchus buccinoides. The sequence goes on from CM065696.1 coordinate 32,814,379, forward strand.
TGAAGCTCTCGTATGCTAAAGAACAAAGTCTCGACATCACAAAAGTCATGTACCATGCCCAAATCCAAATAACTTATAATATGTATGTGTCTGTTCCAGACCGGAGGACGTTAAGTAGATTTTCATTCGTCATTAACCAGCCGTCGAGGCGAAAGCTGGTGAATGTTTTCAGAGCAACCTGTTTGTTCCTGACTGTGTGTCTAAGTGTCTATCTATCCATGTGTCTATGTTAACACAGTACAGTGGAACCTCCCTTATAAGACCTTCAGAAATCATCCAAAATGAGGTCTTATAAGGGAGGGGTCTTATAAGGGGGGTAATTTTAATACTTACAAAGAAGGGCAATGTCTCAGAGAAGTAGGTCTTATGTGGGAGGGAGTCTTATAATGGGAGGTCTTATAAGGGAGGTTCCACTGTATAACGTTTGAACGGAGGGACCTACGGCGTTCAAATTTTGCACGCGGGTAGGTATTTAGGATATCTAGGCCAATTTTGAAATTGAAGGTCGTTGATCAAAGGTCAAGGTCACTGGAGCCGAAAATGCTGCGTCGCGAGATACTGGCTGGCGTAGGGGGAATGTGAAGTGCAGTCGTAGACTGTTTGATCAGACTTTAGTTTTAGGGGTGTTTGTCTGTTTGTTCCTGCAAGGTCACTGGACCCGAAAATGCTGCCGCGCGGCTGGTTGGTCTAGCGTTTTCACGCTCTAGTTGGTTTATGTCCTTCAGCTGAGCCAATAGTAAAGTGAGAGAGCGTGACACCTGTACGATAATCGATGCTCCACAATAGTAGAGGCTCAGTTTACAGTCTCGTCTTTTGTGAGTGACACTATCTGTAAAATCTAGGAGGCAGTGTGCCGGCTCCTTAGTGCTGCAGCCTTAGGGTTGGAGATTTAGTTAGCAGTTGGGGCAGTGTGTGGATGCCTCATGCCTCCATACGGGGAGCTGGACGACCCCTGCAGCCTTAGGGTTGGAGATTTACTTAGCAGTTGGGGCAGTGTGTGGATGCCTCATGCCTCCATACGGGGAGCTGGACGACCCCACCCCCTCCACGAGTCTCTCCCCGTGGGGATACGACGGGGGGGGTCTTTCGCAAAAAATAGTTCCCCACTCCTTCTTGAAGTTCTGTGCTTCTAACTTCCTCTAATCTGCCACTCTCTTTGATTCTGCCTTTTCCATTTGCTTTCTGTCATCTGCTATCTTTCTGATTTGTTGGCCCATTCTCCTGACTTTTGTTTTCAAAAAGATTTCGAAATAATTTTTCTCCTTTGAGCTCCTCCGAAATCGGAATGTGTCGGTTGTACGCAGCGGGGAGACCAGTGAAAACTGAAAACCGGATACATACGCACCTTACCCATTATGGCCATATGGCCTGGGAACGCAGAAGAAGAAAGAAGTTAGCGCAGTACTCCGGGGACCACTGATCCCCCAACACCGACTTTCCTAAATTTCTCATGGTCGACAGAGTGGGGGTGTAACCCGGGCAAGGCACCTCCACTGTATGAAAACAATTCCAACTCAGCTTCAGTTCCAGAATAGTGGTTGCCTCCTCTGCTATCTGGCGGTCATGCGAATGACTACAAGCCGCCTCGCACTGTCCAACCTTTTTCAGTAGTTGGAAGAAAATTCGGTTGTGAACTCTTTTCAACTACCGGTGGCCGTGTGCCGCCTTCCCTAACAGCAAGCGTTGGCTGTATTATTCCCACAACTGCCTGAAGTGAATTGGAAGTCAATGGTGCAGTCGCCAGTTCCTTCCGACCGGTTGGAATCATCCGACCGAACTTTGCATTTGGTGATTTCTACACTCACTCTGTCTTAAAGACCCACCAGATCACGTGTCAAAATCACGGGTTTCACGTGTTTTCCCTCTTATAGTTGGACAGAAATCTTGTTTTGACCAGGTTTCACTCCCATACAAATGCCCCCTAATTCAAAACGAAACACCATTTTAAAGAGCAGCCTCAATTTGAAAGTTGGGGGAATTTGTATGTGGGTCACAGTTACCCAGAAGAAAACAAGGGACTTAATCGTGGTGTGTCAATGTGTCTTTAAAAAGAAAGGAAAAACTGTGGAAAGCTCACAACCATTTTCATCCGACTTGGTTGGATAGTGTGAGGCGGCTTTAAAAGCAAAATCGTCATAGTCGGCAGGGCTCCCGGGGACCCCCATTTGGGGGTCTATGAAGCACTGAAATTCTAAAGGACCCTTTAAAAGAATGTGCAGGGGGTCCCAGGGATGCAATAGAAAAATTCTTTTTAGCACCCTCTATCCCACCTCTAGGACCCTCTATGCTGTAATTGAAGGAGTCCCTGGAACCCCTTGTTTTGCGGGACGATTGGGAGCCCTGGTCGGAAACGAGTAGCAGAATGCATGATGACGGTGGTCAGTGCCGCCGCGCCATGCTGATGCGGGTTAGTTGTGTATGTATGGCCAGAGTCATCAATGATTCATTCACGCGTACTGACCTATACGTCTGTAAACCACAGACAGTTCTCTGGGGTGTCTGTCTACTGTCTATGCCAGTGCAGTCACCGCTCTGTCACTGTTTGACCGAAAAGGTTGTTGTTACCCGGCCTCTGAGGCCGGGGTTTTGCGATTGGTTTGTGTGTGTGTGTGTCTGTCTGTCTGTGTGTGTGTCTGTGTGTGTGTCTGTGTGTGTGTCTGTGTATCGATTATCTTAAAAAACTACTGTTTGGACTTTGATTAAAATTGGCAGAGGGGTAGACAGCTTGAAAAGGAAGCTTCCTTTCGTTAATCAACACCGTGCTGACCTTGACCTTGAAGTTTGACCTTGAAAACCGAAATTTCCTTCTTTGGGCTATGTAATTTCCCCCCCAGCTTTATTTCGTGAACTAGTGAACAGAATCGCTTCAAATTTTATGTGGTGGTGTACCATGGTGCAAGGAAGTTTGTATAAAAGTTCAGCTGTATCTCGTGAACTACTGAACATAATCGCTTCAAATTTTGGGCTATGTATTTTATGCGTTCTGTAAGGGTGGAAAAGTGGTGTGTTTATTGGAGGGGGGGGGGGGGGGGGGGGGGGGGGGGAGAGGACATAACTCGGTGCAAGGAAGTTTGTATAAAAGTTCAGCTGTATCTCGTTGTTGTTGTCGTACGCTGGCTTAAAGACCCCCCACGTCACGTGTCACAATCCATCTTATGCTAGGAAGATTGCTTAAGATTTCTTATACCAGCTATAAGAGGGAAAACACGTGACAACCGTGATTTTGACACGTGACGTGGTGGGTCTTAGACTCCAGGGATCATCCCAACAGCCGAAGCACTTGGACACTATGGCACAAATGCACCAGCTAAGGATGAGAACATTACGTGCGTGACCGTTTTTGATTACCCCGCCACGTGGGCAGCCACACTCCGACTTCGGAGGATTTTGGACTCATGATGTTATGCTAGGAGCTTGCCATGGCTGAAGACAATCCCCGCACAACTATGCAGAACATAGCATTTTGATGTAGCATTGGTGTTCTAGATTATGTTAATTGGTCTGACACAGCCTTAATGTTCTCATCCGGAGCTGATGCACTTGTACGATAGTGTTCAAGTGATTCTGCCGTTGGGATGATCCCTGGAGTCTTTTAGCCAGGGTAAGCCAACAACAACAACTCGGCAGCAGTGTAGTGTCTCCTCTGGTGGGCCGCTCTTTGATGGCCGGTGATGTGTGTGTGTGTGTGTGTGTGTGTGTGTGTGTGTGTGTGTGTGTGTGTGTGTGTGTGTGTGTGTGTGTGTGTGTGTAATCTGCCCAAAGGTATATGAAGATTGGTTGATTTGTTGTGTTGATCGCAAAAGTGGAAATGGGGAGTTAAAAGACTCTCTCTCTCTCTCTCTCTCTCTCTCTCTCTCTCTCTCTCTCTCTCTCTCTCTCTGTCTCTCTCTCTCTCTCTCTCTCTCTCTCTCTCTCTCTCTCTCTCTCTCTCTCTCTCTCTCTCTCTCACACACACACACACATACACTCTCTCTCTCTCTCTCTCTCTCTCTCTCTCTCTCTCTCTCTCTCTCTCTCTCTCTCTCTCTCTCTCTCTCTCTCTCTCTCTCTCTCTCCAGTGATATGGGCCAATGACCTAATCATTAAAGTATTTTGCTCATTTTACTCTCTCTCTCTCTCTCTCTCTCTCTCTCTCTCTCTCTCTCTCTCTCTCTCTCTGATCTCTAATCATTAAAGTATTTTGCTCATTGTCTCTCTCTCTCTCTCTCTCTCTCTCTCCTCTCTCTCTCTCTCTCTCTCTCCCCTCTCTCTCTCTCTCTCTCAATCCTTATCTCTCTGGAACCTTTCCCGTTAACAATGAATCAGCCAGTCGGTCCGTCAAAACGCAAATATCGATCTATCATGCCATACTCACTGTGGAGAACTTTTTTTTTTTAAATAAATAAAGGGGGGAAAACCCTCCACGGGCTCTGCTGACAGTGACAAAGAGAGCAGCGTGGAGATCAATATTATGTGGACAAATATTGCTTGGCCCCGGTCACTTCTCGGGCCTATAGACTGATATGACAGAAGAAGAATTATGCAGATACTTTTTCTAGTTTAAGCACCTTTATGTGTGTGTCACGTGTGTGTGTGTGTGTGTGTGTGTGTGTGTGTGTGTGTGTGTGTGTGTGTGCGTGTGCGTGCGTGTGCGTGTGCGTGCGTACGTGCGTGCGTGCGTGCGTATGTGCGTGCGTGCGTGCGTATGTGCGCGCGCTGTCTGTGTGTGTGTGAGTGTGTGTGTGTGTGTGTGTCAGGGTATCTCAAATACAACTTCATATCCTGGTTTTTTTAAACCTCGTTTTTGACACTAGCGATGTTTCATAGATTGTCGTCGCTTGCGGCCGCTGCTGGCTTTCTATTGCTTTCAGCTTGTTGAGCAGTTGACCGGTTCCACGCTAGGCCTAGTTGGACTTGTAGAGGCAGTGTTCGTTCGGCTCTTGGTACTGGCGGGGGAGTCTGCAAATACGGTACTCGTTCCTTTCCTTTGGTGCTTTGTTGCTAGAGAAAACAGTGCTGTGAAGGATGCAACTACAGGAGAGAAGTGCTCTAGAATGAATGGTGTCGGTGGTGGTGATGTAATCAATTCACTAAAGCTGGCGGGTGTCCAGTGAATCGATGCACGGACAGGACCGGAGAGAGAAAGTGTGTGTGGTGGTGTCTGTTTATTAGTGTAGTTCTACTAGTCAAAACTGATACATCGATGCGGGGTTCTGTTTAGTTTGTGATCTATAGCTGTGATCGATCGTATTGGAGTTTGGGAGTTGGGTCAGTCAAGGAAATGTGGCTAGGCTATGTTATAGGTGAGAGATTTAATAACTTAGGCCTAGTTGTGATCCATTGCTGATGTTTGTTCTCCGCACTGTGATATTGTCAAGCTGGAGAGAGAGAGAGAGAGAGAGAGAGAGAGAGAAGGGAGAGAGAGAGAGAGAGAGAGAGAGAGAGAGAGAGAGAGAGAGAGAGAGAGAGAGAGAGAGAGAGAGAGAGAGAGAGAGAGAGAGAGAGAGAGAGAGAGAGAGAGAGAGAGAGAGAGTCATTCTGTCTCATCAATGCATGTGCTTGAGTGTGCGTCGCTTATGCACGTCTGTGTGTGTATGCGTGCGCGTGCGTAGTCTATGTCATTGTGGTTATTGTTGTTTTTGTTTATGCTATGAGGCCTACTTAGAATATTGTCGATTGATGACGATAATGATCGGATGATGATGACGATAATAACGATGACGATGATGATGATGGTGAATCAACTGCTGTTGCTGGGTATCCCCACCCCAGGCTGTCGCTGCACACCCGTAAGCTTACCCTTTTACCATCATACAACAATTTTACCACCAACAACTCCACCCCCAACCCCCATCCGCCATCACCCTATAATTATTTTCTTCCCAATCCATGCCTTGGTCAAGGGTGCAAGGACTTGGGCCATTTCTTTATTGATTTCTTTATAGTCAGTAGGCCTACAATTTACTACAAGCAGGCGTTGTGTCAGTGTTGCGGCGGAATAGACGATTTTCGGAGAGAAACAATCTTGGGGAGAGCACTTCGTGAAAATTGGAGTTGATTACCTCGACTTACTCAGTCAAAACTATTAGCAACCATGGCGGCATGGCGTCGAAGCTTGAAACGCAGTCATTTTTTTAAAGGAAAAATAAGGGGTGGCCAGTTGCTACAAAGTGATAGAACTTGCAAACTGTGACGTAAAAATATAAATTAAATCATTTTTAGAATGACGCACTGCGTTCTAGGGGAAGACGGGGTAAAAAGCGCATGGGCGGGTAAGAAGCCCACCCCAATTATCTCATGAAATAAAGAAACTTTCAGTCAATTTTGCCCATGAGACGAATGCTAGACATTAACGCTCGTCTCATGGGCAAAATGATACGGGTGTATCAGTGAATGGAAGCGCCTTGAGTGTAAAATAATTATAGAAAGGCGCTATAGAAATACTATCAATTATTATTATTATTATTATTATTATTATTATTATTATGGATGGGAAGGTTGTGATTCTCGGACTATCCAGTGCTGGATTTTTTCTTGATTGGCAGCATTGTTGGTTCACACATCATCAACCGACAAAAACAAAAATATCTAAGTAAATTGAACAATTCATTGGGAGACAATAGTTAACTTTCTATAGTTCTTAACGTACTTTTGCTTTCAATTTTGTTTTTAAATCAGAGACAATGTTGATCTTTTAATTTGTGTTGTTCCTTTCTTCTTACCAAAGTAGGTAGACTACTGATGAATATGTGGGGGGAGGGAAGGGGGGGGGGGGGCAGTGTTTGACTAACGTTGATGCAATGGTGGTGTTCATAAGTGTTTGCTTTATATGTATGCTCCCCCCCCCCCCCCCCCCCAACAAATATGTGTACGTATGTATGTATGTATGTATGTATGTATGTATGTATGTGTGTATGAATCTGTCTGTCTATCTATCTATCTATGTATCTGTGAAGGCCTATCTGTGACGAGGTAATGGGTTAAAAGGCTAAGCCTCTAGGGAAGACTTTTAGTGTGTTAAATTTTCAAGTAGAAAATTTGCCTTTAGCCCACTTCTCTAGGGTATGGGAGATGAGCAACTTTCCCGGCCCCTTTTCATCTAATAAATTTATATTTGTGCCCGGGTTCTGGCTCGTATGGTTGTAAGAAATACAAGTGGTTGAATTGCTCTAAATGGCAGACAGAGAGAAGTAGGGTTTTACATGAAATTACAAGACTCCCACTCTCATCAGTCTGACCAAAGGGTTCAGGATTATTTGACACTTGTATTTTATTTACTCACACAATCTGCATAAGATTATGCAACAATAATAATAAAGCAGCTCAATGGCGCCAAAACAAAATATGAATAAAAAAAAACCCAATGGAATCCGAAAGGATTTACAAGACTTTTGTCTTTCTAGAAGGTTAGCCCCAAGCAGGAAGGGTCACTTAGTGTCCTGGTTTCCAGTTAGTGATCTTTGGCACTGTCGTGGGGACTTAACTCATGGCTGTGCTGAAGTTCCTCCGTATGGATCGGCGAGTGCTGGGTTGGCTGGGCTTGCTCTTCAGGTGAGAGTAGCTCCCAGTCGTTCCGGTTACGGCTTCGCGGGATGGCACGGTTTAGGCGTGGTCTCCTCGCGGATTCTGGGTGCGGGGCGTCTTGGCGGCGGTCCCGTCTTATTTCCTTGTGAGTCAGGGATTATCGTCCTGCCCACGATGCCCTGCTGATAATCACAGGAGAAGGTGGATGTAGGTCTCTATGGCTTAGAGACAAGGGGCTTCAGTCGGCAGGGAATTAGTGGATCCCAACCGGCTAGAAGGCTGCCCTTGTACAATAGCACTAAGAACACATAATCTGAATTTCAGTTAACAAACTGAGATCAGTAAAACATAAAAGGTGTACATGAATCAACTGATATTATTCAGTACCCGGATGGATCAAAGTCTATGATCAAGCCACCATCACTCTCCATCCAACACCTGGAAAGGAATGGTATAAATAGAACAGAATGTTGACCACTTCTTTTTAATAACATATCTATCTACTCCTTATTCATCATTGAACATAGGATCTAGATCAAAAATAGGATCAAACAAAACAAAATCTCAATCACCAGCCATCAATAATACTCACTAGTTGGGCTATTTATGTCTGGCTGGGAGAGAGGTTGAGTCTGCACTGTTGCTCCAGCTAGGTTTCAGCGTCTGGTGTCAAAGTATGTGTAAGCTAACTTTTTCTCACTACTCCAATTATAGCCTTCACTTTCAAACAATGAAAGCCTGTGATTGGTTGACACGTCACAAGATGATGCTATAATTTTATGCATACTAGTACCGAACAATCACGCGCCGGTTACATCTTTATCACATGCTGACATTCCTATCCTGCTCGTGATAGGAAAGGAAAATCGTCTTCAAAGGTAGCCGAATGTTGATGTCACTTTCTCGTGATGGGGAGGTAGATCGGGCTTCAAAGAGACAAATGCCTTAATCGGCGTCCGTTTGATGGTGGATGGCAATTAAAGTGGCGGCCCGAGAAAAGAAAGAGGGGGGGGGAGTGTACATAGGAAACGGAGAAAGTGGGTCGCACGGGACACTTATGTCACACTATCTATGTATGCTATGTGTATGCATGTAGATATGTAATATTGTATTATGACTGTATGCATACATGTAGACTAAGGTATTTGTATTATATATTATTTGTGAATGCAAGTTGTATATTTGTGTGTAAACATATGTGTGTGTAGGTATAAGTTAGATGGATGGATAGTTGATTGTATGCATGTGCATGATGTGTGTGTGTGTGTGTGTGTGTGTGTGTGTGTGTGTGTGTGTGTGTGTGTGTGTGTGTGTGTGTGTGTGTGTGTGTGTATGCGTGTGTGTGTGACCGATGATTGTAGGTGCGCACGATATTTAAAATAGTCACATATATACATACTATGTTTTTGTCTTTATTTTGTTGATTTGTTTTATCGCTGCAAAAAGAATTTCCTGTAAAATGGACAGTAAAAATATTATTGATTGATTGAGAAATAAAAACCACCATGTTGCTTAATCTGAATCTACAAGTAAGTTTACAAAATTGAATTAAATCTTGCTGAATATACGTTTATGTGCTCTCTCTCTCTCTCTCTCTCTCTCTCTCTCTCTCTCTCTCTCTCTCTCTCTCTCTCTCTCTCTCTCTCTCTCTCTCTCTCTCTCTCTCTCTCTCTCTCTCTCTCTCTCCTCTCTCTCTCTCTCTCTCTCTCTCTCTCTCTCTCTCTCTCTCTCTCTCTCTCTCTCTCTCTCTCTCTCTCTCTCTCTCTCTCGTCTCTCTCTCTCTCTCTCTCTCTCTCTCTCTCTCTCAGCTTTTAAGATTAGACACACATTATGTTCATAAAATACTTTCAGTGCTATTATTATGCCTATTATGTTTGATTGCATGTTCTTGACGTACCCTGGCTAAAAGACTCCAGGGATCATCCCAACAATCTGAGCACTTGAACACTAGGGTACAAATGCATCAGCTAGGGATGAGAACATTACGTGTGTGACCAGGGTGTTTTTTTATTACCCCGCCACGTGCCATCCACACTCTGACTTCGGGGGAGTTTGCATAATTTGTGTCATTTGCTTGTTACCTTGTATAGCACTCCCCTTCATTAGGGGCCATGGCCTAGATTAATCAAATATTGCATTTCATTTCATCTCTCTCTCTCTCTCTCTCTCTCTCTCTCTCTCTCTCTCTCTCTCTCTCTCTCTCTCTCTCTCTCTGTGACATATCTCTCTCTCTCTGACATATCTCTCTCTCTGGAAGAGAAACAGACTCTGTGTGTGTGTGTGTGGGGGGGGGGGGGGGTGAGTGTGTGTGTGTGTGTGTGTGTGTGAGAGAGAGAGAGAGAGAGAGAGAGAGAGAGAGAGAGAGAGAGAGAGAGAGATGTCACCGTGGGTTTTGTCAACTGTGTCCTTGAACCTCCTCTTCTTCCTCCCAATGGGACCTGCTAAGCTTGTCTGTCCGTGTTTCTGTCTGTCCGTGTTTCTGCCTGCCTGTCTGTCTGTCCGTGTTTCTGCCTGTCTATCTGTCTGTCCGTGTTTCTGCCTGTCTGTCTATCTGTCCTGTCTGTCTGTCTGTCTGTCCGTGTTTCTGTCTGTCCGTGTTTCTGCCTGCCTGTCTGTCTGTCCGTGTTTCTGCCTGTCTGTCTGTCCGTGTGTCTGTCTGTCCGTGTTTCTGTCTGTGTCCGTGTTTCTGCCTGTCTGTCCGTGTTTCTGCCTGTCTGTCTGTCTGTCCGTGTTTTTGTCTATCTGTCCGTGTTTCTGCCTGTCTGTCTGTCTGTCCGTGTTTCTGTCTATCTGTCCGTGTTTCTGCCAGTCTGTCTGTCTGTCCGTGTTTCTGCCTGTCTGTCTGTCCGTGTTTCTGTCTGTCTGTCCGTGTTTCTGCCTGTCTGTCTATCTGTATGTCCGTGTTTCTGTCTGTCTGTCTGCACTGTCTGTCCGTGTTTCTGTCTGTCTGTCCGTGTTTCTGTCTGTCTGTCTGTCCGTGCTTCTGTCTGTCTGTCCGTGTTTCTGCTTGTCTATCTGTCTGTCCGTGTTTCTGCCTGTCTGTCTGTCCGTGTTTCTGCCTGTCTGTCTGTCTGTTTGTTCGTGTTTCTGCCTGTCTATCTGTCTGTCCGTGTTTCTGTCTGTCTATCTGTCTGTCCGTGTTTCTGTCTGTCTATCTGTCCGTGTTTCTGTCTGTGTCCTTGTTTCTGTCTGTCCGTGTTTCAGCCTGTGCCTGTCTGTCCGTGTTTCTGTCTGTCTGTCCGTGTTTCTGTCTGTCGCATTTATGAACGGATGCTGTTCAAATTTCCTGCCATGCTTTGCCCGGGTCATAGCAAGCCTGACAGCAATATTGAGGCGATTCGGTTAAGAAACGGCGGAGTTATTCGTGAAAAGGTGAAGCGGCGTCTAGCGCGCGCGTTTCTGAACCGATTCGCTTCCGGTTTGGCACACGGATAGTACCCGGCCCCGGTCATCTTCGCCGGAGATACGGGCGCCGAGAGGCCGGCGGATGCGCGTTTTGCGCATTTGCGAAACCGCGCAAATGAAACGGCCGCCTCGGTTGCCGTTGCCATCGCCCCGTTAGGGCTCACAGCAAATTTGAAGCGATTCGGTCGAAAAACGTCGGAGTTATAAGGCCCGTTTTGTATTTCTCACACACACACACACACACACACACACACACACACACACACACACACACACACACACACACACACACACACACACACACGGACGGACGGACGGACGGACAGTTGGCTTTTTACTATATGATGATGTGACTGTCTTCATGCAGTTGCTAAGATTTAGTTCCAACTTTTCATGCAGATCACACAAACTTAATTGTAGTGACTAAACTAATAATTGAACTATAAACATCAAAACGCTACACTCACACAAGCACATGATGGTGAAATAAACAATAAACACGGTGAATAAAACCAAATTTTCGTCTTTAAAAGACTTTGACGAGGTGACTTTGACTAAACTAATAAATACACTTTAATCATTGGGATTCCTTTAAGGGCTTTCAACAGCTATGAGTGTTTATTATCCTTTAGAATACATACAACACAGTTTCAAGTTGAGTAACCATGCAAACTGGACGAAATTGATTGGTGAACGGATTTGTGACACCCTACTATATTTGTGACGTACATTCCTGACGCACAATCTGTGACGTCTAGCGCGACTTTGAGTCTTTTCTTAGAACAATGTAATGTAAATGTAACTTCCGCTCTGATCCTACTAACTGTCTATTTATTCTTAGCGAAGTCTGTTGGGTTTCTGGACATTTAACCTTTCTTATTCTCCTTCCATCCGCCTTCGTCATAAATTCGTTGTGGCGTGACTCGTCTGTGCTTCAGATACGCCTACACTGCTACAGAGCTGTCCTTATTGGAAGGGAGAAGGAAGAACAGAACAACGGTGTAGTCAAAGCCTAATTCATTCAGATGTTGTCGAAACTCTTCCCGAGACGCGCCAGAGGGAAATGGGAAAACCAGATGAATTTTGTGGTCTCACTGCTGGGGCTCACTATTGGATTGGAGGACGTGCTGTTTCTCCCGATGTCTCTCTCGCAAAATGCCGGTTCCCATCGCATCGCTTATCTCATCACCATGCTCTTCGTTGGCATCCCACTGATGAGCATGGAGCTGTTCCTGGGACAGTTCACCAGCACAGGTCCAACGACGTGTTGGCAGTTTGCCCCAGTGTTCCAGGGAGTCGGCGTGAGCTCGGTGGTGCTGGCGGCTTTCTACTGTATCACCCAACAGGTGTATCTGGCTTGGACGATGCTGATCCTTTTTAAATCGCTCAACACACGTCTGCCGTGGAGATCTTGTGACAGAGAGTGGGCCTCCGACCACTGCTCAGACTTTGTGAACGTCTCCTCTGCCGTGTACTGCAGAAGCATGGGGTGGAATGTGAGTGAGAACGGAGCCTGTTATGACGAGGACGTCTTCAAATCTGTGTGGAACCTCACCATGGCTAGCAACAGCGGCATCAACCGAAACTTGCCAGCATTTGAGTATGTGATGAAGGAGATTTTCGGTTTGCCAATATCTGGTCTGGGGGAACAACACTGGGAGCAGCTGGGTTGCTTGGTTGTCGTGTGGGTCATCATTGTTATGGCCTTGCTCTGGGGACTGAAAGGCCTGATCAAAGTGGTGTACGCAGCAATGGGCTATATACTGGTGGCTTTGGTCGTTCAGATGGTGTATGTTTTGACTCTAGACGGCGCAGCAGATGGCATTCAAAATTACTTTACACTAAGTATCGAATCCTTGTCAGACAGCACAGTATGGTTTCGTGCATCTTTACAAGTGCTGACGACTCTGTCAGTGAACACAGGAACGCTTCCGTGTCTGGCCAGCTTCAACACTTTCAAGGGGGACTGTTTTATGTATGCCTCCGCAAGCGTGTGCTGCAACCTGCTGATCAGTACTTTGTCCACCTGCATCATCACCGCTTTGATAGGCCACGTCTCCATTAGTCTGTCTACTCCCTTACTTGTGCCGGAAGGAGCTGGTTCTTCCTTTGTGCTCTTCTTGCACGCACTGACGACTCTCCCTTGGGGTCCTCTGTGGTCTGTGATGTTCAGCCTGATGGTCTTCATCGCTGGAATGTCCACGGCCGCAGTGTACGTCCAGACCGTGGTCACCTCAACCATGGACCTCTACCCTCATTACAGGCGCTACAAGAATGTTTTTTTGGTAGTGTTTTGTGGGGTCTGCTTCCTGTTGGAACTGCCTCTCCTCACAGGCACCGGGGCTCATTTTATTTTGGTGGTAGACAAAAGCATCGTGTCCATAAACTTGTACGTGTTGCCCTTGCTGGGGTGCATGGCGGTGTCGTGGGTGTACGGGGTGTACCACTTCATGGACGACATCAACCTGATGGTGGTGACCACGGTCTGCGGCTGCCTGCCCTGGAACCTGGTCAAGTACTTCATGTGTCTGTCCTGGACCCTCGTGTGCCCCGTCTTCCTGCTCTTCAACCTGTTCACCAATCTGAGATTGATGCTGCCACAACAGGCCAGCAAGGAAGTCATTTCCCAGCTGGTGATCACTGCCGTCATTCTCGTGCCCATCCCCGTGTACGTGGTGCGTTCGCTGTGCACCAAGAGAGGCAGCTACCTGTACAGGGTGCGCTCGTTGATGAGACCCACGGAGTTCTGGGGCCCCGTGCTGCCCAAGGAGAGGAACATCTGGCTGTCCGTGCAGAAACACATAACCAGGGCCAGCAGCGGTCACCTACCCATTCACAATAGCCTCCTGTACGTGCCCCCTATACAGGCGGCCCTTCCTCTGGACGAGACTCGTTCTCTGCACAGCTCCTTGTGTGTACCCGTGGATGATAAACTCCCAGTCTGCCTTTCCCCTATCCCGGTCCATGCCTTCTCCGGGGACGTTTTTGCCGCCATTACCCAGTCTTCCGATCTGCCGGCGCTTCGGAACCCTGAGCTCCCGCCTCTTCTAGAACAGGGCCAGAGCCCTGAGCATTCAGTGGTGGACCACCCACCGTAAACGTGCCCGACCCAGTCATTAAAGACTGCTGAAAATAATCTGCTAGAGACACTTTTGACAGACCCTAGTGGCTCTTCTAGGGTCGTTCACGGAAATTCTCAGGATTAGATCCCCACTCTGTTGTCAAAGGCAAAAAGAAGCAAAGCGTGCCACATCCCCGAAAGCACCATGAAAGAATAGTAGCCAGATAAGTCAAACTAGAGCGTTAAGACGCTAAATCACCAACCGCGCGGTAGCGTTTTCGGCTCCAGTGACCTTGACCTATGACCCATGACCTTCATTATCGAACTTGGGCTCGATCTCTCCATTACCTATCCGCATGTACAATTTGAGCATCCTAAGTCCATCCGTTCAAACGCTAGAGAGGATACCGCGCGGCAGCGTTATTCGGCTCCGGTGACCTTGACCTTTGACCCATAACCTTCATTATCGAACTTGGCCTAGATATTCCTACTACCTACCCGCATGCAAAATTTGAGCACCCTAAGTCCATCCGTTCAAACGCTAGAGAGGGTAATACAAACATACAAACAAAAATACAAACATACAAACACCACCTCAGACACGAGGTGTCTGAAGAAAAAAAATACACATTACCAATCTTTTGTCCTAGTTATCTACTTGTCGTTTCATACTATAGACATCACTCTGTTTTGATGTTCGATTGTTTAACTATGTGTGTACTTTGTTTTATATTTCTGTGCCCCAAGTGGGTATGAAATCAAACATTTGCCTTGCCTTGCCTTGCCTCGCTCTCTACGATCACGGCTGGTAATAATCAGTTGTTTGCATGTTGAACTCGGAAGCATACTTTTGTTGCCACATACCTCTAGTCCCACACTGTAATTTTACATCCATGATACAACGAGTCCCACATACCGCTATTTCCGGAAAAAAATGCCTCGCTCTGCTTGTGTCTGTCGAACCCACATAAACGCATGCGTGCGCTCACACACAGACATGTACACTCACACATACACAAGCCCATCCAGAATATAAATATATGTGCGTTGCGCACATGCACAAACAATGGTGTGTGAGAATAGCGTGGTAACAAAAGTAAGCTTTTTGTGTTCTTTGGTAAAATTGTTTAATTGTCACAATAATCGGAAAATGTTGAGACACTAAAATGGTTTGGTTTTGTTTGGTTTGTTTTTCCCAAATTGTTCTTTACTCATTATATGTGGTACACCCGGTTTTTGCATACCATTCAAAATGTTCTTGTGAGTATTAAACAGAACCAGTTTCACAAACAGGCTCGTATTTTTTTTAATGCTTTTCTGGTTCACGATATAGGCCAAGAGCTTTTTGGGGGGAAGAAAACGACACCTATATAGGTTACTTGATGTGCAATATCAGCGTTTTCTTTTCTGAGCACTTCTTTATGGTATTTTGATCAAAGAGATTCAGAGAGGGAGAGAGTCCAGCAATGCTTATATGTGTTACGCCCAATCCGTGAAATTGCCCTCGAAATGGCCAATTTACAACTTGGTATTTGGGAACTTACTGTACGTAATGATTTTTTTTGCGTCCATGGACTGAACACAGAGGTAGTGCAATTAGTTAAAACAAAAATGAGAAATCACACGTGTAGATGAGTTGAAAATGATTTTATTCAGACTTAATTTAACAAAACATCTAATAGTAGTATGGGTGGCTCAGACACGCCCCTGAGTAGTATTCAGTAGGGTTGGGGGTAGGATGGGAATGAACGTACAGAGTAGGCTACTGTTGTACCAGCCTTGTGTGAATTGGAAAGGAACATTTCCCTCTATACATTGCCCATTTCATGAATTGGGCAAAACCTGTTGTCCATTTCTTGAAACGGGCATTTTCACGGATTGGGCTAACACGTACATCGTTGAGCAAGGCCGAAAACTCCAGACAGAACGAAGCAACGGGCTATTGTCTTTTGTCCTTTGACCTTGGGTAAAGGAGTATAAAAACTATTACGTTTGTCTCTGTTGTTTTCTCTGTCCGGGCTGTATCTCCGAAACCGCTGGACAGAATCGCTTCAATTTTTGCGTTGTGGTGTGTCACTAAGAACAGAAGGCCTCGTATAAAACTGCAACCGTGCTGACCTTGACCTGGAAGTTTGGCCTTGAAAACATACACTTCTGGTGTTGGCCATACCTTTCACGTAGTTTGAAGGTACAGTTTTCAAAGTTAGTATGTAGGTATATTGGTGTAATGTAATACAGAATACTGGATAGCGATTACCTTGGTAACCTTGACCTTGCCAGTGACCTTGGCATTGCCGAAATGTTGTCATTGCCATACCTTTCACATTTGTTGCAGTTAAAGGCTTCAAATGGGGTACAGTGGTTAGACAGGCTGAAGATATTGCGTGGTGCAAAGTAGGCCTATTGATTGCCTTGATGACCTTGACCTTGTTTTATTATAGCGATGGCTGTAGTCCGCGAGCCATTGGTCGTACACCCTAATAACCATTATATTTTATTGATCAGAATCACCCAAGGAATGCAGATGCGGGGGAGAAATGGAATCGGTCAAAGAATAGTGGTGGGCGAAAGAACATTGTCTGCTGCTTGGCGACACTCTTGTTATCGCTTTTGTCAGTGTGCAACATGATTTCGTTATAGATTATTACTGCCCTCTGCCAGACATAGGCTGTATGCAAGACGGAGAGGTATTTCGTTGGAGTATGTCTGTTTCCGTGTGATTTCGCTATAGATTATTTATCTCCATTTATCCTAGTTTATTGTAAATAGTAGGTATGGAACAAATCACACGCACACGCACACACACGCACGCACACACTCACACACGCACGCGCACACACACACACACAATTTATTATAGGGGGTATCAAAATGGGAGTGCCCGAATGTGTGGTATTGATTATAATTATTTCTGTTCAAATGTTTATTAATTCTGGAGATTACAATTTTGACTTTTACTTTATGACATTGATTATGTATGAAAAGTAACAAAATAAACCTCCAAGCTTTGGCTATAAGTTAATACAGTCCACAATCTTCAGCCTAGAATATTCACGAAACGCGTACATGAATGTTGCCAGGTCCATATACACACGCACGCATGCGCGTCTATGTCTCTTGTCTGTCTCTCTCTCTGTCTCTATTTGTCTGACTCTCTCTCTCTCTCTCTCTCTCTCTCTCTCTCTCTCTCTCTCTCTCTCTCTCTCTCCGCCTTCAAATGTGGCCAAGGCCTTTTGAATAAATCATTCGCATTCGCATTCGCATTCGCATACTCTCTGTCTCTCACTCTCACTGTGGTGTGTCTCATCGACATCAAAAGGGGTTATCGCCTGTTGTCTGATCGAAAGAAGACGTGATGAGAATCAAACTCCGAAGATGAACCAACGTTATACAGTCAGTCGGTTCACTCAGTAATCAGCAACCCGGGCCACCTCCAAGCTTTGGCTATAAGTTAATACAGTCCACAATCTTCAGCCTAGAATATTCACGAAACGCGTACATGAATGTTGCCAGGTCCATATACACACGCACGCATGCGCGTCTATGTCTCTTGTCTGTCTCTCTCTCTGTCTCTATTTGTCTGACTCTCTCTCTCTCTCTCTCTCTCTCTCTCTCTCTCTCTCTCTCTCTCTCTCTCTCTCTCTCTCTCTCTCTCTCTCTCTCCGCCTTCAAATGTGGCCAAGGCCTTTTGAATAAATCATTCGCATTCGCATTCGCATTCGCATACTCTCTGTCTCTCACTCTCACTGTGGTGTGTCTCATCGACATCAAAAGGGGTTATCGCCTGTTGTCTGATCGAAAGAAGACGTGATGAGAATCAAACTCCGAAGATGAACCAACGTTATACAGTCAGTCGGTTCACTCAGTAATCAGCAACCCGGGCCACCTGGCCCTGCATGCACGCACGCGCACGCACACACTTGCGCGCGCATGCATGCTCGCACGCACGCACGCACGCACGCACGCATGCACGCACTAACTCAACCAGTGTGAGGCCGCCTTTCATCTTCCAATATTGACCCGTGTCACTCTTTCTCATTCTGCCTCAGCGCTGTTGAGTCATCCTCTTAATAACCTGCTCTGGCATCATCTCTCTCTCTCTCTCTCTCTCTCTCTCTCTCTCTGTGACTGTTTCTGTCTCTTTCTGGCTGGCTGGCCCTCCCCCCCCCCCCCCCCCCCTCTCTCTCTCTCTCTCTCTCTCTCTCTCTCTCTCTCTCTCTCTCTCTCTCTCTCTCTCTCTCTCTTTGTGTGTGTGTGCCCCTCTACCGTGCGCTCTCTGCATCCAATTTTCTCTCTCTCTCTCTCTCTCTCTCTCTCTCTCTCTCTCTCTCTCTCTCTCTCTCTCTTTCCCTCCCCCTATCTCTCTCTTCCCTCCCCCCTCTCTTTCACCCTCTCCCTCCCTCTCCCGTCCTCTCGCTCTTCGTCTCTCACCTCTCGCCAGGATTTACAAAGCTTCTCGCTTCTTAATAATGAAAAAAAAGAGAGAAAAACGTTAGCTTATTGTCTACACCCTATTCGTACCCTCGTTGGGTTGCTTGCTACATTCATTGGGGTGGGTTAAAATCCAATGGCTTATTTAGTTTATTTTCTTCCCCTGCTTTATTATGAATGGTGGCTTTTATCATTGGTTGTCTGAAGTTGGGACCCAACAGTACAGAGAGAGCCCGTACAGGACAAACCGTGACATTATACAGCTTAGCCTTTGTGAACTATGACTATGACTTGTTTGTTTTTGTTGTCTTACCCTGGCTAAAAGACTCCAGGGATCATCCCAACAGCCAAAGCACACTCGACTCAAACACTATGGTACAAATGCATCAGCTATGGGTGAGAACATTACGCGTGTGACCGTGGTTTTTTTTATTACCCCGCCACGTGGGCAGCCACACTCCGTCTTCGGGGAAGACTACGACTTTCAAAATTGAATACATTTTGCACTGGCTTCTAGTGCTGCCTCCAAAGGGATTAGTTGGCCTTTGGGGACCTTCCACAAAGCAAGTTCTCCTTAAAGAGAAGTGGGGGTGTTCCCGGGTAAAGCATTTTCACTGTGAACGAATTCCATCCCAACCCTCCAGAATAGCCGTTGCCTTCTCTGCTATCTTGGAAGCCAAGGGCGGTCAGTTACCACTCAATTGCGCCTATTTGAAAATTATTCAATTGCGCCTATTTCATAAAAACAAAAACACACAAAAACTAGGGCACAGCGGGTAATGTAAAACTAAATACATCAGTGGATAGCTTGCATCTTGGCAAACTAGTATACCAAATTTAATGATGATAGACTGAATAGTTTTTGAGAACGGACAGAGGCACGCCGGACGGAAACCGGACGGACGAACCAGACAAAAACAATAGCTCCTCGAACCTTCTGTTCGGGGACTAAAAATATTGCTGTCCTATCTTCTACAGTACAGTTGTGTTGCTCTCCCACGCCGCTCATTCCGAGTCCCAACACGCAGCCACACCCCGGCTTGTTCAGGTAGCAGAATCCGAAACCAACAATTCAACTTTGAAGGGAGCGAATCTATGTTAGGCCGTCAGGAAGCAACCAACCGAGGAGGCACTGCACTGCTGCTGAGTCACTTCGGTGGAGTTCAGTGGAGCCTGTACGCAGGACACCACCTACTAAGCCCCCTACGGACGACAATAATGTCTGAGTCGCGGAGCCAGCGTGAGTCAGGTCCTCCACCTAGGGCGCCACCACATCCGTCCAACGACAGCTGCCCGGAACGCACTGCTCCCCATGACTTTGACCCGAACGCACCAAGGGCATAAACTGGATTGGTATTCGAAACAGGTCACAATGAGAGCAGGGCATGCAAGGCCACATAATTTGACATATTTTTTCTCTTTGATGATTGATGGAAATGAGGCGGACGACGATGATGATGATGACGTAGTCCGAGACTACGTGACAGGGTTGTATTCTACGCTTCCTTTCCTTTCATAATGATATCCCGGCGTTAACCAGGCCCGAGAACTACAGATACCTGCAGTGTTGGTCATGAAATTTGAGCAACACTCTCAGAATCGCATCCGTTAAGCGGATGAAGCTCGACTGCGTGGTTTCAGTCTTCCATTGAGCCACTCACTCTGGGTAGGAGTCGGTCCAGGACCGAAAAAACCCTCGCCTCTGATGGTTGCTTCCAACGGTATGTCGTGCCTCGTGATGTGTGCTTCCTCGTCGACTTAGAAATCCACAATGGGTTTCAGTCTTTAGACGAAGATTTTGCAGCGCAACAGTGCTTTCTGTGTGTATTTCCCCCATTCTACAGAGAGAAAAAAAGAAAGAAAGAAGTCTGATCTGTTTTCGCAGAAAGACCATCGATTTTGGCAGGAGAGGGGAGTCTGAATACTGTCCAGCCGCCTCCTTGCTACAATCCTCATGGGAGAGATGAGGAAAGGGGGATGGGGTGGAGATGTCTGGGGTTGGGGTGGGGTAGGAAGGTTCTGGGTGAAATTCTACTTGTGGATATCCCGCCTGCCTGCTGTTGCTGTGGTTGAGGTTTGTGAGGAGGGTGGGGGTCACCGGTGGGGTTATGTAGAAAGGATAGATCATCTCTCTCTCTCTCTCTCTCTCTCTCTCTCTCTCTCTCTCTCTCTCTCTCTCTCTCTCTCTCTCTCTCTCACTCACACACACACACACACAAATACACATACGCACGTACACACACACACACACACATACACTCACATAACGCAACACACACACACACCACAACACCATCAACTTACATGTAGGCCCACATAAAGAGAGTCAGTGACAGACAGACTGAGAGAGAGAGAGAGGGGCAAATGTCGATCGATAAATATCAATCAACAAATGAACACAACAGCGCAGCAGCGTCCCAAACTGCCATCATCACCCCGTGCCCCCGTGACTCACTGCTGCATTACGCTACATACCACCACAGTTCAATGCGTTCCTGTTGCACGTGCGCGTGTGTGTGTGTGTGTGTGTTGTTGTTGTTGTTGTTCAGTTTAACGTCCTTCCACTCAAAGGATGGAAATTCAGTTTAACGTCGCGTATCGGCTTTCGCCATGTACGACGGGCTGAACAAACCAACCAAGGTATAAACAAAAATGTATGTTCCTGAATCACTGTCTTAGCCAAAAGGCCGAGAAGCGATCAGAATATGAAACATATGCATAAACAAACTAAAAGTGATTCAGACCAAATTATATTGCGGTGTGTTTTTGGTGTGGTTGAGTTATGAGTAGCTGTGTCTGTAAGTGAAAATGTGTATGAATATAATAAGTTAGTGATGTATAATAATCATGACCCCCCCCCCCCCCCTATCCCACCCAGCCCATTAAAGTGTCCGTCCGTCACTCTGTCTTGTCCGTAACACGCGCGTGTGTGTGTGTGTGTGCGTGTGCGGGTGGGGGGGGGGGGGCTGTAGGCCCATATAATGGACGCTGCAACACAGTATTGAAAAGGTATTAAGAGACCTCCTACCACACACATGCGCACACACGCATGCACGCACGCACACACACGCACACGCACGCACGCACGCACGCACACACACACGCACGCACACACACACACACACACACACACACACACACACACACACACACACACACACACACGCACGCACGCAGCTGAGTAAGTGACTCATTGACTTGCGGATAGATCGAATTGCCTCGCTTAGAACGGTAATAAGGCCCGATCAGTTTACAGCTAAATTGAAGAAATAAGATAATTTGCTTCCGGCTGAATAGAACGCGTGCTGTTCAGTGTTGGAAGGGAGGGAGAGAGAGAGAGAGAGAGAGAGAGAGGGGAGGAGGGGAGGGAATCGAGACCTATTTAAATTGATTAGTTCCTTGCTGCACTGATGAGTAAATGAATGGGGGTGGGGGGAGTATT
>CM065696.1:32843720-32873720 GCA_017654935.2 Phymorhynchus buccinoides
GACCAAAGAAGAAGAAGGAGAAAAGGAAAGAAGCAAACTTTGAGATTGAGGGTCATAAACATGAGAGGGAGGGAGGTAACCAAAGTAGCCTACAAAAATGTCGATTTTTTTATGCTTTGAGCGTTATGCTCATCGAAGCAGCTTTAGAAGCGAATGCAACATATGTGAAGCTAGCTTAATATAACGTCAGTATATTCCCTTGCTTGGATGCAAGCAAGACAAGTGGATTAAATCATAAATCATCAGCTGTGTAATTGGCCACAACACGTTGCCATGGTTACAGAGCATTCCTGACTCAGCCGAGGGTGTTACCTCGATGGTGTTAGCCCCCCCCAAAATATATGGCGTGTGTGTGTGTGTGTCTCTGTGTGTGTGTGATTTGCATATAATTATGTGCATTGACTGGTACTGTGTGTTTTTGCTTTTAAGAAAAACAAATTTTAAGAAGCTTTTTTTTCTCAGGTTGGTTGGTTTTTCGTGGCAATTTTTTATTTAGATGTTTTGTTTTAGTAAGGTATCGTTTTACATTATAGTCATCATCATTATCGCCATCATGATCCGCATCTACAAGATCATCATTATCATCGTCATCATTGTACTGTAGGTCGTCATATCACTTTATTATCAGCCACCATCAGTAACAAAATCAACAAGTAGCAATACAACAATCTTTTCTCAGGCCGATCGACTGCCCAGTCTGATTCCTGTGTGTGTAATAATCATGATAATGGTCGACAATGATGATGATAGTGATGTTGATGACAGTGATGATGATGTTGATAGCGATGATGTTAATAGTAATAAAGATGACGATAGTGATAATGATGATGATGATGATGATATTGATAGTGACGATATGATAATAATGATGATGACGAAGATAGTGATGATGTTGATGATACTGATGATGATGATGATGATATTGATAGTGATGATAATAATGTTGACGAAGATAGTGATGATGTTCGGATGATTGTCATGCTGTTGATGCTGCTGCTGCTGCTGCTGCTGATGATGATATTGATAGTGATGGTAATAATGATGATGATGACGAAGATAGTGATGATGTTCGGATGATGATGTTGATAATACTGATGATGATGATGACGATGATGATATTGATAGTGATGATAATAATGATGATGATGGCGAAGATAGTGATGATGTTTGGATGATAGTCATGATGTTGATGATAGTCATGATGATGATGATTATGATATTGATAGTGATGATGATAAATGATGGTGACGAAGATAGTGATGATGTTGATGATAGTCATGATGTTGATGATAGTGATGATGATGATGATGATGATAGTGATTATAATGATGATGATGATTGCTACACGTTGATATTTCTACATTAATGACATTTTGCTTCGATCTTTCAATTACAGGTGTGAAAAGACAGCCGCAGCCCTAAAACAGAAAGACGGCCAGAATCGAACTCTCAACCAACATTTTTCGTCCTAGCGTTTGACTGAAAATTGACAGTGCAACAAATGCTGTGACCGAGGAGAGAGAGAGAGAGACAGAGAGATTGGGGGAGACAAACAGAAACAGATAGACAGACAAACGCAGGATGGCGAGAAAGCAAAAGATGGATACTCCGTTCATCTTGATGGTCACAGTGCCGCTTGCAACACTGTTGCCTCTGCTAGTGCCTCTGGCTGCAGCTTCAGAGGAGATTAAAAGTAAGTCTCTGTCCCTGTCTCTGTGTGTCTCTGTCTCCGTCTCTCTCTCTCTCTCTCTCTCTCTCTCTCTCTCTCTCTCTCTCTCTCTCTCTCTCTCTCTCTCTCTCTCTCTCTCTCTCTCTCTCTCTCTCTCTCTCTCTCTCTCTCTCTCTCTCTCTCTCTCTCTCTCAGTCTCTCTCTCTCTCTCTCTCTCTCAGTCTCTCTCTCTCTCTCTCTCTCTCTCTCTCTCTCTCTCTCTCTCTCTCTTCTCTCTCTCTCTCTCTCTCTCTCTCTCTCTGTCTCTCTCTCTCTCTCTCTCTCTCTCTCTCTCTCTCTCTCTCTCTCTCTCTCTCTCTCTCTCTCTCTCTCTCTTCTTTTTTTCCTTAATAAAAAAAAGTTTCGCTGGTCAATTTCCTTATCTCTTTCCCTCTCTCTCTATTTTCTCCTCTCTCTCTCTCTCTCTCTCTCTCTCTCTCTCTCTCTCTCTTTTCTCTCTCTCTCTCTCATTCTTTTCCCTTAATAACAAAAAAAATTGTTTGTTCACTTGCTTGCTAGTTTGTTTTATCTCTGTTTTTTTCTCTCTCTCTCTCATTCTTTTTCCTCGATTAAAAAAAAAGGTTTGTTTCTTCATTTATTTGCTAGTTCGTTCGTTCTCTCTGTGTGTGAACTGCTCTCTCTCTCCCTCTCTCTCTCTCTCTCTCTCTCTCTCTCTCTCTCTCTCTCTCTCTCTCTCTCTCTCTCTCTCTCTCTCTCTCTCTCTCTCTCTCTCTCTCCTCTCTGTGTGTGTGTGTGTGTGTGTGTGTGTGTGTGTGTGTGTGTGTGTGTGTGTGTGTGTGTGTGTGTGTGTGTGCATTAGTGTGTGTGTCAGTAAGCATAAGTGTGTGCTTTTATTATTTTTAAAATGAACTGCTCTTTAGTCACAGAGAGAGAGAGAGAGAGAGAGAGAGAGAGAGAGAGAGTGTTAGTGTCCAAAACAATTTTTTTTATAGTGACAACGTTTAAGATGTTCTGATTATTTTTGCTTGGTTTCTTTCATTTGTTCAGACTGCAAGCCCGCGGCCATTATGAAACAACCACCAACATCAGTGTTCTTCAAGAATGACATCACGCTGCCCTGCCAAGCCCAGGGAGATCCCACCCTGAAGTCAGTTCCATCACACACACACACCCCTCCTCCCACCCCTCCCCTTCGTGGGGATACCAGGGGATCTTTCGTACAAATAGTTTCACCCACCTTTTTGGAAGTTCTGTGCTTGTAACTTCCTCTAATCTGTCGCTCTCTTTGACTCTGCTTTTTCCCTTTGCTTACTGTCATCTACTACTATCTTTCTGCCTTACAAGTTACTGGTCCATTCTCCTGCCTTTCTTCTAGAAAGTCTTTCAAACATTTTCTCCATCCGAAGTCGCCCGGACTTGCTGGGCTTAACTGTTTCTTAGTTAGGCGCATAACGGCAGCATGGCAGCATCTATGCTCATATGACAGGAAACTGTCTGAGCGATCAATGAAGAAGTTCCACAACAAACTTTCAAAGTAGCCCTTGTTGGTAATACAGTGGAACCTCCCTTATAAGACCTCCCATTATAAGACTCCCTCCTTTTCTGAGACAATGTCCTTCTTTTTAAGTATTAAACTTACCTCCCTTACAAGACCCCTCCCTTATAAGACCTAATTTTGGATGATTTTTTAAGTGTCAAGATGTGACATTTCTCGGTTAATTGTATTTTTGTTTTTGCCTTTCTTACCATACATAAAGCTGTATTTTAGGAACCTTTTTAGCTAATAACCTTTTTACCTAACCCTTATCCCAACCTATCCCCCCTAACCCTAACCCTACCCCCCACCCTATAAGACGGAAAAACGCAACGAACCACAACTGTGACAAATCGCGGTGTACTGCAGTACATAGTGGGGGGTAGGGTTAGGTTTACTATTTTGTTAGTATTTTTTACTAAAAATGTTCCTAAAATAAGCTTTAGTGGTAGGCAAAAAGAAAATACAATTAACGAGAAATGCAGGGGGGGTGCACAACTTTACCCATTTTGAGTTTTTACAACCGAAGAGTGTACAGAAAAACAAATGTGAATACTTGTCCCCCCCCTTCCTCCACCCCCACCCCCAACACCCCCACCCTTCTTCCCTTTAGGACAAATAATTTGGGTTGTATTTTAAAAACAGCACCTTCTCATATATCTCTTTCTTAATATATTTTCTTGTATGCTTTTGTTTTTGTTTGGTGTGTGCTTGTGTGTGTGTGTGTGTGTGTGTGTGTGTGTGTGTGTGTGTGTGTGTGTGTGTGTGTGTGTGTGTGTGTGTGTGTGTGTGTGTGTGTGTGTGTGTGTGTGTGTGTGTGACACACCTGGGTTGTGGGTTATTGTTTATGACTATTTGTGCGTACTGGCATGTGTGTATGTAAAGGAAAACCAGTATGTATTGAAAAGTCAAGGAAGTAAAACTGAGTCATGGTTCCTGCTCCTGCAACTAACTAAAAAATGGGCTCCTCAAAAAATGGGATAAATCGTACTAAATATTTAGATCCCAATGTATTCCTTCCCATGGCCAAAACTTCTTTTTTTTTTAAATTGGGGCTATATCTCAAACTAAAACTTCTCTTCTCTTCTGTGTGGGTGAAGGGTCATGAAGGCGAAGTTGGCACATTCTTTTTTGAGAATGATGCTTTAATTGTTTGCCTCCCTTTGGCTCTGATCCACGCATTGCTAGATGATTGGTATCGTAATCAACTTTGGTGGAGGGGAGTTAGTTAGAAAGAGAATTCTTCCCCTTTGTTCAATTTCATTGTTTGCACTCTTGGCCTCCCTATTTCATTCTTCTCTTCTTGTTTATTACTAAAAAGAGTCTCCAGTACTATATAGTGACCACAGTTTTGGCCAATCTGTAGGGTGGTTGCAATACTGAGGTTGGACTGTGCTTTCGATTTTGACTTACCACATTTTCACTGTATATAATATTATTATTATTATTATTATTATTATTATTATTATTGTCCGTCACCGAAGGTGATCGGACTTTGCGATGGGCTGGTTTGTCTTCTTTTTTTTTTTTTTTTTTTTTTCTGTCTGTCCCAAGGATATCTCCCGAACCGCTTGACCGAATCGCGTCAAATTTTGTGTGAAGGTGTGCCACCTTAATAGGAAGAGATCCGCGCAAACCATTTTGCCGTCGTGACCTTGACCTTGACGTACGACCTTGAAAACCGAAAATCTATTTTTAGCCATATCTCAGGCACCGATCGACATAGGATGTTGAAACTTGGTATGAAGATGGTTTGGCTTATGCCCGTTCTGATGATGGCATACCGATCAAGGTCAAGGTCAAGGTCAAAAAGATCGCTGGAGCCTGAAAATCGGAGGGTCATTTTTTCTCCTTCTGTCTGTCCCAAGGATATCTTTCGAACGGGTTGACCGAATCACGTCAATTTTTGTGTGCTGGTGTGTCACCATGAGAGGAAGGCATCCGCGCAAACCATTTTGCCGTCGTGACCTTGACCTTGGCGTACGACCTTGAAAACCGAAAATCTTTCAGGGGCCATAACTCCCATACCGTTAGTGTTAGAGTCTTCAAATTTGGCATGTAGGTACTTTGGCTTATGCCCGTTCTGATAGTGGCATACCGATCAAGGTCAAGGTCACGGTCCGGGAGATAGGTAAGCCTTGTTCTGTCTGTCCCAGGGATATCTTCCGAACGGGTTGGCAGAATCGCGTCAAATTTTGTGTGTAGGTGTGTCACCTTCATAGGAAGAGATCCGAACATGAATTGTCAAGGTCATGACCTTGGCGTACGACCTTGAAACCGAATCGCGTCAAATTTTGTGTGCTGGTGTGTCACCATGAGAGGAAGGCATCCGCGCACAAAATTTTGCCGTCGTGACCTTGACCTTGGCGTACGACCTTGAAAACCGAAATCTTTAAGGGGCCATAACTCCCACACCGTTGGTGTTAGAGTCTTCAAATTTGGCATGTAGGTATTTTGGCTTATGCCCGTTCTGATGGTGGCATATCGATCAAGGTCAAGGTCACGGTCTGGGAGATCGGTAGGCCTTGAAAGTGGTAGGGGTCTACAAATTGGGTTTTAAGCCATATATTCCACATTTGTACTTGACAGAAGCGCTTCAGATTGTGTGTGGTACTGTATACCCTAGAGAAGAAAACATCCGAGCATAAATTATCACCATGCTGACCTTGACCTTGAAGTGTGACCTTGAAAACCGAAATTTCCTTCTTTGCGCTATTTGTTTCTTCTTCAAGCTGTATCTCATGAACTAGAAGACAGAATCCCTTCCAATGTTGTGTCAGGATGTGACACTCTACGGGGTGTCGCAAGTGCGTGGCATTGCTGGTGACGAAATTGTCTGCGGCTCGGCGACGCCCTTGTTATTATTATTATTAAATTATTATTAATAATATTATTATTGATAAAACGAATTTTATTACAGTTTCACTCAGCAAAAGTTTAGGCTCACCTCGGAGCTTTCGGGGGCGTCACGCTCCCTTCGTCAGCGTCGTCTGCGGAGAGGCCACTGGCGGTTCAGTGCACACGATCGTGAGTACAGCTCAAGGCTGCACCCACGGCGCATGACTGAACCAGTGAAGAATAAGCCGCGGGCAAGGGGTGTCTCCCACGGTCACGGTTCAGTGTGGGCTTGGCGGACGCGATGTAGATGGCCTCTACATATTATTATTTTTTTAATTATTATTATTATGTTATAATAATAGTAATACGGGATTGTTCCAATTGTTCACAGGTACACCTGGGTAAAGGACGGTCAAGAACTAGACCTGGCATCTTTACAAAGACAAGCGCGGGTATCCTTAGGCGACGGCGGCGGAGGGGGCACGCTAACCTTCCCTCAGGCCGTGGAGAGCGACGCGGGCGTTTACCAGTGCAGGGTACACAACCCCTGCGGCACCTCCCTCTCCGTCAATTCCACCGTGGAGTACGCCCTCATCCAGCCCTTCCCATCCATCGAGGATTCAGGACCCCCCACCGTCACCAGCATCCTGGGCAGAAACTTAACGCTCCGGTGCCACCCTCCCGAAAGCACCCCCAAAGCTTCCATCTCCTGGATCTTAGAATCCGAGGAGGAAGACTACGACATGGATGACGATTACAAATACAGTGATGAAGACGACGATGATGAGGAGGGTGTCGATTTGTTTGATACGGTGAAGCTGGGTCGAAGGATCACGACGGATTACGAGGGGAATTTGTACTTTGTGTCGGTGACCAAAGAGGACGAGATGGAGGGAAGGCGCTATGTGTGCATGGCGACCAACACTCACCTGCGCTCTATCGCCACGGGAGACGACAAGTTTGTCAAGGTTAACGGAGGTGAGTTGGGTTCCTGGTTGGCTTGTTTTGTCGGTGAACATGTTTGTTTGTTAACTGGTTGGTTGGCTTTTTTGGGTTTGTTTCTTTGTTTTATTTAAGATACAAATTGAAGAGTTTTCTTCAATTTTGAGTTAAGCGATTTTCACTGTAATAATGATGACGACATTCTGCTTAACGTCCTCCGGTCTGGAACAGACACATATGGGACACTAGTAGATATAAAGATGGTGGGAACGATCCTGGAGGCAATGCCCGGAGGCAGTGCAATACCAGGAATCCCAAATGTTTAGCAATGCAGATGTGTATACCGAGTATATATACATTGTAGAATTTAATACTGTACATTTGTGTATGAAGCGGACTCATTTTGTTGCTTGTGTTGGTGGCCAGCTTGCACGTTACGTTCATTTTCTGACCCTCTTTCTCTCCAGATCCCTAGGTATAAGCTTTCAACTGTTGGTCGGCGCTCTTTTGCTGTCTCAGGACCGACCTCCTGGAACAAACTTCCTCTTTCCCTCCGTCAGCGACCGACCCTCTCTGCTTTCAAAGCTAACCTCAAAACCCACCTGTTCCCCTGTCATTAAAGCTCCGCTCTCTTTCTCTTCTCTCTCTTCTGTTTCTGCTGTATTCTATTTATATGTCATATGTGTATGTTCGCTTTGTATTGCATTTTTGTTTGAATGCGCTATGAATGCTAACGTGTGTGTGCGCTTTGATATGATTTCCATCAAGATTCAGCGCCGTATAAATACTGTATGTTGTTGTGTTTTCCTGCTGCAGACACGGTGCTGTATGAAGGGACCTTCCTGCAGTGGAGCTCACAGAAACACCAGCTGGTGCTGGAAGGAGACAAAGTCAGGTTCAAGTGCATCTTCTCTGGAAAGTAAGGACACTAGTACTGTTGTGTGGGATGGGATGCAGCCTCCAGAGTTAGGTATTAGGTCATTTATCGTCACGGAGGCGTCTGTGAAATTCGAGTTGCTCCCACCGGGAGAGCGCATCGCAGCCAGTGATGCGCCACCCAATTTTAATTTTTTTTAATGCGATTTCTGTGTGACTGATGAAGGAGGGGGGGGGGGGGTTACATTTTGACAAAATGGCAACTTTTTTGTTGTCACTGGGATTAACGTGTGCTGAGTCCATGGGCACACGGGACCTCGGTTTATCGTCTCATCCGAAAGACTCCACGTTCAGACCGTAAGACCTAGTACAAAGTGAGAGGAAAAATCCCCTGTACCCAGGTTCGAACTCAGGGTTTATTTGACACAAGGCGAACGCTTTACCTCTGTGCCACTCTACACCCCCAAAAAAGAAGAGAAAAAATCCATTCCATATTTTTGTTAAATTTGATAGTTTAGCTGTAGAAAGCAAGCCACTTTGAAACAAATCAAAGTCACAAACGAGAAAGGGCGTAAAAGGGCCACAAGGCCCACTTCTAGACCTAATTACTACTACTACTACTACTACTACTACTACTACTACTACTACTTCTACTACTACAACACCACAAATTGTGGGAAGTCAATGGGGTTTCCATACGGAAAGGGTTAGTATTCATTTGCATTTCCCTTGAGTTTCTCCAGAGTTATTGTTCTTTGCGTTTCCCTAGGGCTTCTCGTGAGGCTTTTTTGTTTTTTGTTTTTTGCGTTTCCATAGTTTCTCCAGAGTTGTTCTTTGCCTTTCCCAAAGAGTTTTTCCTTTTTTCTTTTTTTTTACTGACATAATCACTTCCAAACGTTTTTATCCCTTCTTTTGGTTGTTGTTGTAATAAATAAAACAACTAATATACCACTTCCAAGGTCTTGCCAAACCCTTAGGCTGTGTACACACATAAGGGGATATTCCATGCGGAAACCCGTGCGCAATCCATAAATAAGTGAAACCAAGGGAAAATATTTGCGCACGTGTCCGATTTTCCACTATATGCGTAAACCTTTATCCTTCTTTTTTCCACTTATCTAGCGTTTTCCGTACGGAACTTGCGCGTCTAATGTGAACCCGGCCTAAAACTAAAAGTGGAACAAAATTCAAGGAGTTTTCACCTTTTTTTTTTCAAGGGGGTATTTGAATTGTTAAAGGGGCCCTGAAGTTGATAAAACGAGCAGCATTATGCAAAATAACTTCACCTCCAAGCTCAACATTATCCCTATGATTAAACGTTTATCCTTCTTTCTTCCACTTATTTTGGGTTTTCTTTTTCTCTTACGCGTCTAATGTGAACCCAACCTTAAACCACAATCAATAAGAAAAATGCTTTAAAAGAAAAGAACTTGAGACAAAATGGTTCTCAGTTGTAAATAGTTCTCTCGGGAAAAGGAAAAGCAGTCAGAATGTTGGGAATTGGTGCGCTGTGTGGGGCAGTGGGTGTATGCCTCGTGCCTCCATACGGGGAGCTGGATGACCCTGCCCTCTCCACGAGTCTCTCCCCGTGGGATACCAAGGGGTCTTTCATACAAATAGTTCCCCCACCTTCTAGAAGTTCTGTGCTTGTAACTTCCTCTAATCTGCCACCCTTTTTGACTCTGCCTTTTTCCTTTGCTTACTGTCATCTACTACCTTTCTGACTAAACTGGCCCATTCTCCTGCCTTTTTTCGAAAAAAAAATCTTCCTCATAACTTTTTGTCCTTTGAGCTCCTCCGAAATTGGAATGTGTCAGCTGTGCGCAGCGGGGAGACCAGTGAAAACTGAAAAACGGACACATTCGTACTTGACCCATTATGGCCTTTTGGCCTGGGAACGCGGAAGAAGAAGAGAAGTCATGCAGCAATAAAAATGGCGAAATGACACCAAGTTCAGAATGTGTCACATGAGATGGCGATTTAGGAAATGGCGATATGGGAAATGCGCTGTGTTCAACCTGGGTGTCCTGTTATCCTCTTGTCAGTCCCATCCCCGAAGTGACGTGGGACCGTATCGACGGCGGGGATTTCGACGTCACTCGCATGGCGCGCACAATGGACCAGCACGAGTTCGTCATCACCGACGTTGCCCCCGACGACGCAGGCCAGTACGCGTGCACTGGATCCAACGCTTACACCACAGAGAAGATCCAGCAGGTCTTCACTCTGGCCGTGGAGTGTGAGGGATTATGTCTTCTTCGTCTTCTCCTTCATCATCATTTTCTTCTTCGTCATCATCTTCTTCTTCTTCTTCTTCTTCTTCTTCTTCTTCTTCTTCTTCTTCTTCTTCTTCGTCTTCTTCTTCTTGTTCTTCTTCTTCGTCTTCTTCTTCATCATCATCTTCTTCTTCTTCTTCATCTTCTTCGTCTTCTCCTTCATCATCATCATCATCTTCTTCTTCTTCTTCGTTGTCTTGTCCTTCATCATCATCATCTGCTTCTTCTTCTTCTTCTTCTTCTCCTTCATTGTCAGAGCATCATCTTCTTCGTTTTCTTCTTCTTCTTTGTTATCTTTTTATTCTTGCTGGAGAGGCTTCTTTTTCTTCTTCTTCTTCTTCTTCTTCTTCTTCTTCTTCGTCATCTTCTTCTTCTTCATCTTCTTCTTCTTCTTCTTCTTCTTCTTTGTCTTCTTCTTCATCATCATCATCATCTTCTTCTTCTTCTTCGTCTTCTTCATCTTCTCCTTCATCATCATCATCATCATCTTCTTCTTCTTCTTCATCTTGTCCTTCATCATCATCATCATCTTCGTTTTCTTCTTCTTCTTCTTCTTCTTCTTTGTCGTCTTTTTATTCTTGCTGGAGAGCCTTCTTCTTCTTTTTCTTCTTCTTCTTCTTCTTCTTTTTCTTCTTCTTCTTTTTCTTCTTCTTCTTCCTTCTCCTCCTCTTACCCTCTTCTTATTGTCTTATTTCTCTCTCTACATTTCTAATAATCGGTCGATATTTCAAAACCTTGATGGGCCAAACCGCTAAAAGATTATATTTCTCATTCTCCATCACTCTCCTTCTCCCCCTCCCCTCTCTCTCTCTCTCTCTCTCTTTCCTTTAACTCCCTCTCCACCCCCTCTGTCTCTCTGCCTCTGTCTCTCTCCCTCTGTCTCTCTCCCTCTGTCTCTCTCTCCCTCTCTCTCTCTCTCTCTCTCTCTCTCTCTCTCAACATCTTATAAATATTTTGTTGTTGAAAAATTCAGCCACACCGAGATGGACCAAGCAGCCAGAAGATCAGGTGGTGGGTGTGGGGGATAACGTCACCCTGATGTGCAGCGCTGACGCCAACCCCAAAGCCAGCATAGAGTGGTTCGTCAATGGAGTGCCTATCAAGGGTGAGTAGAGTGTAGTTCCCCCTCCTTCTGAAAGTTCTGTGGTGGGGGATAACGTCACTCTGATGTGCAGCGCTGACGCCAACCCCAAAGCCAGCATAGAGTGGTTCGTCAACGGAGTGCTTATCAAGGGTGAGTAGAGTGTAGTTCCCCCTCCTTCTGGAAGTTCTGTGGTGAGGGATAACGTCACCCTGATGTGCAGCGCTGACGCCAACCCCAAAGCCAGCATAGAGTGGTTCGTCAACTGAGTGCCTATCAAGGGTGAGTGAAATAGCGTAGTTCCCTCTCCTTCTGGAAGTTCTGTGGTGGGGGATAGCGTCACACTGATGTGCAGCGCTGATGCCAACCCCAAAGCCAGCATAGAGTGGTTCATCAACAGACTGATCAAGGGTGAGTGGAATAGTGTAGTTCCCCCTCCTTCTGAAAGTTCTGTGGTGGGGGATAACGTCACTCTGATGTGCAGCGCTGACGCCAACCCCAAAGCCAGCATAGAGTGGTTCATCAACGGAGTGCCTATCAAGGGTGAGTGGAATAGTGTAGTTCCCCCTCCTTCTGGAAGTTCTGTGGTGGGGGATAATGTCATTCTGATGTGCAGCGCTGACGCCAACCCCAAAGCCAGCATAGAGTGGTTCGTCAACGGAGTGCCTATCAAGGGTGAGTGGAATAGTGTAGTTCCCCCTCCTTCTGGAAGTTCTGTTGTGAGGGATAACGTCACCCTGATGTGCAGCGCTGACGCCAACCCCAAAGCAACCATAGAGTGGTTCGTCAATGGAGTGCCTATCAAGGGTGAGTAGAGTGTAGTTCCCCCTCCTTCTGGAAGTTCTGTGGTGAGGGATAACGTCACCCTGATGTGCAACACTGACGCCAACCCCAAGGCAACCATAGAGTGGTTATTTCTTGTATTACTGTACAAAAGAGACCTGTTACTGAGAAAAGAGATACAATGAGGCTTTATACTACTCCTTGCCGACACGAAAGGGCGATAATTTTAGGCCCGAACTGCCGATGCCCCCTGGTGACGAGTCAGGAGCAGATAATTTTCTGTGGCTATATACTACTAGTTCCTGACAGGCAAGGGCGATGATCTTAAGTAGGGAGCGTTTGCATTTCAGGTCAAGAGACAGGGGCAGAGAATGTTCAGTATAAAGCCTCATTATCTTCCCTGACTTGTCTCAAACAAAGACTAGCATTCCAGGACTTTGACATCAACAGTTAATCCATCATCAATGACATCACACTTCCCATAGAAGACAGGGGAGCAGACAGGGAAGAGGTTAAATTGTGCGCAGTGATCGCGCTAGGAATATAGAAAACCAGCCCCATCAGTGACAATTTGCCCTCCAACAACACAGTGTCAAAACCAGCCCCATCAGTGACAATTTGCCCTCCGACAACTGCCCGTAGTGTCAAAACCAGCCCCATCAGTGACAATTTGCCCTCCAACAACTGCCCGTAGTGTCAAAACCAGCCTCATCAGCGACAATTTGCCCTCCAACAACTGCCCGTAGTGTCAAAACCAGCCCCATCAGCGACAATTTGCCCTCCAACAACTGCCCGTAGTGTCAAAACCAGTCACAGGGAAACAAAAACCAGTGAAAACCACAACATCAAAGCCTCTGCTAAAACAATTTATCATCAGTCTTAGCAAAAATGTATAAGTCCCTGAGACTGACAGGTCAATTTTTTGTTCTTAAGTATTTAGGTTTTTGCAATCAGTATTTTACTGATAATTACCAGTTCACATGATCACTGCCCTAGATTACATACGGGACACACATACTACACGCATTCCTTTCTATTGAAAGGAGAGGACCCGCCTTACTGTGTAGCATGCGATTCTCCAATTTTGATTCGTCATGTCCTTTTGGACTGCTGGGATTTATACGACATTAGAAGGAAACACTACACTGCGGAGTCAATAAATATTTTGTTCCATGACGTTCCGCCTGACACGATCTTTAATTACTTGAAAGACATAAATATTGTCACTTGATGTAAGCTACTGTGATGTTTTTAATTCTAGACGTGTCATGTTTTTACTTGATAAGTTTGTGAGTGACTAATGTTTTTCTTAACTAAAGTATTTTAACAAAAAAAACTTTGATTTTGTTTTTACCTTGTGTTTTTATCTCTTTTTAATATGTAGTATGATTTAACGTGGTGACAGCCCTGACATGGCCTTAGCTGTTGACGGGGCTATAATTTTAATCTTAACCCTTTCACCGCCAGCCATCTTTGAGCCAACAATTTCCATTAAACTTACTTGGCTACAGAAAAGATTTTGTCTGCAACATTGTGGGATTTTTCTCTGACACATTTAGAATAGGGTCAATCCTTACTGCCCAAATTTGGGAACAATATTGAATAACAGACCCTGATTTGAAGAGTTTTAATGACATGGGTGTTAAATCATTGTGGTGCAAAAATGTAACATTGGCGGTGAAAGGGTTAATCTTAATGGTTAAATCTATACATGTATTTGTTTCTTCTTCACAGAAGCGGCTCAGTCGCGGTCTCGGCGAGTGGTGGGCAGTGCGATAGTGTTCAGCAACGTGAGTCAGGAGGACAGTCAGGTGCTGCAGTGCAAGGCCTCCAACCCCCACGGATACCTGTGGGCTGACATCTTCCTGCAGGTGCAAGGTACGACTGCTCTCGTGTTGGTAGGGCAGGTGGGCCCTAGTGCAAGGCCTCCAACCCCCACGGATACCTGTGGGCGGACGTCTCTCTGCAGGTGCAAGGTAGGGCTGCTCTCATGTTGGTAGGGCAGGTGGGCCTAGTGCAAGGCCTCCAACCCCCACGGATACCTGTGGGCGGACATCTCTCTGCAGGTGCAAGGTAGGGCTGCTCTCATGTTGGTAGGGCAGGTGGGCCCTAGTGCAAGGCCTCCAACCCCCATGGATACCTGTGGGCTGACGTCTTCCTGCAGGTGCAAGGTAGGGCTGCTCTTGTGTTGGTAGGGCAGGTGGGCCCTAGTGCAAGGCCTCCATCCCCCCACAGATACCTGTGGGCTGACGTCTTCCTGCAGGTGCAAGGTAGGGCTGCTCTCGTGTTGGTAGGGCAGGTGGGCCCAGTGCAAGGCCTCGATCCAACCCCCATGGATACCTGTGGGCTGACGTTTTCCTGCAGGTGCAAGGTAGGGCTGCTCTCATGTTGGTAGGGCAGGTGGGCCCAGTGCAAGGCCTCGATCCAACCCCCCCAGGTGCAAGGTCCGTCTATAAATCCCCTGCATGATTCTCAGTGTGTTTGCCAGTGTGTCATTTGTGGCTCTGACTTCCAGATAGCAGGAAAGGTGCATGTACCAACCATTCAGATCATCAGATCTAAAGATCTATCCTTCCAACGTTCATCAAACATTTGATGCAGAAAGCTTTTAGAAACAAAACAATATTAATGTCCATGGTCCGTGTGAAATGAAGAGTATTTTGTGTTGACTGTGTCTGTCTTTCACATGATTTTGGGGTGTTTTTTTGTGAATGACTACTGGATGGATTTTCATGAAATCATGTGTTTTGAAAAAGTGGTGTTTTTTTCAGGACTTTTGTATTTTATTATCAGGATAATCACTGCAGTTATTTCAAAAGATAGACTGTCTCATTGGCAGAATCACAACACTTTCATGAAAGATACTTAGAAAAGTAACAACATCCTGTGCATGTCTTCTCTGAAAAGTAGTGACTGTATGAAATCAGGTTAAACGTCTGCTCGACTACATGCGGCACATGTGAGATGAAACCATCAACCAACCATCAATCACTTATTCAGCGAGTTAAATAGTGACTAGCCAAAACTGTTCTCCTTGTTACCAAAGGTGCTTTGTGCTATTTAAATAAATGACCCCATTAAGTTAAGAATTAAAATAATAAGTGCTGGGAGGGAAACATGGACAGAGATCAAGTCTGCCGCTTGGAAATACAGTGAAAATCGCTTAAGTCAAAATTCACGGGACTGAAATTTTATTTTGAGATTGCCAATATTTTTAAGCAAAAAGAATTTTTAGCATAAGGATTATTAAAGTGAGACCTTAAAAATTGTTGTGAGTTATCCAGTCTTTCAGTTTTTCAGTTATCCGTTTTTGAGTTAGCAGGAATCTGGGATGGGACACAATCTCCGGAGTTAGTTTTTCTTTCGTTTCCTTGTAGTTTCTCTAGAGCTATTGTTCTTTGCATTTCCCTAGAGTTTTGGGATGTTAGGGAGACGCAAAGGGGCGTAATAATAATAGACTTTTGACGGCATGTCGTCAGATCCTGTACTGTGTGTGCTGTTTGTGTGCGTTGTTCAGCTCTGGCCCCCACCATCGTCAGCATGCCCACGGAGCAGAAGGTGGCCAAGGACCAGAGCGTGACCATCCCCTGCGAGGTGGAGGGCAAGCCACGACCCCAGGTCCTCTGGTACAAGGGCAGCCAGCAGCTTCTGGGGCAACGCTACCACGTCAGACCATCTGGGGACCTCCACTTCAAGGTAATTATAACAGGAAATTAGTAGGCCTCCTTCGGTCGTTGCCGACCATGTGTATATATATTGCGCCCTAGATATATAGGCAAGAGCCGTGTTAGTGAATTATTGGGAGGGAGGGTATGCCAGGTCCTTTGGTACAATGCTACCATGTCAGACCATCTGCAGACCTCCACTTCAAGGTAATTATAAGAGAAGATTAGTAGGCCTCCTTCGGTCGTTGCCGACCATGTATATATATATTGCGCCCTAGATATATAGGCAAGAGCCGTGTTAGTGAATTATTGGGAGGGAGGGTATGCCAGGTCCTTTGGTACAAGGGCAGCCAGCAGGCAACGCTACCACGTCAGACCATCCGGGGACCTCCACTTCAAGGTAATAATAAGAGAAGATTAGTAGGCCTCCTTCGGTCGTTGCCGACCATGGATATTGCGCCCTAGATATATAGGCAAGAGTCGTATTAGGTTCATGGCTGGGAACAGCATCTGCTGTGACTTGTCAGCCCAATTCTGGAATGGCAGTCCCTACCACAGCGGATGCAGATGTGGCTGGATGAGGGGTTTCTTCCATTGAAGATTAAGGAAAGGCATTATAGGGGTTGGTGGGAAGGACCAATGGACAGAATAGTATATCCCAGTGTCCGGTCCTTTGGTACAAGGGCAGCCAGCAGCTCCTGGGACAACGTTGCCACGTCAGACCATCCGGGGACCTCCACTTCAAGGTCATTATAAGAGAAGATTAGTAGGCCTCTTTTGGTCATTGCTGACCATGGATATTGCGCCCTATAGATGCAGGCAAGGGCCTTGTTAGGTTCACGGCTGGGAACAGCATCTGCTGTGACTTGTCAGCCCAATTCTGGAATGGCAGTCCCTACCACAGCGGATGCAGATGTGGCTGGATGAGGGGTTTCTTCCATTGAAGATTAAGGAAAGGTATTATAGGGGTTGGGGTTGGTGGGAAGGACCAATGGAAAGAATAGTATATCCCAGTGTCAGGTCCTTTGGTACAAGGGCAGCCAGCAGCTCCTGGGACAACGTTGCCACGTCAGACCATCCGGGGACCTCCACTTCAAGGTAATTATAAGAAGAGATTAGTAGGCCTCCTTCGGTCGTTGCTGACCATGGATATTGTGCCCTAGGTATATAGGCAAGAGCCATGTTAGTGCATTATGAGTGAGTGTTTTGTACGTGAGTTAATTTTTACTTCTTCAAAGCGCGGTGAGTCCTGCTATGTCGGGAGAATAGCGCTATATAAGATTTATTTATTATTATTATTATCTGTATTTTTGGTATGTTGTGGTGTGTTCCAGTCGGTGAAGGAGAGGGACACGGGTGTCTACCATTGCATTGCCAAAAATCGCTTCGGACAGGCCAGTGCTCAAGGATCACTCATTGTTAGAGGTATGATGTTTTTTGTGTGTTTTTTCCAAATAGATCTTGTTTGTTGTTTGTTGTTGATGTACCCTGGCTAAAAGACTCCAGGGATCATCCCAACAGCCGAAGCACTCGAACACTATGGTACAAATGCTTCATGCTAGGGATGAGAACATTACGTGTGTGACTGTTTTTTATTACCCCGCCATGTGGGATCTTGGTGATGGTGATTTGTTTTTGTTTTTTTACCTTTGGCTAAGAAGGGTACATTTTTGCTCTGTTG
Source organism: Phymorhynchus buccinoides (assembly GCA_017654935.2). Taxonomy (NCBI): domain Eukaryota; kingdom Metazoa; phylum Mollusca; class Gastropoda; order Neogastropoda; family Raphitomidae; genus Phymorhynchus; species Phymorhynchus buccinoides. The sequence goes on from CM065696.1 coordinate 32,861,066, forward strand.
GTTTGTGTACATGCCTGTTTGTCTGTTAAAGGTCTGTGTACACGTTAACACTATTCACAAGATATTTCTATTTCCCCATAGCGGCAACACAGTGAGCTGTAAGTCATATTACGAGTGGGCTATCACTGTGTTGCCATGGGGAAATAGAAATATCTCGTGAATAATGTTAACGTGTACACAGACCTATAAGAGTGGGCTATCACTGTGTTGCCATGGGGAAATAGAAATATCTCGTGAATATTTGTTAACGTGCACACAGACCTTTGGGGCAATCTTATACATCATTTACCCCCCTCATGTTTACAACGCCAATCTCAAAGTCTGCTTCTTTCAGGTTCATGAAAATAATCCTAGGCTGATCCTAACCCTAACCCCTTCCTAAGAAAAATGGCTGAAAGTTGCTTCTCAGAGAAAATTAACAATGCGAAAATTTGAGAGGTGGTGGGTGGGGTGGGTGGTGGGTGAATAAAGCACATGATGGCTGACTTTTTGCATTGCATTGTATTTCCTTTTCAGTCACAGAGATTTACATACTGACCTGATGACATCACTGATTATGTCATCAGATGAAGAGGAATAACCCTGATATGCTGACGTTTTGCTCTAACACAGTCAAGAGAGTTATATCCCTGGCCATTTTGCCAGATTGGCTCTGTCAGTTGTCTTTTTCATGGCATGATTTGCCCAATGATTTTTTGTTTAATTTTCTCTGGCAGTCAAGGGGTTAAGATGTCCAAGGTGCGTGAGCGCATGTCCAGGATTTCAAATTTAATTTGTCGTCACATCCAAGAGACAGTTCATCGGGTTTAGTGGAGGAGAAATCTTCCGTTGTGGCTGGGAAACAAACCTCAAATTTGTATTTCAGAGGACAAGCCAATTACCTTAGATCTTAGATTTCCTCCAGCCGAAGTCGGACTTGCTGGGCCTAACCGTTTCTTAGTTAGGCGCATAATGGCAGCATGATGCATCTGCGCTCATAATTGACAGGAAACTGTCTGAGCGATCAAAGAAGAAGAAGAGAAGAGATCCTGCCACCCCAAAAAAACCTCACGGATTTTAATTAGAATATCAAGGGGTGTCTTTGTACTCCTATCTCTTTTTGTATGATCAACGTAAGAATGGTAGGTAAAGAAAACAAGCTACCTGTGAAAGGGAAAACTCCAATGTTTCATGCCTTAACCCTCTGAGATCCCCAAGCTCCGGGAGCCTCCAAAACCTGGTCGTTGTCTAGTTCCGGTAACGCCAGATTGCGCCCGCTGAACAGCAGGTCTAGTACTTTCACTTTCCCTTTCTCCCTACCCACAATGCAATATACTAAGTTAGTGCTTCCTTTTCCTGACTCTCAGTGGTCCGTTTTTGGTTCTTACAGCACTAGTCTTTTTTAACGGATTTTTCGAAGTGACACCCAATTTTTTCCTTCTTTCCACATGACGTGCGCAGTATTGACTCAGCGCGATGCTCGGAGCGCCATTACGGATTTTTTGGTATTCCAATTCATGGTTTGTTGTGTGACAGTGTGTTAGCTTTGGAATAATAATATCATCATTGCTATTCAATATGCATCTTTCAGAAATGAAATGTGAGTTAGACTTTATTCTGGGTGATTTTTTTAATGAAAAGATTTGGTGTGACGTTCCGAGTTAATGCCCTTGCCTCTGGGGACTGGCACCGATTCTCGGTTCGAATGGTCGGGAGTCATTGGGTTAAGCACTTAGTCATGAAGTGAAGACAGCAAACAAAGTTGACAGGTTGTAGATTTTTTTCTTGTGAGCATAGTTCACGATCCAAAGGTCAATGGGAGAGAAACAGTGGGAGTAGATTTTCTTCATGACTAAGTGCTTAAGGCACGAAACGTTGGAGTTTTCCCTTTCACAGGTAGCTTGTTTTCTTTACCCACCATTTTTACGTTGATCTCCAAAAGGTCCTGCAGTTGATTTTTCATCTTTCTCTTTTTGTATGGTCGTGGCCAGACAAAACGATCATTGTGAACCCGCCAGCCAATGACCAGGTCAGTCAGGGTCAGGTGGCCATCTTTCCCTGCGGGGCCGTGACCGCCGACGAGGAACGAATCCGACTGAAATACGTCTGGCTGAAAGACGGCGTGCCCCTGGACACCAGCGACCCTAGGGTGAGAATTTGTATGTCTCTGTGTGTGTGTGTTCGTCTGTCTGTCTTTCTGTCTGTGTCCAGTGGGTAAATAAAGTGTGGATGGTCCCATCTCTGCTCCTTTTTCTTTTTTCTGTCCCATCATGCATTGGCATTGCCCCCACGCCGCTCATTCCGAGTTCCAAATTGCAGCATCATACAGCTACAGTTACAGTTTCATTACGCAGTATTTCTCTTCAAAAATCAATCTTGAATGTGTTACGGATAGAAGATTGACATGTTTAGGGTCATTAATGAGTTATATACTTCAGGCTAGAGGTTATAGCTCAATGGTCAATGTGGTTTGTTTGAATAATGTGTGTGTTCCTGTGCGCGTTTCAGGTGGAGGTGAAGGGAGGTAACCTTCAGATCAGCGACACCATCAGCAGAGACAGCGGCAACTACACCTGTGAGGCCTCCAACGGCCTTGACAGTGACCAAGCCTCCGCCATCCTCGAGGTCATAGGTAGGTCAAGGTCAAGGTCAGAGGTCAACTACACCTGTGAGGCCTCCAACGGCCTTGACAGTGACCAAGCCTCCGCCATCCTCGAGGTCATAGGCAGGTCAGAGGTCAAGGTCAGAGGTCAACTACACCTGTGAGGCCTCCAACGGCCTTGACAGTGACAGAGCCTCCGCCATCCTCCAGGTCATAGGTAGGTCAGGTCATAGGTCAACTACACCTGTGAGGCCTCCAACGGACTTGACTGTGACAGAGCCTCCGCCATCCTCCAAGTCATAGGTAGGTCAGAGGTCAAGGTCATAGGTCAACTACGCCTGTGAGGCCTCCAACAGCCTTGACAGTGACAGAGCCTCCGCCATCCTCCAGGTCATAGGTAGGTCAAGGTCAGAGGTCAGAGGTCAACTACACCTGTGAGGCCTCCAACGGCCTTGACAGTGACCGAGCCTCCGCCATCCTCCAGGTCATAGGTAGGTCAGAGGTCAAGGTCAGAGGTCAACTACACCTGCGAGGCCTCCAACGGCCTTGACAGTAACTGAGCCTCTGCCATCCTCCAGGTCATAGGTAGGTCAGAGGTTGTCATAGGTCAGCTACACATGTGAGGCTTCAAATGGCCTTGACAGTGACCGAGACTCCTCCATCTTCCAGGTCATAGGTAGGTCAAAAGTCACCATTGGTTATAGGTCATATAAATCCACCATCATTAAGATATAAATAGGCCATAGGTTACTATAGATCATATAGGTCACTGTTAATGAGAGGGTTCCAATGGCCTTGATAGTGACCAATTGTCCACCATCCTCAAGGTCATAGGTAAGTCAGGGATCCTGAATTGGTGTAAGTCATTATTCATGATGTCATATTTAAGTCATGTTTCAGTATAGGTAAAAGTCACTACACCTAGGACGTCTCTAAAGGGCTTGACTGTTACTGCACCTCTGCCATCCTCAAGGTCATAGGTAGGTCAGAGGTCACTAAAGGTCATAGGTCACACTAGGTCTTGAGTCAGTCCTCTTGTGAAATGTTCTTTTGTTTTGATAATGACCATGTCTCATTGACTTTTTCAAGATCATTTGTAGTTCATAGGTCACTAATGGTTATGCATCACTACACCTCTACTACCATGCCTCTGTCATTCTAAGGATCGTAGGTCAAGCTTAGATCAGTATAAGTCAAAGTTCACTTCACTTGTGAGTCTTCCAAAAAACCCTCGACAGTAAGACATAATGTTGTACAAACAAAAGAAAAAAACTTAAATATTGATAAACAGTTTTTGAAAATTGTGTCCAAACGAACGTTTATCACAAATGTCGTTTGTGTCCTTCATTGATTAGCTCCCCCTGACCCGCCGAGCTCGGTGACGTTACTCCTGTGCGGGGAGAGTCAGGTGACCGTGGAGTGGATGTTCAGCGACAGCCAGAGAAACTTTGCTCCCTTGACTGACTTCCTGTTGGAATACTCCACCAACCACCATCCTCATGAGTGGCATCAAGCTATGGTTGTGCCCAACGATCGCAGGTGATTGATAGTGATAGGAACCATACGATGAAATAAATCATCGTCATCATCATCACCATCATCGTCATTATCATCATCATCATCCTCATGAGTGGCATCAGGCTGTGGTTGTGCCCAACGATCGCAGGTGATTGATAGTGATAGGAACCGTACGATGAAAGAAATCATCGTCATCATCATCATCATCATCATCATTCATCATCACCATCATCATCATTATCATCATCATCCTCATGAGTGGCATCAGGCTGTGGTTGTGCCCAACGATCGCAGGTGATTGATAGTGATAGGAACCGTACGATGAAAGAAATCATCGTCATCATCATCATCATCATCGTCATTATCATCACCATCATCATCATTATCATCATCATCCTCATGAGTGGCATCAGGCTGTGGTTGTGCCCAACGATCGCAGGTGATTGATAGTGATAGGAACCGTACGATGAAAGAAATCATCGTCATCATCATCATCATCATCGTCATTATCATCACCATCATCATCATTATCATCATCATCCTCATGAGTGGCATCAGGCTGTGGTTGTGCCCAACGATCGCAGGTGATTGATAGTGATAGGAACCGTACGATGAAAGAAATCATCGTCATCATCATCATCATCATCATCATCATTATCATCACCATCATCATCATTATCATCATCATCCTCATGAGTGGCATCAGGCTGTGGTTGTGCCCAACGATCGCAGGTGATTGATAGTGATAGGAACAGTATGATGAAATAAATCATCACCATCATTGTCATTATCATCACCATCATTGTCATTATCATCACCATCATCATCATCATTGTCATTATCATCACCATCATCGTCATTATCATCATCATCATCCTCACGAGTGGCATCAGGCTGTGGTTGTGCCCAACGATCGCAGGTGATTGATAGTGATAGGAACAGTATGATGAAATAAATCATCACCATCATCATCATTATAATCCTCACGAGTGGCATCAAGCTATGGTTATGCCCAACGATCGCAGGTGATTGATTGTGATAGGAACAGTACGATGAAATAAATCATCCCCATCATCATCATTATCATCATCATCATCATTATCATCATCATCATCATCATCATCATCATCATACTCATGAGTGGCATCAGGCTGTGGTTGTGCCCAGCGATCGCAGGTGATTTCTACAATGGAACCTCCCTTATAAGACCTTAAAAAAATCATCCAAAATGAGGTCTTATAAGGGAGGGGTCTTATAAGGGAGGTAATTTTAATACTTAGAAAGAAGAGCATTGTCTCAGAGAGGTAGGTCTTATGTGGGAGGGAGTCTAATAGTGGGAGGTCTTATAAGGGAGGTTCCACTGTAGCAACATCTGAAATGTGGGTAAAGAAGAAAATAGGGTTTTACGCCCTCTTCGGCCTTTTGGCCATGTGGGGCATTTGTAAATATAAAGATGGTGGGAACAATACTGGAGGCAATACCCGGAGGCAGTGCTTAACCAGTAAAGTCCCGATCTTTTTTTTAATACAGATATGTGTAGCAGTAACCACGCCTCAGATAAACCTCATCGGCTCTGGTACTGCCACGATTTTGCTTCTAATGTGGGTAAATATTTGGGGGGTGCGCTTTATACAAAGGTGCGCCTTATGGTCCGAACAATACGTTGATAAAAGAAGTCTTCATCATCATCATCATCATTATCATCAAGTGCTTGAATTAAGATTAGAATGCATTTGGCCCTTCTTTATTGAAAGATCAAATTATATACATCTGTATCGTTAAAAATTTGGGACTTTCCTGGAGTTGCACTGCCTCCAGGATCGTTCCTACCATCTTTATATCTACTATAATGTCCCATATGTGTCGTTAAAAATTCGTGACTTTCCTGGAGTTGCATTGCCTCTGGGCATTGCCTCCAGGATCGTTCCCACCATCTTTATATCTACTAATGTCCCATATGTGTCTGTTTCAGACCGGAGGACGTTAAACGGATTTTCGTCTTGAAAGATCAAAGTTGATCATTACTGGTATTTAGTGAGGATAATTACAGAAGAAGAAAAAAGTTTTTTGTGCCCCCCCTCAGGGAGGCCACCTATGACATGTCTCCGTGGGCGGAGTACCGGTTCAGGGTGCGGGCCCGGAGCGGCATGGGGGTCAGCGAACCCAGCCGACCCACGCGCAACGTCTGCCAGTCAGCCCCCGCCCCGCCCTCCACCAACCCCAAGGCTGTGAGCACCGTGGAGGACAAGACAGGATGGCTGGTTATAGAGTGGGAGGTCAGTATTAATGGGGTTAAATATAATAGAGAGCAGGGGCTTAGCTCACTCCGCACTGGCAGGTTGTTTCCACCTTACAACCGTTTTCAGGTGGGCCGTTTGACTAGGTTCGAAAACGCATCACCACAAGAAAGTTACGAAAAGTTATGGACTGATATTTTCGGGTAAGATTACTAACGCCATGCACTAAACGATCGTAAAATATCAGATTCTGCACCTTGACGAAAACAGCTAACACATAGAAAGAAGGAAATTTTCGGGGTTCAGCGAACCCAGCCGACCCACGCGCAACGTCTGTCAGTCAGCCCCCGCCCCGCCCTCCACCAACCCCAGGGCTGTGAGCACCGTGGAGGACAAGACAGGATGGCTGGTTATAGAGTGGGAGGTCAGTATTAATGGGGTTAAATATAATAGAGAGCAGGGGCTTAGCTCACTCCGCACTGGTGAGTTGTTTCCCCTTACAACCGTTTCGGGTGGGCCATTTGACTAGGTTCGAAAACGCATCACCACAAGAAAGTTACGAAAAGTTATGGACTGATATTTTCGGGTACGATTACTAACGCCATGCACTAAACGATCGTAAAATATCAGATTCTGCACCTTGACGAAAACAGCTAACACATAGAAAGAAGGAAATTTTCGGGGTTCAGCGAACCCAGCCAACCCACGCGCAACGTCTGTCAGTCAGCCCCCGCCCCGCCCTCCACCAACCCCAGGGCTGTGAGCACCGTGGAGGACAAGACAGGGTGGCTGGTTATAGAGTGGGAGGTCAGTATTAACCCTTTTGCCGCCAGACGTTTTTCAGCAAAACATTTCCATTAAACTTACCTGGGTAGAGAACAAAATCTGTCTCTAATTTTTGGGATTCCTCTGTGACATATTTAAAGTAAGGCCTATTCCTACCTCCCAAAATGAAGAGAACAGGGTCTTTGGATAACAGACCCTGATTTGAAGCCTTTTAGTGACATGGGTGTTAAGTCATTGTGGTGCAAAAATGCGATGTTGGCGATGAAAGGGTTAACCCTTTCGCCGCCAGCCATATTTCAGCAAAACATTTCCATTAAATTTACCTGGATAGAGAACAAAATCCATCTGCAGTATTGGGGATTGTTCTGTGACATATATAAAATAAGGTCTATCCTTACTTCCCAAAACTAAGACAATAGGGTCTTTGGATAATAGACCCCAATTTGATGCCTTTTAGTGACATAGGTGTTAAATCACTGTGGTGCTAAAATGCGACTTTGGCGGTGAAAGGGTTAACTCAATTGAGTCACATACAAAATGATGTGGTTTCTCCCTCAGATCTGCATTATTTTTTGTCATTTTCTAAAAATCCCCCCCAAATCAAATGCACATCATACAAACATGCAACATGTACCGAGTGAAAGATAAATCAGTATATTTTGGGAGACTTCTTACTTTGAACAAGTGAGATGCATATATTTAACCCTCTCTAGGACACAGACGCCAAATTCGACCAAATTTTGTCAACTCATGCAGCCCATAAGCGCCGATTGCGCCCGCTGAACGCCAGGTCTAGTACGTTCACTTTCACTTTCTCCCTACCCACAATGCAATATACTAAGTTAGTTTTCCTGTTCCTGACTCTCGCTGGTCCGTTTTTGGTTCTTACAGCAAGGGAAAGCACCCACTAGTCTTTTTGAACGGATTTTTCGAAGTTACCCCAAAAAATTTTCTTCTTTCCACGTGACGTGACGCAGTATTGACTCAGCGCGATGCTCGGAGTGCCATTACGGATTTTTTTCATTCCAATTCATGATTTGTTGTTTGACAGTGTGTTAGCTTTGGAATAATAATATCATCATTGCTATTCAATATGCATCTTTCAGAAATGAAATGTGAGTTAGACTTTATTCTGGGTGATTTTTTTAATGAAAAGATTTGGTGTGACGTTCGGAGTTAATTCCCATCTCTCGCGAACTGGGATCGATTCCCTGTTCGAATGGTTGGGAGTCATTGGGTTAACGATGTTAATAATCTGATGAAATGCGCTTTGTCTGGAAAACAAAAACTTCCTACTCCGCGTGCTGACCACTTTGTTATGATCGTGATCTAGTATCACAAAGCCACTCAAGTTTTGATAGACTTGGTTTAGTATATAAATAAAAAAGGATTTCAAAAAGCATAATATAAACTATAAGCATAAATATTTGTTTATTTAATGTTTGAATAAAGTGAGGTATATGGTCGCCACCATGTTGAATGAAGCAAATTCGAAGATGATGAGTAGTTCAATTTAAAGAAATGAAAATAGGACACACCAGAGACAGTCTAAGGGAAGCAACTACAAGGGGAAGGTCTCAGGATTAATAGGAACAGCAAGTTATTTCCTTTTTAATGGGTTACACGACAGTCAAAATATGTCCGGAAAAAACCAATCTGACGTGACTCCGAAAGATGGGAACAGTGTCGGAATGACGTCTCCGACAGGACTCCATTGAGTTAATGGGGTTATTTGGTGTTTGGTATATTCTAGTCAAGGAGACTTATCTCTGTGAAATTCGGGCTGCTGTCCCCCGGAGAGCGCGTCGCCTCAAGTGCAGCGCCTACCCAATTAAAAAAAATATACAAAAAAAATTTGGGGGGGGGGGCACAGGGTGAGGAGGGGGGGGGGGGCACACTTGGAAAGCCAGGCAGCGGTATTTCTCCCTGCTCTTACCGACTTTTAAACTGGGATTTTTACACGCGTAAAGCGCACGGGTCAGACCAGCTTTAAGTCCCCATCCGAAGGACTCGACGTTCATTTCGATTTTCCCTGTCAAACTAGAAAGAAAGGACCTCCTCCCACTAGCACCCCTGTATACCACAGTAGCTTTTTCTCAGCTCCTTTCAGTTCATGCCTTTTGTTAACACTCGTCACCAGCATAAACCAATGTAACGCGTTTTATCCATTAGGCTTACATTGTATGGTGGCATAGCACTTGTAAAGTCTTTTCCTATCACCAACCAAAATCAATGATAAGAATATTTGACTCTGTTAAAAGAAATAACTTCAAACAAACAGCTCTCTGTGGAAAACTGAAAGGAGCTGGAATGAGGGGAATTAGTGTACTGTGATACGTGTCTTTGTGTCCCCCTCACAGCCGATGCCCCCCATGGAGCACAACGAGGAAGGGTTCCACTACATCGTGTCCTGGAGGTCCCTTCCCGAGGAGGGAGAGCAGCAGGACCCCACCGTGGTCCGCGACTGGAGGCAGGGGCGGGTGGAGACCCGGGTCGGGGACGTCTACCAGCCCTACACCATCACCGTGCAGGCTGCCAACGACCTAGGGAACTGCCCCACCCCTGCTACCCAGGTTGTGGGGCATTCCGGAGAGGCTGGTAGGTTGCCGCGTGCGTGGTTAGTTCTACACACTGAAACGTACTCAAAACTGATATACCTAGATTAGATGTCGGGATAGCAACCTTTATTTTGAGCTTTGTTTGCTTTGAATGATGCTTTGTTTGCCTCCCTTTAATTGGCTCTGATCCACGCGTTGCTAGATGGTTGGTATCGTAATCAACTTTGGTGGAGGGGAGTTAATTAGAAAGAGAGTTATACCCCTTTGTTCAGCTTTATTTTGAGCATTGATTTCTTCCAAATTTGGCCTGTATATGTACACAAGCAAACACACTCACACACACACATGTATGCACACTCATGTGCCGGAATGGGCACACATAGTTGCACATGGATGCACAACAAACATGCATGCATGCGCTCACATATATGCCTACAAAACACTTGAGTATGCACATGCAAGTGTGCACACGCATGCTTTTAAGACTACATGCACACACTGACACTATAGTAGACGCATAGAAGCACAATAGAGAAGAAGAAAGAAGAAGAAGAGACTTGATCAATCAATACTAATAAGCTTGAACGCTTATAACTGACACAAAATGTAATATTTGGGGTCAGAATATTTGTATCTAGATCCTTATATCAAGCCTCAGCTTGAGTCCGTTTCGGTCCATTTTTATATTGAGTGGTGCTGTACTGGTGGCAACGCACTCTCCAAATACCCAGAAAATATTTTGCCGTCCGCATGCATAAAGGCCTTCGCACACTAGCATCAGGCGTCAATTGTTTCTCAGAGCAACGCCTTGACGCGTTGACGCTTGCATCACAGCACACATTTCGGGTTCGAGCAAGTCTGCCATTTTTTTTCTTCAATCAGAGTTATGGTCCTTCCGTCCGTTGTGATTGGCTAGTTTCACGATCTCTGCGATCTTGAGCATCAAAATTAGAGCCGGTTCTATTCTCGAGCAACAAAAAATCGCGCAGCTACGCATCAAAAATCCTGCCGCGCCACGAATCTCTCACACGCAAGCGGCGCATCAAACTGCGCATTGCAGCAAACAATCACCGCGATCTCGAGATCTTGACGCTAGTGTACGAAGCCCTTAAGAGACGTAAGTCAAAATTGGTCAAAATTGATGCGTTGAACTTACCAGTTGATCTAGACAAGCTGCGTCATCTAACAGAGCTGTAAAACAAGAATTTGCAAGGATAAAACACTGGTGGTGACGCTAAATTATTTTTAAAAATGACGTAATTTGACCTGTTGTTGTTGTTCCCTGGCTTAACGACTCCAGGGATCATCCCAACAGCCAGAGCACTTGAACACTTTGGTACAAATGCACCAGATAGGGAAGAGAACATTACGTGTGTGACCGTTTTTGATTACCCCGCCATGTGGGCAACCACACTCCGACTTCGGGGGATTTTGTAGCCTTGGCGTTCTAGCTTATGTCAACTGGTCTGACACAGTCTCATGCCAAGGCAGGTAATTTGACCTGAAATGACCGAAATATTGAGTTTTCCATTCCTCTAGTGAAGTGACGTCTTTCGACTTACGTCTCTTTCGCATGCAGACGGCGATATAAAATAAGATTATTATTATTATTATTGTGTCCAGCCCCCAGTGTGGTGCCCCAGAACTTTGAGCTGGACCCCAACAGCCCTGTGGGATCCACCTCGGCGGCTTTCCGCTGGGACCCCGTGGACACCAGCCCCCAGAGCATCAACGGAAACTTCCAGGGATATAAGGTTGGCAGTGCTTCACCCACCCCCACCCATGCCCAAATGGCCTTTAGGCCCAGAAGGCGTTAAATCTCTATTTTTCTCTCTCTCTCCACCCCCACCCCTTGGAGATACCGGGGAGGTTCTTTTGGCAAATAGTTCCCCCACCTTCTGGAAGTTCTGTTGCACTAATCTGTCAGTCTCTTTGAGTTTTCCTTTTACTTACTGTCGTCTACTGCCTTTCTGCCTTACCCGTCCATTCTCCTTGCCTTTGTTAAATACATTTCTTACAAAGATTTTCTCCAGCCGAAGACGGACATGCTGGACATGTTAGGCGCATAACAGCAGCATGACACATCTGCGCTTATTGTGATAGGAAACTGTCAGAGAGATCTACGAAGAAGAAAGAAGAAGAAGCAGTGCTCGTTCTTTCATCAGAATTCCCCTGTGGGAATACCAGGGGTCTTTCAGTACAAACACTCCCCCCACCTTCTGGAAGTTCTGTGCTAGCAACTTCCTCTTATCTATCATCACTCTCTTTAACTCTGCCTTTTCCTTTTCTTACTGTCATCTACTATTTTTCCACCTAATAATTATTAGCCCTTTTTGGGGCAAACAAATCTTCCAAATAGTTTTCTCTTATGAGCTCCTCCGAAATCAGAATGTGTTGGCTGTTGGCAGCAAGGAGACCATTGAAAACTGAAAAACGGACACATGCGTATTTCCCTCATTAAGGCCCATTGGCCTGGCAACTCGGAAGAAGAAGAAGAAGAATAGGGTCAGAATCGGTGCATGAAGTATGTCTCTTAATTTTTAGGGGGGTCATGTGGGTATTTTAACTAGTCTCTCGTAATATATTTTGTTCTCGTATTAATTTTTGTTTTTGTTTTGTTTTGGGGGGGGGTATGTGTATGGGTGAGAGAAAGAGAGAGAGAGAGAGAGAGAGAGAGAGAGAGAGAGAGAGAGAGAGAGAGGAAATGCAGGGCTAAGATGTATGCAAACAAGAGAAATCTGTTTGCGAGAATAAAGTTTTTTTGCATGTCTTAAACACACACACACACACACACACACACACACACACACACACACACACACACACACACACACACACACACACACAAGCACAAGCACACACAAACACACACACACACACATGCATACACACACGCAAATACCTGCAAGCATGCGTGTATGCACTCGGACACACACATTAAAAACAAACTTATTGTTCACATCTCTCTCTCTCTC
>CM065696.1:32881220-32918720 GCA_017654935.2 Phymorhynchus buccinoides
AATTGGTCATCTTCGATGTGTTGGACTTACCAGTTGATCTAGACAAGCTGCATCATCTAACAAAGCTGTAAAACAACAATTTGCAAAAATAAAACACCGATGGTGACGCTAAAGGAACAAAAAATGATGTTATGTGGCCTGAAATGACCAAAATATTGAGTTTTCCATTCCTTATGTGAAGTGACGTCATTCGACTTACGTCTGTATTGCATGCGGGCGGCGATATATCTCTAGATCATTTTTTTCAGATTGACTCTAACAGATCTCTTAAAATTTTCTAATAAGAAAATTGATAATTTCTCCGTTTTCCTCTGGCAGTGAAGGGGTTAAATAAAGCTCAATGCGCTTCCACTTATCCCTAGTTTTCTTGCGCACCATCACGTTTCTGTTGATTCCTCTTCTGCAGGAGAGCATGGCTGGGACAGGGAGAAGGAGGGCGCCACCAATCACTTCTGGCTGACCTTGACCGACCTTGAACCAGCCACCACCTACGAGGTTCGCGTGGTGTCCGTCCCGAAATCGGCGGACGGGAGTTCCGCGGAGTATAGACCCAGCGCCGAGACAATCTTCGACACCTCCGGCATGGGTGAGTCTGCGGTTTGTTCTGCCGTTTGTTTGATGGTTGCCTTCTCCATCCTTGGGGGTAGTCTGCGCTTGTTAGTGCAACATGGTATGTCCGCTTTGTCAGGTCATGATCGTTTCTTATTGTTACTGGCCCATCACGTCCTACTGGATAAGAGGGTAAGCGAGTTGATCATGTCTGTTTGTTTGTTTTTGTCTGGGAAAAGTAGTTTAAACAAGTCTTAGCCCTTTCACTGCCAATGTCGCATTTTAGCACCACAATGATTTAGCACCTATGTTAAAGGCCTCGAACCAGGGTCTGTTATCCAAAGACCCTATTTTCATAAATTTGGGAGGTAAGGATAGGCCTTACTTTATACATGTCACAGAGGAATCCCCAATATTGCAGATGATTGTTTTTTTCTCTACTCAGGTAAGCTTAATGGAAATTTGTTGCTAAAAAATGGCTGGCGGTGAAAGGGTTAATGACGAAATGTATGCAGTTACAAATTAATGATAATGCAAGAGTATAACAGGCTAAAGCTTGTAAAACGTACTCAACACATAATGTAAATTGCATGAAAACGACTGCATCACTATTCAACAACAATCATGGAAAATGACAACATTCCAGAACAAAAGACATTAGTGAACAAAGCAAAGGTAAGTCTACAAAGCTGCAGCAAATACTGTGACAAATACAACAGTAGGAAAAAAATGTAAAGGTGAAAAGCATAAATGAATGAAAATAATCTCGGAAATGTCTTATAAGCCAAAGCTTATTTGACGCTATTGATGCTATTGTCAACGGTATATTGAGTTTATGTGTTCCGTGCATTAACTTGACAAACTTTTGGGAGGGTTAGGACATGATTTAAGACCAAATGAGTGAGTGGGGGAGAGGGAGGGGGAGCTTGTTGCCATACTCAGCTATCGCCCATGTTTTTTCCCCAAAAGGTTTAATTGTAACTCTTTTGTAGCACTTATGCACAGTGTTCTACTGACACTTCACCGTTAAATTCTGACACAACAGAGACCTGGCTACCTTTTTTTTTCTAAAATGCAGTAAACCAAATGGGATCACTTTTCAAGATAGTTTTAATTCTTTGCACACTCACGTTTGCCTAGTAGTAGTGAGTGTGTGTGTAGTGTGTTGTGTGTGTATGCGCACGCTCACATGTGCATGCATGCAAGTTTCACACTGATGCAGGCGCCAATCCGTTGCTCTGTTCGCAGTGGAAACACCTAGCACTGGCACCCCCAAGAAAGAAGGTACAGGCTTCCAGCATTTTCCCTGGATTTTTATACCTATTTGTTTCACCCTTTCTCTTTTTACAGCGATCTAACTTACTTGTGAAATGTGGGGATGGCAGCTAACATGCCAAAAAAAGAAAATCCTGGAACTGTGCATTTTGTGTCAACTGTTTTCCACTTGTGTATTTTGCTGGTGCATTTTGGAAGAATCCATTTCAGCTGATCCTGTCTTGTCATCTACCAACGGTGCATGTGGGTGATCACGCTTCGAAATGGTTCATCTTTTTTTATGGGGACGCCCCGATTGGCCCTTTCCCATTTGACCCTTTGTGTATCGTATTTTTCGGACTATGTGCCTTTTAATGTGATTAATGAAATAGTAAGAAATGATAATAACAAAATCTATGATGCAACTAAAACCACATAATTTTTTGAAGATTTTTGTAGGAGATGTGTAGGTTCCTGCAAGTGCAACAAGCGCGCGTCCACAAAAGTGATGAGTACGCATGCGCCCCTTCTATTCATTGGACTGACGTTCAGCTGCATGCTGAGGTCAAATGTGATTAATGAAATAGTAAGAAATGATAATAACAAAATCTGAAATTTGGGTACAATTTTGGGGGTGCACCTTATAGTTCGAAAAATACGGTAATGCCCCAAAAAATTAGAGTGCCATTTCGCCCTTTCATTTCTTTTGCAAAGACCCCTCTCTGTCGCTCTCCTCCCCTCTCAACTCTCTGGCCCCTGTCTCTTCTCTCTCCTTTTACCTGTCTATCTCTCTCTCTTTGTTTCGTGTGTGCGGTTTTCTCACGCTCACTCCACAAAAAAAGGACTGATGTAAATGATAGCATTACTTTCTTTGAAACATTAATACATGTAAAAGCATTTTAAAATTTTTTTTAAATGCTTATAAAAAGCATTTCTGTCATTTCTCTCTTGACAATATCATGACTGCAAATTTCTCTCACTTGATCTATCTCCCTGTTTCTTGTCCTCATGCGCGTATCCGCAAGTGCACGCACATACCAAGACATCAACACACACACACATGCACGCACACACACACACACACACTCACATGCACACACACACACACACACACACACACACACACACACACACACACACACACACACACACACACACACACACACACACACACACACACTCACAGGGCACACACACACACACACACACACACACACACACACACACACACACACACACACACACACACACACACACACACACACACACACACACACACACACGCACGCACACACACACACACACACACACACACAGGGCCTACATGCTTCTGCTTATCTTCTCCCGTACATCCAAGGACAAGAGTTTATAGATTTGAGTAAGAAAAGGGCGAAATGGAACTCTTGAAAGGGCGAAATGGAACTCCTGTAAGGGCGAAATGGAACTCTTGAAAGGGCGAAATGGAACTCCTGTAAGGGCGAAATGGAACTCCTGCGAAATGGAACTCCTGAAAGGGCGAAATGGAACTCCTGTAAGGGCGAAATGGAACTCCTGTAAGGGCATAATGGAACTCTTGAAAGGGCGAAATGGAACTCCTGTAAGGGCGAAATGGAACTCCTGTAAGGGCATAATGGAACTCCTTGAAAGGGCGAAATGGAACTCCAATAAGGGCGAAATGGAACTCTTGAAAGGGCGAAATGGAACTCCAATAAGGGCGAAATGGAACTCCTGTAAGGGCATAATGGAACTCCTGTAAGGGCGAAATGGAACTCCTGTAAGGGCATAATGGAACTCTTGAAAGGGCAAAATGGAACTCCTGTAAGGGCGAAATGGAACTCCTGTAAGGGCGAAATGGAACTCCTGTAAGGGCATAATGGAACTCCTTGAAAGGGCGAAATGGAACTCCTGTAAGGGCATAATGGAACTCCTTGAAAGGGCGAAATGGAACTCCTGTAAGGGCGAAATGGAACTCCTGTAAGGGCATAATGGACCTCTTGAAAGGGCGAAATGGAACTCTTGAAAGGGCGAAATGCCACTTCTCATCAAAGGGAAATCACTGAGGAGGCATGCAGCATATAGATCAAAGAAAGGGCGAGATGGGAAAAGGCCAATCGGGACCTACCCTTTTTTATTTTTTTATTACATTCCATGAAAAGCTGTGTGATTTGGTTTCTTTAAATTCTTGGGAAGTGTATGTGAAGGTGGGGGTAATGGAGAGGCTGAATGTGTGTGTGTTATGCGCATGTGTATATGTACTGCACATGTGTGTGTGTGTGTTAGGCAAGTGTGTGCATGTGTTTGTGTGTTACGTGTACGTGTGTGAAGGTGTGCGTGCGTGCATGCTAGTGGGATTGCGTGTTCACGCACATGCATTTTCAGATGGATTTGTATGTGCACATGCATGTGCTAATTTACACATTTTGTTAGTTTGAATATTGCTAACACATCTTCTAGATACATTTAACATATATGCGCATTTTATTAACCTTTCTTTTTTTTTCTCTCTAAAAACTGTACAATGAAAATTATTAAATGCACGTGTGCATGAAATTTTGCACTGAGGCAACATTGTTACCGAAACATGGTCTAACACTTTTCTGCAGTTTTAGAAGTGTTATAAGTACTGCATTCAGTGTTCCTATTTGATTGAATAATAGGTGGTTTATTAATTTTGAGGGTGGTTGTTTGCATGAGGTGTTGGTCTTGAAAGCACCCTCTCTATAAGACCCTCTGTTGTCCGGCTCTCTGCAGAGTTTCCCTGCACTAGGTGTTTTATATTTTAAGGAGTGGTTGCTGATGATGATGATGATGATGATTTTGATACTAATGATTATGATGACGATGATGATAAGGCTGGTAATGATGTTGATTATGATTATGAGGGTGGTGGTGATGATGGTTTTGATAATGAAGACTGATGGTGATAATGATGATGATGTTAATGCTGATGGTGATAATGATGATGACAATGGTAATGATTATGAGGGTAGTGGTGATGATGGTTTTGATAATAAGACTGATGATGTTTATGCTGATGGTTATGCTGATGATGACGACGATGGTAGTGATTATTAGGGTGGTGGTGATGATGGTTTTGATCATGAAGACTGATGGTGATAATGTTGATGATGCTAGTGATTATGATATTATTATGAGATGGGGATGTTGAATTTGATCATGAAGACTGATGGTGGTGATGACGACATTGATGCTGATGATAACGTTTCAGGCACAGGAAGGGCAGTCTCTTATCGGCGGCATGGTTTATTGTAATGATAATAATGATGAGAGTGATGTGACAATGTTGTTATTGTTGATGATGATGACGTTGATGATGGTGGTGATGGTGATGCTTCAGGCATGAGAATGGGCAGTTTCTTATCGGCAGCGTGCTTTATCGGAACGATGAGGAAGAGGAGGAGGATAATGATGACGTTGCTGATGGTGATGATGATGATGCTTCAGTCATGAGAATGAGCAGTTTCTTATTGGCAGCGTGGTTTATCGGAATGATGAGGAAAAGGAGGATAATGATGATTATGGTGATGACGATATTTTTTTTACAGTACTAATATATATTTCAGGCACAAGGAAGATTATATTTATTACAATATTCATAAAAAGTTCAGGCACTAGGAAGGGCTCTATTGGCAAAGTTGTTCATCAGGATGATAATGATTATGATGACAATGATAATGATGTTGATGATGATGATGATGATGACAATAATGATGATGAAGACAGCGACAATAATGATAATGATGAGTGATGAAGATGATGACAATTATAGTAATAATATTGATGTATATATTTCAGGTACAAGGAAGGGCAGTTTCTTATCAGCGGCGTGGTTCATCGGAATGATGATGATAATGAAGAAGATGATGATGACAGTGATGATATTGATGTATATTTCAGGTACAAGGAAGGGCAGTTTCTTATCGGCGGCGTGGTTCATCGGAATGATGGTGGCCATCGCTCTTCTCCTTCTCATCCTCATCATCGTCTGCATCGTCAAACGAAACCGAGGAAAAGCCTACACATGTACGTTATCCTCCTCTCGATCTACAGCGGATCTCACCTCACGTGATTCCCCACATTCTTGTCTCCCTTTTACTTTTTTCCTCAGACCTACCGTATTTTTCGGACTATAAGGCGATACTCTTTTTCCCCAGAGTGAGACCCCTGCACCTTATAATATGACTACAAATATAGTAAGAAAATACAATCACAAAATCTGAATTTTGTGCAAAATTTGGGGGATGCGCCTTTTAATCTTCTTCTTCTTCTTCTTCAGTCGCTCAGACAGTTTCCTGTCAATTATGAGCGCATATGCGTCATGCTGCCGGCATGCGCCTAGCTAAGAAATAGTTAGGCCCAGCAAGTCCGACTTCGGCTGGAGGAGGACATCTTTTTTTGAAAGTGTTTTGTGAAAAAAGGCAGGAGAATGGACAGGTAAGGCAGAAAGATAGTAGATGACAGTCAAGCAAAGGGAAAAGGCAGAGTCAAAGAGAGTGACAGATTAGAGGAAGTTACAAGCTGCCACAGAACTTCCAGAAGGTGGGGGAACTATTTATGCAAAATGCCCCCCGGTATCCCCAAGGGGGTGGGGGTGGGGCTTATAATAAGGTGCGCAATATAGTCAGAAAAATAGGGTATCTTTTTTTTTTTTTTAAAGCTTTAGGCCGCGTTCACATTAGACGCGTAAATTCCGTACAGAAAACCCTACATAAGTGGAAGAAAGAAGGATAAAAGTTTTCGCATATAGGGGAAATTTGGACACGTGCACAAATCTTTTCCCTTCTTTGTTTCACTTATTTATCGATTGCGCACGGGTTGCAGATAGCAGACCTGTTTACCATCCCGATTTTGCCATAATTTTTACGGGGAAAAAGTCAAATTGCAGCTACGGAAAAAAAATACGGGGGAAAAAATCCTAAATATAAAAAAACCCACTACAGTTGCGTCGGTAAGGGAAGCTTTTGAAACGATGCGGTGAAAAGTAATTTCGCGCCATTTCCTTTTCTGTTTCAAAATGGCGTCCAAGCGAGTGCATTCAGAAGCTTCTGTATCTTCTGGTCGAAAAAATCAAAAGAAAAGACATCAAAAGTCACTTAAGTGGCACAGAAATTCCGGGAAAGTTACCTCAAAATTCCAAGACTAGGTGATGAGCATGTGTTCTGTGTCTACTGCTCGACGGACATTAGTATTGCACACTCAGGTCAGTACGATATCGACGTTCATTGGTCACGCGTTGGATTAGGTTTTTTTTCAAAATTACGTTTTTTTGTTTCAGAAATTACAACTTTGCAAAATAGGGGTAAACAGGTCTGAGATAGGGTTGACGTGAGTTAACAAGTATATATACTTGTAAACGGGGTAGAATGAGTTCGTTAAACCATTGTCGGAGTACTGAAAGTATTTTGATTGGCTGTGCTGTGTTCCAGTCCCCCCTGACAAGGACACAGTGGACGGAGCGGCCGCTCTCTTCAATGAGCCGCCCAAACAGTAAGTGTCCCTCCCACCAGAGGGCTCTGTGGCATTCTCTCCATCTCTGTCTTCTTTCAAAACTGGCCTGAAGACGCATCTTTTCAGAAAATATCTCTGTTAATTTATGTCTGTCCATCCACTGTCAGTCAAACTTATAAATAATTTGTGTTGTATATGTTGGTATTTTAAATGTGAGTTGTGCAAGTGCGATAAAGTGATTTTTTTTTCTAAATAAATTTAAGTACATGTATTTTGAATATCTTTTGTGTGCATGGGGTAAACTTACTTATCTATTCTAATCATACTGCTTACTCATCTATTCTAATCATACTGACCAACACTCAAAACAATTAGCATAAATCATCATCGATTAAAAACCAAATGCCACAGCACATAAAAATTAAAGTAGCAAAGAACTGCTACTCCGCTTACCCGGAAGCCCAGTTACTCCCCTTTTTTTCCATGTAAAGCAGATTATTATTTGTTCTCAACATGTCTGCGCATGTGTGAAATCGATCATGACGTACCATCAGATTTTATCTTTTGTGGTGTATTCGACACTAAATTGACCCTAAACCTATCCCTAACCCTAACCCTGACACTATTCCTAACCCTAACTGAAACCTATCCCTAACCCTAACCCTAAGCCTATCCCTAGCTCTTCGCACATGCGCAGACATGTTGAGAACAAATCCATTTTGAGAATGCCACACCTCAACACACTCTACAAATTGCTGTAATATCCTGTAGCATTCTCAAAACGGATTTGTTCTCAACATGTCTGCGCATGTGCGAAAATTGATCATGACGTACCTTCAAATTTTTATCTTTTGAGTATTCGACACTAAATTGACCCTAAACCTATCCCTAACCCTATCCCTGACCCTATTCCTAACCCTAAACCTATCCCTAACCCTAAACCTATCCCTAACTCTTCGCACATGCGCAGACATGTTGAGAACAAATCCATTTTGAGAACGCCAGACCTCAAACACACTCTACAAATTGCTGTGATATCAAAATCATTGTTTGGATGGTCTGTATTTTTCTCCCGTTAGGTAATACTGAGAAATACAAATAGTTCCTCCGCCGTCTGGAAGTTCTGTGCTAGTAACATCATCTAGTCTATGACTCTCTTTGACTCTGGCTTTTCCTCTTCTTACTGTCACCTACTATTTTTCGGCCTTATTGGCCCATTCTCCTGCCTTTTTCCCCAAAAAATAACATTCCAAATGCAGCGGGGAACTGACAACTCAAAAACGGATAACTCAAAAACACTGGATAACTCACAATAATTTTTGAGACCCAGTTTAATAATCTCTATGTTGAAAAGTCTTTTTAACTAAAAATATTGGCTATCTCAAAATAAAAATTCAGTCCCTTCAAATTTGACTTAAGCGATTTTTACTGTAATTTTTTCTTTTTGAGCTCCTGAAATCAGAATGTGTCAAAGTGGGGAGACCAGTGAAAATTAAAACTGGACACATACGTATTTAACCCATTATGGCCATATGGCTTATTTAACCCATTATGGCCATATGGCCTCAGAATGCAGAAGGAGAAAAAGAAGAAGGCGACGGATACTCTGTATTAATGCTGAAATACTCAAATCAAAACGTAAGTGTCCATCTCCACATAACATGCAGATCATGTTTTATTTGTAGAATGGTTTAAAATCAGTTGATACAGATCGAGTGTAAGAAAACACCCCTTAAGCACCCCCCTCATGTTTACTACCCTCAATCTCAAAGTCATTATTTGTTGGCAATCTTGTACTTAAACACACACACACCCCGAGTGAGCCTTGAAGGCTTTGCCTCTTGTATTTCTTTCGTTCCAGTGCTAGGAATGGCATGAACAGCGGACCCCCAAAGGAAGGGGAGAAGATTCCGCTAGGGGAGGAAACCGACAGTTTGGCGGAGTACGGCGACAACCCGATTCGCTTCAATGAAGATGGCTCCTTCATCGGCCAGTACGGCGAGAACAAACCGCCCCACGACCCCACCCTGAACCCCCCCAACATGCCCCAAATGGTATGATCCGGCTTTATACATGACTGCTCTCCCCCCCCCTAATGCCTCACATGGTAT
This sequence comes from Phymorhynchus buccinoides, assembly GCA_017654935.2. Taxonomy (NCBI): domain Eukaryota; kingdom Metazoa; phylum Mollusca; class Gastropoda; order Neogastropoda; family Raphitomidae; genus Phymorhynchus; species Phymorhynchus buccinoides. Next base: position 32,890,604 of record CM065696.1, read on the forward strand.
GGTCTAGTGTAGCGCCCTGAAATCGACCCCACACCACCCTACATCGTATGATCCTATCAAAACTTGACCCTACCTCCATCCCCTTCATTTCTACACATGGTATGATCCTATCAAAACTTGACCCTACCTCCATCCCCTTCATTTCTGCACATGGTATGATCCCGTCTGCAGATTGACACGAGCCCTCTCGAGATCTCCAACCTCCCGCACCACTAGCACCCCCCTCCCCTCCCTATGCAATGCCGTAATTCAATTGTATGATCCTGTTTAACACATACCCCATATTACTAGATGTTCATAATATTATGACATCATAATAATAAGGTGTTATATCCTGTCTCTAATACAGTATTGGTGATCCTAGCTGTCTCAACATGTCCCACGTCGTCATAATATGATCTTGTCTCTCTCAAGGGCTTCTCGTTGTGTAATCTTGTCTCTCAATCCTTGTTAAGCGATCCTGTCTCACGCATGCCCCAATGTAATCTTATTTGCACACACACACACGCACACCCCCAACCCATCACCCCATGTTATAGCTCCATATTCTGTCTGTGCATATCCTACTTACAATCCTGACCCCACATGCCCCCTAAGTTATATAATCCTGTTCCCACAAGCCCAAAGTTGTCTAATCCTGTTCCAACAAGCCCTAAATTATATAATCCTGTTCCCACATGCCCATGGTTATATAACCCTGTTCCCACAAGCCCAAGGTTATTGTTCCCACAAGCCCTAAACTATATAATCCTCTTCCCACAAAAAAACACCAAAATATATCATCCTCTTCCCACAAGCCCAACATTTTAGAATTCTTTCACCTACACCATTGGTCCATTTCATTTCTTCCTAACTTTTTTTGTTTGTTTCCCTTGCGGGAAAGGGAAGGGAAGGGATGGGTAGAGAGATGGTGAAATAATTTGAAACTCTACAGTATTGGGGATCGAGGCTCCAAAATGTGAATTCCAAAAACTGATTTTCGAAACACTTTGTTTTGTGTGGGAGCGCTTTAAGTGCTCTGACTTCTGCTGCGTTCTATGTTCTGTGTCTTGAGGGCGACTTCAGTTTGTTCGCTTTAATTTGTTGGAAAATAAGGGTGGATTATATATATGGAGTGACTGAAACTTGACTGTGGCTGCCTGGGGGCGATGTCAGTTGCCTTTTAATAGAATTGAAGCAATTTAGTAGGGCGAGTTGACTTGATCTAGAGTGTAAGCTTTGTGTGGGCGACTTAATCTTTAGAATGTGTAGAGTAAGTAAGGGCATGTGCACATTTACGACTCATCTGCAGTCCGCCCCCCCAAACAAATCTGGAAAGGAAAATATATAAAAGAGTGTGCACATTACACATGGAAACTCATCCGCAACCCCATCCGCTTATTTCTAATATGTGACCTGTCACCACAAAATGAGTTGTGATGTCCCGGGAGAGGTCACTTTTAAGTTATTAACAAATTGTTATTCTTGCATTAGAAAAGCTTTCCAACAAACAAACAAAAAATTCAGAGTCACAAAATGGAATAGTCTGTTTGAAACACTGAGCTGGAAACACATTTCTTTGCATAATTATAAAACTACCACAGATGTTCAGCTCAGGTGGTTTCAAACAAGATTGTTACACAGATTACTCCCCACTCAGAAATATTTGTTTAGGCTCAGAATTGTTGAGTCCCCTGTATGCAACTTTTGTAATACAAAACATTCCAAATTGGACTATTTGTTGCAAAGTTATGAAGATTTGAAGTCATATACTCAGGGAATCGGCAAAATGAGAAAATGCAACCAGAAAGTTTCAAAATGTGTAGAAAACAGCCACATATTTCTGGTATAAACACACTTTTAAGGCAGAAAGGGTTGCTTTTACACTTCAATACTTCTGTATGAGGTAGAGACAGACCTATTGTTCAATAATAGGTGAAAATCTGAGAATTGATGGTTTGACCCCCTTGCACCTAAATTGCCCCTATGGGGTAAGTGAGCCAGGGACAACACGACTGATTCTTTGGCGATGGGTCACATATAAGTAAATGGGGTTTCTATACAGAACTTGCGTATTACGGATCTAATGTGCACGGTCCCTAAGAGCCGGAACTTCAGGGTTTTTTGTGAGTTAAAAGTCAGCTGTGTAGAAAGCTGGCACATTCAGTCAACTTTCACCGTGCTTTCAGTAGTTGTATTCTTGTTTTCATGATACCAATATCAACTAATATGGTTGGTTAAAATATCTTTATCGATTAAGAATTCGGGACTTTCCTGGTATTGCAGTACCTCCAGGATATTGTCACACCATATTTCCACATGTGCCTGTTCCAGGCCGGAGAACTTTAATCGGATTTTCTTCTTCATATACAAGAACTCTTCAAGGTTATGGGTTTGGAGAGATAGTAGAAGAAATCATGGCATGTTGAAGCACAGCAATCATCGTTAAGCGCGTTGTATACTCTGCAGTTTGATTGGCTGCTTAAGGGGAACTGTGATGTCATAAACAGCCGAAACTGTTTTCAGCCAAGGAGAGGTCATATAGTTGTGTGATCACTGAGAGCAGGGTGGGTTTTTTCTCCTTGTGCTTGCAAAAAAATTTAGATTTCTTGTCTGACATTTCTGTTGAACATTATTGGATTATTACTGTTATAACTGCAATAAGAAGTCCACTTGTTTGTCCTGCATGTATTTTGTGTATTGACCATTCTGTTTGTTCACATTTGTTACTACAGCCAAAGAGCTATTCCCTAGGAGTTGTATGCATGCATACAGTCCTGGGACGGTATTCACGTTGAGATAGCATGAGACTTAACAGCCAAAGAGCTATTCCCTAGGAGTTGTATGCATGCATACAGTCCTGGGACGGTATTCACGTTGAGATAGCATGAGACTTAACAGCCAAAGAGCTATTCCCTAGGAGTTGTATGCATGCATACAGTCCTGGGACGGTATTCACGTTGAGATAGCATGAGACTTAGCATGATGCTAACTTAGAAGCTCTTCCAATGTCCTATAGGATGGTATAGGACTTTTGGAAGAGCTTCTAAGTTAGCATCCTGCTAAGTCTCATGCTATCTCGACATGAATACCGTCCCTGTTCAAGAGCAAGGCTTAGGACAAACTTTTTTTATGTTTTGGGACCAATATGAGATCTGTGTCCAAATCATCATGGTTATCATCACAATGCAAACGCTGAGTGCAAAAAGTGTTGACACCCGTTTTACACTCTGTTTACAGAGGACCAACCCTACACAGGAATAGCACATTGTGAACATGCTTTCAGTCAAACGAGAACTCTTTTTTTCTTTTCTTTTTTATTGTACGCTGTATTGTTACTGAACTGAAAGCCATGTGTACCTTCAGTTAAACAGTGCGAGTTGATAAATTGTAAGTATTTCCATTTAGAAAATAAACTAAACAAAAAAGAGAAAAATCCACAGGGCTTGTTCCGAATTGGTAATTTTTACCACATATTTAATTCAGACTGCACTGTTTCTGTGGTTTATTGATTTAATTCCATCCCAGATGTAACTTTCTAGAATGTTCTTCCTAGAACTTTTTTTAGGTTAATTTGTTGCAATTCTTTCCTGGAAGTTTCCTGAATTCCTTTCTCGGAAATTTCACAGAATGTTTTCCTGAAAAATTTACTGGAACTTCCTTGAATTTTCTTATTTTTTACTGGAAAGAAGTTTTCGCTGTTCAAGAAACTGATGATGTTGCCACTGGCTGTTTCGTGAATGGTTGCTTTGTTACACTTCTTTTCCTTTTTGTTCAGGATGCGTGTGGTTTGATGTGTACGTACCACATGTGTTTTGATGCATGCATGCCTAGTTTGATGTACATGGTTTCATGGCATGGCTGGTCAGTGCAGATTGTCAGTAATTGTACATGTGGTAATATTTTATTTGTCAATCCAGAACTATTTGAATATTCCCTTGCGCGCGCTTATTCACACACACACACACACACACAAGAAAGATACAGTGGAACCTCCCTTATAAGACCTCCCATTATAAGACTCCCTCCCATATAAGACCTACTTCTCTGAGACACTGCCCTTCTTTGTAAGAATTAAAATTACCTCCCTTATAATATTATGACCCTCTCCCTTATAAGACCTCATTTTGGATGGATTTTTGAAAGTCTGATAGGGAGGTTCTACTTGTATTGTGAAGTGGAACCTCCCTTATAAGACCTCCCTTTATAAGACTCCCTCCCATATAAGACCTACTTCTCTGAGACACTGCCCTTCTTTGTAAGTATTAAAATTACCTCCCTTATAAGACCTCATTTTTGATTATTTTTGAAGGTCTTATAAGGGAGGTTCCACTGTATTAACAAAAAAAACTGCCAGTTTACTTTCTCATTGGCTTTGGATTTCCTTTTCTGTTGACCTTTCACATGTGAATAAATCATGTGGCTATATGGATTAATAAAATTTTAAAAACAAAACAAAACAAAAACGATCGAAGTCTCATACACTGGACAACAAGCAAAGGGGTAGTACTCCATGCCTCAGTTTGCCCTCTTTCTACACACGCACACACAGGCTGTGCCATAATGACTGAAACAAAGAGAGGGGGAGGGAACAGGGGGGAGGGGGGGGGGGAATACAGGGGAGATATAAGGCAGGAGGAGGGAATGAAGTGGGGGGAGGGTGTGTGTGAGGACATGTGGGGGGGGGGGGGGGGGGAGGGAGGGGGAGTATGGAATTATTGACAAGTTCATGGTTCCATGGGGGTGTGTGTGGTTTGTTTTAGTTTTGCAGTTGTTTTTTGTTTCTTTGATTAGGTTGTTTTTTGTTGTTGCTGTTGTGGTTTGGGTTTTGGGGGGAGTTGGGGTGTGTGTGTGTGTGTGTTTTCCCTTGTATTTTAAAGAAATATTTCTGACTATTGAGGATCTACTTGGATTGATGTTTATGCTTGTGTGCATTTGTCATTGCTGCTATTTGTACATGTAAAGTATTGTTGCTTGTGATTGGCTAGTTACATAGACATTTTTTTTAAGGTAGCAATCTGCATTGGAAGTTGTCATTTGTAATTTTAAATTGTACAAAAATATGAATTGTGCAAAACCATTATGCATCTGAGCTCATATGACAGGAAACTGTCTGTGTGATCAATAAGAAGTTGTACCTACATATTTTTTAGGTTTTTCATTCTTTGTTTTTGTTGAGATAGGAGTTATGTTTAGACAAGAAGCATATAAGAATAGTAAAATTAAAGAATATGATTAAGAATACAGTTTAGGATATGTGTTTCACAGACATATTTTTTTGAGATGATGAATCATGCAAAAGAATTTTAATTATCTGTAGTCATTTTGATATGTTTAAAGCCTTCTTTTGGTCAGTAAATCAGTAAATGTCCTTGAAATTGTCTTTTTTCTAACATGAGTTAAATCTTACAAATCATCATGAACCAAAAATAAAATATTTAAAAAAATGTTTTTTAAAAGGTCTTTTCTATGTGTTTGTTAACATGCAATTTTATGTTCCAGTTGTATGTAATTTTACAGCATGTTATTGCCTACTGCTTGTTGTATGTTTATTTTTGCAATGGATGTACATGTTTTTATTTGTAATCCTGTTTAATTTATTGACGTATGCATTTTGCCATTATCCTAGATGTTGGGTCCATGTCAAAAGAACACACTTTATTAAACGTACATGACTGAAATTGCTGTATATAATCCACTCTGTCAAGCTGTTTACTGAGCTGTGTTGTCTATTTATTGGGTATTTCTCTCATGTTCATTCAATCCCTTTTCATGCACTCGGCTTTGTTGAATGTGTAAGATTAGGTCCACATGATTCTGACATGCTTTTACACTATTTATTATAAACCTGTTTTTTTGTTGTGTTCATAAAAAGGGGGAGAAACCCAATGCGTGACTCTTTACTGACAGGTTTTATTTAACTCCTCGACTGCCAGAGAAAAGTTAAATTGTGTTTTTTAATCCCTTCATGGGGGAAATAAAAAGAGAACTTTTAGACTCAATCTCGGAAGAAGACTCAACCTGACAAAATGGTCCCGAGATATAGCCCAGGGCCTGTATTCACGTTGAGATAGCATGAGACTTAGCATGATGCTAACTTAGAAGCTCTTCCAAAAGTCCTATTAAATCCTATAGGACATTGGAAGAGCTTCTAAGTTAGCATCATGCTAAGTCTCATGCTATCTCAATGTGAATACAGGCCCAGACCTGTTCACCTTGAAATTGAGGTTTGTGTATTCGAAATCCAAAATAAGTGGGTTTTTTTTTACAAAATAGGAATACTCCAACAAGAAAGTTTGAAAAACGGAGTGCAAGCATACATTTGTATAACAACTATAGATTACTATATACTGCATGAAAAGTATTCATCCATTTAGATCTAAGACAACGACAACAACACACTCACAGCACACCGTTTCCCATATCGGGCAATATACAGAAATGATAGTCAGATTTACAAAATAGGAATACTCCAACAAGAAAGTTTGAAAAACGGAGTGCAAGCATACACTTGTATAACAACTATAGATTACTATATACTGCGTGAAAAGTATTCATCCATTTAGATCTAAGACAACGACAACACACTCACAGCACACCCGTTTCCCATATTGGGCAATATACAGAAATGATAGATTTTTTTTCACCATATTTTCCCCCATGTACCATATTTCTTTGAAATATGTGCACAAAATCAGGTGAAATCATATGGGTAAACGGGTCTGATAGCCCTCCTGCCTGTTTTGAAGCAAAAACAAAAAACAAAACAAAGACTCCACCCCAGACTTATTCCCCTTCATCGTATGACATCAGGGGGTTAATAGGTTTATCAGATCAGTAAATGTGACCTAACAACACGAAAGGGACATTAAGTAAAAAATGACCATTCTGAGAACATGGTACAGTTAGAAACTTAAAACAGGTTTCTTTCAAATGATATAAGAACCATTCTTGTAACTGTTTCCGTTCCAGAGTTATTAGCATTTAATTAAACTTGGTAGGGCGAGTGTCGGCCATCTTGAGAAATCAGTCTGAAGTTTAGCTTAGCTGAAGAAAATGCATCAACCAGGGACGGTATTCACGTTGAGATAGCATGAGACTTAGCATGATGCTAACTTAGAAGCTCTTCCAATGTCCTATAGGATTTAATAGGACTTTTGGAAGAGCTTCTAAGTTAGCATCATGCTAAGTCTCATGCTATCTCGACATGAATACCGTCCCTGCTCATTTTAAATTACTTTTAGGGGGGGGGGGGGGGATTTAGAGACCGTAATAAAAATTGTCCTTTATAAATACGAAAGATGGGATCACGAAAATGCTCATAACTCAAAGCTGATAACAAAATGATATTTTTGACTTTGCAAGCCTGTTGTGAGAAACTAGCCCAGCAACTTAATGTCCCTTTCATGGTGCTGGGTCACAAATTATGTGAATCTCTTACGCTAAGGGTTTTGTTGTGTTTGTGTTTCGTTGTTATTGGTTGGCTTTCTTTTAAATTTATATTGATCTGATTTTCCTCTACGATGCGAAGACGTTTACTTGTTTATTTTTGTGCCCGAATGCATGAGCGAAGATCTGTGGTGGTGTTTATTTTTTAATCTTTTTTTGGTGCTAATTTCTGAATTCCTCATCAGTTGTGTGTGTTGTTGGGGAAAAAATGTTATTGCTGTAAATGTAAATGCTTTGTCATGTAGGATATAGTGCTTGTACAAAAATGTAAATGTTTTGAACTTGTGACATTTTTATGGTAACATGCGTTTTCTGTAAGTTTTCTCTTGCGTAAATTTGCTTCAAATCTTGCATTTGCATGCAAAATACTTATCTACACGCAACCAGGTACTCATACTATTTCAGTCTTTTATGTGTCTTTCTCCATTTATTACAACCACCAAAATTCCATTGCATTCCCTTACATACACACACACACACACACACTGATACACACACAAATATACCTGTACATGCACACGCACCATCTCTTTTAATGCTACGGTGCATATTTTGCAATTGTTAGAAGTGATGATTCATGATATTATATGTACATATTAGTATAACCATGTATGCAAACAAATCTTCATATATTTGATATTATTTTTTGGCATCATGTGCATGAAACCTTGTTCCGTTGCGTGTGCATTTTAAAGTGAATGTTTTGCAAATTATGCATGGGCTGTTTCGCCAATTATTTAGCATTCCAGTCATTAACAGAACAATCATCGATTGATTTTATTCAACTAAATTACGCTCAGATTGTGTGTAACAAGTACCATATTTTACGGACTATAAGGTATTATTAGGTATTAGGTACTTTATAGTCACAGAGGCGTCTCTGTGAAATTCGGGTTGCTCCCACCTGGAGAGCGTGTCGCAGCCAGAGGCGCGCCACCCAATTTAAAAATAATAAAATTTGCATGCGATTTTTGTGTGACTGATGAGGAAGGAAAGGGGGGTACATTTTGAACAAATGACAACTTTTTCGTTGCCACTGGGTTTAACGTGTGCTAAGTGCATGGGCACACGGGACCTCGGTTTTTATCGTCTCATCCAAAAGACTCCACGTTCAGACCGTAAGGCCTAGCGCAAAGTGAGAGGAAAAAATCCCCTGTACCCAGGTTCGAACTCGGGTTTACTTGACACGAAGCGAACGCGTTACCACTGTGCCACTCTACATTATAAGGCGATACTTTTTTCCCCCAGACTGAGACCCCTGCACCTTATAAAGTGACTAATAATATAGCAAGAAGCTATAATAACAAAATCTTAATTTTTGTGTAAAATGTGTGGGGGTGCGCCTTACAGTCAGTAAAATACGGTAGTAAAATATATACACATTGACATGGGGGAAAAAAGTCTTCACTTATTACAAAGGTAAAGATCAAATGCTTGTTCTTTAGCAGTGGAACAGACTGCCAGACAACATCATCGACATACCGTCTGCTGGGCAGTTCAGGAGGGCTGTGTCAGATTCCTCGCACTGCCCCCACACCAACTGAAGACTTCCCTGCCCCATTTTTCGGTTTGGTGCAGCATCATGCTAAGGGCCTGATCAGCGGGACCTGGCTGGCTGGGTCTAGTGATAGGCTTTTTTATTTTTCAAAAAGAGTTGCTCTCCCCAAGTTCTTCACCCACTGGTGTTTCATGTCCTGAATTGCACTCTGCCAGTCAAATAATCAAGATGAAGAACCTTCTTGCATTCAAGTCGGCCAGAATCGGCTGGCCGGAAGTGTACTTCCAAGTATTTCAAGTCGACTGAAACTGGCCATCGCTTGCTCCCATTCTGACACCCCACCCCCACCCTCGTGATGCCATTTCCATCACACACAAAATTCTGGCTTGTTATACACACACTATGAAGAAGCTTCTCACTTGCAGTGATGTGATGGCAACTGTATGGTACTCTGTACGCTTCAAAAGACCAATTTGTTTTTTTAATTGTAAGTAAGAATCTAAACTCTACAACTACAAGAGTAACAAATGTGAATGCAAGGAAGTTAAAACAGTGCACACATTCCAAAAAAAGTTAATTTTTGTCATTTAAACAGTAAATACCAAAGCAAAGCAAAAAAGAAAGTACCGGCAATAGGTTTGCAACATTCAGATTTGTTTTTCAAAAAGATTGTTATCTACTTAACCCCTTCAGTGCCGCCTACTACTTGCGCATGCGCCGCCGGCTTGCCGCGCGATTTTTGAACACGGCAATATCGCTGCTTAGCGGCGACGTATATATACGTCGGTGGCAAGTACTGAAGCGCTATAGAGGACGTATATATACGTCGTGGGGCAGCGAAAGGGTTAAACATGAAATGAACTTAATGTGAAAGTTGAAAGATCACGGTTTGTTACGGTCATGATGAAGATTGGTGGATACAGTGGAACCTCCCTTATAAGACCTCCCATTATGACTCCCTCCCATATAAGACCTACTTCTCAGAGACATTGTCCTTTGTAAGTATTAAGATTACCTCCTTTATAAGACCCCGCCCTTATAAGACCTGATTTTGGATGATTTTTGAAAGTCTTATAAGGGAGGTTCCACTGTAATAGAATGTAATGTGAATGTACCAGTTGTTTCTGAAGGGGTAAAGCACTGGTCTATTCCATACAAATTCTTGTCTTTTGTACAACTTCACTTGTTTTCAGCTTTAATGGTTAACACTGTGATGAATTATGCTGTAGTTTTGTTACAATGGAATCTCTTTTATGCAGGAAAGTGGATGTTAAAAAAACGTCTCTTTGAATACGGTTCGTTGTTGTTAATGAATAATTATTATTATTATTATTATACTGCACGAATACGTCCGAACTTAATAAAGGGAGAAGCAACCTAACAGGGGTCCTTTTTCATAGGTTTTTTAACCAACAGAATGTTAATTTCAAATAAATAATGATGAACTGTGAATGTGTGGAAAACTAGTCAATTCCATTAGGTTTGCTTCTACCGAATTCGTGTGTGTGCTCGTGCTGTTGAGTTTTCATGTAATCAGGTATACATGTTGTTAGAACTTTTTTTTTTTTTTTTTTGAACGACACCCATTTTGAACTGAAAGCTAGACTCCCATCTGCTGACAACTTGGTTCCAATGCAAAAATAATGTTCATTGCCTCTTGTTGCCTTTTTCTTTCTAACATTGCTCTTACTGTTGTTAGTATTGACTGTATACCTCTTTGTGACTGTGTGTCTCCTTTCTCCGTTTTGACCATGGAGAAGGTTTTTTTTAAGTGTTGATGTGTGGTTTGGTCGTAAAGGTAGCTGTGGTGTGTGGTAATGTTGTGCCATTTTCTCCCTTATCCCAGTAAATGTAGTTAGTGATGACGTTCAAGCCTGTAAAGGCATGTTTTAAGGATCCGTTTTGGTCCCTCATTTTACATCCATGATCTGAAATGTTCAATAGTTATATTTGGTTTTATTTGGGGTTTTCTACTTCTTGTTTTTAGTGATTTTTATGTAAAAGTACTGTTTGAGATTTTTTTAATTTCAGTTCTTAAGCGTAATCTACATTACATTGAAAGGCTTTTACCCTAGATTGTTGAATCTTGCTTACTATGAACAGTTTGAAAGAACTTGTTAAGTATAGTGTTGCATTTAATTAAAGAAAACGAGCACTCTCCTTTACAATACTCAAGGGGTTAAAGAAGATATCTCAAATTATCTGTTCTTAAGGATATCTGTTTTGATCAGTAGAAACGAACTTTCTGCCATTAGAAAAGTTTATTGTGCGAAGCGCAGAAACAAAAGGATACAGAATCTCATTGCATTTCGTTTTGCTGTGGTATAGAAAGGGATTTTTGATTGGTCACTTCCAACAACAGTTGGTATAGTAGGAGACATTTGATTGGTTGTCCCTATCTACAGTTGGTGTGGAAAGGGTTTTTTGATTGGTTGTCCCCAACAACAAAGTTGGTATAGAAAGGGGTTTATGATTGGTTCTCACAACAACAGTTCTTCTTCTTGCATATAGCATCCAGTTGATATATAAAGCCTTTGATTGGTTTAGTAGAAGCCTTTAGAGCCGTCGCTATGTAAGCCTAATTTCCATTGGTTGATTGGTTGGCAGTGCTGCATGACTTTGACAGGTTGGCTGCCATTGGCTGAATGTTGTGGCTGTGTGATGCAATGGGTCATGTGACATAATGATTATGTAATGTCGGCTTCCATCTGTTGCGAGTTGGCGTGTTGTTGATTTGGCAGGTAGAGGAATGATGCATCCTGTGTTAAATAAACTTGGTCAGTCTTTGAAAAGTCTTCGTGTTTGCGTCTCTGTGTGTGCGCGCACATACCAGCATGCATGTAAAAATAATAAAAATGAAACAGACTGCAACGTCACTGGAACATACAACAAACAAACAACTACACGACATGTGGAAAGTGACGTTATTTTATTCACAAGAAACAAAACTACTGGATATTTCGGTGAATGCACCTTTATCGACATAGACAATCTATCTAATCCTTATATTCTGTGCTTTACAAACATAGACAGTCTATGTCGATAAAGCCGCATTCGCCGAAATATCCAGTAGTTTTGCTTTGTCTCTTGTGAATAAAATAACATCACTTTACACTTGTCGTGTAGCAGCATGCATGTATGCAAGATTGAAATTACTTTCAAATTTTAGCATTTCAAAATGTAACAGGTGTGTGTGTGCGTGTGTGAGCACATACATATTGTGCAATTCAAATTACTGTACAAAATGTAACAGATGGTTGTGCATGTGTGTGTGCACGTGCATACATAATGTGTGTGAGTCTATGTCCGTGTGCGCGCATTCAACTGCTTTAATAATTTAGTGGATGTTCTCTCTAACCCTTCACTAAATAACACAAAAGGACTGATAGGTTTCGTACATAATATTCTTACTGGATTTCCAAACCAGCCAGCAAGCTTCTGCCAACACAAAACCATCTGGCTGGAGGTCAAATTCAAATCATAACAGGTCCATACCTTTTGGTTTAAATTAAACAACATAACAAGACACTCTACATCACAAATTTGTATACAAATTGCCATATTTGTTTATTTATCAATATTTTTGTGCAAATTCACAACTTTGCAATACACAGGCATGCAATGTAATATATTTAAATACAATTAATGTACCTATATTCATTATATAAAAACGTGCGCAATATTAGTAAAAGTGAATTGCAAAAAAGCCTGTTATTCACTCAATACCTTATATTCTGTACTGGCTGATTTTCTGTCCACCAAGTCCTTTATTCTTTAATGATCTCATATTTTTTACTTCATTTTTTTCCATTCATACAAAATTACAATGTATTCACAATTTGCACAAGCTACAGGTGAGAGCTGAAAGCAGAGTAGACCATAGTTGGTTGTCATCTTGGAATCAAGTGTTGATCATAACAACAACAAAATGAATTACTGCTTAACCTTTTCACCGCCAATGTCACATATTAGCACCACAATGGTTTAACACCCATGTCACTAAAAGACATCAAATCAGGGCCTGTTATCTAAATACCCTATTTTCTTAATTTTGGGAGGTAAGGATAGGCCTAATGCTATATATGTCACAGAAGAATTCGCAATATTGCAGATTTTTTGTTCTCTACCCAGTTAAGTTTAATGGTATTTTTTGGCTGAAAAATGGCTGGCGGCGAAAGGGTTAAACTTTATAAAGTTGGTCTGTCTACTGTAAACTATTTTCCTGTCTCTTAATTCTGCTGTTAGTTTATTTCAACATTTCCCCTTTGATTATTTATCTCTTACATGTTCAGCATGGCTAACTTGCTCCGACACTTGTTTAGAAAATGAGAAAAAATGTTAGATTTTGATTAAGTGGATTAGATCATGCTGTTTAGATTAAGGCTGTTGAAAGCAACGCAGGCAAAACTAAACTAAAATTAAATTATTATTTTTTTTTAAAATAAACTAACCATTTTGAAAACTGCGTAGCTCTGTATCCAACTCAATAAAGACTGACAAACAAACAAATAATTTTATTTTACACACAACTCCAATTCAAGTCTTAGTGATTTTTTTTTTCGATTTTTTTTCAAACTGTATGGCCCAAAAAATATCTTCAAGTTAAGGTTTAGCAATGAACGCAATGTAATATAATAAAAATGTGATAAAAAGGTACAAAAATTAATGCATTTCCTTTAAATACTAGGGAGCAATGGAAAACAACACTGCAACACACATAAAACAACTCCTGCATCATTCACTGTTACACCAAGCTTGATTTCCACACATTTTCCAGTTAAATATTTTGGCTGGTTAACTTACAATGAACTCAGTTTTGTGAAATAAAATATGAAGGCGAATATTTTAAAAGGACTGTCTACATTAAAAGCATCATTAAAGGTGACGTATCTTTCAACTTCATGACATAAGTCTAAACTTGTCAAATTTATTTCTCTATTTCTCTATTTGACTTTTCTTGTTATAAATGACAAACATCAGTTACACAACTCTTTAAAGGTGGACCCGGCGGATGAGTTTTTGCAAGGAATACGTCGAGATCACCAGAAAGACAGCCTTTTCAAGGATCAAAACACTCACTTTGCTCTGGTTTCCTAGAAATTAAGCTGTCAAAAAGGCGATTCCTTCTTGGCAGAGATGCCGGAGAGAGTAGCCATTTTGGATGGGGTGGGTGGAGGTCACTCATTGTGGTTGAAGCGTTTTCTTTTTTTGTAGTGCAGTAAAAAAAAAAAATGGAGCTATTTCCTTGGTTGTGAGCGAAACTCCTTTAGATCAACTGTATAAAATTAAAAAAAGAAAAGAAAAAAGGCTTGTATTGCAAAAATGTCGTGCAAACGATTTGGCGGCCATTCGAAAAGAAGTGTCACACGCCTTCTCTTTGGGTGAAAGAATTTGACTTCTAGCACTTCCGCCAAGAAGGAACCGCCGATTAGACAGTTTGACTTCTAGGAAACCAGAGCAAAGTGAGTGACATTGCAATCTCTGTAAAGGGTGTTTTTCTGGTGATCTCGACGTGTTTCTTACAAAAACTCATCGGTCAGGGTGCCCCTTTAATAATCAACAAGTAATTTGTATTATACCTTCCACTCAACCTGCAATCACAAAGCAATACACAATTATTACACCATCTTCACTCTGATAAAATACAAAATAGCTTAAAAAACAACATCATTCCCATTACTAATGGTTACAGCCTCTCTTTACTCTTACATAAATTAAATCGTTGGGTTATTTCCCCCGAAATATATACATCATGGAAAGACGCGAGAGGTGACATGCTTTACACTGGCTCACACACAGAGGCCACAAATTCCCTACACTATGCTTTTTGTATGCTAGTCCAGACCTGGTTGCCCCCTACACAAATCTTGAGTAGTCTGAATAGCTGAAATGAGTAGTTTTGGTGTGAAATGTGTAGTCCTATTCATCAGAAGCACCAAACACTGCTCACTGAAAATGAGTACGGTAGCAATTAAGAATTAAAGAGCACAATTATTAATTTTGAAGAGTAGTAGAGGTCCAAATTGAGTAGAATACTACTCGAAAATAATAGACTAAACAGGTCTGCTAATCTGTTGTTTCCGACAATGACTGCTAGACAGCAGAGGGGGCAGATACGATTCAGGCGGGCTGGGTGAAAATTTTTTTATAGTGGAGATGCCTTGCCCAGGTACATCCCCACTCTTTCGGCCAAAGGGATTTGAGGACACAGCTGGCGTTGAGGAAGGTCCCCAAAGGCCAGCCCATCCCTTTGGCTGCAGCATCTCTACACTATGTACAAAGGTCTGTACTAGCACACTGGGCCAATTTACAATGTGTTTTCACAACGATGTCCATGGTTGTCATCTGATCAAAACTTTTAAAAAACTAAAAACTTTTTGCCTAGAACTTTTAACAACTGCAGAACGACTCGAAAAAGAATCAACCGCTAAGAGTTTCTGTGCTCGACCTGCCAGCATCACTTCACATTATGAGACCACCTTATACTTCTTTTCTCTGCCATTTTGACCCACTGTTGCTCCCCGTGGGGATACCGGGGGGGTCTTTTGTAAAAATAGTTCCCCCACCTTCTGAAAGTTCTGTGCTGGCAACTTCCTCTAATCTGCCACTCCCTTTGATTCTGCCTTTTCCCTTTGAACTTCCTCTAATCTGCCACTCTCTTTGATTCTACCTTTTCCCTTTGCTTTATATCATCTACTACCTTTCTGACTTATTGGCCCATTCTCCTGCCTTTTTTCAAAAAAATCTTCCAAATAAATTATTTGTTTTCCTTTGAGCTCCTCCGAAATCGGACATACAGGCCTAATGTTATGCATCTCACAAAGGAATTCCCAATATTGCAGATATATTGTTAAGTTTAATGGGGGGGGTTTTAGCTGAAAAGTGGCTGGCGGCGAGAGGGTTAAAGCAGTTAATTTCTCCTCTCATCTGCATCTCAAGCTGCATAACTACAGTCAGCAAATGCACAATTCAGTCTACGTACATATGCCAAAATCAACAACTCTAGGCAACAGCTCCTCTTCTAGGCTCCTGTTACCGAAAGACGAAATTTCCTGGTAAGCTGAAGCAAGTGCTGGCATTTCTGTTAAACTCTTTTTAACTTGTGCAATGTCAAGCACATTTCAAGGCATAATTATAAAAACAAGTGACACAAAATCAGTGCAGTGGTTAGTTAATTGAGACAGTCTACTCTACACCAGGGCTTTTTGCTCTTAAAACAAGTTGTCTGCAACTTCACAGAACATACAATCACATTTCTACCATTCATGTGTCTCCCTGCTTTGTGCTCTATCTCTGCGCGCGCTGTGTGTGTGTGTGTGTGTGTGTGTGTGTGTGTGTGTGTGTGTGTGTGTGTGTGTGTGTGTGTGTGTGTGTGTGTGTGTGTGTGTGTGTGTGTGTGTGTGTGTGTTGTGTTGTGTTGTGTGTGTGCGTGTGTGTGCGTCACAAGTTTTCTGCAACCTTGCAGAACATGCAACCACATTTCTACCATTCCTGTGTCTCCCTGCTTTGTGCTCTATCTCTGTTGTGTGTGTGTGTGTCTGTGTCTGTGTGTGTGTCTGTCTGTGTGTCTGTGCCTGTCTGTCTGTGTGTGTGTGTGTGTGTGTGTGTGTGTGCACATGTGCTTCTTGTGTCTTTCAGTTTGACCGAAACCAAGGAATTCACAGCTTTGTTCATGAAAGGCATGTTCAACATACTCATGTATACTAACAATAAAAGTCATGGGTGAAAGTAAAACATTCTCTCCATCCTGAAAGGACACGTTTCAATGTTCTCTGAATCTTCCCAATCCCGAAGTGGCGACCACATCAAAAATAATGTCCAATGTGTGCGCGTCTGTGTATACAGGATGGGTGGGAACAGCGTTAGAATTGCATGCCTACCATCTTGTATGTTTGATTTTATGGTTGCGATTCTAAAATGCCAAGATGGCCAATCCTGAAGACTCTTTCTATCAGCTTTTTTCAATCCTGATTTCAGGAGCATGCCTCAACTACATTCATCCATGTAAAAGTTATTAAAAAAAATTCTTAACCTAAAAGCCAAAAATATTCTCCTTATGCCATCTGACATCTCTGCATCATAATACCAAAAGGTCCAATCACTCTATTCATATCACACACGCCCTAATCACACCCCTACTTTTGCCCTTTTTCTAAAGCTGCATTGCGGTGGTACCATCACTGAGGATACTGCTTTACGTAAAGCACCTATGCAAAGGAATTCACAAACACCAAACTTTCTTTCAGAAATATCTTTCCCCGTCTTTAAAAAAAACTTCCAGCCAAATACTCACATGTCCTGAAAGACTGATGCTACACCATACTCCGAAGGCAATACTGAATACAGCTACCTAACAGTTGGGATTAAAATACAATTGTCTGTTAAAATGCCTCACCAGACGAATAGCCAGTCCAAACTTCTACCGTGGGAAGAGAGAGAGAGAAAGAGAGAGAGCGCCAGCACAAAAGGTCTACACCCATGACATCTGTGCACCAGTCTGTTGTGATCACACTCTTAAAGCTGACCCCTCATTTACATATCATGCAAATCATCATTGCTTGTTCAACAGCATTTGCATGCTAGCAGTCAGTCTGATAAGTCAAAACCAACGAACACAGAACCAACTCTGGGCCTAAAGGTCGCATCAAGGACAGGGATCGACCGAAAATGATGTGTGGAGTTGACGCCAAACGAAACGCTGTGGAGGTAAAGTTAAAGGGGAAGGGAGGTGGTGTCGCTCAGTTATCCTTCTTGTCTTCTGTCGACCCTTCCATCACAGCCAGTTTCTTCTGCACACACACACAAACACACGCACTAACATAATACACAAATCATGGCACTTGGGGGGGGGGAAATTGTCTTCATAGTCATGTGTTCAGTACATACAAGAGGGCTGTATGCTACAGTTTGTTGTTTGCTTGTTTTCATACCCTGGCTAAAAGACTCCAGGGATCATCCAACAGCCGAAGCACTTGAACAAATGCACCAGCTGGGGATGAGAACATTACGTGTGTGACCGTTTTTTATTACCCCACCACGCGGGCAGCCACACTCCGATTTGGGGGGATTTTGGAGACGGATGATGTCACGCTAGGAGCTTGTCATGGCTAAAGACAATCCCCGCATAGCTATGCAGAGCATAACATTTTGATGTAGCCTTGGTGTTCTAGCCTATGTCAATTGATCTGACACACAGCCTTAAAGACCCAGCACGTCACGTGTCGAAATCACGGTTTTCATGTGTTTTCCCTCTTATAGCTGGTAAGAAATCTTCCTAGCATAAGAGGGAATCTGACACGTGACGTGGGTTTTTTTTAAGCTAAGGCGAGTACACTACAGTGCTACTTTTTTCTTTCTTTCTCTCCAATAGGGCAATTGCCACAGGCGGTCGTACTGTAAACTAGACTAGTACCTGACTACACCCTTGCCCGCAGTAGCGTGACCTCTCTTATTAATCAAAGCCTTTAAATGAAATTCAAGGTCGCTCGTCCGCGGCAAATGGTGGATTTTGATTAATCCTACTATCTATTTAATTTAATACTTACCAACACTCAAAACAACTGCATTAGCCTAAAACAACCTGGAACCTTACCCTAGCACATAGCTAAAACGAAAGTGGCCCCAAGGGACTGCACCCATACCGCAGGGAGTAGCGGGAGTGACTCCCCTTACTTCCGGGTATGACGCGCACCCTTGGGGCACCGGATATGTCATTCGTGTAATTTTACAGCCCCGCATCAGGAGGGAGGCTGGGAGGGAACATTTTTTGTTTTGAGTGTTGGTAAGTATTAAATTAAATAGATAGTAGGATTAATCAAAATCCACCAATCTAATTTAATCATACTATACCAACACTCAAAACAACTGCAGATTACCACCGTGGTGGAGGGTGATGCGTGCCAACTGACACACCAACAACCCCAAAAGCATATCAGTAAAAGAGGGGAAACACACCTAAGAGAATCCCCCGAAAGATGTACAACATCCCTGAAAATATGCAAATAAATACCCCCAAACAGTCATGTCAATGATATACCAAAGAACACAGAGAAAAAACAGAGGCACAAAAAACACCGGAACTCACACTACAAGGAGACCGGGACCTGCGAAACGACCACCTTCTAGATGGAAAAGGAGTCGTCTTCGCCCTGAGCAGAGATATCCCTCAGGTAAAACTGAAGAAAGGTGTTCTGCGACTACCAGAACGCTGAGGCCATAACCTTCACAAGAGGGACACCCTTGACTACCGCCAGGGAAGAGCTGATGGCCCGCAACTCGTGGGCGCGAATGGGGTTATCAGGTAACCTAACCAGCGAGCGGGCATAGGCCAACTTAATGAGGTCGAGGAACCAACGGGACACAGTACCCTTAGCCACATCGCTGCAGTACTTGGGATTAAAGGAGACGAACAGGCGACGTTTAGCCCTTCTGAAGGACTTGGTACGAGCCAGAAGAACGAAGAGCCCTAACGGGGCAGAGGAAGATATCACGATCATCAGGACCCAGAACGGAGCGAAGACTCGAAAAAGAGGCCAAGGGAGAGGAAACATAACCAGACTGGTTCTTGCACGGAACTCCGGGAGAAAAGAAGGGAGACAGACGAGAAGTCCTCCTCGAACTGACATCCTTGGTGAGACCTCTCAGAGCATGCAAACCACTGAGGCGACGGGAGTGGCGAAAGAAATGAGAAAAAACTGTCTTGAGAGTCAGAAGCTTAAGAGACAACGACTCCAGGGGTTCAAATTTGACCCAGAGAAAAACCAGAACCAAAAAGATGTCCCACTGAGGACACTGGACCGTTCTGGACGGGGCTTGGAGGCGCACAGCGTCCAGGAAGTGAGAAACTGGCAAAGCCGAGAGATTCCCCGTAAACTTGGAACCTAAAGACAACGAGATCGTGCTAATCAAGACCGCCCTATAACCTGACAAGGTTTGAGAGGAAGAGTTCCTAGTTCTAAGCAAGTGAGAGAGGAAACTCCACGAACTGAACCGTTGAGGGACGAAGCGGGTCAAACTTTCTCTCCTGACCAAACGCAAACCAGGTGGCCCAGCGAAGATCATACAGATCGTTTGTAGACTTACGCCGAGAGGCGACCAACAGATCCACGGTGCGCGTGGAAAACCCCTGAGAGCGAAGGCCTAGTCGGACAGCCGCCATGCGACCAGGTTTAGCCTTGAAGGGCAAGGGTGTCCGACCCCGCTTCTTGACTGAAGAAGAGTGGCGGGAGTGAGATTGAGCGGAAGAGGACCGTCTTGCGCCATGTCGAGGAGCTCTGGGAACCAATGGCTCGTGGGCCACATTGGTGTGACGAGAATCAAGTCCGGGTGCTCCCGGAGGACTTCTTCAACACCCGGGGGATTAGTGCCATCAGAGGGGAGGAATACAACGGCATGCACTTCAGCAAGAAGTGCGAGACAGTGGTGGCGTACAGCTTAGCGGTACGGTAGTACCTAAGGCCATGGAACTCATACTGAAGAAGACAAACTCCGCATCGAGTCACCTAGAGCAGCCAAGGCCTGATACATTACGGACTATGAGTGGCCGGACCGGGCCACTACACACTGCTACGCCCTTTCGAACTGGAAAATACCGATCGAAGGGGCGAGTCTGGGTCAGAAAACAAACTGGACAAGACTAGTTCAGAATGTCGGGCAAGCAAAGGACCGATGGCGGGATAGAGACAGCTAGTACTAGGATGAGAATCCGCAAGAGCAGCAGATTCAGCCTCTGACCTAGCAAACTGAGAAACCACGGTACGAATGTGCGACTGCACTTCGTAACCAACTCTACATGCTAAGACCGACGAAAGGGACCCCCGTTGACTGGGTGAAAAACCAGCGGAGACAATTCGATCGGTAGGGAGGTAAAAATAATAATAAAAAACTGCCTATGAAGTAGGAGCAGACAGCAACAGCAACATAGTTGCTATCGCATGACGTCAAATCGAACCAGATGACGCGGAAAAGTCCCCACCGAAAAGGAAAACATGTAGACAAAAAGCGAAACAGTGTGCAAACGTGACGATGACACACCTCGACCTAAACCATAAAAAACGGTCGGAACGAGACGCCGAAGACCAAAAAGGGGGGGGGGCCTGAAGGAAGGCAAAAATCACCCCGTCGAACAACTTTAGGTTGAAAGCTGTGCCGTTCGGTGATCTGACGGCTGAGAAGGGAAGATCATGCTAGCCGGACAGTTAAAGCCAGATCGGGACGGAACCAGTCCGAAACAGGATGACTGGAACGGCCGAACGAGTCAACAGGTTGAACAACTCATGGTTGAAACCGTGAAAGAAGGAGTGCGCACTCTGACTTCTCTCTGCAAGGGCCTATGTATACCCAGGCCAGAGGAAGGAGCTCCGAAATCGACCCCATCAGACTAAGAAAACCGAGGGGACAGCGAAGTGTGACCGCCTTCGTTACTGAGAGGTCGGACACCACCTGTGTCCTCCGAGGCTGAGACTGTGAACAGAGTATCCAAGTGACGTCAGGATAACCGTGGAAAAAACCCATTTCAACGGTACTGACTTGGAAACGGTAGAGAACAGAAGAACAAAAAACCCTTTAAACGGCCTAAGAGATCGCCGGCCAATTAGTCAGAATGGGCCGAAAACGGTCGGGAATTTTTGATAAAACCGGTTGACAGGACCGGTTGAAAAAGTCGGGAATAGAAACCCGGACTGGGATCGTTCACTCGCGCCCGCGCCCTTCAAGAGAAGGTCCTCCACTTCCTCTGGAGGATCTCCAACGGACAGGATCGCCGTTTCTTGGAAGGCTCGGCCTCCTGTTGCCACGAGAAGACTGGGAAGGGGGGCCTCAAGGCCTTGAACTGGGGAGGAGGCCTAGAGGAGTATCCCACACTCTTAGAGCGGGACGCGAAGTACCCCGGACGAAATGGTTGGGACGGGGCTGGTTCAACAGGGCCCGATAGATAGCCTTCTGGCTATCAGCTGACTTCCTCTTTGAAGAGGACTCGAGAACTGGGGGAACCGATTCTTCCCCGAACAAGCCCGACTCCGGAAGGGGAAGAGAGCGCAAAACGCTCCTTTTCCCTGGACGAAAGAGACCTGTTCTGCGCCAGAAAGAATCCCGGGCCAAGGCACAGGTTTGAACCTTCAAACCAGCCGTGACATCAGAGAGGCTCTGTAGCACATTGCCCAAAAGGGCTAGAGAGACTCCAACGGAAGCTTCATCCACCTGATCAAAGAACTGAAAAACCGCCGGTGAATCAGAGGCTGATTTGCCTAGAGACTCCGCCAAGGTTTGCACGAGAGAGGTGGCCATGCCACAAGCCCTGAGAGAACCAGACAGAGATTCCTCGAGAGACTTGAAGGCCGAAGGCTTGAACGTGACGGGAGGAACAGCAGCAGGACCCCAAGGACTCCACCTCCTCAGAAGAAGGTTTGGAGACGGAGGGGAAGGGCAGGTATTCCGTCGGTAGGGGGACGAAAGGTCTGAATCCAGGTACCAAAAAGGAACCGAACTGAGACGAGGCCGGCTGAGAACGCCCCAGATTAGCCTCAGCAATCTGTTTCAACGAAAGGACCTTGCCGGTCCTCAACGTGAACTCCGCTTTAACCACCAAATCCTCCGGGAAGGAGGGGGCTTGGAGAGTCAAGGAGCTCTTGGCCTGCAGAAGAGAGCCAACCGCGTGATCAGTGGCGGACTCCTGATGGGAGGAACGCACAGGTACCACGTAAGGGCACGATCGAGACAAAATCTTGAGAAGATTCTGAACCGAGGACTCAGTGAGAGAGTGAGGGACCTCCGACTGAGGGTCCAGTTCCATGTCTGACTCAAAGTCGGACTGAAACTCAGAGAATTCCCTGGAGGGGTCTGGCCGTTGAAGCTTCTGATAAGGGCGGCCCAAGAGTCAAACACCACCGGAGGCCATGCCTGGCAGAGGGCTCTGCCGGTAGGGAGTGAGAGGATCACTGAACACCGGCCGGAACCGGGAGAACGTGGCGTCCTCCGTGCGAGCGGGACATTCCCGGTTGACCCAAACCGGAGGAACGAACCGGAAATTCATCATCGGAATTTTCCGGTTCTAGGCGAACCCTTTCCCGGTATGTCCGCGTTGGCCAAGCAACCGGGAGACAACCGGATGATTACCGGGTAAACACCGGGAGAACCGGAGGAAACGGTCTCGCAACCGGGAAAGGCAAATAACCGGTTGCGGTGGGAAAGCCAAGAGGCTCCAACCGTGCCATCCCCCGGTATGTCCGCGTTGGCCAAGCAACCGGGAGACAACCGGGAGAAACCGGATGAATACCGGGTGAAACCGGGTAAGCACCGGGAGAACCGGAGGAAACCGTCTCACAACCGTGAGAAGCGAATTTCCGGTTGCGGTGGGACTGCCAAGAGGCCCCAACCGCGCCAGTGCCAGGATCACTGGAGAGCCATCCCCCGGGAGGGGGGTATGGACTCTTATCGGTATTGAAGGTGCCCCGCACCGACCGATTTGACTGTCCTGGTAACCTCTCCCTCGAACTGAGTGGAGGATTTGAGCCCGGACTCAGGAAAGGGAACAGGCCGTTCCCGATCCTGGAGGTACCTCCCAGGTACCACCGGATGATTGCCTGACAGACTGGCCAGTCTGGTGACAGAGGAGTCACCTCTGTCACTAGGCAAGCTCCCCGGAGGGGAGCCTCTCTGTTCCGTAAACATCAAGCCCACAGGACGGAAACCAGAGGTGGAAAGGGATTGCCTATCCCTGTTGAGGTCGACGCTGGCCTTAGCGGACAAGGGCCTCCTGGAGGCAAGCCTGTGAACAGAAGAAGGAGAGAGGGCTGCGCCAGTGACAGTCTCACGTTAGAAGAGACAACAGGCGGAACCCTCTCTGGCCTAAACATAGAACCGAAAAAGGAGGAAGATTCTGTCGATGCGAAAGGGAGAACCCTGAAACCCGAAGAGTCCAAGTGACGTAGTACAAAGCCTGCGAGTCCAACGGAAAAGGAGGAGCAGAAACCTCCGAAGGGAGAGAAACTGGAATGGGCTCCGAAACCGGTTAGGCCGGTGTAACCGAAACGGACTGTGACTGGACGTTAGACGTAGGATTTGTGAGGGGATTAGACGAAAACTTCTTGAGAAGATTAAGAGAACCTGCCCAAAGGGTCCCTAGTGAGAGAAGAAGAGTCAACTGACTTGGAAAACAGAAAAACAACCGAAGAGAAACTGCTTTCCCCGAAGTGGAAACCGAGGGGTGAAAGAAGCCATAATGGCTGACGCCACCCCGAAAACGAACAACAGAGTGAACGAAATAATTTTTCAACTAAAACGAACACCAAGAAATGACAATGAAATAATATCGATAGGATGACTAACAGCCTTCCCAAGAAACTGAATAGAACAAAGCTAAACACGGAACGAACCCACCAGATAGACAAGAGTCAGAAAAGGCGGAGCAGGGTAGGCCCAGGTGTGGTTGAAAGGCTGGAAAATTTAAGAATGACATATCCGGTGCCCCAAGGGTGCGCGTCATACCCGGAAGTAAGGGGAGTCACTCCCGCTACTCCCTGCGGTATGGGTGCAGTCCCTTGGGGCCACTTTCGTTTTAGCTATGTGCTAGGGTAAGGTTCCAGGTTGTTTTAGGCTAATGCAGTTGTTTTGAGTGTTGGTATAGTATGATTAAATTAGATTGGTCGATTCTGTCTTCAGTTTCCACAGACGTTTACCCGGTACTCTTTTTCTGACATTGACTCCAACCACTCTGTTCAAGTTTGGTGTGGCTTTTATGCTGGTGCACATTTTTTATCTGAGAAGCGAACCTTGCAGAAAACTGTCTACAGGGTTTAAGTTTTGCGTGCCTTTAATGTTTACTTGCGTTGGAAGACACCCCCCCCCGCTCCCCCCAACTGTGGAGAGGGCAGGGTTGTCCAGCTCCCTGTATGGAGGCAAGAGGCATCCACCCACTGCCCCAGGAGGACATAATTACCTGCAGTTTGCTGTGTTCATCCAGCAGTCTGTCGTACTCTGTGCTGACCGACGGGGCCTGCTTTTTCATCGACTCCATCTCCAGACATAATTACCTGCAGTTTGCTGTGTTCGTCCAGCAGTCTGTCGTACTCTGTGCTGACCGACTGGGCCTGCTTTTTCATCGACTCCATCTCCAGACATAATTACCTGCAGTGTGCTGTGTTCGTCCAGCAGTCTGTCGTACTCTGTGCTGACCGACGGGGCCTGCTTTTTCATCGACTCCATCTCCAGACATAATTACCTGCAGTGTGCTGTGTTCGTCCAGCAGTCTGTCGTACTCTGTGCTGACCGACGGGGCTTGCTTTTTCATCGACTCCATCTCCAGACATAATTACCTGCAGTGTGCTGTGTTCGTCCAGCAGTCTGTCGTACTCTGTGCTGACCGACGGGGCCTGCTTTTTCATCGACTCCATCTCCAGACATAATTACCTGCAGTGTGCTGTGTTCGTCCAGCAGTCTGTCGTACTCTGTGCTGACCGACGGGGCCTGCTTTTTCATCGACTCCATCTCCAGACATAATTACCTGCAGTTTGCTGTGTTCGTCCAGCAGTCTGTCGTACTCTGTGCTGACCGACTGGGCCTGCTTTTTCATCGACTCCATCTCCAGACGGGCCACGTACAGCTCTGTGACCAACACACACACACACCAATAATAACTACCTAACATCCACTATCAAATCCTATATTGTGACAGTGCATGGGAAAACCAGACATAATGGAATTTGCATGGTTGCTCCTGGGAAATAAAAACAAATCCTTCAAGGGGGCGGCCCTGGCGGACTGCAGGAGCAGCGCACGCACACATTTGCTGCTCTTTTTTTCCACTCCTCTAGACTAGTACAAGTGCTACATTCCTTTGAATATAGCAAATGCCTAAATAGGCCCTTTTTATTGTACAAGTTTGTGCGCGTGTGTAAGAAAATCATTGTTCCAATTCTCATAATCCGGCGATGCTGGCTCTAGGCAATTTAAAAATCCTGCAATTCAGGACATCCTGAACGAAGGAGCATCCATGAATTTGGGCATAAATTGATTTTGTTTTTAACAAGACAGAGCAAGGATTCCTAGTCAGTACACAGAAAACAGAATTGAGTTATCTTGTTTAGATTTTATTCTATTTATAGCCATTTAAAGTTTGACATTCGAGACAAATCATTTGCAGAAATCGGACATACAGGCAGAAGACAAAATGTTGCTTCATTCTATTGATTTAATAAAAAAAAGAATCAAATATACAAAGAAATCATTCAAAATGGTCTTTCATGACATGGATACTGGCAGAAGATATAAACATACACATCATGTACTTTATCCATGAAGCTTTATTTATTGATACTTTTTTTCCCATTATAGTCCCGTCAACAGCTATGGTCATCTCAGAACTGTCACCGCGTAAAGTTCGACCACTTATTACAAAACACTCATCAATGTATCTTACCAACGTTCAACAACCTGTAAACAACAAAACATACAGTACAATTCATAACATGACACCTCCATCATTGCACCCTATAGCACATAAGTCCACACAGTGCTGGAAACGTTGAGCCACTCTTCTCTATTTATCGGATCCAGGTTAAAAAAAAACAGTAAAAAAGGAAAAAAAGGATAACAAGCACATACTAGTAAAACAAGATACAGACAAACCTCTATTTTAAGACTTCCCAAATGTCCGGAAAAATCGGTCGTAAATTGGAGGGGTCGTATGACGGAGGTTTTCACTGGCAGCCGTAGAAAGAATCGATATTACAGTTTCACTTTGCCGACTTCTTTTAATCACCTCCACTCTCGTCCAAAGTCAGTGGTTTTCTTTTTCAAAGTCAGTGGTTTTCATGCTTTTCCTACGCTCTCCACCATCTTTTCTACAACAAGGGAAGCGACTCCGCTTTCAGGCCCTTGACCGTGGTTGTTTCCCTTTGCTCGAAGTCTATGCAGACGACAGCAACGGTCGTAAAAACCAACAAAATGGCGTTCGTAAGTCGCGTTTTAGAGGAAGTCGTTTACATAGTAAAATGCATCTGTGCCAACAAATCCGGTCTCAAATGAGAGGTGGTCGCTTAACAGAGGGTCATAAAATAGGGGTTTTGTCTGTATATAAAAATTGCCACAGAGGCAAATATGCACTGCAGAATGGACAACAGGTGCCCACTCAAGTGCGCAAGGTCTCACGTGTGGACGCCAGTGAACAATAAAAAAACAACTGGCATGTCATAAACTGTCCGATAGATCAGAGAAAAAAGCAACATTCAAAAGATAGATTTGCAAGGAAAGATGAAAGAATAGATTGAAGATCCGGGGAGACAGAAATCAGACGAAATGGAAAACTGCAGATCTTGTCGGGAGACTTTATGGGGGGAAAGAGATAGTAAAAGACATGGTAGGCAGAACAATAGGAAAGGTAAGAAAAAGGGGTGGGCATAGCTTGGTCGAGAACACCCCCGCCACGTGAAGGCTGGCCCACAGGGGCATCCATGAACCTAACAGCCCAAATTGAGCATAAACACAAACAAACAACAGAACAAATCATAACCTCACACACCACCTATTCTGTAACTGAAGCTAATGTTCAACGACCAATCACCTTCTTTGGTCTGTTCCAACTGCTCCTGAGTTTTCTTCAGAGCCTCAGCGTCTTTGGAATCTTTTTTCACTTCTGGAGCATCGCCCTTGGAAAGCGTGTCTTCCTTGCTCTGCGGAGAAAACAGCGCACTGTGCATGCATCCAAAGACACTTAGCGCATGCAAAGACTGATCACTGCCTGACCGCTTACACTACTCACAGTCATAAGTTTCTTTATTGTCCATTGGCATTGTACAACGCACATAGAAACTTGTCTTCGACCATGTAAAATAAGATGAGATATACCAAAATAAAAATATTAAATAAAAATATGAAACTGAAATTTACATTAAAACAAATATATGTAACTCTCACACCACACCCAATCATTCATCCGCTCTCCTGCTTACTCATCATGCAGCCCACCACCACTTCCGCCTTCATTTTTAACCATTTCTTTTCTTTTCCTTACCTTTTCTCTTTTTTTTCCTCTTTTTTTTCTCTCCTTTTTTATATTTTTTTTTAGGTAGGCTTTTCCCCCACTCTCTTTCATCCTAGTATTGTCTGTGTGGCTGACTAAGATGGACATTTCCAAGAGCCTTTTGTTTGATACAAAGATGTCTGGGTTTCTGTGTGACCTAGTGATTGATGTACTGA
>CM065696.1:32921220-32986220 GCA_017654935.2 Phymorhynchus buccinoides
GAGAGAGAGAGAGAGAGAGAGAGAGAGAGAGAGAGAGAGAGAGAGAGAGAGAGAGAGAGAGAGAGAGAGAGAGAGAGAGAGAGAGAGAGAGAGAGAGAGAGAGAGAGAGAGAGAGAGAGAGAGAGAGAGAGAGAGAGAGAGAGAGAGAGAGAGAGAGAGAGAGAGAGAGAGAGAGAGAGAGAGAGAGAGAGAGAGAGAGAGAGAGAGAGAGAGAGAGAGAGAGAGAGAGAGAGAGAGAGAGAGAGAGAGAGAGAGAGAGAGAGAGAGAGAGAGAGAGAGAGAGAGAGAGAGAGAGAGAGAGAGAGAGAGAGAGAGAGAGAGAGAGAGAGAGAGAGAGAGAGAGAGAGAGAGAGAGAGAGAGAGAGAGAGAGATAAATGAATGGGATATTGAAGTGAATGTGGTTGACCCTTCCCCATTTCATTTCCTCCTCATCACCCATAGTAACAAATGTCCTGGACACAATGGAACAAAGCCAAGAACAATCAAAGTATAAACATTGTAAAGTATCAATTAAAAGGACAGATCCCGACGGAATAGGTGCTACATTTATAAAGTTAGAGACTAATTCATAGGGTTTCTAACATATGAAATTTAAGTGCTTTCATAAATGTCTGTCTTGATGTACACGATTTTAAATTAAAAGATAAATTGTTCCACGCCGTACAGCCGGAGTACAATAAACTAGATTTATAAAGATTACTACGGGGTCTGGGAAAAGAAAGTTTGTGTGTATGTCTGCTTTCGTTGCTAACAAAATGTTGGGTGATTTTCTTAGGGGCTATTCCATTCACAACGCTGTACATGCATACACATTTGTTATATAATAGTCTTTCCTTAAATGGCAGGATGTTTGCGTGTATGTGCGTACCTGTGTCTGTATGTATCTGTGTCAACATGTGTATCTGCTCAAAGCAAATCTGACTGAGGGCTTTACACAAATAAAAAAATAACACAGCAGTGAGTGAAAAGTTGATGAGCAAGGAGAGTCCTGCTGCCTGGTATAGACCAAATTGACAGCTAGGTTTTCAGAGCCCCCCCCCCCCCCAATTTTTTTTTTTAAAAGGCTGACGCTGCATTAGCAGCGACATTCTCTCCCTCTCCAGATGGAAGCAGCCTAAATTTCACGATCAAGTCCCTTGGGGTTTTTTCTGGGTATCTGTGACCCACATACAAATTCCCCCAACTTCAAATTGAGGCTGCTCTTTAAAATGATGTTTCGCTTTGAATTTGGGGGCATTTGTATGGTAGTCAAACCTGGTCAAAACAAGATTTCTTACCAGCTATAAGAGGGAAAACATGTGAAACCCGTGATTTTGACACATGATCTGGTGGGTCTTTAACCCTTTCACGACAGCAGAAGTGCCACTCACAAGTGGAGGAAGAGGGCGAAGCCGGCGATGTAGAGGTTGCGCTGCGCCCTGAACAGCTTCATGTGGTACAGGGTCTCTGCCTCTGGGTGGTGCTTCAGGTCCTCCGTGGTCATCGGCTCCGAGTACTTACGAACCTCACGCACCGACTCTGAAACACAAGAACATTTTCCATCAGACTTTCTTCTTCTTCTTCTTCCATTTAGTATCCACAATCAACAATTTGATTTTTTGATACTGTTTTGTCGAGGTCCGAAGGTCACACAACAACCCTAATCTACAGTGACCCAGCCAGCCAAGACCCGTTCAGCGGAAGCTCGGCATGATGCTGAATCGGCAGGAACTGGAACCCTTTCGCTTTTTTGGGGTGGGGTGGGGGGGGATACACTTTCTCCGGCAAAGGTGCAGCTTAGCTGCCCCCCCCCTCTCACATTCAAGGCTCTCAATGTGCCATAATTTCAGTTTCATGAAACTAACCCTAACCTGATACAGTTACTACGCCTAACCCTTTTCCGAGCAAGGCAAAATTTTGTTTTCTTAATGAACATTTTCAATGAGAAAATTTGGTGTGGGTGTGTGTCGGGGAAACTGTATGTTTACCCATTCTTTTTTTTAAATGAACAAACGTTCCTCTGAGTATTAACAGATCTTGCAAACACTGAAACAGACTCTAAAATTAATGGGGAAAAAATTCACAAACTCTGAATCAGAGATTTTGTAAGCAGCTTTCAGTTCCTGAAAACCTTGTGCAGAGACTTTGAAATAGACACAAACCTTACCCAAAGGTATCAGAGTTTTAGAAACCTTACACAGAGACTAGGATTAGTAGGAAGCAGACAGTGAGACACTGTGAGTTTGAAGCAGACATACACGCAAATTTCAGTCATCCTCCTACTATTACTAGTATTAGTATTTATAATAAACCTTAGGCGGTAAATTGGGCACAGAGTCTAAAACATACAATGATACACAAAACAATTCACACTATTATTTTTCCAATAATAAAATGTATGCATATGGCAAATTATGTATGCAATGATTTAACCCTTTCGCCACCAGCCATTTTTCAGCAAAAAAATACCATTAAACTTAACTGGGTAAAGAAAAAAAAATCTGCAATATTGCGAATTCCTCTGTGAAATATATATATAACATTACCCCTGATTAGGCATATCCTTACCTCCCAAAATTAAGAAAATAGGGTATTTGGATAACAGACCCTCATTTCATGCCTGTTAGTGACATGGGTGATACTATGAAGTATTACCATTGGGCCGTCGATACAGAACTCTAAAACTGAAAATAAGAGCACAGAAAACTTTCTTATTCATCTGTTGAACTCTTAATGCACTGCATCGAGTGATTGTTTTGCTGAGCAGCCTGTCCATCTCCTTGGGATTGAATTTGTATTCGTATTCGTCCAGTTTGTTAACTACAATATTGCAGTGTTATTAGTTATTAGTTTATATTCTTTAATTGTTGATAAATGTGTTTATTGTTGTTGTTTTTCTTATGTGCACCTGGCTGCAATTTCTCAGTTATGAGATAATAAAGATGATTTGATTTGATTTGATTTGCTTTGATGGGTGTTAAACCATTGTGGTGCTAAAATGCGACATTGGTGGCGAAAGAGTTAATATTGTTTCTTCCATACCGAAAAAGAGAAGAAGCAGAATGGCAATGAAGACTTTGAAGTAAATTTTGGAGAAACTCTGTAGGCCTGCCAGAAGTTTGGAGCGGAAGATTTTTTGCCATCTGAAAGAAAAGGACAGAACACAAAATGAGGATTCTGAATGAAATATATATATACTGCTAAAAAAAAAAATTAAACACGCCAAAAAACATAGATTCATAGGCAAACAAAACTTTTTTTGGGACAAAATTAACATTTCTTGTAAATTTGAATCGTGTTCTTTAATAATGTACACAAATAACACATACTCAAAATCTACACATACGTAAAAAAAATTATACCAATAAAAGCACAAAAGGACGGCACAAGTTACCTGGGCGGCGATATAAAGGGCAGCAGCAAGAGGGTGACGATGAAGATCTCGATGTAGAGGCAGGTGGCCACAAAAGTCCACTGCAGCGTCATTCTGAAGATGTCCGATTAATCCGCTCTCTTTCCTTGCCTTTTCTCTACTAGACCGCTTCTTCTTTGGAGTCAGAGTTCTGCACAAAAGGTTGAATAATTGAAAAGGGACATATTAATACTATAGGCTGTAACAAATGTATGCTTTTATATAAACAAAGAAACCAAAAAGTGCAAAAGGAATAAGCCTTATCTAAATAACACTTACTAGACTTACCGTAATTCACGGACAATAAGCCGCAACTTTTTTGTTTTTACCCCCCCCCCCCCCCCTCCTTGGGCTAGTACTGTGCCGTGGCCTAAATGTTACTGAAAGTAAAAGTAAACTCAACTCAGTGGCATCAGACCTTTGATCTGTGGCCTTGTTCACGACAAAAAAATCACCTTAACTTCAGTATATTTTTCACAAAATGATTATCTGTTTCGCGGTCCGACACTTTCGTTTTGGCAGTCAACACACCAGCGATCAACTCTAAACTCAGCCGGAAGCAGACATCGTGCATCGCCATGCTTCCGTGGCTTATGTGTTACTTTTTTCAGATTTTTTTTTAAAGTAGGGTGTGCAGCTTATAATATTACGAAGCGGCTTGTAGTCCGTGAATTACGGTAGTTATTCCAAATCAGGTCCCATCAGACAAAAAAAAAAGTCTGTGTTTAGTTTTAATCCTACTTACCTAATGTGGAGCACATGGAATTGATGAATATAAAAATTCACGGCTGATTTGAATTAAGTACACATTGAATGAAGCACCCACAGCTTAATATATACATGAAATAGTTAGAACCATTATTTTATTTTTAGCTATGAGAATATCTCTTCCCAACAAGAGCCATAATGATCAACAAAGGGATTAACCCTTTAACCGCCAACGTCACATTTTTGCACCACCTCTCACGCGTCCTCTGGGATCCGTTCACAGAGGAGAGCATTGGCAAGCTGGAAGCAGTCCAGTGCAGGGCAGTTCGCTTTGTGCTGAATCAGTTTAGGCCGACGTCTAGTGTGAGCAGCATGCTGGACAAGCTAGGCTGGGAATCGCTGGAGAGCATACGGCAGAGGACCAGGCTCTCCATGCTGCACAAAATCAGCACCAGCCCTGTCCACTGTCCCGGCCTACATGCAAAGCTGGTGCCACTTCCACATCGGCAACGGTGTGGAGACCATCTCCAGTTCCAACACATCCAGTGCCCGCACCAAATACCGGTCAAATTATTTCAGTGTTGATTCAAGGATATTTCAAAACTCCCTAGATTGGAAAAAGGGAGATACAGATACAGTGAATGAGGAAAAAGTGAGTGAGATAAGGAGGAAGAAGGGTGAGAACATTTAAACAGAGAGAGCCTATGATACAGTGTGTTTGTGTATGAGAGAGAGAGAGAGAGAGAGAGAGAGAGAGAGAGAGAGAGAGAGAGAGAGAGAGAGAGAGAGAGAGAGAGAGAGAGAGAGAGAGAGAGAGAGAGAGAGAGAGAGAGAGAGAGAGAGAGAGAGAGAGAGAGAGAGAGAGAGAGAGCATTGTGCTCAAGCCGAAGGTCCTCACTTTTGACTTTACAACTGCCGCGTTCAAATGCTGCACTCAAGACTCTTCGAGTTCAAGTTGTGACTTTCGCCGATTCAGTGATCGCGTCAAAGCTCTCATCGTGGATGTTATCGCCCTCGCCCTCTTCCTTGAAACACAACTAAGTTTCAAGAAGTTCCAATCTCGGATCTGGTTGACAGTAATGACACATCCGTCGGCATCGCGAGTTCCGTTTCACTTCCTGACCCATTGCGTGTATTCTTAGTTGTACAAACATTCTTAGTTGATAGGCCATGAAATAAAACAAGTTTGCTTTGTTTTCTTTGCTCACTATGCTTTAGAGGCCCTACAACAGAACGAGAATCGCTGGCTGTGACATAGAAATCGATAGTGTGCCCCAAAACAAAAATGGCGGACTGAAAATTTGTGCTCCTGAGTGAAAATGAGTGTGATTGGACAAAGCCAGAGTCACTGGCCAATCAGAAACGAGGACAGAAAGGATGCTCGGTTTCACTTAGTATTGAGAAGGATTTAGACACAGCAGCCGCGCCTACGCACTCGCTAAGTAAAAGTGCGTTCGTTTTTGTTTTTTTTGCACGAGTTGGGCCGCGCTGTTTGGATTTTATGTGTCCTAGGGGGGGAAAATGCGGGAATCCTGCAAGACCGCGCTCTAGAATCAACACTGTTATTTTCTCCCAAGGACCATCAGGGAGTGGAACGACCTGCGGCAGGACACCCTCACTGCTGACGCCCCCTGTGCGTCAGTTCCCTCCTTGTCCCTTAAAAACTTTTTAAAAAAGTTAAATGTTTGTCAAGCAGGAATGTTCTCGTAAAGAACAGACCGACCCCACATTTTCCAGTCTTTTTTTTCCCAAAGGAGCCAGAATGGTCAACATCAGCTTAACGCTCTTTTTTGACCCACTATACATACCGAACAGGGCTCTGTCTATTCACATTTATAATAATAATAATAATAATAACAGTACATTTATATAGCGCTTTACCTCAGATGAGCCCAAAGCGCTTTACAATCAATTATTCATCAACAGATAACAAAAAACAACATTCAAGAGTGACACCAACCACCAACAGTGCATATGCAAAGCAACTCTCTCTCTCTCTCTAACACACACGCACACACACACGCACACGCACGCACGCACACACACACACACACACACACACACACACACGCACACACACACACACACACAAACACACACACACACACACACACACACATAAACACACAATTATTGACGCCAACTCGTTCATACCCCATTCGGTAAGTCACAGCAACTGAGCCGCATGGACTGACCACATACACCAACATGCAGACACAAACACCCTCACACACAACGTACGCACGCAGACAGACACACAGACACGCACACAAACATGCGTGCACACACAACCCACAAAACCAAAATACACACAAGCACACATTCATGCTCACACACACACACACACACACACACACACACACACACACACACACACACACACACACACACACACACACACACACACACACGCACACACGCACCACAAAACACAGCACAAACCTCTTAAATCAATCTTCCCTCACGTGCACACAACGATAGACAACTGATCAAATATTTAGGGCGCAGCAGGAAAAAGATGGGTTTTAAGAGAGGTTTTGAATGAGGAGACTGAGTTGGAGTGTCGGAGAGGAGAAGGCAGAGAATTCCACAGAGATGGTGCTTGACAAGAAAAAGAACGTTGGCCAGCAGATTTGAGACGGATGGAGGGAATGGAAAGGAGACGAGAATCAGAAGACGAACGTAGTTGGCGAGCTGGGACATAGAGATGAAGAAGATCAGAGAGATACTGGGGAGCTTGATCATTCAGTGACTTGAAGGCAAGGAGGAGAATTTTGTAGTCAATACGTGATTGAACTGGGAGCCAATGTAGGGAACGAAGAACCGGAGTGATGTGATCGTACCTAGGGGAGCGAGAAATGAGACGAGCAGCATTATTCTGGACCCGTTGGAGCTTAGAGATGAGAATTGATGGACAGCCAGCAAGAAGTGAGTTACAGTAGTCAAGGCGAGACAGGACAAAAGCACATACTAGAGTCTTCAGGGCATCCTGAGAGAGGAAACGACGGATGGAACTAATTCTTCGAAGTTCTAGATAGCAAGCCTTGCAAACATTGGAAACATGCTGTTTGAAAGAAAGGGTTTGGTCCAAAGTAACACCTAGATTGCGGACGGATGCCGATAGCTTGATCTCAGTGCCATCAATGTCTACAGAACCTGGGAGAACCTGAGTTTTAATTGTGTGGTTAGAGGCTACAAGAATCATCTCTGTCTTATCAGCATTCAGTTGCAGTTTGTTGTAAAACATCCATGTTTTAACAGCAGAGATGCACAACTTAGAAGAAGAAATCATTTGATCTAATTGACTCAGGTGGGCAGAAATGTACAGTTGATTGTCATCAGAAAAGCTATGATGTAGAATAGAATGCTGGTTGATGATGGCGGAGAGAGGTTGGGTATAAAGAACAAAAAGGATAGGGCCTAAGACTGAACCTTGGGGCACACCGAACTGAAGACCTTTTGGAAGAGATGGAGAACCATTGACAACAACTTTCTGTGTGCGATCAGAGAGGTAGGAAGAAAACCAGGAAAGAACAGCCCCAGATAGACCAAAGGAGGTGTGAAGTCTAGAAATGAGGATGGAGTGGTCGATAGTGTCAAACGCTGCAGAAAGATCAAGGAGAGAGAGAAGAGAAACCTTGTTTTCATCCAAGGCAGTGAGCAAGTCGTTCGTTATCTTTAGTTTAAGAGGGCTGTCTCAGTACTGTGACCTGCTCGATAAGCAGACTGGTTTGGATAGTAGAGATCATTTACCTGAAGATGGTCAGACAGCTGTTTAAGAACCACCTTTTCCGTAAGCTTAGAAAGGAATGAAAGATTAGAGACAGGCCGATAGTTCTTTAGATTTTCAGGATCAAGACTAGGCTTCTTCAAGAGAGGTTTGACAACTGCAGATTTGAAATGAGTTGGAAAGCGGCCTGAACATAGAGATTCATTGATGATGGATGTAAAGTAAGGAAGGAGATCATCAAGACACTGGGAGAAGAGAGATGAAGGTAGAGGGTCTAGTTCACAGGTTTTAGTCTGAGTTCGGGTCAAAATCTTCTTAACCTCATCAGTGGAAACAGAACGGAACTCAGACCACATACTGCCAGAAAAGGAGGGATCAGGGACAGAGTCAGTTGATGGTGGAGCAGATTGAGAATCAAGATTTATGCCCGTCAAGAACGATAATTTGTTGACTGAAAAAGCAATCGCTATGTTCTTTTCTGTTACTAATTATCGTTCTTGACGGGCATAAATGTGAATATTATCAATATAGCCCAGAACAGAACATTTTCGGTTTTAACTTACCAAAGGTAAGCAGACGGAGTAACTCACTTTCTCAGTCACCGAGTCAGTCACACAGAATCACTGTGTATCTCACTATCTGCACACGAAAATAAAAGGGTGATGAATAAACTTAAACGACGCAAAGTTTTAAATATCTACACTACACAAACAAATTGTACGTGCGACGGTTTCATTCGTTAAAATCCACTTACAACTGAGTAATAAATTTATAAATAACTTACGGCCTTAGTCGTCTCCACAAAACACCACTTTCGACACATCGGCTTCCGGCTTCCGGTGACGCAACCTTCCCGTTCGACGAGATCCCGTTGCTCAGAAACACAGACTCAAACAAGATGGCGGGTCGCGGATAGGGGAACCGTCAAGGTCCATGTTTCTCCATTTTACGCCTTTGTTCTGAGGAAAATTGATGTAACCAACGCGTCATAGTAATCCTAACTATTCATTTGTTGTAGGCTTTACCTCGGGTTCTTGAGTAACACTATGTCGCACAGGTAAAGTTGTTTTTTTTAAATCACCAACAGTTTTGACTCACTTTTTATTTTCCTTTTTTTCTCTAGGTCAGGTAGTTAGGACATTACCAACAGTTTTGACTTTCACTTTTTGTTTTCCTTTTTTTCTCTAGGTCAGGTAGTTAGGACATTAGCCTAGGCCTCGCGGCCTCTTCACTGTCCTTTCATTTTTGTTTGAACTTTTGCACAGCTGAGAGGTTTTTATATTTTGTTATTGGCAAATCTGCTCATATTGCAGTTTGAACTGGACAAACATCTGGACAGCCTTTTGCTGCATAAGCTCTGCACCTATGGCATACGAGGTGACGTGAACAGATGGGTGGCGCACTTTCTCTGCGGTCGACGCTAGACAGTCGTGCTGGAGGGCACCCAATCAGGCTATGTGAATGTCCAGTCGGGGGTACCACAGGGCTCAGTACTCAGCCCTTGCTTATTTCTGGTTTACATCAACGACCTGCCAGAAAAGCTGTCATCCAACGCAAGACTGTTCGCGGATGATACTGCAGTCTACCGACTCATCTTCTCAGGGGAAGACCATGCCCATTTACAGCAAGACCTCCAGCGCCTCGAGGGATGGGAAAAGAAATGGGACATGCAGTTTCACCATGGGAAATGTCAAACCTTGCCTGTCACGTGAAGCAGGAAGCCCTCACATTTCCCCTACCAACTTCATGGTCACACCCTGGACACAGTGCAGTCGGCTAAGTACCTGGGCATCACCCTCCAGGCAAACGGCAGCTGGGACATCCATCTGAGTGCCGTCACAGCTAAAGCCAGTCAGACGCTCGGCTTTCTCCGTCGCAACCTCAAGATCGCCTCCACTGAGCTGAGAGCAAAAGCCTACATTGCCTTTGTAAGGCCGCTTCTTGAATACGCCTGCTCAGTGTGGGACCCCTCCACTCAGAAAAACATTGACAGAGTGGAGCTGATCCAGCGGAGAGCAGCAAGATTCAATCAATACCGTAGGACAGCCAGCGTCACAGCAATGCTCCAGAGGCTTGACTGGAGCTCCCTGCATCAACGCCACCAGGTGACAAGACTCACCATGCTGTATAAAATACAAAATGACATGTTGAGCGTCAATAAGAACAGACTTGTCCCCCAACCAGAGCGGCAGCGCAGAGGACACACACTGCAATTCCTTGTCCCCCAATGTCGAACACAATACCGACAGAGTTCCTTTTTCCCACGTACCATCAGGGAGTGGAACATCCTACCTTCAGCTGCAGTTGAGGCCAGAACTCCAGAGAGCTTCGCGACTAGAGTCTGGGAGCACCTGACTGGAAAACCTCCTGCTGCAGCCGCCACGTCTGATGGCCCCACTCTGGGGACGTCAGACTAACAAGCACCAACAGCCCCCCCTCTCCCTTCCCCCCTCTCCCATCCCCCCCTTTGGTCCCCCATCTTCCCCCACCCCCTCCTCCCCTCTTCCAACAACCCAACGGATGAACAGTTTCCTAGTTTTCGTATCTGTGCTCTCTCTGTTCTTTTATTTCTTCTCAGGCCTTGAGCCTTTCTTCCGGCAAAAGTGGTCTCGAACCTCCCCGGTTCCGTGGCATAATAATCAAAGTGTTGATTGTGGCCACGTACAGTCAAGAAGAAGAAGAACATCCCACTTTTTTTTTTTGGCTTGCTTCTGGAAGTGGGGCCTGGGCCCTTCCGGCTGAACTGGGGGGTTTAATAGGTCTTTCTCCTTTCTATCTTTTTCTTGTAATTCTAATAGGAAATGCGTCGCGTCTATCGTCAGAAGTGGCGTCTGCGACGTATGAATCCAGATCCAGATCCAGAAAGGGATTAGTCCACTTAAAGATCTGGATCTGGATATGCACGTCGAAGAGCCTATGAAGGCTATAAACTCTACGGATTACCAAGATAAAGATGGTAATCTTGTATGTGATGATGAGGGTAAAGCTAATATTTTAAATAACTACTTTTCTAGTGTATTTACCAGAGAAAACAGACAATTTACCAAGTGTAAATTCTAAGGTGCCTCAGGCTCATAATTGTTCCGATATTCATGTTTGACAAGAACAGGTAAGAAGGAAACTGAAGGAATTAGACCCAAGCAAAGCCCAGGGCCCAGATAGAGTGCCAGCACTGATTCTGAAAGAACTGTCTGAAGAGCTGGCCCCACCTCTAAAACTATTTTATTTAACAAATCCTTACAAACAGGTGAGCTGCTCGCAGACTGGAAAAAAGCTGAAGTAACAGTCATCTTTAAAAAGGGTACAAAATCTGAGCCAGGAAATTACTGGCCTCTAAGCCTCACGTGTATTATTTGCAAAATTTTAGAACAATTTATTAGTGATACAGTTGTAGCCCACATGACAAATTTTAACCTGTATTCAGAATGTCAACATGGCTTTAGGACAGGAAGATCTTGTATGACCCAGTTGACGGATGTCATGGACAAATTTACTAAGTTCTAATCTTAAATGAAAAGGAAACTTGATGTGGTAATATTTAGATTTTCGCAAGGCTTTGGACTCCGTCACACACGAGCGATTGCTATTAAAGCTTCAGTCTTATGGTATTGCTGGGAACCAGGATAGGAAATTTTCTTACGGGCAGAACACAAAAGGTACAAATAAACGTTAAATATTCTTCTGAAGCGGCAGTGTTGAGTGGCATTCCACAAGGTAACATCCTAGGCTTAATGATCTACCGGATCAAGTAGAATTACTAGAAAGCATATATGTAAACATTTTGCGGACAATACCAAAATATACAATGCTTCAAAATTTGTTTAAACAATTCAACATGACATTGACAAACTAATAAACTGGACAGAGGAATGGAATTTGTATTTTAATGATAGTAAATGTAAGGCGATGCATTTAGGTAGGAATAATCAAAGTTGCAATTATAAAATCTCACATGGTACCAACAAACATATTCTAGAAACTTGCAAAGAGGAAAAGGATCTTGGTGTCATCTTTGAATCTGGATTAACATTTGATAATCACATTAACACGGCTATTAGTAAAGGCAAGAAAATGCTGGGCATAATTAGAAGAAGTTTTATTGGGTTAGATAATATAATATTTTTAAAACTATGCAAAAGTTTGGTCAGACCTCTTCTAGAATATGGAAATCGGGTCTGGGGTCCGTTTTTTAAAAGGCAATCGGCAGCATTAGAGAGGGTCCAAAGACGAGCAACAAAATTAGTTAAAGGCATTGGTCACCTTGATTACGAACACAGACTAAGGAAGTTGAAATTACCATCTCTGAAATATAGAAGAATTTGTGGGGATCTGATAAACACATACAAAATTTTTCATAGTGATAACAATACTAATACATCTTTGTTCCAGCTAACAACTGACTCAAGAACCCGTAACACTAACATTGATTTAAAAATACTAACCCAGTATAGCCGAACTAATTTTAGAAAAAATCGTTTTTAACAGAGTAACAAAGTTTTGGAATACTCTTCCTGCGCATATTAAACGAGCACAGAATCTATTCTAACATAATTCAAAAACCTCCTTGATAAATACACCAACATATCAAAACTACAATATGAGCATGACTAACAGGCAGATTTGCAGAAAACAAAATATAAAAACCTCTCAGCTGTGCAAAAGTTCCAAAAAAAAAGACAGAACAGTGAAGAGGCAGCGAGGCCTAATGTCCTAACTACCTGACCTGGCCTGACCTGACCAGACCCTGGAGGGGATCCGGCGTCATCTGAGCTCTCAGCCACAACCCAGCACTGAAGCCTTCAGCCCAGTCCCTCCATCTTCATCCCCAATTATTTTTACCCCAGTAGTTAGGGATCTGTTTGTTCTGTCTTTGTTTGTCTTTTTGTTTGGGGATTGGGCATTGCCTTATGGAGTGTCTAGGGTCGGCTAGTTCCCAGCTTGCCGGGGGCAAACATGAAAATTAGTAGCTGCTGGCAGCTCCCTGTAATTTTCCCCTTCCCAGCCCAGAACTAGGTGGTTGTTGTTGTTGTTTTTTGGGTTTTTTAAATTTAAATTGTTCCCTTCACTTGATTTTCCCCCATTGATTCTAAGCCAATCTGATAGTTTGTATGTGTATTCACTTTCTCTTCCTCTGTCTCTCTCTCTCTCTCTCTCTCTCTCTCTCTCTCTCTCTCTCTCTCTCTCTCTCTCTCTCTCTCTCTCTCTCTCTCTCTCTCTCTCTCTCTCTCTCTCTCTCTCTCTCTCTCTCTCTCTCTCTCTCTCTCTCTCTCTCTCTCTCTCTCTCTCTTCTGAATCTTTTTCTATGGTCTCCCCCTAATGTGTGTACAATTACTTCTATGTAAAGAACTTGGTCACCACCACAGAAGAAGAAGAAGAGAGTAATTATAGCATGCTAAAAAATAAAGCATGATGGTTGTTATTCATGAAAGTGTCAAATTCTACATCCACATAATTTCTGTTTCAGTTTTTACAACAAGCGATGGCAGGAGGCTCAGGCCAGCCTGGTGGACTTGCTCCAGCAGGAGATGCCTCCGGAGCCTCCCAAACCAGAGAGAGTGAGTCATCTCTAACAATAACATGCATTGTTATTTGATAAGAGAGAAAGGTGGGAATGAGAGGGGGCCACTACATGATAGATGAAAGAGAGATAGATCTGTGCGAGAATGAGTATTGTTTTGCTTCACACTATAAACGTAAGTATATCATAATGCACAATGTATCCTATTGTGTGTTTTTGAAACTTTAATTTAGTCCGTTCGAAAGATGATCATCTGCACAGGGCAATCTCATTCTCTCGTTCCCGACATGATGTGACATGAAAGAAGCCATTCCTAAAGTGGAATGAAAACCCCTTTCATTACTGCTATGTGGAAGTGTATCATGTGGCTGGGGTGAGGGTGGGGGTGAGCTTCCATGGATATAATGTATCTTTGTGTGTGTTACTGTTAGTATTATATATATGTGTGTTTGCTTAAATGTACCAGTGATGTCCTGAGGCCCAAGATCCAGGACATAGTCCTGTTAAAATTGAAAATGTTCTGTTGTGTCCCTACTTGTCAGGACAAATGTCTTCTTGGAATTTAACATTGGTGGACTTTGTCCTATTGATTTCTGCAAGAGCCAGAATATTTTGTACCATTTTCTTTGTGTCACAGGACAGTTTAATCCTATACACTTTTTCACCCCTGTTGCATCGTTGAATACCATGCAAATAATTTCAAAGAAAACACAATAATTGCTGGCTTCTTCTTCGTCGACGATCGCTCAGACAGTTTCCTGAATATGAGTGCAGATGTGTCATGCTGCTGTTATGCACCAACTAACTTACGTGTACTAAGCAATAGTTAAGCCCGCCATGTCTGCCTTCGGCTGGGGAATTCTTTGTGAGAAAGAGTTTCTAGAACAAAGGCAGGAGAATGGACCAGTAAAGCAGAAAGACGGTAGATGATAGTAAGCAAAGGGGAATTTAGGCAGAGTCAAACAGTGACAGATTAGAAGAAGTTGCAAGCACAGAAGGTTGGAGGACTACTTGTTTGAAAGACCCTCACCAGTATAGGGGATAGAGGGGG
Organism: Phymorhynchus buccinoides; assembly: GCA_017654935.2. Lineage (NCBI taxonomy): Eukaryota > Metazoa > Mollusca > Gastropoda > Neogastropoda > Raphitomidae > Phymorhynchus > Phymorhynchus buccinoides. The sequence goes on from CM065696.1 coordinate 32,935,620, forward strand.
GGGGGGACTATATGGCTTAACATCATGCAATAATTTTCAGCGAAAACCCACTAATGGCTGGCTTGCATTCCTGAATTACATTCTTAAATTTTTCCTTCTTGATCTTGTTCCTGGGTGAATGATTGGGTGATAATGTTTTGTGTGACTGCGCGTGTATTGATCGGTGAATGGAAGCACCTTGAGTGTAAAATAATTATGGAAAGGCGCTATAGAAATGATATAAATTATTATTATTATTTATTATTGCAGGACCGTGTGGCGGCCTTCCAGCTATTGGCCACGATGTACATCAAGTACATCCAGGTCAGTCTGTCTGCCTCTCTGTCCAATGCCTGTCCGTCTGTGTGTCTGTCCAATGTCTGTCTGTCTGTGTGTCTGTCCAATGTCTACCTCTGTGTCCAATGTCTGTCTGTCTGTCTGTCCAATGTCTGTGTGTCTGTCCAATGTCTACCTCTGTCCAATGTCTGTCTGTCCAATGTCTGTCCGTCTGTGTGTCTGTCCAATGTCTGTCTGTGTCTGTCCAATGTCTGTCTGTCTGTGTGTCTGTCCAATGTTTACATGTCTAATGTCTTTTTTACTTTTTTATTTATTTGTTGTTATTAATTTGTTAGGGATTTGTTGCACACGGACTCATATTCACATACGCACACGCGCGCACACGCACACACACTTTTCTTTTTTCTTTCAATGTCTGTCTGTCTGTGTGTCTGTCCAATGTCTACCTCTCTGTCCAATGTCTGTGTGTCTGTCCAATGTCTACCTCTCTGTCCAATGTCTGTCTCAATGTCTGTCTCAATGTCTGTCCAATGTCTACCTCTGTCCAATGTCTGTGTCTGTCCAATGTCTACCTCCCTGTCCAATGTCTGTCTCTGTCCATCTGTGTCTCTGTCCAATGTCTACCTCTCTGTCCAATGTCTGTCTGTCTGTCCAATGTCTGTCTGTTTGTAGTGGTTTACTTGATGAAACCAATTTCTGTACAAAGTCTAATTCTATGAAAAATCTTTCTATAAAAACTTAATCTGAACTGCCGTTTTCCTATTGCTATATACCTGAAGTACAAACCTGTAATCCTCTGTCATTTCTCTTTTCATTTATGCCTGTTTTGTTTGTGAGTGATTTGTGATTTGTTGAAATTGTTTTTTTAATACAGTAGAAATCGGATAAGTCAAAATTGGAGGGGCCAAAATTTTATTTTGAGATACCCAGTGTATTGAGATAAAAATACTTTTTTTTGCACTCAAATGGTTTTGCTGGGACCCAAAACATTCTTGTGAGTTTTTGAGTTAGCAGGAATTCACTGTAGTTCAAAATCAAGTGATTTCTAGGTTTGCAGCTTAGTGTACCCTATTTTTCGGACTATAAGGCGATACTTTTTTTCCCCAAGACTCAGACCTTATGATGTGACTGATGAAATAGTAAGAAAATATAGTAACAAAATCTGAAATTTGGGTAATAACAAAATTTGGGGTGTGCCTTATACTTTATAGTCCGAAAAATATGGTAATTGCTGCAATGCGATTGAGTTAACCGCCCAACCCGTGCCGACAGGTGCTGCGTCGCCTGGAGCAGTGCTACGACCAGGTTGTTCACCCCCAGAAGCGGCGCGTGCTGCGTCACTGCCTGGATGGGGTCATGGGCCGCGTGGTGGAGCTCAAGCACGAGATGGTCAACCTCGAGTTCTCCGAGTACCACTACTTCGACGACGTGCTCTCCGACCTCAAGCTCACTCCCGTGAGTAGCCTGAGTTTCTCTTTGGGAGATATTAACCCTTTCATGTCGCATTTTAGCACCACAATGGTTTAACACCCATGTCACTAAAAAAAAAGCATCAAATCAAGGCCTGTTATCCAAAGACCCTATTTTCTTAATTTTGGGAGGTAAGAATAGGCCTAATGTTATATATGTCACAGAGGAATTTGCAATATTGCAGATATTTTATTTTCTCTACCCAGTTAAGTTTAATGGTATTTTTTGGCTGAAAAATGACTGGCGGCGAAAGGGTTAAAGTATACTTGAACTTGAGTTTCGCCTCGACTTAAGCCAAGTTAAGGCCGTGTCAGACCAAATGACTTAGGCTAGAACACCAAGGCTGCGTCAAAATGTTGTTGTGCTCTGCATAGCTATGCGGGGATTGTCTTCAGCCATGACAAGCTCCCAGCAGTCTCCCAAATCCCCCCGAAAACGGGAGTGTGGCTACCCAAGCGGCCGGGGTAATCAGAAACGGTCATGCACATAATGTTCTCATCTGCAGCTGGTGCACTTGTACCACACTGTTCAACCCTAGTTGAGGCCACTGCAACAACTGCCTTTTGCAAGAGTGAATGTCCCTTTGGGTACTGACCAGCAAGGGCTTAACTCTCGCTGTCAAGGGCGTTAATAACCCTAGTTGCAGTGGCCAATAAGCCATGTGATCTTAATCTGACCTCTGTAAGTCCTATGTCCTTAGTCTGATCCCTGTAACTCGTGTAGCCTTAATCTGACCCTTGTAAATTATGTGACCTTAATCTGACCCCTGTAACTCGTGTGACCTTGATCTCTGTAACCCTTTGTAAGATGAGTGAATGTTGTTTTAATATTTGGTGGTCTCAATTCTGTAATGATTTTGTGTGAATATTCATTATGAGTGTGCTTTGACTTATTTTCTTTCCTAAGGTTAATTAAACACCTTATATTCAGTAAGAATTGGGTATGTCAGAGTTGAAAGGACTGAAATGTTATTTTGAGATAGCCAATATTTTTAGATTAAAAAGAAGTTTTGCTATAATGTTTAAATTGGGACCAAGCAATTAATATGAAATTTCTTCTTTTTTTCTTTTCTTTTTTTTGGGGGGTGTCCCCGTTTTTTAGCTAAATACTTTCCACTGTACTCTTTTGTCATGATTTTATCAACTTTATTGTTTGGTATTTCTGTGACGTTTCACAGAATGATGTGGAGATTCCGATCCCTCACTACTTTGTCAACGAGCGGGCCAAGGCTCTGAAGGAGAGAGAGAAACTACTGGGGACCATACTGGCCAAGATAGGACCACAGGACGCGGGACAGGTGTGTGTGTGTCTGTCAAGTCAAGTCAAGTCAAGTCAAAATGATCTTTAATGAGGATGAAAGAATAAGCTAGAACAGCTTGTGTGTGTGTGCGTGCGTGTGTCAAGTCAAGTCAAGTCAAGTGAAAATGACTCTCTCAGGATGGAAGATGAAAGAATAAACTAAAACAGTGTGTGTGTGTGTGTCTCAAGTCAAGTCAAGTCAAGTGAAAATGATCTTTAATGAGGATGAAAAACAAAAAGCTAGAACAGCTTGTGTGTGTGTGTGTGTGTGTGTGTGTGAAGGAGAGAGATAAACTACTGGGAACCATACTGGTCAAGATAGGACTACAGGACGCTGGGCAGAGAGAGAGAGAGTGTGTGTGTGTGTGAAGGAGAGAGAGAGAAACTACTGGAAACAATCCTCTCCAAGATAGGACTTCAGGATACTGGACACAGTGAGACAGACTACTGGGAACCACACTGGGCAAGATAGGACTACAGGACGCTGGGCAGAGAGAGAGAGAGAGAGTGTGTGGTGTGTGTGTGTGTGTGAAGGAGAGAGAGAGAAACTACTGGAAACAATCCTCTCCAAGATAGGACTTCAGGATACTGGACACAGTGAGACAGACTACTGGGAACCACACTGGTCAAGATAGGACTACAGGCCGCTGGGCAGAGAGAGAGAGAGAGAGTGTGGTGTGTGTGAAGGAGAGAGAGAGAAACTACTGGAAACAATCCTCTCCAAGATAGGACTTCAGGATACTGGACACAGTGAGACAGACTACTGGGAACCATACTGGTCAAGATAGGACTACAGGACGCTGGGCAGAGAGAGAGAGAGAGTGTGTGGTGTGTGTGTGTGTGTGTGTGAAGGAGAGAGAGAGAAACTACTGGAAACAATCCTCTCCAAGATAGGACTTCAGGATACTGGACACAGTGAGACAGACTACTGGGAACCACACTGGGCAAGATAGGACTACAGGACGCTGGGCAGAGTGTGTGTGTGTGTGTGTGTATGAAGGAGAGAGAGAAACTACTGAGAACAATCCTCTCCAAGGATTCACAGAACACTGAACAGAGTGTGTGTGTGTGTGTGTGTGTTTGTTTGCATGTGTCTGGGTTGGGGGGTTTTGCGATCTCAGTGTGGATGTTTGAGGGTGTGTGAATTGTGTTTGCACATGACACATAGTACATTGTATTTACTTTTTTTCTTTCTTCATCTACTGTTTGTCAGTTGCCTCTACCCTGGACACAATGAGAGCAGACAGGTATTTTATGTCACCCTCGGTAGTAGTTGTTTTTTGTTTTTTTAATGTGGTGGGCTTAGAAGCTAATACCAAGCTACTATGTAAAGCAGCTTTCTGTGTTGCCGCCATGGTATTTTTCTTTTGTTGTTAGGGAAAAGTAAAGGTTTTTGCTATAAACTTTCAGGAGTCTGGGTTGCTTTTTCAAAGCTTTTTGTTTCTGTTTGCTCATACATAGTAGTGCATCAGTAGCTATGCTGACGCTGTGCTTGTGTGTATGTATCTTCATGTGTATGGTGATTTTTGTAGTTTTTCACTGGGAAGGTAATAACATCTTTCTCTTTTTGTTTTGTTCAATAGTGAGTCAATATGAAATTATTTTTCCATTGAGAGTTAGAATAAATGCAAATGCTCTAAGTCCTTTTGTAGCTTGAAAGAAGTGTATACTAACATTGTCTTTGCTTCTTTTTCTTCTGTATTTGCCTTTTTTTTTCTTTTTGGTTTATTATAAATTGATTTCACACTTCTTAGAAAACATTCTTACTAATTATTAATCCAAAATGCAACTCTAATGCTACAGTATGGTGGTTTGCTGAGTTTCAACAGCAAAGGGAGAGAAAAGTAGTAGAAAAAAATACTGACAAATTTTATTGAAATTTTTAAAAACAAATGTATACCCTATTAGATGGTTTAGGAGGATGACGTGTATGATGTATTCAGTGTGTTGCAGTAGCTTGCTTGGGGAAAGGATTCAACTCACAATTGTGGTCATGTATCTGTGTTTCATGTAAACCCTACAACCTCTCTATTTTCTTTCACTTTGTTTCCTTTCTGCCCCCATCGCAAATCCCCGACAAGCTTGCTCCTTTGTCCTTCTGTCCTATTCGCGTCTCCTCCCCAAATTTTCCAGGTTAACGCATCATGTTCCTATTCGTTTATCCTCTCTTGATATATACCTGTGTACCTGTATGATTGATTTCAGGCGTGTTCATGATGGTGTATCATAATATGCGCATGTTCACACACACACACAGTCACTCTCACATGTACACACACACACACACACGTACACGCACACACACACACACACTCACACAGACATGTACACACACGCACACGCGCGCGGGGAAGATGTGTGCATGGTGTGGGCAGGTGTGGGCATGTACTTGTGTGTGAAGTGTGTGGTTATGGTGGTGCTTGACGTAAGTCTGAATTGAATAATACAGTGCCATAATTTTCAGCCCGTAAGGCAACACAGCACTTAAGGTGCACCCCCTCATTTTTATTTTTATAAAATATTTTTTATCAAAAAAGATCTGGTGCTCTCAGCCAATAAGGTGCAAACAAGTTAAAAACATCAATGAAAATTTTATTTTTGTAATCTCGTATTGGCAAATGTCAAGTTTGCAAAGACCATGATTGCCTATTCAAATAACTAATCCATTGTGGATATATGATTACCCCAAACAGTTAATTATAGTAAAGGTTGAATTTAGCAAGCTTCATTTTTTGCAATTCTTTTGCAAGTCCCATAAAATTTAATTTGACCTGTCATGCCACATCCAAGGAAATCACAGTTATGGTAGGCCTAAGCATGCAGGAAAGACTGAAAGACTCAAGTTCACCGCAATAAGTTAAAATCAATCAACTTTTTGTTAAAAAAAAACCAGAATATTATTGATTTAGAATTCGAAGACAGCTTTAGAAATTTTGATTTCTTCAACAGTTTATGGTTGAATACTTTTGAATCGGCATTGTATATCATTCCTCTGGTATTCGGCCTTATATATGTCAGTTCGAAAAGAGATTCTGACTGAACCGAAAGTTTGTCTACTTCAGGTTCAATCCCAGAAGTGTGAGTAAGTCAAAGTTGGTTATCTTTGTGTTTGCCTATTATATTTTTCTATTTTGAGTATAGAATGATTGGGCGCAGAGGTCAAAGTTGGGTTAAAAAAAAAAAAAAAAGAAGCGCTTAATGGGCCAAATATTACGGCAAATGTTAAGCCCCATTAGTACCTAGCTAGCTTAGAATGTGAGCTGTAAAATTGCCCTTATTATTGCCATGTATTATTTACAGTACCATTCGTTGCTATCATTCTTTAGGTTAAATTGCAAAATGTACGATAATTCTTCCAATTAAATGCCTATGGCCAGGTTCACGTTAGACACGTAAGTTCCGTAGGGAAAACCCTAAATAAGTGGAAAAAAGAAGGATAAAAATTGACGCATATAGGGGAAATTCGGACACGTGCGCAAATCTTTTCCCTTCTTTGTTTCACTTATTCATAGATTGCGCACGGGTTTCCGCATGGAATATCCGCTTATGTGTGTACACGGCCTAACCCTTTCTTTTCCCTCCCCTACAAACAGGAGAAAGAGGAGATCAAGATGCCGTGGGACCAGGCCATCCGCATCGTCCAGATCCACGAGCGTGCCAGGCAGGGGAGGCTGCGGGCGCGCTTCATGCGCGAGATCCGCCTGCAGGAGGAGCGGGAGAAGCAGGCCCAGACCAGGGGGGCCCCCACCCTGGACCCCGATGTCGCTGCCATGAGGATCCAGAAAGTGGGTTGTTTGTTGGGGGAAAGCGGGGCGATGTAGAAAAGTGGGTTCGTATGAAAAAGTGAGGTCCAGATCCAGACTGTGGGTTGTTTGTTGAGGAAAGTGGGGCGATGTAGAAAAGTGGGTTTGTGTGAAAAAAAAGAGGTGTTGTGATAAAGATCCAGAATGTGGGTTGTTTGTTGGGGAAAGCGGGGTGATGTAGAAAAGTGGGTTTGTATGAAAAAGTGAGGTGTTGTGATAAGAAAGATCCAGAAAGTGGGTTGTTTGTTGGGGAAAGCGGGGCGATGTAGAAAAGTGGGTTTGTATGAAAAAATGAGGTCCAGATCCAGAAAGTGGGTTGTTTGTTGAGGAAAGTCGGGCGATGTAGAAAAGTGAGTTTGTATGAAAAAGTGAGGTGTGATAAGAAAGATCCAGAAAGTGGGTGGTTTGTTGGGGAAAGCGGGGCGATGTAGAAAAGTGGGTTCGTATGAAAAAGGTGTTGATAAGAAAGATCCAGAAAGTGGGTTGTTTGTTGGGGAAAAGTGGGGCGATGTAGAAAAGTGGGTTCATATGAAAAAGTGAGGTGTTGATAAGAAAGATCCAGAAAGTGGGTTGTTTGTTGGGAAAGCGGGACGATGTAGAAAAGTGGGTTCGTGTGAAAAAGTGAGGTATTGTGATAAGATCCAGAAAGTGGGTTGTTTGTTGGGGAAAAGTGGGGCGATGTAGAAAAGTGGGTTCATATGAAAAAGTGAGGTGTTGATAAGAAAGATCCAGAAAGTGGGTTGTTTGTTGGGAAAGCGGGACGATGTAGAAAAGTGGGTTCGTGTGAAAAAGTGAGGTATTGTGATAAGATCCAGAAAGTGGGTCCGGTCTGCCTTGGCTTAAGGCTGTCAGACCAATCCCTAGAATACCAAGGCTACACTGAAATGTTGTTTCGCTCTGCATAGTTATGCAGGGATTATCTATAACATTGTCAGTTTCCAAAATCCTCCGAAGTCAGTGTGGCTGCCTTCCCACGTAGCAGGTGTAATCAAAGACGGTCACACATTTAATGTTCTCTTCCCTAGCTGGTGCACCACAGTATTCGAATGCTTCGGCTGTTGGGATGATCCCTGGAGTCTTTTAGCCAGAGTACAACAACAAACAACAGAAAGTGGGTTGTTGTTGGGGAAAAAGTGTGACGTAGTTGAAAGTGAGTTATTACCTTGTGGGAAAAAGTGGGGTGTTGCAGAAAAGTGGGGTGTCGTAGAAAAGTGAGGTGTTGTAGAAAGTGAGGTGTTGTAGAAAAGTGGGGTGTCGTAGAAAAGTGGGGTGTCGTAGAAAAGTGAGGTGTTGTAGAAAGTGAGGTGTTGTAGAAAAGTGGGGTGTCGTAGAAAAGTGGGGTGTCGTAGAAAAGTGAGGTGTTGTAGAAAGTGAGGTGTTGTAGAAAAGTGGGGTGTCGTAGAAAAGTGGGGTGTCGTAGAAAAGTGAGGTGTTGTAGAAAAGTGAGGTGTTGTAGAAAAGTGGGGTGTTGTAGAAAGTGGGGTGTCGTAGAAAAGTGGGGTGTTGTAGAAAAGTGGGGTGTTGTGAGGTGTTGTAGAAAAGTGGGATGTTGTAGAAAAGTGGGGTGTTGTAGAAAAGTGGGGTGTTGTAGAAAAGTGGGGTGTTGTAGAAAAGAGATGTAGAAAAGTGAGGTGTTGTAGAAAAGTGAGGTGTTGTAGAAAAGTGGGGTGTTGTAGAAAAGTGGGGTGTTGTAGAAAAGAGATGTTGTAGAAAAGTGAGGTGTTGTAGTAGGAAAGTTGGGTGTTGTAGAAAAATGAGGTGTTGTAGAAAAGTGAGGTGTAGAAAAGTGGGGTGTCGTAGAAAAGTGGGGTGTCAGAATAGTGAGGTGTCGTAGAAAAGTGGGGTGTTATAGAAAGGGGGTGTTGTAGAAAAGTGAGGTGTTGCAGAAAAGTGGGGTGTCATAGAAAAGTGGGTTGTCAGAAAAGTGGGGTGTTATAGAAAGTAGGATGTTGTAGAAAAGTGGGGTGTTGTAGAAAAGTGGGGTGTTATAGAAAGTAGGATGTTGTAGAAAAGTGGGGTGTTGTAGAAAAGTGAGGTGTTGTAGAAAAGTGGGGTGTTGTAGAAAAGTGAGGTGTTGTAGAAAAGTGAGGTGTTGTAGAAAAGTGAGGTGTTGTAGAAAAGTGGGGTGTTGCAGAAAAGTGGGGTGTTGTAGAAAAGTGGGATGTCTGGGGTGTTGTAGAAAAGTGGGGTGTTGTAGAAAAGTGAGGTGTTGTAGAAAAGTGAGGTGTTGCAGAAATGTGGGGTGTTGTGGAATGTTGTAGAAAAGAGTGGGATGTCTGGGGTGTTGTAGAATAGTGGGATGTTGTATAAAAGTGAGGTGTTGTAGAAAAGTGAGGTGTTGTAGAAAAGCGGGGTGTTGTTGAAAAGTGGGGTTTTGTAGAAAAGTGGGGTGCTGTAGAAAGTGGGCCAAAAATGAGTTATAGAGATAGTGGTTTGTGCTGAGAGTGGATTATGTATAGAATAGGTTATGCCAGAAAATATATCACACAGAAAATAGTGTAGAAAGTATAACATTTAGGGATATGCCAAATAAAAAATTCAGCTGTACTATGTTTACAGACTGCTACAGCTCATTTACTGGGTTAATTGATCTGTTGGATTTTTTTTTTTTTTTAATTTAGAGAGAAATTGTTTTATCCATGTATTTCCAGAACAGCCAGTGGTTTTGTACACTAATGTTATAACTGACGCATTTTTCTTATTTTTATTGATGCGCATTTTTGTTTTTGTCAGATTTGGAAAGGGTTTGCCCAAAGGAGAAGGACGAAGAAGGAAAGAGAGGAAGAAATGATGTTCATAGGCATGGTAAGCATTCTAGCAATTTAGTCCTGTTTCAGAGTTTCTTGTCTGAAGACCTATTGTCCACCTCCTTTGAAGTCTGTCTTTTTCTTCTCTTGATAATTATGCTGCTATGCTGTCTTATCCAGCTATCTCAAAAGGTTTTTTTGTTTTGTTTTATTCTAGTTCTCCCAAGACTTTCCATCTGAAGATTCTTCTCTATCCACCTCTCCTTAATAGTTTTCTTTGTTAAGACCTTTTGCTTTACAAATATCCATAGAATATGTTTATAATTGTGTTCTTGTCTGAAAACTTTTTGTTTTCCGATTCTCCCTAGAGATTTCTTCTTTGAAAAGCTTTTGTCCAGGTCTGCATTTTTTTAAAAAGATTTTTGTTTTAATATGCAGCTTCTTTTTCTGTTGTTGTTGGTGTTGTTTTGTGTGGGTTGTTTTTTTCTTTAGCATTATTTGCCTGTCCAGTACAACTTTTCATAGACCTTGCATTTGCGTGTCATTCAGATCCCCCCCCCCCTCCCCCCCCGCCCCCCTCTGCACAACCTGAAGAACATTCTGCAAAAAAATGTGTGTGTGTGCGTGCATGCATGTGTGTGTGGATGTTATACTAGTTGTTTTACAAAAAATTTTACTTTTTAGTTAAGTTTTGAATTATGAACGCATTCAGTCCAGCTGTTTTTGTGTTATTCAAGGTTGAAGTTTGGACAATTTCAGCTTCTTCTTTTTTTTAAACGTATTTCAGCCAAAGTTCAGCCAATTGCTTTCAAATTTTGATTAGAAATATTGTTCCACAACTTTCCTGCAACTTTCATATCCCTCCCCCACTGCACAACCCTAAGGACATGCTGAAGGATTTATATTTATATGTATTGTGAGTATCTGTGTGTGCGCGTATTTGCATGTGTGTGTGTGTGTCAAAGTCAAAGTCAAAATTGTATTTAAAGATGGACATTGAATAAGCAAACATACATGCTTTTGTGTGTGTGTGTGTGTGTGCCCTGACAAGTTGATTTGACTGATATTCATCAAATTTGAGTGTATGTTTCACTATATAAAGTAATTGTAAATCTCGGTATCATGTATGTGTGTGTGTGTATGCTGAAATGCATTCCTGGACTTGTTTTCAATTGCTACCGATTCATGCATATCCATAATTCAATGAGTCTTTGTCGCATTTTGAGCTCTTTTTTTGTTTTTGTTGTCGTTGTTCAAATGTTCCTATATTTCTTTCATCGGAAGATGAACCATGTTAATAACATTTTGTTCATCATTTCACGGCTCCCAATCATCCCACAAAACAAGGGGTCCCAGGGACTCCTTTACTTACAGTATAGAGGGTCCTAGAGGCAGGATAGAGGGTCCCAGTGGCATTGCGAACACTAAAAATAATTTTTCTAGTGCATCCCTGGGACCCCCTGCACATTCTTTTAGAGGGTCCTTTAGAATTTTAGGACTTCATAGACCCCCAAATGGAGGTCCCTGGGAGCCCTACATTTATTCCTGAATAAAAAAATTGTCGAGGAACAATGTTTTTCAGATCCCTCCCCCGCTGCCCAACCCCAAGAACATGCCGCAGACGTTTGCCCTGCGCACGGAGGAGGACAGGCGCAGGGTGCAGGAGGTGCACGAGCAGGAGTTCCAGCAGGCCCTGGTCACCATCCGCGACAAGATCCTGGAGACCGAGGGCCCCGACATGAAGGAGCTCATGATGGACCAGATCAGGCAGTGGTTCATCGAGTGCAGGTAGGCTGCTCTCGTGTTGGTAGGGCAGGTGTAGTATCAATGTCATCACATTATCGATCCTGGAGACCGAGGGCCCCGACATGAAGGAGCTCATGATGGACCAGATCAGGCAGTGGTTCATCGAGTGCATGTAGGCTTACACCGGCCAGGCGGCTCATGTTGGTAAGGCAGGTGTGTTGATATTGTCATCATCATCATCATCATTATTGATCCTGGAGACTGAGGGCCCTGACATGGAGGAGCTCATGACGGACCAGATCAGGCAGTAGTTCATTGAGTGCAGGTACATTGTCACTGTCAGCGTCATTGTCATCAGATGAAGGGGAATAACATTACTGTGGGATGCAGATTTCATTTTTGCTTCAAAAGCATCCGGAGGGGTATATCAACTAGACCATTGTGCCAGATTAACTCTTTAACAGTTATCTTTTCCCGTTTTATGTTATGTTATACGGGTCAGGTTTTTTTGGTCACATTTTCTCCCTCAGTCAAGGGGTTTAACTCTTCCAGCGCCATGTACTTTTCGACGTTCTTGGTTACATCTCAACCAACAAGAGGGGGGGGTAACTTTTTTTTTCGAGTGCGCATGCGTTGCTTTGATGGAAAAATCACTGACATAAGCTCTAAAAATAGACAAACACAACAGGGTGCAAGGCAGTGAATGTATTTGCAGTTGGTGGGAGTGCAGAGATGCACTGGGCGAATGTATTCGCCCATGGTGCTAGAAGACAGTCGTTTGTTCGCCCATGGTGCTAGAAGACAGTCGTTTGTTCGCCCATGGTGCTAGAAGACAGTCGTGTATTCGCCCATGGTGCTAGAAGACAGTCACGTATTCGCCCATGGTGCTAGAAGACAGTCGTGTATTCGCCCATGGTGCTAGAAGACAGTCATGTGTTCATCCATGGTGCTAGAAGACAGTCGTTTGTTCGTCCATGGTGCTAGAAGACAGTCGTGTGTTCGCCCATGGTGCTAGAAGACAGTCATGTATTCGCCCATGGTGATAGAAGACAGTCGTGTATTTGCCCATGGTGCTAGAAGACAGTCATGTAGTCACCCATGGTGCTAGAAGACAGTCGTGTATTCACCCATGGTGCTAGAAGACAGTCGCATATTCGCCCATGGTGCTAGAAGACAGTCATGTAGTCACCCATGGTGCTAGAAGACAGTCGTGTATTCGCCCATGGTGCTAGAAGACAGTCGCATATTCGCCCATGGTGCTAGAAGACAGTCATGTATTCACCCATGGTGCTAGAAGACAGTCATGTAGTCACCCATGGTGCTAGAAGACAGTCGTGTGTTCACCCATGGTGCTAGAAGACAGTCGTGTATTCACCCATGGTGCTAGAAGACAGTCGTGTGTTCACCCATGGTGCTAGAAGACAGTCGTGTATTCGCCCATGGTGCTAGAAGACAGTCGCATATTCGCCCATGGTTCTAGAAGACAGTCGTGTGTTCACCCATGGTGCTAGAAGACAGTCGTGTGTTCGCCCATGGTGCTAGAAGACAGTCGTGTATTCGCCCATGGTGCTAGAAGACAGTCATGTATTCGCCCATGGTGCTAGAAGACAGTCGTGTGTTCGCCCATGGTGCTGGAAGACAGTCGTGTATTCGCCCATGGTGCTAGAAGACAGTCGTGTGTTCGCCCATGGTGCTAGAAGACAGTCGTGTATTCGCCCATGGTGCTAGAAGACAGTCGTGTGTTCGCCTATGGTGCTGGAAGACAGTCGTGTATTCACCCATGGCGCTAGAAGACAGTCGTGTGTTCGCCCATGGTGCTGGAAGACAGTCGTGTATTCACCCATGGTGCTAGAAGACAGTCGCGTATTCGCCCATGGTGCTAGAAGACAGTCATGTAGTCGCCCATGGTGCTAGAAGACAGTCGTGTGTTCGCCCATGGTGCTAGAAGACAGTCGTGTATTCGCCCATGGTGCTAGAAGACAGTCATGTATTCGTACACAGTGCTAGAAGACAATCGTGTATTCGCCCATGGTGCTAGAAGACAGTCGTGTATTCGTCCACAGTGCTAAAAGACAGTCGTGTATTCACCCATGGTGATAGAAGACAGTCGTTTGTTCGCCCATGGTGCTAGAAGACAGTCGTGTATTCACCCATGGATGCTAGAAGACAGTCCGGTATTCGCCCATGATGCTAGAAGACAGTCGTGTATTCGCCCATGGTGCTAGAAGACAGTCGGGTAATCGCCCATGGTGCTAGAAGACAGTCGTGTATTCGCCCATGATGCTAGAAGACAGTCGTGTATTCACCCATGATGCTAGAAGACAGTCCGGTATTCGCCCATGATGCTAGAAGACAGTCGTGTATTCGCCCATGGTGCTAGAAGACAGTCGGGTAATCGCCCATGGTGCTAGAAGACAGTCGTGTATTCGCCCATGATGCTAGAAGACAGTCGTGTATTCGCCCATGATGCTAGAAGACAGTCGTGTATTCGCCCATGGTGCTAGAAGACAGTCGGGTATTCGCCCATGGTGCTAGAAGACAGTCGTGTATTCACCCATGGTGCTAGAAGACAGTCATGTATTCGCCCATGGTGCTAGAAGACAGTCATGTATTTGCCCATGGTGCTAGAAGACAGTCATGTATTCACCCATGGTGCTAGAAGACAGTCATGTATTCACCCATGGTGCTAGAAGACAGTCATGTGTTCGTCCATGGTGCTAGAAGACAGTCGTGTATTCACCCATGGTGCTAGAAGACAGTCGTGTATTCACCCATGGTGCTAGAAGACAGTCGTGTATTCACCCATGGTGCTAGAAGACAGTCATGTATTCACCCATGGTGCTAGAAGACAGTCATGTAGTCACCCATGGTGCTAGAAGACAGTCATGTATTCACCCATGGTGCTAGAAGACAGTCGCATATTCGCCCATGGTGCTAGAAGACAGTCGTGTATTCGCCCATGGTGCTAGAAGACAGTCGTGTATTCGCCCATGGTGCTAGAAGACAGTCGTGTTTTCGCCCATGGTGCTAGAAGACAGTCGTGTTTTCGCCCATGGTGCTAGAAGACAGTCGCGTATTCGTCCATGGTGCTAGAAGACAGTTGTGTAGTCACCCATGGTGCTAGAAGACAGTCGTGTAGTCGCCCATGGTGCTAGAAGACAGTCGCGTATTCGTCCATGGTGCTAGAAGACAGTTGTGTAGTCACCCATGGTGCTAGAAGACAGTCGTGTAGTCGCCCATGGTGCTAGAAGACAGTCGCGTATTCGTCCATGGTGCTAGAAGACAGTTGTGTATTCGCCCATGGTGCTAGAAGACAGTCACGTATTCGCCCATTGTGCTAGAAGACAGTCATGTAATCTATTCTATCATGTTACCGTTTCACTACGAATGAGTTATCTCTTCCAATTTGGAGCTAATGCCAATTACCAAAGACCAAAAAAAGTCTTAGTCTTCACAAGACTAACTTACTTCCCTTGGTCTGGTTTAGCAATACCACTGAGCTGCTGTGGATCCCCTTCCTGACGTCACTTCCGGGGAGCCAACTTTGAATCATAATAAATTTTTTCCAATTGGAGCTGCCATGTTCTTTTTTGCTCTGCAAATTTTAATTCATTTTCAAGCTATTTTCCTTGCCATTCTACCTTCTTTGTGTTCCCTTTTGCCCCTTGGGTAACAGGTATTGTCAGTGTATAATTTTAATTTGATTTTTGGGATCGAATTTGGGTTAAAGTGAAATTATTTGATTGTTGTTTGACACCGGTTTTGTGCCCTCGTTGTTAACATGTCGGACATCGGTGTCACTTCTGTGCCTTCTGCTTCTACTTCGTCGTCGTCGTCTAAGCAGTCTAGGGATGAGAAAGGGAAGTTCCTTTCTATCCCTACCCCTAGTTCTAGTTCTAGTTCGAAGAAAGAGTCCAGTTCTAAGTCTAGGTCGTCTTCTTCTTCTTCGTCTTCGAAGAAGAAAGTGCCCCCCCCTCCCCCCCTCCTTCCCACTCATTCTTCTTCTAGTACTTCTGCTGTGTCGGAGCCGTCTGTGGAGCAGACGGAACATGTCATTTCTTTAGTAGATTCCTCTACCTTAGTCTCCGATATGCTGGCAGAATTACAGAACAAGGGTTTAGTTTTGGTCCCGTCCTCTTCTTTGGTTTCGATGTCAGGTGGTTCAATGAGGCCCACCACGACTAGGACAAATACAAAACTTGACTGTGACTCAGTACCATTGGATGAACCGCCAAGTTTGGCGGATGAGAACCTCAGAGACAGAGTGCCTTACCTTTCTCGAAGTTTCGACGGATTTGAAACGGCTGTTTCAACCTCTTACTCGACGGACCAACTGGCCAGTTTGGAGAGGAAGACCGGCATACCGATCTTCTCAACGGATGAAAATCTCGACGGACACTTCTCTGACCGTCGGGAACGGACACGGACGGACACGGTACCGGTCTACGACTCCCGTTCACGTGAGTGTGTGATTCCACGGATGGATTCTCCCAGAAACTGGCAAATTCGTAACTCTAGACCTGTAAGTCCGCCCGGTTCGTCCGGGAGCGGCAGCATGGCGCGGGGCTGGAAGAAGTCCGGTCATGTGCGGTCCCAAACCGGTACCCGTCATGGGGACTCCGGCCGCCCGTGGGGCGAGGCAGATAACGGCTCCGTCATCCGTGAACCAATGAAACACGGTCACGTGACACTAGAAACTGCTACCCGTACCGGTAGCACCGTGCCCGTGGGCACCGGCGGCACGGACCGCATACGGACAACGTCCGTTGATCCGTCAAAACGGACTATGCTGTCACGGCACAGAACAGTCTCTGCTACAGAGAGATTTTCGACGGATGAAACTCCGCATGGGCTTCCCTCTGGGAACTCTGGCTTGGGTCTACATATTTCTCCTGTCGAAGATGATTTTCTTCCGCCTTACTCCGAGGATGACGGCGAATTTGACTCAGCAGTGAGAGACGAAGTTCGTCGGGTCATGCGTGAGAGATTTTCCGATCATCAACACCCTGGTGACGAAACAGATCAGGACGTTGATCGTTTCTCACGGGTGGAGCAGGGCAGCTTCTGTTCTGAGCCCCCTGTACAAGTGGAACCAGTTCCTTCTACCGGGAACTATCAAGGATACTTGGATATTCTCCGTCCATACTGTCAGGACATCAAACCGATGCCTCTTTCTGAGTCGAATTCCAGCAAGGAACAGCCACAGTTTTTCGGAGAATTACAGGCTCCAAAAGAAGCAAGACTTGCTCTTCACACTTCGCCGTTTATTCGCCAAGAGCTTCGACGTGCTGACTCTATTCTCTGGACTCAGCCTCAGATTCTGACCGAGGAGGACGACGGTCCCCCTCCACGTCAACCGGACCCAATTCCTTCTCGTGCGGGGACATTCCTGAAGAAAGACTTCTTCCCCCCGTTTCAGCTATCCAGTACCTTTGTGCCTGTGCCTTCGCACTCGAGTGTGTCTCCTCAAGAGAAACAATCTCTGGATTTTAGGCCACAGAGAGGACAATCGACGGTCTCTTTCTCACAGTCCTCGTTTAACAACTTGGAAAGATCGTCTTACGCTGTTCTCCGAGCCGCTTCTCTCGCTACCTCCATGCTGCAGACTCTGTCCCAGATAGTGGGCTCCACCACAACGGCTAAACCAGAAGATTTTAGCCTGCTTGAGTCCATAGATGAACGTGCATTGGGTGTTTGTTTGGCTTCGCTCAACAAAGCAGTGAACTCGATTTCGTCAGTGGCTTCTAGCACCAAGGTTCAACTGGCTGCTACTTACAGAGACTCTGTGGTCCGGGCTTGTAAACTCCGACTGGACCTCGAAGAACGCTCCACTCTACGTTCCTGCCCGTCCCATCCTTCCGCCACCTTCCACCCGAACACGGTCAAGGACGTTCTGGAAGGCTCCAAGAAACGGAGGAACGATCTCTCTTAAGAACAGCTCATGATGTGGGCTCGTAAGGCTGCGAGTCAGAGTTTTGCCGCTCCTCAACCTAAGCGCGCGCGCACAGAGTTCAAGCCAGCCAGTCACACTCCCTCCAGGATGATGTCTTCTAGGGGTCGTGTTTCTCGCTTCCCCTACAACCAGTCTTCAGGTCAGCGCCACCGTCCCGCTTTCCAGCCCACTCCCCCCTCAGGAACCTCCCCTGTCCTCTCACCCAATCTCCTTCCCAGCACCCCAAGACCGGGCAAAATTCGAAGCTCTCGACAAAGAAGTCGCCTCTCTACAGCAGAAGGGAGCCATCATTCCAGTGGCCCCGGTGGACTCGGGGTTCTACTCTCGCCTGTTTGTAGTCCCCAAAAAGAACGGAGAGTTTCGCCCTGTCTTGGACCTTTCCCCTCTGAACAAGTACATCCGTACGGACAAGTTCAAGATGGAGACAGCCGCTTCCATCCGTCTGTCCATTCTTCAGAACGATTGGGCTACATTCATCGACCTGCGCGACGCATATTTCCATGTGGGCATTCACCCGTCGTGGCAGAAGTTCCTTCGCTTTGTCTGGAGGCAACAGACGTTCCAGTTTGTGGCCCTGCCCTTCGGCCTGTCGCCAGCCCCTTGGATTTTTACGAGAGTCACCAAGGAACTTGTGCGGATTGCCAGGTCACAATCCATCCGCCTTCGCGTCTACCTGGACGACTGGCTTCTACTGGCGTCCTCTCGCGCACTCTGCTTGAGTCAAACGGAAACCCTGGTTCAACTGTCCGCTTCTCTGGGGTTTCGTATCCACGACATCAAATCGGATCTGACTCCATCAACCTCTTTCAACTACCTGGGCATGTCTTTCAACACCGTCCAATTCACCGTTCGGCCGTCAGACAGCAGGATTCTAGCCCTCGTGGAGTCGGTCACTGCCCTCAGACAGAAAACCTCAGCTTCTTCCCGCCAGTTACTCCGTCTACTCGGGCTGATGGAATCAGTAGCGGACCTTCTTCCTCTGGCGCGGGTCCACAAACGGCCACTGCAACGCTTGCTGGCTCAGAGAAAGATCTCTCGCCTTCAGCTGGAACACCAAGTAATGCTAGGGGACTGGTTTCTAGAGGCAACCGAACAGTGGACAGACCGTGCCTGGGTCAACCAAACGGTTCCTATCAGACCTCTTCAGCAACAACTGTTCCTTCACACGGACGCTTCCAAAACTGGTTGGGGTGCACACCTCGACGACAGGGAGGCTTCAGGCAAGTGGACTCTCGCAGAGACACTCTTTCACATCAATCTGCTGGAATTGGAAGCGGTGGCGAGGGCCCTCAAGTCGTTTGCAGTTTGTCTCACCGGCAAGTGGGTCACCGTTTGCGGCGACAATACGACAGCCCTGTCTTACCTACGCCGTCAGGGGGGAACACGATCGCCTGCTCTCTCGAGAAAAGCGGAGGAGATCCTTCTGTGGGCTCAAGCCAAACAAATCTCCCTGTCGGTGGAGTATGTCCCGGGAAAACTGAACGTTTTAGCGGACCAGCTCAGCAGAAAGGGCCAGATCCTACCCACGGAATGGACTATTGCACATCAGTCTCTCCTCCCACTGTGGTCCCTCTGGGGGAAACCGCACGTGGACCTGTTCGCCACGAGGTTCAACTGCAGGCTGCCGGTCTACGTATCACCTATGAGGGACCCTCAGGCACTAGCGCGCAACGCCTTCTCGATGCCCTGGACAGGAATGTCGGCGTATGCATACCCTCCAACGTCTCTCCTACCCAAGGTACTCGAGAAATACAGCCGCGATCTACCCCGGCTGATCATCATCGCCCCATTCTGGGAGACCAGCCCTTGGTTCCCGGAGCTCACCAGCCTCTCACACGTTCCAAGCGTCCCTCTTCGTCTCACAAAAGACACTCTGCTTCAGCCACGCACGGGAGTCGGCCACGCCAACCCCCAACTGTTTCAGCTGACCGCATGGCTACTATGCGGTCAGGCCTGCGAGCACGCGGACTCTCAGAACAAACTGTGGACTTAGTACTCAAGGCGAGACGACAGAGTACTAACAAACTATATGACATACGGTGGGCCTCATGGTATGGTTTCTGTTTGTCCCATGGCATTTCTCCGTTAGATCCTTCCGGTCCGGAGTTTACTCAGTTTTTGGCTCACCTCCACCAGAACCGCGGCTTATCCGCTCAGACGTTAAATGGATACAAGGCTTCTGTTGTGCATACTATAACGGTAGCTACGGGCAAGAGAAATCCTTCTTTTTCCTTAGCTATTGAACTTTCACATCTGATTGATGCAGTCCGCAACAAGTCTGTGTCCTCGGGCGTTCGCCTTCCTCAGTGGGATTTGTTCGTTGTTCTGTCCTTTCTTCGGGATCAATGTGAACCTTTAGCATCGTTGTCTTTCAAGTTGTTGACATACAAGACAGTTTTTCTATTGTCTTTAGCTACGGCTAGGCGGGTTAGTGGCGTCCATGCTCTTAGCGGTCTAGGTTCGGATATTGAGTTCAATTCTTCGGATCAATCCATGACACTGTCTTTCCTTCCGGAGTTTCGCGCTAAGAACCAGTCCGCTCAGGCGTCCTCTCCTTCAGTGACAGTTCAGAGTCTTTGCACCATTCTAGCTCCTGATGACACCGACAGATTCCTATGTCCAGTTAGAGCCCTTCGGTTATACTTGAAGAGAACTTCTCAGTTCCGAGGGCACAAACGACGCCTGTTCGTTTCACTGAATGACAAATACATGAAAGACATTTCGAAATCCACCATTTCTAGGTGGCTGATAGATGCTATAAAATTAGCATACTCAAACGCTGACAAATCCTTGCCCCAAAACCCCCTGAGAGCCCATGAAATTCGGGCTATCAGCTCCTCCTTGGCCATGATCAAGGGTGTGGCCTTATCCAGCGTCTTGGAGGCCGCCTACTGGAAGTCAGAGACCACGTTCTTGAACTTCTATCTACGACATTTCTCCGCCAGGAGACAAGATGATACCTACGGCATCAGGAAGCTGGTGCTGGCACAGACCCCTGTCTCCTTGGTCTAACGGTACTTTATGTTGTTATTGTTTATTGGGATGCATATATATGTATATGCCTGTTGGGGGAATGAAATTATATGTTCATACGGATGCTTCCGGTGCTATCACGGGGATACCCTGGGTAATCCCGCTTTTTGGATATTATGGGTATGAAATGTTTGCTCTTTGTTGGAAAGTTAAAAATTCAACAATGTTTTTCTTACCCACCTCCTCGTTGGGAAACAACTCATTCGTAGTGAAACGGTAACATGATAGAATAGATTGGATGATTTTATTTAATATAACTATCTATTCTATCTATATACTTACCGTTTCACTACGATCAAAGGTTCCCACCCACCTCCCTCCGACGAAAACATCGTTGCGAGTCGATTAGTCAAAAAATTTATCATGATTCAAAGTTGGCTCCCCGGAAGTGACGTCAGGAAGGGGATCCACAGCAGCTCAGTGGTATTGCTAAACCAGACCAAGGGAAGTAAGTTAGTCTTGTGAAGACTAAGACTTTTTTTGGTCTTTGGTAATTGGCATTAGCTCCAAATTGGAAGAGATAACTCATTCGTAGTGAAACGGTAAGTATATAGATAGAATAGATAGTTATATTAAATAAAATCATCCATTCACCCATGGTGCTAGAAGACAGTCACGTATTCGCCCATGGTGCTAGAAGACAGTCGCGTAATCGCCCATGGTGCTAGAAGAAATAGTCGTGTCACTATTTTAGCATTTCTTTTGTGTCTTCTTGTCCTCCACTGGATCGTTTGATGAAACAAACATTTTACGTGCACTGATTGTGGAGATAACGCAGGTAAAAGTTTCCTTGAAATGGAGCGCAGTCTACACTTTCGTTTTCCCTGTCGACAGAGACGCCACGGGCAAGTTCCCAGAATTCCCTGAGGAGGATGAAGGGGGATCGGCGACCATCTTTAAGGAGAAGGACCCCGACGAGCTGGAGAAGGAGATGAAGGAGAAGGTCAGCGGATGTCTGAATAATGACATTTAAACGAAGAAACAAACTAGAGCGTTAAGATGCTATATCACCAGCCGCGCGGCACATATTCTGCTCCAGTCGCCTTGACCCTTGACCAATGACCTTCATTTTCAAACTTGGCCTAGATATCGAACTAGAAATAAAGGAAAGGGGAGTGGAATATATTTAGAGCCTAGGAAAAAAGACTGTGTGTGTGCGCGTGTGCGCAAGCTTATATATTTTGTACAAGTGTGTTTGTGTGTGTATGTGCGCGCGTGTGCATGTGCGCAAGCTTGTATATTTTGTACAGGTATGTATGCGTGTGTTTGTGTGTTATATGCTGGTGAAACTTTCTCCCTTCTTTTTACAGGAAAAAGAAGAAAAACTTAAAGTCATCAGTTTGTATCTTTTGTAGCTAAGCGTTTGCCTGAGCTTTTGAGCATGTTGTGCCTTTCCCATACCTCTTGCTTTTCATACTGCATTTTGAATTATTTGCTTGTGTTCATGTGTTGCTTTACGTCAGAAGCATGTGAAGTGAATCAGAGAGACAGAAGCATAACTTTTGCTCATGCAAGAGTGTATGGGTGTTATGGTGCATGGATACCATGTGTTTTTGCATTGTGTTGGCCTTTTTATTATTCAGTCTATCGTTTTAAATTTTGGAGATGCCATTTTGCCTAAATTTGCTTGTCTGTTTGGATTTTTTATATACCCGTAATGTCTATAGTGCTTCTTTAGTTTGTTTTAACCCTTTCGCCGCCAGCCATTTTTCACCCCAAAAATACCATTAGGTTAAACTGGGTACAAAAAACATTGATCTGGAACTTTGGGAATTCCTCTGTGACATGTTTCACATTAGGCCTATCCTTACTTCCCAAAAGTAAGAAAATAGGGTCTTCGGATAACAGGCCTTGATTTGATGCCTTTTAGTGACATGGGTGTTAAACCATTGTGGTGCATAAATGTGACATTGGCGGTGAAAGGGTTAATGACATCAAAATGCATAAAGCAAAAAAAAGACTTGCCAAAAGTGTACATATCATTAGATGAACATACAAAGAAATTTAGTTCATAATATAGAATTATTAATCGTATTCATCGGACTGAGACTGCTATTTTTGGGGGGAAGGCTTAGCTAAAATTGTGTTTGTTGTTGAGATGCCCTGCCCAGGTTATATCCCCACTCTTGGCCAAAAAAAAAGTCTCTTGAACAGCTGGCATTGGAGGAAGTTCTCCAAAGGCCAACTAATCCCTTTACTGTTTAGCTGCGGCACAAAGGGCCAGTGCAAGCGACTCCGAAATTGAGAGTTGTCTTCCACAAAAGTATAAGCTGCGCCGTGATTTTCAGTTATTGTAGAAAATCATTCACTGTGCAGCTCTCATGTTTCTGTTGGCCCCTACTACAGGCTAATATCAACCAATTCTTCTTCTTCTTCTTCGATCGCTCAGACAGTTTCCTGTCAATTATGAGCGCGGATGCGTCATGCTGCCGGCATGCGCCTAACTAAGAAGAAATAGTTAGGCCCAGCAAGTCCCACTCCGGCTGGAGGGAATCTTTTTGAAAGTGTTCCGTGAAAAAAGGCGGGAGAATGGACCGGGTAAGGCAGAAAGATAGTAGATGACAGTAAGTTAAGGGAAAAGATAGAGTTGAGGAGAGTGGCAGATTAGGGGAAGTTAAAAGCACAGAACTTCCAGAAGGTGGGGGAACTATTTATGCAAAAGACACCCTGGTATCTCCACGGGGGGGGACGTCAACCAATGATGAAAGATATTTTGAGTAAAGCACTAATAGAGGCTTCTATTACTATGACTAGAAATTGTGGCAAATGTTAAGAAAAGCCCCCTCCTCTGCACCCTTCCATTCATTTCAGGCTGTTCTGTCGACCTCTGACGCATTCTCAGATTACCGCTGACACTAAGCTGAACCTAAGCCTATCCCTAACCCTATCCTGAAGCCGTTGTCGCATTCCCTTAGGGTTAGGGTTAGGGATAGGTTTAGGGTCAGCTTAGTGTCAAATACACACAAAATAAAAGTTGATGGTACGTTATGATCATGTGCACGTAAATTCAGAACACATCTGAGAATGTGACAGCGGTCGACGGAACAGCGTGAAATGAATGGAAGGGGGCAGAGGAGGGGGCTTTTCTTAACATTTGCCGAAATTGTACTACTGTTACGGCTGCTGCTGCTGCTGTTGCTGCTTATCATCAAAAAGATGATGATAATAGTAACAAAAATGGTAATGCTGGTTTGCAGGACGACGATAAAGGCAAGGGCAAGGGGGGCAAGGACAAGAAGAAGGAAGGCAAGAAGAAGGACAAGGACAAGAAGGGCAAGAAAGGCAAGAAGGGCAAGGGAGACGAGGAGGTAAGTGCTGCGTCTTTTCTCATTTCTCTCCCTTTGCTGTCTCTGGCAGACATCTGCGGTTTTGATGATCATTTAGTATCTTCACTGTTGAAGGAAAATGGAGAGAAGATCTTTTTTATGATAAAATACAAACTAGACCTGTGAAACTCAATCTGGCAAAATGGTCTGGACTCTCTTCTTCTCTTCTTCGTTTTCCTTGTGTTCTCCTCTTTTTTTCCGCCTCCTATATATCTTTCTGTTCCAATTCCTTCCTAATCTTCCTTCATCTTGATCAACATTCTTCTTCTTCAGCGTTCCCACGCCTTATGGGTGAGGTACGTGTGTGTCCGGTTTTCAGTTTTCACTGGTCTCCCCGCTGCATTCAGCCGACCCATTCCGATTTCTGAGGAGCGTAAAGGAGAACATTATTTGAAAGGTTTAAAAATAAAAAGGCAGGAGAATGGGCCAACAAGCCAGAAAGATAGTAGATGACAAAGAGCAAAGGGAAAAGGCAGGAGTCAAAGAGACAGATTAGAGGAAGTTACAAGCACAGAACTTCCAGTAGGTGGGTGAACTATTTGTACGAAGGACCCCCCTGTGTCCCCACGGGGAGGACGAACATGATAATGATCATCACTATTGAATATTCCGTGCAGGAGGAAGACGAGGGTTGGAAGATGTCGCCGTCCAATTTTGTCCCCACCGTCAACGAGGCATCAGGCATCTACAAAGGTCTGTAGTTTTGTCGGTGTTGATTAAAACCATCCAAAATTAAGACGTATAAATAAAGCATTCATGCGGCACACTCGCAAGGAGAACTTTTCACAAAAGTTACATTGACATAATGGAGTCAATAATGATGTTGACAACAACGGTGATGATGATGATGATAATGCGGTGATGATGGTGATGATGATATATTTGATGAGGATGATGGTG
Source organism: Phymorhynchus buccinoides (assembly GCA_017654935.2). Lineage (NCBI taxonomy): Eukaryota > Metazoa > Mollusca > Gastropoda > Neogastropoda > Raphitomidae > Phymorhynchus > Phymorhynchus buccinoides. The sequence continues at coordinate 32,960,173 of CM065696.1, forward strand.
TCACTTGCAGATACATGGCACACGTGCAACGAGGCGGAAAATTAATCCCTCAACATGGAGATGAGGATGATCTTATTGATGACAATGATTATGATGATATTTTGATGATGATGATGATTTCAGACATGTGGAACACAGCGCGCAACAAGGCCAGGGTTCATTCTTGGTGTCGGTCATCGGTCATTGACGCATAAACCTTCGATTTTGACCGATAGTTTTAGCAGGCAGGCGGTCATCTGACCGATTGATTTTTCGTCAAAGCAGTCAACAACTTCAAGGATTCTGTCGTCTGCTGAGTCCTTCCGCGGCCTCGGACCATAATCAGAACTAAAAAGTTGTATCTGGCGAAACGAACGCCGAAACAAAGAAATGGCGACATTGCACATTCGGTAAAGCTTTTCCGATCCAACTTTTTGAAGACCAAATAAAGTTCCAGCGTGACCTAGTCTTCTAGTGCTATCATTTCTCGGCCTTTTAACAACAATTCGTGTTTAAAACCAGCCATGCCTCCCAAAAAGAAGCCACGAGTAGGAAAGGGGCAGAAGAATATGTTTGCTAGGCCTAGTTTCGGACTCGCTCAGACATCGTCTGCAACTTGTAGGATCGTTGGAACTAGGTCAAGCCACCCCAACTTTTCCACATCAAAACTCCGAACCCGATTTTCGCTTCGTGCCACAGCGGTCAATCTGTTTGCTTTGGTTTTCCTGGTTGTCAGTCTTGTTTCTGACCATCCAGGCTTTTCCTTTCTAAAGCAGGCACATGTCCGGTCATACCAAAACGATCTTTGTTTACATCTGAATGCTTGTTCGCGAGAGCGAAGCGCTTCAAGTTTTAGGTCTGATTTCTTTGTTGACCAAATCTGAACGGTAGGCCGAAATAGAACGTTAATTTTTTGCAAGTTCGACAGAGGAAAAAGCAGCAGCATCAAGCCGTTCTTTTAGAGATGTGAATGGCATCATCTCAAAAACATAAGCTACTGCATTAATATGCAAGTGTGTGTGTACGCTGCCTTGTGTGCCTGTCTGCCTGTCTCTCTGTCCATATCTCAATCTGTTTGTATCCCCCCCCCCTCTCTCTCTCTGTAGTCAGCCAGGGGTTATGCACATGTGTTTGCCTGTGTGTTCACTGTGCATAAACACTATGAATGAGAATGAGATTACATTAAAAAAGCAGGAATTGTGAGCAGGAATATTAGTTTTCTTTGACTTTATTTTTATGGCAAGGTACATTTTACACTCTGTGTGTGTGTGTGTGTGCGTGCGTGTGCGTGCGTGCGTGTGTGTGTGTGTCTGTCTGTGTGGGGGGGAGAGAGAGAGGGGGGGGGGGGTGAGGAAGAGAAATTTTTAAAAAAACTGATGAAAACCTTCAACCACACATCTGTTTGCTAACCTTCATGAACATGGTATGTACCGCGGTAAATCTGTGACCTATTGTTTTGGGAAAATGACCTATTGATTTGTCTGCCAACCGGTCAAATGACCTATGATGTCCTGTGGCAAGAATGAACCCTGCAAGGCAGAGACTTTTCCCAGAAGTACTACATAAAAATGATGATGATGATTATAACTGAAGAGATGTCAGGCATACAACAACAGACGTAGGCCAGATTACAGTAGCAGACGGTGTTTTAATGATCTTGCAGAAGCGCATTCCATGTCAGCTAGCGTGGGCCGTCTGCGAACCCAAAACTACACTAACAAACAACTTCTGACACCATGAAGAAATGTCAGGCATGCAACAACAGACGTAGACCAGATTACAGTAGCAGACGGTGTTTTAATGATCTCTCAGAAGCGCATTCCATGTCAGCCGGTGGGGCTGTCTACGAACCCAAAGCTACGCTAACAAACAACTTCTCACACAATGAAGAGATGTCAGGCATACAACAACAGACGTAGGCCAGATTACAGTAGCAGACGGTGTTTTAATGATCTTGCAGAAGCGCATTCCATGTCAGCTAGCGTGGGCCGTCTGCGAACCCAAAACTACACTAACAAACAACTTCTGACACCATGAAGAGATGTCAGGCATGCAACAACAGACGTAGACCAGATTACAGTAGCAGACGGTGTTTTAATGATCTCTCAGAAGCGCATTCCATGTCAGCCGGTGGGGCTGTCTACGAACCCAAAGCTACGCTAACAAACAACTTCTCACACAATGAAGAGATGTCAGGCATACAACAACAGACGTAGGCCAGATTACAGTAGCAGACGGTGTTTTAATGATCTCTCAGAAGCGCATTCCATGTCAGCCGGTGGGGCTGTCTACGAACCCAAAGCTACGCTAACAAACAACTTCTGACACCATGAAGAGATGTCAGGCATACAACAACAGACGTAGGCCAGATTACAGTAGCAGATTGTGTTTAATGATCTCGCAGAAGCGCATTCTATGTCAGCCAGCGGGGGCCATCTTCGAACCAAAAACTACACTAACAAACAATTTAACTATTCTACAGAACGATGATATTGACGATATATTTGATGACGACGATGATGATAAAATAATGACGGTGATGGTTTCAGCCATGTGGCACACGCGCAACGAGGCGGAAAACTTTTCCCAGAAGCACGACATGGAGCTGATCAAGGAAGAGAAGAGGAAGGAGGTGGACACGGAGATTCGCACGCAGGTCGACGAACTCATGAGGACCGAACTCAGGAACCTCAAGGCTGTGAGTGCCTCCACCCTTTCTTCATTGAACAGTGAAATGTAGCGCATAAAAAGAGAGGGAAATTTGAATTGCTGAACTCGTGAGAACCGAACTCAGGAACCTCAAGGCCGTGAGTGCCTCCCCCCCCCCCCCCCCCCCCCCCCCCCCCCCCCTTCCCCCCCTTTGAACAGTGAAATGTAGCGCATAAAAAGAGAGGGAAATTTGAATTGTTGAACTCGTGAGAAGCAAACTCAGGAACCTTAATATCATGAGTGCCACTCCCCCTGTCCCCCCTCCCCTTCATTGGTTGGTTGGTTGGTTGGCTTACCCTGGCTAAAAGACTCCAGGGATCATCCCAACAGCGAGAAGCACTTGAACACTAAGGTACAAATGCATCAGCGAGGGATGAGAACATTACGTGTGTGACCGTTTTTGATTACCCCACCATGTGGGCAGCCACACTCCGTCTTCGGGGGATTTTAGACTGATGATGTTATGCTGGGAGCTTGTCATGGCTTAAGACAATCCCCGCACAACCATTCAGAGCATAGCAACATTTTGATGTAGCCATGGCGTTCTAGCTTATGTCAACTGGTCTGACACAGCCTCATGCCAAGGCATGCCTCCCCTTCATTGAACAGTGATCCCTAGGACATAAAAAGAATTGATCATTTGAATTGATGAACTCATGAGGACCACAGTCATGAGCCTCAAGGCCATTAGTGCCCCCCCCCCCTTTTTCCCCTCCCCCTTCATTGGACAGTGACCCATAAGGCATAACAAATTGATAATTTGAATTGATGAACTTGTGAGAACCGAACTCGGGAACCTCAAGGCAGCGAGTGACCCTTTCATGGAACAATCAAATTTATCTTGTAAAACATTCGACAATTTGCATTTTCAAAACAGGTCCACCTCGATGTATCTAAATTCTTTGTTCTCCCCCCCCCCCCCCCCCCCCCCCCCCCCCCCCCCCCCCCCCCCCCCCCCCCCCCCCCCCCCCCCCCCTCCCAAGTAGACTCATTCTTCCCCTCAATAATTTCCCCTGTCATTTATTTGTTTAGTGATTATAAACATTTGTGAAAGGTTTCATCTATCAACAAAAGGATCACAGAAAATAATCGTAGAAAGTAACTGTTCCAATAATATGTAAAGGATATCTGTATTGCAATGATCTGGCAAGTCAAAATTGAAGGGACTGAGATTTTATTTTCAGATATTTTTGGCGTAAACATTGAACTGGCACAAAGAAATATTGTGAGTTAGCTGGATTCCATTGTATATTCAAAACCTTATGCATGTCTAAAGTTATAGCCATCCGAAGTGTGTGTGTGCACAGCAAAAGCCAGAGAGGGATGGGGAAGCAGCGAAATGTGTGTGTGTTTGTGCGTGTGTGTGTGTGTAACATGTGTGTGTGTGTCTGTGCATGTGTGTGTGTGTGTGGATGCATAGTGTCTGTGTGCTAGCTGGAGCATGTGCGTCAATAGACGATGTTCAGAAAAAAACTAGGAGAGAGCACTTCGTGAAAATTAGAGTTGCTAACCTCCATTACTCTGTCAAATGCCATAGCAACAGTGCAACAATGGTGTCAAAGCTTGAAACCGCAGGATGCGAGTCAGCGACTTGTAAACATTTTTTTAGAAAAATTAGGGGTGGCCATTGGCCACAAACTGATACAACTTGCAAAATGTGGCGTAAAAATATAAATAAATTTTTAGAATGACGCACGGTTCTAAGTGCTGTATGTCTGCTCAAACACACGAGTCGATAGGCTACGAGAGCTGAAGGTAGAGTGACTTGCCCTGTTTGAATTAGGCAAGATCACTCCCACACACCATGAAATTACTCCCCTTAATTATTTTCTAACAATTCCTATTACAACAAAGATTCTCAAGCTTCCATCACTCTTAACTTTTCACGCACAAAAGGTTCAAATCCTTAGTTAAACATCAGCTGTAATTTCCTAGTCCTCAAAAAGTGAGCCCTTTTCTCGTTTCTCACTTTGTCCCGACAGGCTGTGGACCGAGAGAAGACCAAGAAGGGGAAAAAGTCGGGCAAGAAGAAGAAGAAGAAGGGCAAGAAGTCGGGCAAGAAGAAGAAGGGCAAGAAGGAGAAGGATCTCACCCCTGACAGGTGAGATGTACCAAATTAGTTTCTGGACTTTTTTTTTGTTCTATTGGCCACTGCAACTAGGGTTATTAACCCTTTCGCCGCCAGTCATTTTCAGCCCAAAATTACCATTAAACTTAAACTGGGAAGAGAAAAGAAAATTGTCTGCAATATTGGAATTTTTCTGTGACATGTATAACATTAGGCCTATCCTTACCTCCCCAAAAGGGTCTTTGGATAACAGGCCCAGCTTGTATGCCTTCTAGCGACATAGGTAGTAAACCGGTGTGGTGCATAAATGCGACATTGGCGGTGAAAGGGTTAACGACCCTTGACAGCGAGAGTTAATCCCTTGTTGGTCAGTATCCAAAAGGGCATTCACCCTTGCAAAAAGGCAGCCATTCGTTGGCCTCAAATAGCGTTATTGGCGAGAGTTATGCCCTTGTTTGGTCAGTACTCAAAGCATCTACCAAGGACATTCACTCTTGCAAAAGGTGGTCGTTGCAGTGGCCAATAAGGACTGTACAAGTAAGATAAACCCATTGTCAATGTATTAACTGACGGCAAAATGTGTGTGTGGTAATAATTTCAGCTCCATGTTGTTCCAAACTCTAAAGCCCACTTTATTATGTTGTTTGTTGTAACAGTATGCCTCCAAGTTTTTGTTAATATACTGCTCTTTTTTTTTTCTTTTCTTTTTTTACTTTGTCAGCAGCGATGAAGCAAAGCTGAATGTTTAACCCTTTCACCGCCAAAGTCGCATTTTAGCACCACAGTGATTTAACACCTATGTCACTAAAAGGCATCAAATTGGGGTCTATTATCCAAAGACCCTATTGTCTTAGCTTTGGGAAATAAGAATAAACCCTATTTATTTTATGTCACATAAGAATCCCCAATACTGCAGATGGATTTTGATCTCTACCCAGGTAAATTTAATGGACATGTTTTGATGAAAAATGGCTGGCTGTGAAAGGGTTAACAGGCGCGCAAATGAAGCTGGTAATGTTTTTTTCAGTGGCATTTTGTCTGCTTGTTCCTGGCAGGCTGGCCATGTATGTATGTTAGAACGATAACGTTTGAGCGGAGAGACCTAGGAGGCTCAAATTTTGCATATGCATAGGTAGTTGCTATATCTAGGCCAAGATTTTTTAAAAAATGAATGTCATTCCCTGTTTTCTGAGTTGTTTCCCTTCATCGCTGTTCGGGGGCTCCGATTTTTCTTACCAGATGACGATTTTAAGGTGAAAATGTGTTCTGAATTGGCCTGCAATGCTGTGGAAAGTGAATCACACCCAGTAATTTGTTTTGGTTAACACTACTCATTACATGTACCAACCGCGAAGCAAAGCTGGTAATGTTTTCAGTGCTGTTTGTTCGTCTGTTCCTGGCTGGCTGGCTGGCTGACTGACTGACTATGTCTTTACAATAGCATTTGATCGGAGGGACCGAGGACCCTCACATTTTGCATGTGGATAGGTAGTTAGGATATCTAGACCAAGTTTGAAAATTGAAAGTTATTGGTCAAAGGTCACTGGAGCCAAAAATGATTCCACATGGCTGGTGATCCTAGCGTTTTCACGCTCTAGTTTTTATTAAAAAAACTTTCTATGCAGCCTTATGCCAGGAATGGTGCTGGGCCTAAAGTAGCAATTCTTCTTCTTTGATCGCTCAGATAGTTTCTTGTCAATTATGAGCGCAGATGCATCATGCTGCCGTTATGCGCCTAAGAGATAGCTAGGCCCAGCAAGTCCGACTGCGGCTGGATGAATTTTTTTTGAAAGTGTATCTTGAAAAAAGGCAGGAGAATGGACCGGTAAGGCAAAAAAATAGTAGATGACAGTAAGCAAAAGGAAAAGGCACAGTCAAAGAGAGTGACAGATTAGAGGAAGTTACAAGCACAGAACTTCCAGAAGGTGGGGGAACTGTTTGTACAAAAGACCCGCCGGTATCCCCATGGGGGATAAAATAGCAATGATTTGAAGGCTTTGTTGTTAATTTTTTTGTCTTAGAAGGGGTTAATTTTGTTTTGAAAACCTTACGCTTTGTCTGTTGCCACCCTCCCCCCATCCCAGGACCATCGAGGATCTGTATGAGGAGCTAGTGACCCAGGGCATCATCGTGCGGCCCATGCCGGTGAAGCTGGTGGATTACGAAGGGGAGTACTCCTACCTGGGCAGCACCCTGCGGCAGGCCAACATCGAGCCCATGCCCTCCCTCAGCGACGTCCGACGACTGGTCACCGAGTTCGGCATCCTGCCCCTCGGTACGTGACTATTGACCACAACTTATCTCCTGAACAAATCCACCCGATTTCCCTTTTGACCTTCTCTTTAGTATTTCTCTGAATCTGACTCGTAACCCCCTTCAAATTTTACACAACATTTAGATTTTGTTATTATAGTTTCTTACTATATTACTACTATAATACTAGTCATATTAATATAAGGCGCAGGGGTCTCAGTCTGGGAAAAAACGTATTGCCTTAGAGTCCGAAAAACACGGTACTTTTGTTTTGAGTTATGACCCAAAAACTTTTTTTATGGACCACCCTTTATTTTCCTCTGAATTTCTACCAATGTTATGCCGTTACTTTTGCCTTGGCTGAAGGGTATGTCACACCAATTAACATAGGCTAGAACACCAAGGCTACATCAAAATGTTGCTATGCTTGCATAGTTATGCGGGGATTATCTTTAGCCATGACAAGATGCTAGCATAAGATCGTCTCTAAAAAATCCCCCGTAGTCGGAGTGTGGCTGCCCACGTGGCGGAGTAATAAAAAAGAAACGGTCACGCACGTAATGTTCTCATCCCTAGCTGATGCATTTGTACCATAGCGTTCAAGCGCTTTGGCTGTTCGGACGATCCCTGGAGTCCTTTTGCCAGGGTACATAACATCATATCGTTGCTTTTTTTCTCAAGATTCTGTCCTAAACCCTTTCATCGCCACTGTCGCCTCTTGGCACCACAATGATTTAACACCCATGTCACTAAAATGCATCAATAGAGTGTCTGGTATCCAGTGACCTTATGTTCTTAATTTTGGGAGGTAAGGATAGGCCCAATTTTATGCACGCCCCAATATTGCAGACAAAATCTTTTCTCTACCGGGGTAAGTTTAATGGTAAATTTTGGCTGAGGAATGGCTAGCATTGAAAGGGTTTTTTAAATTTTCCTTGAACAAAACCTCCACCGGCCCTCTATGCCTGTCTGTCTGTCACGCAGGGTCCCCCTCGGTGCATGAGCAGGCCCCGCTGACCAAATCCCTGCTGCTGGCTGGCCCGCGGGGGGTGGGCAAGAAGATGCTGGTGCACGCCATGTGCAACGAGGTGGGCGCCAACCTCTTCGACCTCTCCCCGGCAAACCTGGCCGGCAAGTACCCCGGCAAGGAAGGGCTCAAGATGCTCATGCACCTCATCTTCAAGGTCTGTGTGTGTGGTGTGTGTGTGTGTACATGTGTGTGTGTGTGTGTCCCGGTAAGGAAGGGCTCAAGATGCTCATGCACCTCATCTTCAAGGTCTGTGTGTGTTTATGTATGTGTGTGTGTGTGTGTGTGTGTGTGTCCCGGCAAGGAAGGGCCCAAGATGCTCATGCACCTCATCTTCAAGGTGTGTGTGTGTGTGCGTGCGTGTGTGTGTGTCTGTGTGTGTGTGTCCCGGAAAGGAAGGGCCCAAGATGCTCATGCACCTCATCTTCAAGGTGTGTGTCTGTGTGTGTGTGCATGCGTGCGTGTGTGTGTGTCTGTGTGTGTGTGTCCCGGAAAGGAAGGGCCCAGATGCTCATGTACCTCATCATCAAGGTATGTGTGTGTGTGTGTGTCCCGGCAAAGAAGGGCTCAAGATGCTCATGCACCTCATCTTCAAGGTCTGTGTTTGTGTGTGCATGTGTGTGTGTGTGTCGCAGGGTTAAAGATGCTTATGCACCTCATCTTCAAGGTCTCTGTGTGTGTGTGTGTGTGTGTCGCAGCAAAGAAGGGTTAAAGATGCTCATGCACCTCATCTTCAAGGTCTGTGTGCGTGTGTGTGCGTCCCAGCAAGGAAGGGTTAAAGATGCCCATGCACATCTTCTTCAAGGTCTGTGTGTGTGTGTGTGTGTGTGTATGTGTGTCCCAGCAAGGAGGGGTTAAAGATGCCCATGCACATTTTCTTCAAGGTCTGTGTGTGGTGTGTGTGTGTGTGTGTGTGTGTGTCCCAGCAAGGAGGGGTTAAAGATGCTCATGCACATCTTCTTCAAGGTCTGTGTGTGTGTGTGTCCCAGCAAGGAGGGGTTAAAGATGCTCATGCACCTCATCTTCAAAGTCTGTGTGTGTGTGTGTGTGTGTGTGTGTGTCCCAGCAAGGAGGGGTTAAAGATGCCCATGCACATCTTCTTCAAGGTCTGTGTGTGGTGTGTGTGTGTGTGTGTATGTGTGTCCCAGCAAGGAGGGGTTAAAGATGCCCATGCACATCTTCTTCAAGGTCTGTGTGTGTGTGTGTGTGTGTCCCAGCAAGGAGGGGTTAAAGATGCCCATGCACATCTTCTTCAAGGTCTGTGTGTGTGTGTGTGTGTGTGTGTGTGTGTCCCAGCAAGGAGGGGTTAAAGATGCCCATGCACATCTTCTTCAAGGTCTGTGTGTGTGTGTGTGTGTGTGTGTGTGTGTGTCCCAGCAAGGAGGGGTTAAAGATGCCCATGCACATCTTCTTCAAGGTCTGTGTGTGGTGTGTGTGTGTGTGTGTGTGTGTGTCCCAGCAAGGAGGGGTTAAAGATGCCCATGCACATCTTCTTCAAGGTCTGTGTGTGTGTGTGTGTCCCAGCAAGGAGGGGTTAAAGATGCCCATGCACATCTTCTTCAAGGTCTGTGTGTGTGTGTGTCCCAGCAAGGAGGGGTTAAAGATGCCCATGCACATCTTCTTCAAGGTCTGTGTGGTGTGTGTGTGTGTGTGTGTGTGTGTCCCAGCAAGGAGGGGTTAAAGATGCCCATGCACATCTTCTTCAAGGTCTGTGTGTGTGTGTGTGTGTGTGTGTCCCAGCAAGGAGGGGTTAAAGATGCTCATGCACATCATCTTCAAGGGTGTGTGTGTGTGTGTGTGTGTGTGTGTGTCCCAGCAAGGAGGGGTTAAAGATGCCCATGCACATCTTCTTCAAGGTCTGTGTGTGTGTGTGTGTGTGTGTGTGTGTATGTGTGTCCCAGCAAGGAGGGGTTAAAGATGCCCATGCACATCTTCTTCAAGGTCTGTGTGTGTGTGTGTGTGTGTGTCCCAGCAAGGAGGGGTTAAAGATGCGCATGCACATCTTCTTCAAGGTCTGTGTGTGTGTGTGTGTGTGTCCCAGCAAGGAGGGGTTAAAGATGCCCATGCACATCTTCTTCAAGGTCTGTGTGTGTGTGTGTGTGTGTGTCCCAGCAAGGAGGGGTTAAAGATGCCCATGCACATCTTCTTCAAGGTCTGTGTGTGTGTGTGTGTCCCAGCAAGGAGGGGTTAAAGATGCTCATGCACATCTTCTTCAAGGTCTGTGTGGTGTGTGTGTGTGTGTGTCCCAGCAAGGAGGGGTTAAAGATGCCCATGCACATCTTCTTCAAGGTCTGTGTGTGTGTGTGTGTGTCCCAGCAAGGAGGGGTTAAAGATGCGCATGCACCTCATCTTCAAGGTCTGTGTGTGTGTGTGTGTCCCAGCAAGGAGGGGTTAAAGATGCTCATGCACCTCATCTTCAAGGTCTGTGTGTGTGTGTGTGTGTGTGTGTATGATGGTGTGGAAGACAAGACGGTTGATTAAGCCTACAATCTACATGGTGTATCGACAGACTGTTTAAAGACGATGGCATTGAATGCAAGGTGAGAATCTCAGCTACAGAATAACATAACATCGGTTAAACGAAAGTGGAGTCTATTTTTGCTAAAGCGTTGCAACGGATTAGCGAAATTCGAATAAGCGAAAGTCAAAATTTATCTCCCCTGACACTTTCGCTTATCCGTCGTCGACTGTATTATACTGGTCACATTGTAAGGTGCAGTGGTCTCAGTCTTTGAACAAAAGTAACACTTTATTGTCTGTAAAATACGGTATCTGATCGAATGACCAGACGGAAGATGAGGTATCTGATCGAATGACCAGACGGAAGATGAGGTATCTGATCGAATGACCAGACGGAAGATGAGGTATCTGATCGAATGACCAGACGGAAGATGAGGTATCTGATCGAATGACCAGACGGAAGATGAATAAGCATGTGGATAAATGGCTTTGATTTGATTGATTTATTGATTGATTGACTGATGGGTTGTGCAGGTGGGGCGAGCCCTGCAGCCGTCGGTGTTCTTTGTCGGAGACTGTGAGAAGATGTTCAAGAAGAAGATCCCCAAGACGGACCCCGTGAGTGGAAAAGATTTTACTCAAATAACACAATTTGTTTTTTCTTTGCTGTCCCATCTTTTGGGCCGTACATTGGCATTGCTCCCACGCCGCTCATTCCGAGTCCCAACTCACAGCCACACCCCGGTTTGTCAGGAATGGAGTTCAATGGAGCCTGTTCTGAGTTAACATATGCAGGACACCACCTACTAAGCCCCCTACTGACGACAATAATTGTCTCGGTCTGGAAAATGATTTGATTTTTTATCATTAGAACTACTTAAATACTTTTTGCAGCTTTTTGTTTTCCTTTTTTATGTATGAACACATTGAGCCCTCAATCAACATTTCTTGAGCAAAACAAAAATAATCATTTCAAAGAAATATTGGTACTTTTCTAAATGTAAAGCCCTTTCAAGTTCTCTTCCTATGTTCAAAGTGGTTGCGTGTGTGAGTGTTTCCAAAATGTCTGCAGCTTTGACTTTTTCGTTGTTTGACCTTGACCTTGACAGACGGACCCCAAGCGACTGAAGAAGGAGCTGCCCAAGTCACTGAAGACCATCAAGGGAGACGACCGCCTGCTGCTAGTTGGCACGACGCGCTGCCCCTTCGAGGCCGAAATGAAGCCGCTGCTGTCCTGCTACCAGAGGAATATTCTGATCCCTCGCCCCGACTATGCCTCTAGGCATTGTGAGTGTGTGACTGTCTGTGTGTATGTTTGTCTGCCTGTCTGTCTGTGTGAGGTCAAAGTTGTTGCTGTCGCGTAAGAGGACCTAAAACCGAGGTCCCGTGTTGCGAACGCACGCACAAGATCTTGCGCGCACTTTAAAGCCCATTCCACTGTTCGTTAGGAGTAGGCCGTGTGTGCAAGTGGAATGGATGACGCAAACTCACAAAGCATGCATCATGTGCGCCAATAGCATTATAAGTGAAGACTTTGGGTGTGGGGCAGGATAAGCATCCCCAATCGGAAGAAGAACTGATTCCACGCTCTGGCTGGGCATCTTATGTGTCTGAGTGTGTGTGTGTGTGTGTGTAATGAAGCCCCTTTTGTCCTACTGCTACCCAGAGAAATTGAAAAATAATAAAGACGTTTAGAGCAAATGTGCTGTGTGAATTTAGTAAATCATCGTTTAATTTACCAGATCCTGCTATGCAGTGGAACCTCCCTTATAAGACCTTCAAAAATCATCCAAAATGAGGTCTTATAAGAGAGGGGTCTTATAAGGGAGGTAATTTTAATACTTACAAAAAACGGCAATGTCTCAGAGAATTAGGTCTTATGTGGGAGGGAGTCTTATAATGGGAGGTCTTATATGGGAGGTTCCACTGTATTAAGTTTAAGTTACTGCTATGTTAACTCTTTCACCGCCAGCCATATTTCAGCCAAAATTTTTTATTAAATTTACCTGGGTAGAGAATAACATCCATCTGCAGTGTTGGGGATTGTTCTGTGACATATCTAAAATAATGTCTATCCTTACTTCCCAAAACTAAGACAATAGGGTCTTTGGATAATAGACCCCAATTTGATGCCTTTTTAGGTGTTAAATCACTGTGGTGCTAAAATGCGACTTTGGCAGTGAAAGGGTTAATGTACTGTATGCTGAACGACGTGTTGTTGGTGCGTCCAGTGCTGTGGCGCAAGCTGATAACCAAGAACAACGGGGTGCTGCCCAACACCTTCGACATCTCCTCGCTGGCCAAGGTGACAGACGGCTACACCCCGGGCCACATGGTGACCGCCGTCCAGCAGGTGCTGACTGAGAGGAGGGTGCAGAGCCTGACCAAGAAACCCCTGCAGTCCGTCGAGTTTGTGGCGCCCCTGGCGAGGATCGACCCTATATACAAGGAGGAGGAAGAGGCTTTCAAGGTAACAATGTTGGTGATGATGATGATGATTCTTCTTCTTCTTCTGCGTTCCCAGGCCATATGGCCATAATGGGTAAGGTTTTCGGTTTTCACTGGTCTCTCCGCTGCGTACAGCCGACACATTCCGATTTCGGAGGAGCTCAAAGGAGAAGAATTATTTGGAGTATTTATTTGGGGGGAAAAAGGCAGGAAAATCTGCGAATAAGTCAGAAAGATAGTACCGTTAGATGATAGAAAGCAAAGGGAAAAGGCAGAGTCAAAGAGAGGGGCAGATTAGGGGAAGTTTCAAGCACAGAATTTCCAGACGGTGGTGGAACTATTTTTTTACGAAAGACCCTCCCCCCTGTATCCCCATGGGGAGAGACTCGTGGATGGGGCGGGGTCGTCCAGCTCCCCGTATGGAGGCACGAGGCATCCACCCACTGCCTCATGATGATGATGATTGTGATTGTAGTCGAGTCTGACCAAGAAGTCCCCTGCAATCTGTGGAGTTTGTAGCCAGGCACCAATATTGTACCAATAATAAGCTATCGCAGGCCTACTATATCGTCCCCAATGGGAATTCTTGAACTTTAGTCTAGGAATAGGAGTTTGTAATCACTGCTATGGGAACGAGAAGGTTTGTGTCCCTATCCCAGACATGTTTATCTTTACGAATTTGCTGTAATTTTTACGAAACAAGTCAAATTACGGCGGGGGGGAAAAAAACACCACTACAGTTGCGCCGGCAAGCGATGCTTTTGAAACAATGCGGTGAAAAGTCACTCCGGTTCCCAGTCATTCTGTTTCAAGATGGCGTCAAAGCGACCGCATGGTGAGATCACAAGCAGTTTGAACAGGTTAGTAAGCTGAGTTTGAAAGAGAAAAGACCAATACATGGTTTAAAAAATGTTTTTAAAGGTCTCCCAGTGCACTATTGCTTGCATATAATCGGGTTATGTGAAGAAAAAGAATCATCCGCGCGTTGGATTACGTGTTTTTTCTCTCCAAAATTACTATTTTTTGTTTCAGAAATTACAAATTTGCAAAACAGGGGTAAACAGGTCTGCTATCCTTTCTTCTACGATTCCAGCGCTGATCGATTTACAATTCATTCCTGATCTGCGTGCAGAACTGGTACGCCAAGACGCCGCTGGGTAAGAAACGGGCCAAGGCCTCGCAGGGAGACGAAGAGGAGCTAGCCGGCGGGAAAGACAAGAAGAAGGGAAAGAAGGGTAAGAAGAAGAAGTGATGCGACACCGACAAAGGCGAAGAGAAAGAGGGCAAGAAGGGTCAAGAGGAAGAAAGTAAAGAAGGGTTTCCAAAAAAGTCAAAAATGTTAATAGAAAAGAAAATGGGCAATTGCATGAATTCTACCAGCATTATTATTTTAGCGTTTTACATATTATTAGAGGTTTGGGTTGCATTGTGGGGGGTGGTATTTTTTGGGGGGGAGTATTATTTTGTTTCTTTTTTCTAGGCGGGAAAGACAAGAAGGTAAAGAAGAAGTAAAGCGACACCGAGAAAGACGAAGGGACGAAGAAACTGGGGACCAGAAGGGTCCAGAGAGGAAAAAGTAAAGGACGAAACAAGGGTAAAAGAAGTAAACAAAATGTGAAAAGAAAGAAAGTGAGCAATTGCATGAATTCTACCATCAGTATTATTTTAGAGTTTTACACGATTGTTATTCGACTCTTGCATTGCGTTGATTTGTGTAATTTCTGTCTTGTATAAGTGGCATGCCTTTTTTGTGTCTATAACAAAGGGTTAGTTTTCTTGGGGGGTTCAGATTTTTTTGATTTTTTTTTTTTTTTACTAGTCTTGTGCTGTCTTTGTAATTTTCATATTTTTCACTCACTTTATCTCATTTTTATATTTGCATACATGCACATCCTCTCATGCACACATTCACACTTTTACATGTTATTGTGATGTCAGTCTTCCAACAGTATGATCCTTATCTCATTTTCTCTGATTGATTTTTTTTTTTAAATAGAATTTTTGTTTAAAACTTGACAAGCGAAATGACGCTGCCAACCTACATCATAAATTCTACAATGATTTGTTTTTGCCTTTGAAGCATTTGTTCCTGCCTACCATTGCCTAGTAATAGAGTTTATGGAAGCAGAAGAATGATTAACTTAAAATCCCTCCTTCGACTTTCTTTGGAAAATAACATTGTGAACTTCTTCTTCTGACACATGCTTGCGTTTAATTTAATTTTTTTTAATGGAGAACAAAATCGCCTCCTTTGAGATTTGTTCCTGTATATTCAATGATATGGTTTAAAGCAAAGAGTGTACAGCCTCTTTGATGCCAGGGAGCGCGATGTGAAGGCTTTCACCTGCCCTCCCCCTCCCCGCAACTTCCCTTTTTATCCCTTGCTGAAGTAGTCGACCTGATCGTTCTACAAACCTTTCCCAAGGAGGTGTTTTTTGTCCATGGGAAGAAGGCAGACCTGAATATTATTTTATTACCTTCAGCCGAAGTCGGACTTGCTGGGCCTATTTCTTAGTTCGGCGCATGACGGCAGCATGACGCATCTGCGCTCATAATTGACAGGAAACTGTCTGAGTGATCGAAGAAGAAGAAGAAGAAGTTTCCCCCTGGTTCTGAAACTGTCCTTCACTGAAGCTGGCAGCTCCGTTTCAAGCTACCAGCACATGATGTTAGCAGTCTTTCTTGTCGGTTATCGTTACTGAGACCAGTACTGCTTGTATTTATTATTCAAGCTACCACCACATGATGTTAGCAGAGTCTTTCTTGTCGGTTATCGTTACTGAGACCAGTACTGCTTGTATTTATTATTCAAGCTGCCACCACATGATGTTAGTAGTCTTTCTTGTCGGTTATCGTTACTGAGACCAGTACTGCTTGTATTTATTATTCAAGCTACCACCACATGATGTTAGCAGAGTCTTTCTTGTCGGTTATCGTTACTGAGACCAGTACTGCTTGTATTTATTATTCAAGCTGCCACCACATGATGTTAGCAGAGTCTTTCTTGTCGGTTATCGTTACTGAGACCAGTACTGCTTGTATTTATTATTCAAGCTACCACCACATGATGTTAGTAGTCTTTCTTGTCGGTTATCGTTACTGAGACCAGTACTGCTTGTATTTATTATTCAAGCTACCACCACATGATGTTAGCAGAGTCTTTCTTGTCGGTTATCGTTACTGAGACCAGTACTGCTTGTATTTATTATTCAAGCTACCACCACATGATGTTAGCAGAGTCTTTCTTGTCGGTTATCGTTACTGAGACCAGTACTGCTTGTATTTATTATTCAAGCTACCACCACATGATGTTAGCAGAGTCTTTCTTGTCGGTTATCGTTACTGAGACCAGTACTGCTTGTATTTATTATTCAAGCTGCCACCACATGATGTTAGCAGTCTTTCTTGTCGGTTATCGTTACTGAGACCAGTACTGCTTGTATTTATTATTCAAGCTACCACCACATGATGTTAGCAGAGTCTTTCTTGTCGGTTATCGTTACTGAGACCAGTACTGCTTGTATTTATTATTCAAGCTACCACCACATGATGTTAGCATAGTCTTTCTTGTCGGTTATCGTTACTGAGACCAGTACTGCTTGTATTTATTATTCAAGCTGCCACCACATGATGTTAGCAGAGTCTTTCTTGTCGGTTATCGTTACTGAGACCAGTACTGCTTGTATTTATTATTCAAGCTACCACCACATGATGTTAGCAGAGTCTTTCTTGTCGGTTATCGTTACTGAGACCAGTACTGCTTGTATTTATTATTCAAGCTACCACCACATGATGTTAAGAAGTCTTTCTTGTCGGTTATCGTTACTGAGACCAGTACTGCTTGTATTTATTATTCAAGCTGCCACCACATGATGTTAGCAGAGTCTTTCTTGTCGGTTATCGTTACTGAGACCAGTACTGCTTGTATTTATTATTCAAGCTCCACCACATGATGTTAGCAGAGTCTTTCTTGTCGGTTATCGTTACTGAGACCAGTACTGCTTGTATTTATTATTCAAGCTGCCACCACATGATGTTAGTAGTCTTTCTTGTCGGTTATCGTTACTGAGACCAGTACTGCTTGTATTTATTATTCAAGCTGCCACCACATGATGTTAGCAGAGTCTTTCTTGTCGGTTATCGTTACTGAGACCAGTACTGCTTGTATTTATTATTCAAGCTACCACCACATGATGTTAGCAGAGTCTTTCTTGTCGGTTATCGTTACTGAGACCAGTACTGCTTGTATTTATTATTCAAGCTACCACCACATGATGTTAGCAGAGTCTTTCTTGTCGGTTATCGTTACTGAGACCAGTACTGCTTGTATTTATTATTCAAGCTGCCACCACATGATGTTAGCAGAGTCTTTCTTGTCGGTTATCGTTACTGAGACCAGTACTGCTTGTATTTATTATTCAAGCTACCACCACATGATGTTAGCAGAGTCTTTCTTGTCGGTTATCGTTACTGAGACCAGTACTGCTTGTATTTATTATTCAAGCTACCACCACATGATGTTAGCAGAGTCTTTCTTGTCGGTTATCGTTACTGAGACCAGTACTACTTGTTGCCATGAATTGCCATTTATTATTGATTTACTGTGGAGTTTTAATTTCTTTGTTAAATCTCTCCTCTGTATAGCATTTTTACGGTTGCTGATGAAATATTTTTCTGCGTGCGTTGTTATTTTGATTTGTCTGGATATGCATTGTACAGCATTTGTTGGTTTTATTTCATTCAGCATGTGGGTTTTTTTTAAGTCTTTACAAAACTGCACATTCGATTATGATAGGATTAAAGTTTTGAAACTTTGTTATAATAACAAAGGATATGAACATTCTTGGGAAAACACACAGAGATATGTTTGTTGTACATGAAAAAGCTTTGTTGCATAGACCAGTTTTAATTCAACTTTATATTTATTTTTTTTAAATTAAAAAATTCTCAGATCTGATTCTTTCTCTTTCGGACTTCAAATTAATTCGGCTGTTGGACCAAAGACATAGATTGTCCCAAGGTCTTTTTCTTGTGTCCTCCTATCAGCAACTTTCTTCGTTTTGTTCTTTTGAAATTTTGAGGTAAATAAGCTAAGAACTGTTCTGACAGGGTACATAGTACAGAAGCGAAGAAAGAAAAAGGAAACATTTGCGGTCCGCTAAGTAAAGATAAAATGATTAAGACGTGGTCGCATTGTATGTAATTGATCCATCATTTTAAGCAAGGATTGTCATCTTTATTTTAGAAAGTGATGATTGTGTTTTTTTCATATAAGAACCCAATTTTGCTAGTATTCTGCCTTTTACATGTATACAAATATTTATAAAATATTTATAGAATTTTGGTGTGAAGACCACAAAACTTACAAATAATATGCACTTGATTGTGAATGTGTTTTTGTTTTGTTTTCATGACTGTGACACCTTGACATTGTCGATCATGGCCTTTTTTATTTCAGAATTGGTTGGGCATGAAATCAAAGAATAAGTTATTTGATCATTTTGTTTTGTGTTACAATTGGTGGGGGTTCTGGTTGTGAAGGTGTTTGTTTTTGTTTGTGGAAGTTTTGTGTTGTATTGACTTGGGTTGATATTGTGATGATTTGGATTGGAAAGATTTGTTTTCTGTTTCCGGCACCAGGCTGCACTTTGCTGTATTTTGCATCGCACCTACCTCAAACGCCTCCCCCTTCACCCCCTCTCTTCAGCCATGCCCCTCCCACACCCGTACCCCACACCCAACTTTTCATTTAAACCTCTGTGCAAACTTATCTTAAAGTCTTATGATTTCATCGTCAAGTTCTGCACACTTGTCTCAACTACTCTGTGTTTTCTTGATTAAACCAATCTTTCCGGAGGACGGCAAAATGACAAACAAAAACAAAAAGTAAAAGGAGGACAAAGAAAATGAAAACTGTAATGGCTATCAAGAAAGCGAAATAAAAACCAAGAAAATGAAAACATGTATAACGAGGACAAAGAAAATGAAAACTTGTATAACGAGGACAAAGAAAATGAAAACATGTATAAGGAGGACAAAGAAAATGAAAACATGTATAACGAGGACAAAGAAAATGAAAACATGTATAACGAGGACAAAGAAAATGAAAACATATATAACGAGGACAAAGAAAATGAAAACTTATATAACGAGGACAAAGAAAATGAAAACCTATATGAGGACAAAGAAAATGAAAACATGTATAACGAGGACAAAGAAAATGAAAACATGTATAACGAGGACAAAGAAAATGAAAACATGTATAACGAGGACAAAGAAAATGAAAACATGTATAACGAGGACAAAGAAAATGAAAACATGTATAACGAGGACAAAGAAAATGAAAACATGTATAACGAGGACAAAGAAAATGAAAACTTATATAATGAGGACAAAGAAAATGAAAACATGTATAACGAGGACAAAGAAAATGAAAACATGTATAACGAGGACAAAGAAAATGAAAACATGTATAACGAGGACAAAGAAAATGAAAACATGTATAACGAGAACAAAGAAAATGAAAACATGTATAACGAGGACAAAGAAAATGAAAACATGTATAACGAGGACAAAGAAAATGAAAACATGTATAACGAGGACAAAGAAAATGAAAACATGTATAACGAGGACAAAGAAAACGAAAACATGTATAACGAGGACAAAGAAAATGAAAACTTATATGAGGAGAACAAAGAAAATGAAACTTATATAAGGAGGACAAAGAAGGTATAAATATCAAAACAGACAAGAAGGAGACGCCACAGGGAAACTAGACGAACAAAAGGAACATGGAGACTATTGAGAAACCGGACGACAAACTTGAAAGTTCAGCTTTAACATTCCTAGGAAGACAAAGATGTCTATTTTTTCCTTTTTTTTTGTACTTTGGAAACATTGCATATTTGAATTTAAAAAAAAAGAAAACCAGATCGTCTGTAAGTCCTGACCGAACAACCAGGCCTTAGGTGGTAAGATCGACATTGAGAAACGTATTGCCAAGACGTCAACAGACATGAAATCTTGGGTTAAATTTGTGGTGAGGTGGTGGGTTTTTTTCTTTTTCAACATTCGTCAGGGAAGCAAGAAATGCAAATTTATGTTTGAATATCGACAATTTATTCTTCCTCTCCTAGAAGTCGGAGTGTGGCTGCCCACGTGGCGGGGTAATCAAAAAGAGTCACACACGTATTGTTCTCATCCCTAGCTGGTGCATTTGTACCACGGTGTTCAAGTGCTTCGGCTGTTGGGATGATCCCTGGAGTCTTTAAGCCAGGGTAAGACAACAGCATTCTTTCTCTTGACAAAGTGAAGATCGTTTGTGGGTTGTTTGGGTCTGTTCTTTTTTAAATTTTGTATAAGCCTTGGTGCACGCCTTTTTGACAAGGAATCCGACTTTCTTTTTGCTTATTTCTATTGTTTAAAGTTGCATCGCTGTGATATGTTAGTTGCTGCTTGTAAGAAAGTGTGAGTAGGAATGAAAAGAGGAGGATAGAGGTGGGGGGGGGGGGGGGGGGGGGGGGGGGGGGGGGGGGGGAAATGGTGAAGATTATTCAAGGCACGACAATTTTATGCTGGGTTTTCAAGCATAGCTTTATGTTATTTTATTAAGTCACTTATTTTGATGCCTTACTTTTGCCATTTTATTTTTATTTTTATGTTTAATTGCATGGGTTTTTTGTGCATATGTATTTTGTATCTATTTTTTATATGTACATGTATGTATGTGTTGTAATGTTCTTTTTCATGTATTTTGTATAGTTTTTCTTTTCATTTGTATTTGTTTGGTACATGTATTGTTATTATTAATTTTACAGGGTTCGTGGGGTCCTTTCAGGTGCTTTAAAGTGCTGTGAAATTGATCGGTCTTCAAAAGGCCTGTTAAGTCCTTTATATCAGCAAGGAGGTCCTTTCAAATCAGTCAAAGGTCCTTTTAAAATTGGTGTGGTCAGTTTAAATCCTTTAATCGGGCCAAAAAACAAAACTAAGTACCTTGTCATAAGAAATGAACTCAAAACAATATATTAAATGAAATAAAATTGGCCAAAAATCGATCGCCTTCGTATCTTTCGAGCAGACGATCTAATTTTAATAGTCACTGTAAATCCGGTCATGTGCGTGAGATTCGGCGAGATATCTTATGCGCCATGTTGAAATTTTTCGCACATGCGGCTGCTTCAGTGCTTGTTTTCAAGTAAAAAGTGTAAAAATGCCTGGAAAGTGTTAGTTTTCAGGATCGTTGGCTGAGAGAAGACATTTATAAGGACTGGGTCCAAAAAGTGATGGACAACAAACATGCAGTTCGTTGTGCATATTGTGAAAAAAACATCAACATCTTGTCAATGGGAGAGTCGGTGCTGAAACAACACGCAAAGACTGAAAATCACAAGAAAGCTGAAAGAAGGCACAAGGCAGAATCGAGGTGCAATGTGACCGACCAAGCAGCAAATGAATCTGCTCAGCCAAAAAAACCAAAAACATTTGCTCAGCCACAATCGTCGGCGTCTGGCTCTGCGCCCACCACGTCTGCAAGCACAACTACAAACAAGGTTTAAATAGGTTTAAAAATTTGCTGGTCCTTTTAAGGTCCTTTTTTGGCACTCTTCCAAGTCCCCACGAACCATGTTTTAAGACAGGTGTGGCTGGTCTTTAGAAAGAGAGTGTTGGTGTTTCTTCTGCATTTCTGTGATATGATTTGATAAGTATATAGTATGGTATATAATGTGTGTGTTTACTGTGATATGTTTTGATAAGTATATAGTATGGTATATAATGAGTGTGTTTTCTGTGATATGTTTTGATAAGTATATAGTATGGTATATAATGAGTGTGTTTTCTGTGATATGTTTTGATAAGTGTATAGTATGGTATATAATGAGTGTGTTTTGCATGCAACATTTAGAAGTGCTTTATTTGCTTCAAATAAATATTCAAAAACGTTGTGTGTTTGCGTGCGCATATGAAACAAGGACACGGGGCGGCAGGGAAGGGGTTAATATTGAAGCCCCCAGATAGGAGGCTTAGCAGATGTATGCCAGTCAGTCGTTTCCGACCATGACTGCCAGAAAGCAGAAAGGGCAGATGCTTTTCTGGCGGGCTGGGCAACAATTTTTATATAGTGAAGAAGCCTTGCCCAGGGTACATCCCCACTCTCTCAGCCAAAGGAATTTGAGGACAGCTTGCATTGGGGAAGGTCCCCAAAGGTCAATCCCTTTGGCTGTAGCACTCAGCATAGCAGATATTAGGCTGATAAAAACAGGTGCTTTCTCATTTTAATGAAAATAGAATCTTTATTCAGAGGTATGTTTTACAATAGTTGCAGCTGGCACCCGCAAAACATTAGAACATCATCAAATCAACTGACACTCCGCAGTTACTCCAATCACATAATAACTCAACTCAACCCAACAAACCTATATTATCTCTAAAAAGAGAAATTATATGTGACATTGTCCACGATTTCAACAATTAAACAAACATCACATATGACAATATAAGTTCAGACCATGCTTAATAGCAAAACAATACATCAGATTTTTTACATGATCACATAAACATATACAAATCTTATAGTGAAACAGAAATACACGTTTAAGACAAATATTGACCACCGGTACAAATCTATAAGTTTAGAGTAATAAAAACATATATTTAAGCAGATACAATTAAAGACAACTCCAATCATTCATGTGAATTTATAAGTTTAGAAGATAAAAACAAGAATCGCAATCGCATATGTTTGCACAATTACATATGCAGATACACTTGTGCGCGCAATTACATATGCAGATACACTCGTGCGCGCAATTACATATGCAGATACACTCATGCGCGCAATTACATATGCAGATACACTCATGCGCGCAATTACATATGCACATACACTCGTGCGCGCAATTACATATGCAGATACTCATGCGCGCAATTACATATGCACATACACTCGTGTGCGCAATTACATATGCAGATACACTCATGCGCGCAATTACATATGCAGATACACTCATGCGCGCAATTACATATGCAGATACACTCGTGCACGCAATTACATATGCAGATACACTCATGCGCGCAATTACATATACAGATACACTCGTGCACGCAATTACATATGCAGATACACTCATGCACGCAATTTCATATGCAGATACACTCGTGCGCGCAATTACATATGCAGATTCACTCGTGCACACACACATCATACAAATTGACTCGCACGAACACATGCATCACACACATATACTGACACACACATAACACATACCAAACAAAGATGCATGCAGAAATGATTAACAGAAAATAAAATTTTAAACACTAGTATCAGATTCAGTCCTTGACAGTTTTTGAAATAAAGATGAACAGTTCAGCTCAGCTGAGCTTTGTTGCAGTTTTGGGGGGTGTTTTTTTAACTAACAATAGTAGCATAAGAATTCAACAATAACCGTAATAAAAATAATAATGCAAAGCAAAACAGTGTTTCAAAAAAAGAAAACACATGGGAAAGTAAAGAGCACACACACAGACACATACACATTTACACACACACATGCACAATGACAGTAGTTGTTGACGTACCCTGGCTGAAAGACTCCAGGGATCATCCCAACAGCTGAAGCATTCGAACACTATGGTACAAATGCATCAGCTAGGGATGAGAACATTATGTGTGACTGTCTTTGTTTTGACGTGGGCAGCCACACTTTGTCTGGGCGATTTTGGAGTCTGATGATGTTATGCTAGGAGCTTGTCATGGCTAAAGACAATCCCTGCATAACTATGCATAGCATAACAATATTCTGATGAAGCCTTGTCACAATCACAATGACAGTTAAACTCGCTAACCTTACTTTCACATTGTTGCAGAGGAACCTCCATTATAAGACCTTCAAAAATCATCCAAAATGAGGTCTTAAATGGGAGGGAGTTGTTTAAGGGAGGTAATTGTAATACACAAAGAAGGGCAATGTCTTAGTGAGGGATTGAGTCTTATAATGGAGGTTACAGCAGTAAGCGTGCTAACCATGGATCCCAATGGAGAAAGGGAAACAAACGGGTACACCAGAAAACAGTATCTGGGACGGAGTTGTCTCCCTTATACCACAGAACCATTCCTTCGTCCATCCAGCTATTTAATAATAAAAGCTAGCTGCTTGTATTAGCTCCGAGTCTCAGTCATTAGTCATTCAATCTTTCATTTTCATATCAAAATCACACAAACTTTTTTCCCTATCAAATTACACAAGTTTTTAACGAAGCTAACCACAAATAAATGTCTACCTTGGACTAGGTTAATATATGTCTACATGGTGAACCGGGTGTGTATCTCTGGATACTCCAGTTATTTCCTATCTTGAAATCATTTATTTCTTTTCCCCCATAATGTTATCATTTCCTTTTGTACTATTTTTTGCTATTTCTCTCTTTTTCGTACTACCCCGTAAAGTGCAGCAGAATCTTCAACGTGATGGAGTTGGCTGCCTAAGGAGAAGAAGACGAAGACACAGAAGCTAGCTATTTTCCCGCGAAAACCACTTTTTAGCTTAGACTGACCGTGATGACGTCATAACGACGGCAAAGCCTTCAAGGCTCAATGTTGTCGACAAAATGTTTTGACTTTTTGGAAGTTTCCAGTTGACGATGACTAAAATATAGGCCTACTTTCAAGAAGAAACACAACACAGTGGAACCTCCCTACGAGACCTTCCCTCTAAGATGTGACCCAAACAATGTAATTTTTCCATCTCCCTATCAGGTCTACTAGTAGGGGAAGACGGGGTAAAAAGCGCATGGGCGGGTAAGAAGCCCACCCCAATTATCTCATGAAATAAAGAAAATTTCAGTCAAATTTGCCCATGAGACGAATGCTAGACATTAACGCTCGTCTCATGGGCAAAATGAGACTGAAATTTGCCTCATTTCATGAGATAATTGGGGTGGGCTTCTTACCCGCCCATGCGCTTTTTACCCCGTCTTCCCCTAGTTTAAGACCCCAACCTTAGTATTATACTTAATCAGCCCCAAAAATTAAAAAAAGTTCTTGACATGGAAAGAGAAGAGAGATTTCATTGACATTTTCATTAGATTTTCTCCCCCTGGGGGAGTGGGCCGATCCTGGAGGTACTGCAATACCAGGCCAACCCGTGGCGAAGGTGGAGCAAGCCCCTGACACTTCGCCGAGGTTCAAAAATCAGTTTAATATCGAAGCCCCCGGATAGGGGGCGTATCAGATACTGAAGAACAGATACTTTTTTTTCATTTTAATAAAGGATCTTTATTCAACAATTAGACAGCATACATTTTGTCAATCACAATCACATATTTCAACAATGTCATTCATAACTAATATTCAGTTTCGGACTTCAATCAATAACATCCATAATCAACACTTTCAAAATAATCAGTCTCCGTTACTTTTCATCATTCATTTTCATTCATTACCACTCCTTGTTCCAAGCCAGACATTCATATTCATTCTCATTCACTCATTACCAATCATTATCTTCAAGCCTTTCAGTTCATACACTCCCGACCAGACATCACGCCCAAACAATACATCACCACGGCAACTCTCGATCACTTCATACAGTACATGTACGTGTAGGTACTATAGTGTGTGTGCAAAATGAAATTGGAAAGACCAAGGGAGACAAACCCAGGAATCTGACTTTAATTAAAAAGCCAAGCCAGGTTGCCTCCCTTTGTCTATAAAGCTGTATATTCAGGAGATTAACATCTCATTCATTCCACTATAATTATTTTCTTTTTCCTGTGTCAATATAATAATAATTATTTAAACAACCCCCACCCCCCAAAAAAAATATATATAGTCGTCTAGACTGAAATTAAAAATCAACCCATCATCAGTAATTTCGCAAATCTCCACATTGCCTGGAAATGATATATAGAAAATCTATGAAAGTCTGCCCACAACCTAAGCTTAACTCAGTTATCGCTTTTACAGCTTATATTAATGATCACATATAGTACATATCTATATTGTTAAAAACTCGGGACTTTACTGGTGTTGCACTGCCTCCGGGCATTGCAGCCAGTATTGTTCCCACCATCTTTGTATTTACAAATGTCCCATATGTGTCTATGACC
>CM065696.1:32996220-33003720 GCA_017654935.2 Phymorhynchus buccinoides
CAACATAACATAGCATTAGAAAGGGACAGTGTCCAACGTAACATAGCATTAGAAAGGGGCAGTGTCCAACGTAACATAGCATTAGAAAGGGGCAGTGTCCAACGTAACATAGCATTAGAAAGGGACAGTGTCCAATGTAGCATAGCATTAGAAAGGGACAGTGTCCAACACAACATAGCATTAGAAAGGGGCAGTGTCCAACATAACATAGCATAACATAGCATTAGAAAGGGGCAGTGTCCAACATAACATAGCATTAGAAAGGGGCAGTGTCCAACGTAACATAGCATTAGAAAGGGACAGTGTCCAACGTAACATAGCATTAGAAAGGGACAGTGTCCAACGTAACATAGCATTAGAAAGGGGCAGTGTCCAACGTAACATAGCATTAGAAAGGGACAGTGTCCAACGTAACATAGCATTAGAAAGGGGCAGTGTCCAACATAACATAGCATTTGAAAGGGACAGTGTCCAACATAACATAGCATTTGAAAGGGACAGTGTCCAACACAACATAGCATTAGAAAGGGGCAGTGTCCAACATAACATAGCATTAGAAAGGAACAAAGGAACAGTGTTCAACACAACATAGCATTAGAAAGGGGCAGTGTCCAACATAACATAGCATTAGAAAGGGACAGTGTCCAACACAACATAGCATTAGAAAGGGACAGTGTCCAACACAACATAGCATTAGAAAGGGACAATGTCCAACACAACATAGCATTAGAAAGGGACAGTGTCCAACACAACATAGCATTAGAAAGGGACAATGTCCAACACAACATAGCATTAGAAAGGGACAGTGTCCAACACAACATAGCATTAGAAAGGGACAGTGTCCAACACAACATAGCATTAGAAAGGGACAGTGTCCAACATAACATAGCATTAGAAAGGGACAGTGTCCAACACAACATAGCATTAGAAAGGGACAGTGTCCAACACAACATAGCATTAGAAAGGGACAGTGTCCAACATAACATAGCATTAGAAAGGGGCAGTGTCCAACATAACATAGCATTAGAAAGGGACAGTGTCCAACACAACATAGCATTAGAAAGGGACAGTGTTCAACACAACATAGCATTAGAAAGGAACAAAGGAACAGTGTTCAACACAACATAGCATTAGAAAGGGACAGTGTCCAACACAACATAGCATTATAAAGGGACAATGTTCAACACAACATAGCATTAGAAAGTGACAGTGTTCAACACAAGATAGCATTAGAAAGGGACAGTGCCCAATGTAACATAGCATTAGAACATAGCATTAGAAAGGGACAGTGTCCAATGTAACATAGCATTAGAAAGGGGACAGTGTCCAATGTAACATAGCATTAGAAAGGGACAGTGTCCAATGTAACATAGCATTAGAAAGGGACAGTGTCCAATGTAACATAGCATTAGAAAGGGACAGTGTCCAACGTAACATAGCATTAGAAAGGGACAGTGTCCAACGTAGCACAGCATTAGAAAGTGACAGTGTCCAACGCAACATAGCATTAGAAAGTGACAGTGTCCAATGCAACATAGCATTAGAAAGGGACAGTGTCCAACGCAGCACAGCATTAGAAAAGGACAGTGTCCAATGCAACATAGCATTAGAAAGGGACAGTGTCCAACGTAGCATAGCATTAGAAAGTGACAGTGTCCAATGCAACATAGCATTAGAAAGGGACAGTGTCCAACGTAGCATAGCATTAGAAAAGGACAGTGTCCAATGCAACATAGCATTAGAAAGGGACAATGTCCAACGTAACATAGCATTAGAAAGGGACAGTGTCCAATGTAACATAGCATTAGAAAGGGACAATGTCCAACGTAACATAGCATTAGAAAGGGACAGTGTCCAACGCAGCACAGCATTAGAAAGGGACAGTGCCCAACAGAACACAGTATTAAACAGGGATTCAGTGTCCAACGTAGCACAGCGTTAGAAAGGGGCTGTGTCCAATGTAACATAGCATTAGAAAGGGACAATGTCCAATGTAACATAGCATTAGAAAGGGACAATGTCCAACGTAGCATAGCATTAGAAAGGGACAGTGTCCAACGCAGCACAGCATTAGAAAAGGACAGTGTCCAACGTAGCACAGCATTAGAAAGGGGCAGTGCCCAACAGAACACAGTATTAAACAGGGATTCAGTGTCCAACGTAGCACAGCGTTAGAAAGGGACAGTGTCCAACAGAACACAGTATTAAACAGGGATTCAGTGTCCAACGTAGCACAGCGTTAGAAAGGATCTGTATCCAACGTAATATAACATTTGAAACTGCAACCTTTCTCTCAGACCGGAAACCAACCCCCACAGAAATGCCGATAATAATAACTATTATCAACAGATACAAAAAAGCCGCCCGAGGAAGCAAAGGAATCATCAACATCATCGTCTGTAGGCGTGACCCGATTCATGCTGGTGCTGACGATGTTCGCCACCCTGGGTGGATTCCTGATGGGCTACGACATTGGCATCGTGTCCGGCTCCATGCTGTTCATCAGGCCCCACTTCAGACTGACCACTCTCTGGACAGAGGCCATCGTCAGCGGAGCTGTGGGCGCCGCTGCTGTGAGTATAAATACACACATACATGTGCTTGCACGCAAACACACGCACACAGATACACACATACACAAAATATGTGTATTGAATCATATGCGGTGCACACACTCACACACAGACACGCATGTGCGCACTTGTGAACACCACACATAGACCTATACACACTCATACATCCATAAGGCGTAAAAATACATACATAGCTTACATACGTGCATACACACGCACCAAGGTGTGAAAGTATGCGTATGTGGATAATTTACAAGCATAGGCTTACAACACGAAACGCATACATGTACAAAAACATAGTCAGCCACATAGCCACAGACAAACACCGCTGAAAACATTAAGAAGCCTTCGCTCCTCAGCTGCTTAAAGATATAAAGCTCCTGCTTGTCTCGTTCTATCTTTTGCTAGTGTCTGTCTGTCAGGTGAGTTCTCGTGTGTCTGTCCGTCAGATGAGTTCTCGTGTGTCTGTCCGTCACTGCATGAGTTCTCTAGAGTCTGTCCGTCAGCTGAGTTCTCTTGTGTCTGTCCGTCAGGTGAGTTCTCTAGTATCTGTCCGTCAGGTGAGTTCTCTAGTATCTGTCCGTCAGATGAGTTCTCTAGAGTCTGTCTTTCAGATGAGTTCTCTAGAGTCTGTCCTTCAGATGAGTTCTCTAGAGTCTGTCCGTCAGGTGAGTTCTCTGGTGTCTGTCCGTCAGATGAGTTCTCTTGTGTCTGTCCGTCAGGTGAGTTCTCTAGTATCTGTCCGTCAGGTGAGTTCTCTAGTATCTGTCCGTCAGATGAGTTCTCTAGAGTCTGTCCTTCAGATGAGTTCTCTAGAGTCTGTCCTTCAGATGAGTTCTCTAGAGTCTGTCCGTCAGGTGAGTTCTCTGGTGTCTGTCCGTCAGATGAGTTCTCTTGTGTCTGTCCGTCAGGTGAGTTCTCTAGTATCTGTCCGTCAGGTGAGTTCTCTAGTATCTGTCCGTCAGATGAGTTCTCTAGAGTCTGTCCTTCAGATGAGTTCTCTGGTGTCTGTCCGTCAGGTGAGTTCTCTTGTGTCTGTCCGTCAGGTGAGTTCTCTGGTGTCTGTCCGTCAGGTGAGTTCTCTTGTGTCTGTCCGTCAGGTGAGTTCTCTTGTGTCTGTCCGTCAGGTGAGTTCTCTAGTGTCTGTCCGTCAGATGAGTTCTCTAGAGTCTGTCCGTCAGATGAGTTCTCTGGTGTCTGTCTGTCAGGTGAGTTCTCTTGTGTCTGTCCGTCAGGTGAGTTCTCTAGTGTCTGTCCGTCAGGTGAGTTCTCTTGTGTCTGTCTATCAGATGGTTCTCTAGTGTCTGTCCGTCAGATGAGTTATTTTGTGTCTGTCCATCAGATGAGTTCTCTCGTGTCTGTCCGTCAGATGAGTTCTCTTGTGTCTGTCCGTCAGGTGAGTTCTCTAGTGTCTGTCCGTCAGGTGAGTTCTCTAGTGTCTGTCCATCAGGTGAGTTCTCTTGTGTCTGTCCATCAGATGGTTCTCTAGTGTCTGTCCGTCAGATGAGTTATCTTGTGTCTGTCCATCAGGTGAGTTCTCTAGTGTCTGTCCATCAGATGAGTTCTCTTGTGTCTGTCCATCAGATGGTTCTCTAGTGTCTGTCCGTCAGATGAGTTCTCTAGTGTCTGTCCGTCAGGTGAGTTCTCTTGTGTCTGTCCATCAGATGGTTCTCTAGTGTCTGTCCGTCAGATGAGTTATCTTGTGTCTGTCCATCAAGTGAGTTCTCTAGTGTCTGTCCGTCAGATGAGTTATCTTGTGTCTGTCCATCAGGTGAGTTATCTTGTGTCTGTCCATCAGGTGAGTTCTCTGGTGTCTGTCCGTCAATTGAGTTATCTTGTGTCTGTCCGTCAGGTGAGTTCTCTGTCGGGGGGCTGGGTCATAGACACCATCGGTCGTCGCTATTCCCTGCTGACCGGCAGCGTCATTTTCACAGCGGGGGGAATCATCATGGCGGCCGCACACACCAAAGAGCTGCTGCTGATTGGTCGAATCATCTGCGGCCTTGGCATTGGTGAGAAACGGTTTATGCTTCTTTGACATTATTATCTTGTCTTTGCACAAAAATTGTATCTTCAAACACTGTTGAGTGTGTGTGCACACGCGCGCGTGTGTGTATGTGAGTGTGCGTCTGTGTGTGTGTGTTTGTGCATCTGTGTGTGTGTGTGTGTGTGTGTGTGTGTGTGTGTGTGTGTGTGCGTGCGTGCGTGCGTGTGCGTGCGTTAGTGTGTGTGTGTGTGTGCGTGTGCGTGCGCGTGTGCATGCGTGCGTGCGTGCGTGCGTGTGTATGTGTGTGAGGAAGAAAGACAGCAAGCATCGTGCGTATTTTACTTTCTAGTGATTTGTTATTTGGGTAAAGGTAAAGATGTGCCCCCCCCCCCCCCCCCCCCCTGCATTTCTCGGTTAATTCTATTTTTCCGTTTTTGCCTTTCTTACCATACATAAAGCTGTATTTTAGGAACATTTTCAGCTAATAACCTTTTTGGAATACTAACCCTAGCCCTAACCCTAGCCCTAAACCTAACCCTACCCCTCCACTATGTACTGCAGTACACCGCGATTTGTCACAGTTGTGGTTCGTTGCGTTTTCCCGTCTTATAGGGAGGGGGGTAGGGTTAGGTTTAGGGCTAGGGTTAGGGCTAGGGTTAGTATTCCAAAAAGGTTATTAGCTAAAAATGTTCCTAAAATACAGCTTTATGTATGGTAAGAAAGGCAATAACGGAAAAATAGAATTAACCGAGATAGGTAGGGGGGGTGGCACATTATTATTATTATTATTATTATAAAACTTAGCGATCTTGTCTGTACGGTCACACGTACTCAACCTACAGGCTTAGGCCCTACTTTCTCATCGCCAGTTTCAATGAGGCTTTATACTACTCCTTGCCGACACGAAAGGGCGATAATTTTAGGCCCGAAGTTCCGATGCTCCCTGGTCTCGGTGAGGAGTCAGGAGCAGATAATGTTCTGTGGCTATATGCTACTCGTTCCTGATAGGGGAAGACGAGGTAAAAAGCGCATGGGCGGGTAAGAAGCCCACCCCAATTATCTCACGAAATAAAGAAAATTTCAGTCACATTTGCCCATGAGACGAATGCTAGACATTAACGCTCGTCTCATGGGCAAAATGAGACTGAAATTTGCTTCATTTCATGAGATAATTGGGGTGGGCTTCTTACCCGCCCATGGGCCTTTTACCCCGTCTTACCCTAGGTAAGGGCGAAAACCTTAAGTTGGTGGCGTTCGCATTTCAGGGCACGAGACAGGGGCAGATTATTTTCGGTATAAAGCCTCATTAAATATCAATGCTGGAAGTGACAACTTAGCAACAGCTAGGGTACAGAGTCTGGAGATTCCTAAAGCATCTGATCTCGACCCTATAGGGGAAGACGGGGTAAAACGCGCATGGGCGGGTAAGAAGCCCACCCCAATTATCTCATGAAATGAAGCAAATTTCAGTCTCATTTTGCCCATGAGACGAGCGTTAATGTCTAGCATTCGTGTCATGGGCAAATTTGACTAACATTTTCTTTATTTCATGAGATAATTGGGGTGGGCTTCTTACCCGCCCATGCGCTTTTTACCCCGTCTTCCCCTACCCTTCGTCAGGTCTGGCGTCAGTGGTGGTGCCGGTCTACGTGGCGGAGTCGTCCCCGGTGCACGTGCGAGGCCGACTGACCATCATGTGGCAGGTGATGATCAACCTGGGCATCCTCATCTCCTCCCTCATCGCCGCCGGCTTCAGCTACCTCCCCACTGATGGGTGGAGGTTAGTCAGTGAGGACATCCACTGTTCAAGAGACATGCTAGGCTATAAGGGCGTGTGCACATGTACGCGGAAACCCGTCCGCATATGCCGTGCTCTGTCCACAAAAAGAATATCTGGAAGTAAGTTGTTGTTTTTTGATGCCAGTCAATCAGGTCAGACCATGACCTCCTCCAAACAGCAGCGTTGGCTATTGCTGTTCTGGAGGGCTGGGCAAGAATGTGTTTATAGCAATGCCAAAAGGTATATTTTTTCTTTCTAGTTACGTCTGCCTGCCTGTCTTTTCCAACTACGACATCCAGATAGCTGAGGGGGGTAGCTGCTATTCTGGCGGGCTGGGGTAAAATGTATGTAGAGTGGAGAAGTTTTGCCCAGGGTACGTCTGCACTCTCTCAGCCAAAGAGATTTGAAGACAGATAGCGTTGGGAAAGTACGACCAAAGGCCAACTAATCCCTTTGGCTGCAGCACTAGAGCCAGTGCGAATGCCCCCTAGTTAGAAAGTGAGAGCCTCTTCCACAAAAGACTAATATATAAGCTACACCATGATTTTCTGTCTATAACAGGATACGCCTAATTAGACGTTAAACCAACCATTGAGAGAGAGATTCCAATACTGTTGAAAATCATTTATAGTGCAGCTCTCATTTTCTATTGGCCCTTTGCTGATATCAAGCAGTAATACAACCCTTGAGTGAAGCCGGACATGTGCCAAAAGTTACTATCACATAAACAATAAAGAAAGCTGATTACGTGGGTTGTTTCTCTCTCATTTAATTATGAAGGCAGATTAGTACCTAGGGCATGATGTAACCCAGGGGATACTCTCTCTTCATACACAGGTACATGCTGGGCATATCAGCGGTGCCCGGGATGGTTCAGTTCGTCGGCTTTCTCTTCATGCCGGAGAGTCCTCGCTGGCTGGTGGACAAGGGGCGGCTGGAGCAGGCCCAGCGAGTGTTGATGAGGATCAGAGGGCGGCAGGACGTCAGCGAGGAACTGAAGGACATTGAAGCCAGCGTGCAGGAAGCCAGGGCCATGAAGTTCAGTATGTGTC
Source organism: Phymorhynchus buccinoides (assembly GCA_017654935.2). NCBI lineage: Eukaryota > Metazoa > Mollusca > Gastropoda > Neogastropoda > Raphitomidae > Phymorhynchus > Phymorhynchus buccinoides. The sequence goes on from CM065696.1 coordinate 33,003,613, forward strand.
TGGAAGGAGGGGTGGGATTGGTACGGTGTGTATACGGAGAGGTGGGTGGGGGTGAGCAGCGCACGCTGGTCATGATCATAGGGCAGCAGGACGTCAGTGAAGAACTGA
>CM065696.1:33006220-33008720 GCA_017654935.2 Phymorhynchus buccinoides
TTATCACGGCCATGTGAGTGAACGCATTGCCATGCTATGCCATAATGTGCCATTCTATGCCAATACTATGCATGTCGTACTTTAGCAGTGGACATGGGTCTGGTGTTCTTCCAGCAGTGGTGTAACATCAACACCACTATGTGAGTGAACGTGATGTATATCATTGGGATACTGTGCCATACCACGCCACACTGTGTCAATGCTATGTGTGTTATGCTCTGATAGTGGGCATGGGATCTGTTGTTCTTCCAGTGGTGCGGCATCAACACCGCTATGTGAGTGAACGTGGTGTATATCACTGAGATGCTGTGCCATACTGTGCCATACCATGCCATTTTTGTGTGCCTGACCTTGACCTTTGACCTTTACGTCGCCGACGGCCTCAAGCTGTCAACAGGACACCCCTTGAAACCATTTATCCTTGATTACCATCGCCCAAGAGTGCATGGAATAATAATTATGGGAAGGTAGCGGGGGTAGCGGTGCAAAGGACATGTCTGCCGCTCTGCGACACACTTGTAATCAATGTACATGTATCTTTTTTCCCTCCACTGTTGCAGCTACTACTCGGGGACGGTGCTGAAGATGGCCGGTTTCCCGGTGAAGGCTGCGATATGGCTGGTGGTTCTTCCCAACGCTCTCCTCTTCTTCGCCGGCCTCATCGGCATCTACATCGTCGACAGGATCGGCCGGCGACCGCTCCTCATCTGGAGCATGGTGGGTGAGTCACCCTTCGCCTGGCTGATTCCTATAGTTTTGCTCTTTACTTGTTCATTGGTTTCTTGTTTTGTTGTTGTTGATTTCTTTCTTTTTCTTTTTGTTTGTGGCACAAGCCACAAACCTATAACTCATTTTGTCTGTCTGTCTGTCTATCGATCTGTCTGTCTGTCGGTCTGTCGGTTTGTCCAAAATTTGTCGCACATATTTCCAAAATTGTCGCACATATTGTAAAAGAGAAAAAAATACTTGGGCATAAAGTAACATTTCAGTTGTCATATCTACATATCTACAGTCCTTAGGTATGGAAAGAATTATATACTGAACAGAGCACATGAATCTTCATTTTATAGCGTACAAAATAATAAACATACGTAATACAGATACTGCAACAGACACGACGATTATGCGATGCTTCTTTCGATGAGTATAAGTAGGATAAATAGTTTTAAATGTTTTCCAAAAGATATAAAAAGTTACGAAATGGTGCAGAGATAACATTCTGGTTTACAGATTAAAATTATTGAAAAGCCAGGGGAGGCGACTCAGTGTATGTAATGATTGGAATGGTAAAAATAGACCGCTGGGCGTGCCACAAACGATTGCGAATCCGCGCTTGTTTTTCTATCTTTCTGTTTGTCTTGGTTTGTGTGTGTCTCTTATATCTGTTTATACACTCATCTCGGCCCTTTTTATCACGGCCCTTCCGTATTTTGTATCATGATGGTCCACGTCAATAATCGTCTGAAACAAAAGACCAATGTTCATCTGGGCCCACACCAGTTGTCGTCTTGGCCCACACCGTATCTTGGCCCACATCAATAGCCATCTCAGCCCACACCAATTGTTGTCTTGGCCCACACCAGTAGTCTGTATCTTGGCCCACACCAATAGTCATCTCGGCCAAACCAATAATTATTGTTGTCTTGGCCCACACCAGTAGTCTATATCTTGGCCCACACCAATAGTCACCTCGACCCACACCAGTTGTCTTGGCCCACACCAGTAGTCTATATCTTGGACCACACCAATAGTCATCTCAGCCCACACCGATTGTCGTCTTGGTCCACACCAGTAGTCTATATCTTGGACCACACCAATAGTCATATCAGCCCACACCGATTGTCGTCTTGGCCCACACCAGTAGTCTATATATCTTGGCCCACGCCAATAGTCATCTCAGCCCACACCAATTGTCGTCTTGGCCCACACCAATAGTCACCTTGGCCCACACTTATAGTAATCTTGGCCCACATCAACATTTGTCTTGACCCCCACTGCAGTCATAGCTTTGGTTTTGATTGTTATCATTTGCGATGGTTGTTACTTCAGGACGTTTATATTTTGGGGGAGCATTCATTGTTATGTTCGTGAACCGCTTATCAGTGTTTTCTCAACCAATTGACATTTATATCAGGAACCATTGGTTGTGTTGTCTTCAGTGACCAATAAAGCTATTTTCAGAGACCATTACTTGCAATTTTCAGGGACAATTTACTGTCATTTTCAGGCACTATCGCAGGGCTGGTGGTGATAGCTATAGGGTTCCAGTTGTCAGAGACTCACCCTCCCCTTCTGGACTCCAACATCACCGAGACCTTCGACAATGGCTCCGTCATCACGCGTTGCCATTCACAGTACACGTGAGTAAGACATATCTCAAAAGATTTCTTTGACGAGAACATTTCATAAGTCATAATGGAAGGGATGGCATTCAATTAGGGCTCCCTTAAAGCTTGACTGATGTGCGCCATATTAGCTTCAAACTAGTAAAATGAACGGA
>CM065696.1:33018720-33065585 GCA_017654935.2 Phymorhynchus buccinoides
TATGCCAACAAAACCATCAACTTGATGATGGTGATTGCAGAAGAAGAAGAAGGGATTTTGAAGCACTTTGAACTTGTGGTCTATAATATCTAGCTAAGATCATCTAAGGGAAGCTACTCCTTTCGTTTGTGACACAGGTTGTACTTCCGGTTGTGTGCGATGTGTTGTCAATAACTTTAAAAACACTCCGAATAACAACGTAGATTTTACATTGTTGTGTCACCATGACGAATGGTAGGTTGAACCGTTAGCCAGCTGTGAAAAAGAAAATATGTGATACAACTCCCCCCCCCCTTGCCATATTTTGTTCACACAAATATTCCCAGTCCAGAGTCGGAGTGACTGAGACTGTGAGAGTCACCCCCAGATGATAGAGACAGGTCACCTGGCTGTGTTGATGGTATGCTGGAGCAGCTGCAGTTGGACAGCTTAGAAGAAATGAGAAAGATCAACCGTCTGTGCCTGCTGCACAAGATCAATAATAGACTCGTTGAATTAAACCCCAACCAATACGCCCCAGTCCCTAGAACAAAAGGGTCACAGAGATTATTTCAAGAAAGGACAGCACACCCGGTCCTCTACTATTCCTTCTTCCCTCGCACGTTGAGAGAATGGAACTCACTCCCTACAGCCATGACAGACACCATCAGTCCAGAAGTTTTCAGGGCCGGCCTCGGTGGCATCACCACCAGCCACCGGGCCTCTTTCTGCTAAAAATCCATGCAGAAATGTAAATAGTTTTAATGCAAGACTTTTAGTGCAGTACTGCACTGTTTAATCCTGTTTTAATGCTGCCTGCCTAATATGACCAGTTAGTTGGACTTCAAACGCCCGCGATAGGGCCCAGTCCAGTAATTGGAAGAAGAAGAAAACCCCATCTTCCCCCCAGCCATTCAAGCCAATCATCTGGGCAGCCAAGGAAATTATTACTGTGTACAGATATATTATGTACATGACCAAAGTCCCCAGTTTTTACACACAACAGAACCAACAAAAAGATGATGGCGGTTGTCTACTGCAGGAAGAAGGATAAGAAGAAGAGTGATAGTCATAACACAGTTCGCAAGAAACAACACACACTGCTAAAGCATCGAGAACTTTCAGCAATGCAAAAATCGACAAGAACACTGAACAGTGTCTTCCCATGAGCTGTGTGAGATTGGAACAGCCTCAGCGAAGAGACAGTGAGAGCCGAGACGATTGACGCCTTCAAACATCGCCTCTCGTCTCCAATGTTGTTCAACAAATCATTAAAACCTTTTTATATAAATGTATATTTTGTCTTTTTTATTATTCATTTTATTTGTGCTCTTCCCAAAATCTTCCATTGGCGTTATATACCATTACCAGCAGAGCTCCCAATCGTCCCGCAAAACAAAGGGTCCCAGGGACTCCTTCACTGACAGTATAGAAGGTCCTAGAGGCGGGATAGAGGGTCCCAGTGGCATTGCGAATGCTAAAAAAAATGTTTCTGGTGCATCCCTGGGACCCCCTGCACATCCTTTTAGAGGTTCCTTTAGAATTTTAGTTCTTCATAGACTCCCAAATGGGGGTCCCTGGGAGCCCTGACCGGAATTAGGTGCCTGCCAAAGTACTTGATGCAGATGCAATATTATGTATTAATTAATGATGTGTTGTTTACCTTGTTAGGATTAGGATTTGGGATTCAAAACATAGCCGTAAGGCTTTCCTGTCCCATCTCATTTTGTTTAATTGTTTGTCTCGGTCTGTCACTCACTCAGGTTTTGTTAATATTATTCATCGTAATCATACATAACTTATAGTCATTCCATTCGTCGAGAAGGTTTTTTAAAATGTTAGTATTTTGTGCTCTTTTCATGTTAGGTGGTAATTTATTCCACACAGGTGCAACTCTGTTAGTAAAATAAAATTTTCTATTATTAGTCCTGCAATATTGAATAAATATTTTGTCGGTACTGTTCCTTGTTTTGTCATAATCTGATATTGTGAATAAGTCATGTACATTTAGGTCATCTACACTATTAAATATTTTATAAGTTTGAATTAGGTCGCCCCTAATTCTCCTTGCCTTTAATGTAGGTAAATTTAGTTCTTTCAAACTGTCTGAATAAGAAACATTTTGAAGACCTTGTACTAACTTAGTTGCTCGTCTGTTGTGTGTTCTTTTGCAGCCTATTCCTTCGAAGGCCTGGTGATTTTCAGCCTGCTGGTCATATGCACCTGTGCCTACATGCGCCGCATTCCTCGACTGCGCCAGTGGTTCCTGTCCGAAAAGAAAGGATTCTTTGGCGTCTTCTATAAAGGTCAGGCCTGGTTGAAGTGCACAGTTGGTGCAGTTTTACGCTTATCGCTGCTTCAACGGATTGGCCAGTATTCAATTCCACGCCCTCTGTATCACCATCAAATGGCTACTCTTTATTGTGAAGGGTAGCTTCAAAATGACATGTATTAATCAGTACTAAGTAAAGTGGATAACTGAATTCCGCACAGTAGTTCAAACTAGTTATACGGCTGATTATTTCTTTCACTTTCAACACATACCGGTAAATACTTAATGTCTACATTAAGTACACACAATCTACTTTAACCATACTGTACCAACACCTGAAACAACTGCATTAGCGTTAAGCGACCTGGAGCTATACCATAGCATATAGAAAAACGAAAGTAGGCCTCTGGCCTTGACCCCTAGCCGGATGTGGGGCGGGAGTGATCCCCCCTTACCGGTCTAGCAGTGGCTAGGCCAATGAGCGCCTACTTCCGCCATTACAATTTTCCAGCGTTTCTTTGTTGACCTGGGCTGCCTGGCTTCTACCCTTTTTGGTTTACAACACTCTTAACTGGTGGGTTCGTTCCTGTTCCTGTTCCTCTCTATCATCAGTTTCAGTGTAATACTGAGTCTCGATTGACTCAGTTTCTATAGCCTAAGTTCGCTAGAACTTCCACAGTTTTAGTTTTTCTGTTTCACACACCGTGCACTACTACTAGTAGTGCTAGTAGTGCACGCGCGCGCGCGTCATTTGGTCTCTTCAACTCGAGTTCCTATTTATCAGTCAAGTTCTTTCGGACCCTACGGTTCGTTCTCTTCCACGATATTATTCTTATTGTTCCGATTTGGTCCTCTTGAGAAAAATTCATCCGTTCAAACTTTTTCTAAAAAGTCTAAACGTTCTTTATCCGTCTGGGCCTAGTACTCCTGCGGCCTCTTCGGTTCTCGTCTCGTTCAGCCGGAAACTGGTCTTCACGAGTTGTTTATTTCGGCCCTCCTTCTGCTTCGGTTGTGCAGAAGGCCTCTAGGCCCATTTCGTCCGTGTGTTTTTTCTGCCATGCCTTTCTGTTCCAGGAGGCCTCTCTTCACGTCCTCCACTTCTACACGGACGTCTGGACAAACTTCGTTGGATAAGTCGCAGCTGCGCATGTCTGTCGCTCCGAGTGGCAAGTTTGCACTCGGGGGCCCGCCTAGTCTCCCTAACCTCTCCGACCCTGTGTTGGAGGGAGGGCGAAGGAGGTCCCCATCCGACCATTGGTCGAGGTCTTATGACTGGGGCCTCAGGCAGACATCCCGGTGTCTCGACGGGAACTCGAGCCCGGAAGGCCGTAGGCCTCTCGACACCTCCCCGGCCGGGGAGGCCGAGGCCTACCTGCAAACACCCCCTCGTCGTCGGGGACACTCCGACGGCGTGAAGGGTGTCACTCTCGGACGCTTCGCCCTGGCCGCGGGCCTCTGTCCGAGAGTTTCTCCCGGTGATCCCCCCAGCGGTGGGGACACCGGTCGAGTGTATTCCAGGCCTGGAGGCCCTACCGGCTAACACCCCCTCGTCGTCGCGGACACTCCGACGGCGTGAAGGGTGTCGCTCTCGGACCCTTTGCCCTGGCCGCGGGCATCTGTCCGAGAGTTTCTCCCGGTGATCCCCCCCAGCGGTGGGGACACCGGTCGAATGTATTCCAGGCCTGGAGGCCCTACACCTCGGCTCGTCACGTCTACGGACGGATGAGGCCTCCCCACCATCAAGGCCTCCCGGCCTAGGCCTCTCCGGCTCCCGCGGGCCTCCTGCGGACCCGGGCCTCCCTCGGTGGGAGGCCTCGGAGGCCCCGACCTACGAGGCCGCGGCCTCCCCGGTCCTAGGCCTCTCCGGCTCCCTCGGGCCTCCCTCGCCGGGCCTCCTTCGGACTCGGGCCTCCCTCGGTGGGAGGCCTCGGGTGTCCGTGCTCGGAGACCGCGACCTAGGAGGCCCCGGGCCTAGGCCTCACCGGCTCCCTTGGGCCTCCCTCACCGGGCCTCCTTCGTACCCGGGCCTCCCTCGGTGGGAGGCCTCGGCGGACCGTGTGGTCAGACGGCTACGGTCTCCGTCACCGTCCGCTACGGTCCATGGACCGGCGGTTTCGTCACCGCCCGCTACGGTCCGTGGACCGTAGCCACCGGCGGTAGCCACCGCCGTGGCCTGAGGGCACGATGTCGGTTCCCCGTACCGTCCGTCGTAAGATGGAAACGGTAGCGGTTCTTCAGCCCGTCCACCGTCACCCCCGTCAAGAAGCAGCGGTCTCCCGTCCGTCCGGCGTCCAGCCGGCGGCACGGTGACTCACCGCACGGTTCCCCGACGGTTACCGGTGCACCGTCCGTCCGTCCTACCACACGGTCCGGCTTGGGCGTTCACCGTCCCCCTGTGGTCCCTCACCGGGTTCTGCTTCAGGGTACTCGTCCTCAAAAAGCTCGGGTGGTTTCTCCTGGTTCTGACCAGACAGTCCACCCCAGAGGCTCGTAACGTCAGCGCTCTCCAGTGGATTCGGACGTGGACTTAGCTAAGTCCGTCTCCATCCAGGCAAGGGCGTAGCAGCGTGTTCTGGCCCGGTCCGGCCACTCACCAGGGAAAGGAGTTCTGGTCCTTGCAAGCTCCTAAGCTTCTGGACCACTCCAATCGGAAAGCAGAGGCTTTCCTTTGTGCCGGGAAGATGGCAGAAGCTAACCGTTTCTCTTTAGCCTTCTAAGGCCGAAGCAGAGAAGCTCCTTTGCGACAGGAATCTTGCCCCGACCAAGATTAAGTCTTCCAACTTCAAGCAGTTGGAGGAATCTTTGTCAAAGCCCTCAAGGGCTGTGGCTTTGCGGCTTCGTTGGTTCGGCCCATCACAGAGAATTTGGGGACATTTTTTCTCCTACGAATTCTCCTGTGGTTTTCAGGCTCTTTGAGTCCGTGAATGAACCAGCCGTTTTCTATCGGTTTTTGGTTCATCGTCGGGCTCTTCAAGGGTTTTCTCACAAAAAGAGTTCTCTTGTACCATCTAATCATCTGGTTAGATCTACTTCGATCTGCTGATCTCGAGCTCTTGTGCTTCTGATCGATCGCTTTCACCGATCCATTTTACCGGGTTGGGCAACGGACCGTCGGGTTCCGTTCCGGTTCTTCAAGAACCTCATGGTGATTCTGACCTTCCGTTTGTCACGGTGGCTTTTGGGAATGATCCATCGTTTTTCTTTGTTTCATTCATGTCTGTTGCAATGGCTCCCGTGGTCCGTTTCTTCGATTCGGACGAGCATGGGTTTTCTTGCTCTATTCAGTTTCATGCTTTTCTGGTTACAACAAGGGTTGTTCAACCTGATTACTCATTCAACCGGTCCTGCCGGTTCTATCAACTTTTCCGGCCTTTTTCGGCCCAGCCTGTCAGGCCTTGTTTTTCTGACTTGGGTTACTCGTTACAAGTCATGGCCGTTTAAACGGTTATTTTTGTTCCTCAATCCTCTACCGTTTCTTTCAGTCAGTACCGTTCAATTGGATTTTTCCACGGTTATCCTGACGTCACTTGGATACTCTGTTATGCTTCTCGCAGTAACTAACCGTTTCTCCTTGGGCAGGTCTACCTGGCCCAAGGAAGATTCAGTTCCCGTGGGCTTTTTTGTTGATTCATCCGTTCAAGTCGGTGCTAGGTGTCCATGGGACTACCTCCCATTTCCCTCTTTCTCCAAGCCTTCTAAGGCTGTAGCAGAGAAACTCCATTGTGACAAGAGTCTTGCCCGGTCAAGTTTTTTCCTTCCAACGTAATACAGTTGGAAGCATCTTTGTCCAAAGCCCTCAAGGGCTGTGCTTTTGTGACGTTGTTGATTCGGTTCATTGCTGTACTTTGAGCAAAACCTCTCCAACGACCTCTCTTGCGGTTTTCAGGCTCTTTGAGTCCGTGATTGAACCAACCTTTGGAGTGGCTCTAGCTTCTCTTGGTGATTCTTCTGGCCAGAGACTCTTTTTGGGGCACTTTAAAGACTGTCTGGAGATGGGTTCGACACGGTCGGATTCACAGTCTCAGCCTCGGAGGACACTGTCCTCGTTTTCTCTGTTGGTGTCCGTCCTCTCAGTACGAAGTCGGTCACACTTTTCCGTCTCCTCAGACTTCTTAGTCTGATGGAGTCAGTTTCGGAGCTCCTTCCTCCTGCCAAGGTATACTAAGGCCCTTGCAGAGAGAAGTCGGAGCGTGCGCTCCTTCTTTCACGGTTGCAACCGAGAGTTGTTCAACCGTACCCTTGTTGCCTTCCTTCTGAACGGCCCCGGCTTCGCCGTTCTTTCGAATGATGTCTGTTCTGGCAGGCATGGTTTTTACTTGCTCTGTTTCAGACCCTCGTTTCCTCTCATTACAACCATGAGTTGTTCATCCAGTGGACTCGTTCACTCGTTCCAGCCATCCTTTTCGGTCTGGTTCCGTCCTGATCGGACTCATCTGTCCGGCTAACATGATCTTCTATGCCCAGCTGTCAGATCACTAAACGTCAGTTTTCAACTTAAGTTGTTCGACTGGGTGTTTTTGGGCCTTCCTTCAGGCCCCCCACCCCCATTTTGAGTCAGTGCTGTTGAAATGGGTTAAGTCGAGGTGTGTTTACGTCACGTTTGCACACTGTTCCGCTTTTGTCTACATGTTTCCTTTTCGGTGGGGACATTTCCGCGTCATCTGGTTTGATTTGACGTCATGCGATAGCAACTATGTTGCTGTTTCGGTCTGTCCCTACGTCAGAGGCAGTTTTTATTTTGCCTTCCTACGGTCTTAGCTTGTAGAGTTGGTTACGAAGTGCAGTTGCACATTCGTTCCTTGGCTTCTCAGTTTGCTAGTTTAGAGGTTGAATCTGCTGTTTTGCGGATTCTCATCTTAATCTTTTAGTACTAGCTGTTTCTTCCCGTCGTCGGTCCTTTGCTTGCCCGTCATTCTGAACAAGTCTTGTCCAAATGTGGGCCAATTTGTTTTTGACTCAGTCTCGCCACTTCGATCGATATTTTTCCGGTCGAAAGGGCGTAGCAGCGTGTGGTGGCCCGGTCCGGCCACTCATAGTCCGTTTTGTATCGGCCTTGGCTGCTCTAGGTGACTCCATGCGGGGTTTGTCATCTCCTGGCTGCTTTTTTAGTCAGCCATGTTCTTTCCTGAGATGCCTTCCTGGATTTTTCCAGGACTCTTTCGTTCGGTTCGTCTTCGGTGGTGACAGGAAGTACGATCCGTTAAGACCTTCTACGGTACAGTCTGTAGAACTCTTGGCGTTTTCTTCACGGGTCTGGAAATTTCTCTGCCCGGACCCTTTCGGGGTACAGAGCAGCCTTCATCACTACGGTTTCCTTGGCCATGGCTTTTCTGTACGTCACCCCTGTCTCTCTCTTCTTGGACGCGGTCCGCCTCCAAGCTCCTGCCAGGACTTCTCGAGTCCCTCAGTCGTTCAGCCAGAAGGATCGGCGGTCTTCACGCTCTCAGCGTCCTGGCCCGCGTCGTAGAGTTCTCGGATGAGTACTCTTCGGTCACCTTGATCTTTCTACCAGAATTCGGGGCTTAGAATCAGCTAGGCGGCGTTCCCTCGCCTCTGGTTCGCATCTCCATCTTTCGTTCCGTCCTCGGCCCCGACGGTTCGGACCGTTTTCTCTGTCCGGTCGGGGCCCTCGGGCTTCTCCTTTCCGGAACTAAGCTTCTCTAAGCTTTTGGAGGTCGCGCGACACGTTCCTTCAGCTCGACCTCCGAGACATCGAGGCCGGGAACGAAGGCGACGCTTTCTCTATCAGGAAAGTTTTGGTCACCCGGGACGATAGTTGTTGCCCAGACCGCCGTCTCCGTCTAGACCGTCAGTACGGAGGCAAGCTCCCAACGACTCCCCCTATGGTACTTTAGTGGGTATATCATTGCAATGATGTTTTGGGGCAATATTTGGAGCAGGCCTTTTACCTTCCCTTTCTAAAGCCGCATTTAGGCTAAAGGAGTAAAAGGGGTTACTCGGGGCTTTTTGGGAAGGGGGTCTAGTGGAATTACCACTTTTTTAAACCCCCTAAGGGAAAAAGCGCCCAGGTCTCGCTCTCACGCGTTGGGTTGGGGTACTGAAGCATCTACCCTCCTCCGCTTTTGTAATCTGCAGTTGTTTCAGGTGTTGGTACAGTATGGTTAAAGTAGATTGGTGGATTTTTATTAATCCCTACTATCTATTTAACTTAATACTTACCAACACCTGAAACAAACGAGGTACCCTCCCTTGTATCCTCCCACACTAATAAAGATGCTTCCTGTAAAATTTTGTAATGGCGGAAGTAGGCGCTCATTGGCCTAGCCACTGCTAGACCGGTAAGGGGGGATCACTCCCGCCCCACATCCGGCTAGGGGTCAAGGCCAGAGGCCTACTTTCGTTTTTCTATATGCTATGGTATAGCTCCAGGTCGCTTAACGCTAATGCAGTTGTTTCAGGTGTTGGTAAGTATTAAGTTAAATAGATAGTAGGGATTAATAAAAATCCACCATTTGGTGTTTTGTTTGTTTTTAGTTCATTAAAATACTTAATGTTTGTTGGAATTGAGTGGATAATAAAATTTCATTTAAATGATTTAAAGCTAATTATAAAACAACGAAGACATTGTGTGTGTGTGTGTGTGTATTACTATTAGGGCAGAAGTGAATTTAGGACAAAATTATAATGATGATGAGGTGTATGTGTCTGGTGTGGTTGTATATATATGGTGTGTGTGTGTGTGTGTCTGTGCGCACACTTGTGTGTGTACAAGTGAACCTTGCAAGCATGATGAATGGTGAAACCGATTTTATCCCACCTTTATAACATGAAACAGACATGTGACAATAGTATACTGAACTCATGCAGAATTGATGATGTGTGTGTTGTTTCAGCCTCGGTGATTGGGACACGCCTGCACATTCCTGTGGCCCTGACCTGCGTCCTGATGGGCCTCTACATCTTGTTGATAAAGTGAACCTGAACTGGGCATCTGGGCATTTTCATCTTCACCAGTCATATATTCTCTTGTCATCTTCATAATCACCACCACCATCAGCAGCAGCAGCTGGTTGTGAAATGTTTGAAGCCCTGTTGGCCAACTGAGGACAGTATGACTGTGAGGTCTGTCTCTCATTTTCATTGCCGTCAAGTTCGTCATCAATGGTCATCGATTGTCATTTTTAAAGATGCCAGATCTATGACAGAGTGCTCTATTATCCTGTATGCAAATCATTAAAGTGATGGAAGATTTTCTGAGGCAGAATGCTGAGGATAAGATGAGGTTGAGGTGCGGGTGGGAGTGGTGAAGGGGGGTTGTCAAGATCCTACACCTTTCTTCCCCTCCCTCATTTCATTCAGAAACTGTTAAGGTTTCCACAGTATGTGTACTGTTGATTAGAGATCTTCCAATTGACGTTCACTGATTCAGAACCAAACGGACAGAAGTACAAAGGCAGACAACGAGACATGCAGAGGGACTTAGAAAAAACAGTCGAACAAACGCATTTTTACGTGCACATACACAAACACACACACAGACGCAGACATACATTCAGATACACAGACACACACACACACACACACACACACACACACACACACCTTTCTCATTAGCATCTCCTTATCCAAAACTGGCAAAATATTTTTTTTTAATAAGCTGATCACTTCTTCTTTCTATAGTTAAATTGTTTAGCTATTGTGGGATTTGATACTCTTTCTCTCGCTTTCACACAGTAGAATAACTCAGGTTTATGATGTGCTAGTTCCTTGATTTATCACCTTTTATATTGTTCTCATTTGCTTCCATATTCTTCAGATCAACATCTGCAGTCATCTTCATCGCGATGCATGTCAAGTGGAATGTTAGTGATGACATTCTTGTTTGAAATTTTGTGTTGCTTTGTTAAAGTCTTTGACATTTTTTCAGTTTTCATGGGTAAACATCTATCAACTAGTTCTTGTTTTTTTCTGTTTTTTATTTAGTTATTTATTATTTTTCGTTTATTTTGTAAAACCAAGTCGATATTTGAAAAATACCCATTTTCTGTTACATTCTTCATAATCACAGTACTGGTTTTTGTGGTCATTTCTGAGATCAGTTTCTGTGGAAATAGGCACTCAGTCTTTAACTGGTCTAATGGCTTTGGTCACTATTTGACGTCTGCCTACAGTTGGGGCCCAGGGCTCCCACGGACCCCCATTTGGGGGTATATAAAGCAAAAAGGACCCTCTATGAGATTCCCGTATGGCTATTGTTGAGAGGATGTAAAATTTTAACTTTCTAAGAGAAGAACGTGTAGGAGTACACTGTATGTGTTTTTTGAAGCACATAGAGCACCATAGCATCTTTGCAAGTGAGAAGCTTCTTCATAGTGTGTGTATAACAAACTAGAAGCCGAACTTTGTGCGTGGTGGGAATGCCATCAGGAGGTGGCTCGGAGTCAGAGTGGGGGCAAGCTATGGCCGGCTTTGGCTGACTTGAATGAAAGAGGGTTAAACAATGTTTGGCTTTCTTTTTCCAGAGGTCTGGAGGTCAACCACATGTTAACCATTTTCATTTTGTGTGTTATTGAAAAGAAAAGTTTTGTTCTCTACAGTTGTCAGAATGTCTTCTCTTATTCTTGGCATCAAAATTTCTTCTCTTTTTTTATCTGGCATAATGTGATCGTCACAGAAACCAAAAAAAGAAAAGGCAAAACAAAACAAACTTGATTTCATGAATCATGTTCTTGTACATGTATAACTTTCAATGTCAAATCATGAATACTCTTGTCTGCTGATACTGACACTGGCACTGACCGTAACTAGTGTGGTCAACCATTTACTGGACATGTGATGACCAGGGGGCCGTTTCACAAGGGCTAACGTTACATTGCGCTCGCTCAAATCGGCAAAAACGGTCTAAGAAACACCCTTCGTTTGCCGATAGTTCGCATGACATTTTGTTCTTGCCAAACACCGAGCAAGCGGCGAACTATCCGGAACTAGTGGGGGGTGAATGCATTTCTTGTTGTTGATTGGTCCATTAAAGTTTAGTTAAAATAATACGAACTTGTAATATTCTTCCGCAAACGTTTTCTAAGGTGTTTCTGAGGCCCCTTTTGGCGTAAGCGTTATTCACGCGGTGACCGTTATCTAGAGAAACTCGACCCAGTAGAGATAAATGGTGTGTGGCTTTGATGGATAAGTCTGCACAATATGTTTTGGGGGGAATTTGTGTGTGATAATTATTCCAAAATCTTACCTATATAAGTATAACATTTATTTTGAACAGTTAACAGGAAATGAATATATGCTTTGTACAATTTCCCCTTCATGTCTCTATCAATTGATATTATTTGTGCACTTTGTGTCGATATGTGTGTGTGTAGGTGAGTTGCAGATTGTGTGATGTGTTGTTGTTTTTGCAACAGTGTGTATGTGTGTCCATCTATGTGAGCATTGCGCATCTGTGTCCGTGTGTAAGCCAAGAACTAAAACTGGATGAAAGTTTGAAAAGAAAATAATGACCATTTTGAATGTATATTTCTGGAATATAACACCATGCTTATTGAAGTAAGCATCCATGCAGATACATTTATAATTAAGTTTACCGGTAAATGTTGTGTGCTGAGACTGGCTTTAATTCTTTTTTTGGTCCTTTCTTCACTTTACAATGGAACTCACTATGGGACTGGTCTTGTTTATTATGTGTTTTTCAAGTTTTCATCTTTAGAATAAGAATCAGAATGAGAGTGGCTTTAATTTATTTATGCAATGATACAGTGGAACCTCCTTTTTAAGACCTTGAAAAATCATCCAAAATTAGGCATTAAAGACCCCCCACGTCACGTGTCACATTCCCTCTTATGCTAGGAAGATTTTTTAAGATTTCTTACCAGCTATAAGAGGGAAAACACATGAAAATCTTGATTTTGACATGTGACGTGCTGGGTCTTAAAGTAGGAGGGAGTTCTGTAAGGGAGGTAATTTTAACACTTACAAAGAAGGGCAATGTCTCAGAGAAGTAGGTCTTAAGTGGGATGGAGTCCTAAGGGGGGTGTCTTATAAGGTAGGTTCCACTGTATGTACTTTCTTTAATAAAGTGGAATGAAAAATGGGAATAAAGTGTCCTAAAAATATTCTTGCTGGAGTTGTTTTGTTTGACTGTATTTTATAAGTCTCTCTCTCTCTCTCTCTCTCTCTCTCTCTCTCTCTCTCTCTCTCTCTCTCTCTCTCTCTCACACACACACACACACACACACACACTACCAAAAGCATGGGCATGTTCATGCTCACAGATGCAAACGTCAATACTGTGAGCTGTGAGTGAAGAAGAAAACTTTTCACTAATTTCATAACCTGGATGTGGCAGTGCACGAGAAAAACAGGCACAGACCTGTTTACTCTACTCTTTTCGAGTAGTATTCTACTCAATTTGGACCTCTACTACTCTTCAAATCTGAAAATAACACTCGTCAATTCTTGATTGCTACTCATTTTCAGTGAACATAATTTGATGGATTAATGAATACTACTACACATTTTGCACCAAAACTACTCATTTCAGCTATCCAGACTACTCAATACTTGTGTAGGGGGTAAGCAGGTCTGCAGGCATGGAATTTTTACTTCCTCTTCCTTTTTTGCGTTCCCAGGCCATATGGCCATAATGAGTAAAGTATGTACGCGTCCCGTTTTCAGATTTTACTGGTCTTCCTGCTGTATGCATCCGACACATTCCACTTTCAGCGGACACATTTTTACAAAAATTGAGAATGGGTAAAGTGCGTATGTGTCCGGTTTTCAGTTTTTACTGGTTCTATGTATGCAGCTGACACATTCCGATTTTGGAGGACATATGTGATGCAGCACAGGAAAACAAGGCTAAAGTCGAGCAACCACAAGAGAGAGATATTTGATTGATTGAAAAATTGTTAAAAATAAACTATTAGAGATAGATTAATTCTGTTTTTTGCCTATCTGTTGTCTCTGGCCTTTCTGAAAATATGAATAAGTCAAAAGTGATCATTTACGACATTGTTTTCCTGTGCTGCATCACATATGTTTTTCAAAAATTGAGAATTTGCTTTCAGAATATGGAGCTAAGATTAATAATCAATACACAGAAAAACAGAATTTGAATATATGTGCTTTTTTTGTTGCTTTTTTTTTTTAGACATCTGATGTTTTACTCTTGAAGTCCCCCCAAAAAAATCTGACTTAGAAGAGAGAGTATTGGCTGTTTCTTTCCACTGATTTGGTTTAAAAATGATAAAATAAACAGACAAGCAAAAGACAGTTTTTCATTTGTTAGAAATTAGATTATATAAAAATAGAGACAAATAAAATGTTCTAAATAAAATTTTCAATTTGCTGTTGGTTTTTGTAGAATGTATATAAAAAAGATGTATAAATGTCGTAAATAGAAATTTGATCTCTTTTTTGTTGACTATAATTTACAATTTAATTTGATTTTGCTTTTTAAAAAAATCAGTTGAGCGGCTTATGTAGGGGTTTCTCACGAGAGCTCTGTTCTCGCCGTCACAAAATCATAAGAACGCAAAATCATTCTGTGTTTCTGATCAAATTTCAAGTGTACTATTTGGGGAAAACAGTCATACTCTTGACTCCAAATTAAGAGATTTGTTTTTAATGTGGACGAGTACTTGTTATATTTGCTGGAAATTTAGCTAGTTCTAGCAAAGACTGTACAGGGGGAGATAAACATCCGGTCTCTTTTCCCTATATGAGTAGTGAGGACAGAAACACTGGTTATGTCCCTTTGAAACGTGACACATTTTACACATCGATAGGCCAGTTGAATTCTCCGTTCAAGTTCCAGTCCGAGTTTTGGGATAGCCTCCACTGTGAATAGTGTACACGTCCGCACTAACGATAACTCTATCAGCCCGGTTCGCCGAGCTTTTAAGTAATCCATCTTACCCTTTTAGAATATCTTTGGTTCTAATGAATTCTGGGAGTCTGCAAAGTCAATAGAGATTCAGCGTTCTACAAAAGAAAGTAGCTTCTTCTTCTTCTTCTTCTTCTTCTTCTTCTTCCCGTTAATCGGCCTCCTTCATCAGATTGAAGATTCTGCCAATGTTAACCCTTTCACCGCTAAAGTCGCATTTTAGCACCATGATGTAAAACCTATGTCACTAAAAGGCATCAAATTGGGGTCTATTATCCGAAGACCCTATTGTCTTAGTTTTGGGAAGTAAGGATTATTTTATATATGTCACAGGAGAATCCCCAATACTGTAAATGGATTTTGTTCTCTACCCAGATAAATCTAATGGAAATTTTTGGCTGAAATATGGCTGGCGGTGAAAGGGTTAAAAAAACAAAAATCATTGGTCATGTGCACAGCCAATTCACAGCAAGGGAAAAAGAGAGTAAATAAACAGATAAGTAAATAGAACACAAGAAATAAAAGAGGGGACTCTGCTCTGCTCTGCTCAAAAATGTAAATCAAATATGTAGAATGTTCACATTGTTCAATTTTCTCCGGACATAGTCATTACCATGTGGGGGTGAATATCTTTACCTAACACCGGTAATGACCTATATTGTCGGGCTGAATCAAATAATTCGAAAACTATTAAAAAAAAAACCACGTTGATCTAACAAATTGTCTAATAAATCATATTATATTTAAATATTCCATTTCTAAGTCGCAATTAGTTTTCAAATAAAAAGTCCAAGAAATCTTTTTTTTTCCCCTGCCCTGTTACAGTATCAAAATGGCGTCTCCGAAGACGAGGTAACTTTGCTTTATTCACATTTCTTTTAGCATCTAGAACTTGTCAGTTATTGTCTGCTCCTGAAGTTGAATGTGGAACGAATAATATTTTATTTGAACCTTATCCTGAAAGCATAAGCATTATCATCAGCTCTCCCGCTAAGCATTACTGGCCAAAGCGTCATTGCTTTCTGCTTGTTGCCATGGGCCTGAACATGTTTGAAATGATCCCGCTGAGTTTTTGAGCTTGGTGCAGTTTTAGCTACCCCAATCATATTCTCGGCTTTCAATCTCAAAGTAATGTTCTTTCTGTTTCATGGAAATAACCCTAGTCTAACCCAATCCCTTACCCAATGACAGCAAAATCATCCTTAGGTAAAATTTTCAATGAGAAAAATGTGTTTTTGTTCTTCAATTTTGGAGGCTAAGATGGAGTTTTGGCTTTGCTACGCCCAACCACATTTTCTCATTGAAAATGTACATAAAGAAGCAATGTTTTGTCATGCTCGGATAGGGGATAGGGTTCGGATAAGGTTAGGGCATGTACACTGTTATAAACGGAAAGAAAGATTAATATAAGATGAAAATGATTTTAAAATAAATAAGTAAAATACAAAAGCACATCCACACAGATCAATATAAGACTAAGAGCATAAATAAAGATTTTAAACTGAATCAATTTTGTTTAAATTGTGAACTAGACCTAGCCTACCACAGTGTATGCATTGGGTCAAGTGAGCACATGTAGGCTACATATAAATACACATGCACCTAAACTTACAACACCCCCCACACGACACACCCCAGCACACACACACACAAATGTACCCTCACGTGCTCTCTCTCTCTTACTCACGCACACACACACACATTACATGCTTTCTGTCTATCTGTCCATCAAGACAACTGCGGTCATTTTCAGATTTAAAAATTCTCTGTGTTTCAAGTACACAAAGATGTCTGGAGAGCACTCCTTTTCCTTTTCGGCCCCATCAGTTTGGAATTCCTTGCCATGCGAAATTCGCCATATCCAGTTTTTACCATCTTTCAAAACAGCTCTCAAAACTTAGCAATTGAAACTACATCATAACCTTTTGGCCATAGTACTTCTTGATTCTTGTCTCCCCCCCCCCCCCCCCCCCCCCCCCCCCCTTTATGTTAGTTTACTGTGTGTTGACTGTCTATGTCAGCTTTATTGAGAGAGTGAGTTGGAGAGAGAATGTTGATGCTTAAGCAGCTTTATTCAATAGTTATATATGTTTTGGGTGGGGTGTGAGGGGGGGAGTGGTGGTAATGGGGGGGGGGGGGGGGGGGTGGGGGGGGGGGGGGGGGGGGGGGGGGCATGTATGTATAATATATATGCATATTTGCATGTGTGTGAACTGTGATCGATTATTATGTCTTTGTTGAACTTCTTATTTTTTGTTTTTTATTAAGCGCATAGAGCTCAACATTTGGCGGATGAGTGCGCTATATAAATGCTTCACTATTAATATTATTATTATTATTTTTATTATGACAATAAAAATCACTTAAGTCAAAATTGAAGAGACTGAAATTTTATTTTAATTTAACTCTTTCTACCCCATCCGTGCAGCCGCATTTATCTTCCCTGGCCCAGCTGTGCAGAGAGCTCTGAGCATAGCTATAATTTTTTTTAGAAAAATTGCTATAACTTTGAACAAAAAAACCAGTACATAGAAACTGTTTGATCGAAAGTAGAGCTTTCTACTTCACCTACATTCGCTAAAAGCTCGATGCAATCGCTATTTTTGTCATTATAATAGTCTTAAATCAATCCAAACACAATTTTACTTGCCATTTTATGACTCGGACATAATAGGTATCAACCCATCATCTAAAAAAATCAGTAACAATATTAAATATCTGCTCCAAAATTGATAAAATCTAAGCATGACCGGAAAGGAAGCGTCTGTAAACAGGCTAAAGCTACCAAAGTAAACAATTTGAGGATGAGAACCAAGCTAGACGCTTCAGTTTGAAGATAGGTTTGTATTAGTATTACGAGTTAACTCGTAAATGGGCAGATATGGTTGGCATGAGTTTACGAGTATGCTCGTAACTGGTGTAGAATGAGTTAAGATAGCCAATATAAAATATTTTGAGTTAAAAAGGCTTCAAAATAGAGATTATTATACTGGGACCCAAAAATTATTGTGAGTTGTCCAGTGTTTTTTATTTGATTTTGAGTTATCAGTTCTCCATTGTATTATTAAATATACACTCACGCACACAAGTGATACTACAAATTTACAACAAATCACATGTATCCAACTCACCTTTGTTTTACAGAGGTCGACATTCATCCAGAAGCCCATCAGGCAGGAAGCTGCAGAACAGCAGTACGCTTGAAGTCAGTTTTAACGACACCGCCCCTGCTGGCATCATGAACAAGTCAGGGGACTCTCCTGACCTGCCTGGCATCAACGAGAGACTGGGTAACGGTTATTGCCTCTCTTTTTAGTTCTTTTACTCCATCTACTCTGAATGTATGTGTGTTTGTGTTCAGAGCTTCAGTTTGTCAGGGGATCCAGCTCAATGATCCGAAATGACCTCTCATGTTGCGTATCCATGGGTCATGAATATTTGGTATTTTGGTATAAAAATTTGGAATATTCAAGTCACAGAGACTTATCTCTGTGAAATTCGAGCTGCTTTTCCCTGGAGAGAGCGTTGCCGCAAGCGCAGTGCCTTCCCAATTTAAAAAGAAAAAAAGAGGGGGTGGGGGCAGGGTGAGGAGGGGGTGTGAGCAGACTTGGGAAACCTAGCTATCAATTTGGCCATACCAGGCAGCGGGATTTCTCCCTGCTCTTACCGACTTTCAACTGCCGTGGGATTTTTACGTGCGTAAAGCGCACGGGTCAGGCTAGCTTTAAGTCCCCATCTGAAGGACTCGACGTTCAGTTCGATTTTCCTGTCGAACTTGAAAGAAAGGGCGAGGCCGGGTTTCCAACCTGGGTCACTCACGCTGCAGTCACGCATTACATTTGGCAGGCGAACGTCTTAACCACTCTGCCACCTTTCTCCCTCATATGACCTATGAAGTCTGAAAACAGTGAGATGTTTGTGGCCCATTGTTTTGGGAATCTCTCCCCCCCCCCCCCCCCCCCCCTCCTTTTTGTTTGTTTGTTTTGTAATCAGGGTCATAAAGTTGGAAAAGAATCTGAAGCTCGCTCTGTGTGTTCCTGCATGTGTGTGTTTCTAGAAATTATCAAATTTATTCAAAAGACAACGTTGTTGCACGTGTGAGTCTTAATGAGGCTTTGCCGTTCTTGTACGTTAGGGTTTCTTTTTGTATATATCATTATATGTATTCAGTGATGTCCAGAGGCCCCGGTCATAGGCCATTGACCTATTAAAATTTAAAATGTCCTATTGTGTTCTCCCCTGTCAGGACAAATGTCTGATAAAAAAAAATTGCTGTTTATTGAAACATTTTGTTGTGTGTGAAATTGTTGCCTTGGTGAAGGAAATATAATTTATATCAACCAAAAAAAACATAGTCAGAAAAATATGGTACCCCATGTGTTTGGGTGCACCCAGGTCACCTCCGGCCGTCCAGAGAGCTGCTGGAATACTACAGGAAAAAGATAGCAGAGTACGACGATGAGCACGACGAACTGGTCAGCAAGCTGGAAGAATACAAGGTCACCTACGAGGAGCAGGTCAGCAAGAGTTGTGTGAGCATGTTGCCGGTCAGTCCCTGATCAGCAACAACCTCCGGATAGCAGAGGACGCTGTTGCTATTCTAAAAAAAAGTTTGGGTAGAATTCAAAAGCTTGGGTGGAATTTGTTAATACAGTGGAATCCGCTTAATCGGCCACTTTCGGGACCAGGAAAAATGTGGCCGATAAAGCGAATCGGCCGATAAAACGAACATCGAGATACTGTATGACGCAATTATGCAAGTCAAAAGCAACCAATCAATCAATCAATCAATCAGTGACGTCAAAATTAAATGTTGCAGTTCAAATTCAAATTCTTTCCCTTTTTGTGATGTGTGTGTGTGTGTTTATTAATCCTACAACTTGACAGAAGCACGAGTAAAAGACAATGATTTTGTTTTCTTGAGTGATTTTAACGCCATGCAGGGTCTTTCAATTGACAACAGCTCACCTTCCAACTTCACACTCAATCATGTAAACGTCAAAAACGTGTTGTCAGTTTGTCTGCCTCTGTTCTCAAAAAGGGGTAAAGAGGAAAAATTAGAGAGAAAAAGTGGCCAATAAAGCGAAATTGAAGATTTCAGCTTTGGCCGTAAAAACAAACAAAATAACACATGCTTAAGAAGAAAAAAATCCTTTCCAGAGGAGATTGGACGATTATCCGATGGCCAATTAAACGGATTCCACTGTACCATATTAAAAAAAGGCGATATTTTTTCCACCAGACTCGGACCCCTACGCCTTATAATATGACTAATCAAATAGTAAGAACATAGTAATAGAAATTATAATGACAAAATCTGAAATTTGGGTAACATTTTTGGGATGCGCCTTATACAAAGGAGCGCCTTATACAGTGGAACCTCCCTGATAAGACACCCCATTATAAGACCCCCTCTCTTTTAAGACCTACTTCTCTGAGACATTGCCCTTCTTTGTAAGTATTAAAATTATCTCCCTCCCATTTAAGACCTCATTTTGGATGATTTTTGAAGGTCTTTTAAGGGAGGTTCTACTGTAGTAAAAAAAAAAAAAAAAGTAACATTAAGTAAAGATGCCTTTCCTTAAGGACATCCCCACTCTCTCGAGTCGTTTAAGAGGACTTTTGACAGTTGGTGTTCGTGATGTCATTGATGATGTCATAACCGCAGTATGAATAACTGGAGTACAGAGTTTTGCTTTAGAGTTTTGCCAAAAGAAGGATTAAATGGGAGCAAAAAATTATTGAGAGTAACAGCAAAAAATTCATTGAGAGTAACAGCAAAAAATTCATTGAGAGTAACAGCAAAAAATTCATTGAGAGTAACAGCAAAAAATTCATTGAGAGTAACAGCAAAAAATTATTGAGAGTAACAGCAAAAAATTCATTGAGAGTAACAGCAAAAAATTCATTGAGAGTAACAGCAAAAAATTCATTGAGAGTAACAGCAAAAAATTCATTGAGAGTAACAGCGATTGAGAGCAACATATTTTTCGGACTATAAGACGCATCTCCTCCCCCCCCCCCCCCCCCAAATTTTACACAAAATTCAGATTTTGTTATTACATTTTCTTACTATCTTGTTCATCATATTATATGGCCGTCTTTGAAAAAAAATATCACCTTATAGTCCGTAAAAATTGGTAATCTGTTTTATATTCTTTGGTAATACAGTGGAACCTCCCTTATACAGGCATGGTAGACCTCCGCGAAGTGAAAATTTCACCCCCCCAAAAAAAGCCGGGGTAAAAATTTGCTCGTGTGCCTAAAAATTACGTGCGTTAAAGCCTATGCAATCGCTTTGCGGAACCAGATGTGAATGACTGAACAAGCAACTTCCCTCCGAAGTTAGCAGTTGTGCACGGCCTAGCTCATGCCACACGTTTCCAGATTTGTGATCCTAGTGCTTCTTTCTCTTCTTCTTCTTCATTTTGACGCCCAACTTCATCATTTTAGTTTGAGTCGACATCTTTCAAATGAAATGCAGAATCGGTTGGATATTCTTCCGCGAAACTCACTTTGCCCACACTACCATGCCTGCTTATAAGACCCCCTATTATAAAACTCCCTCCCACATAAGACCTACTTCTCTGAGACATTGCCCTTCTTTGTAAGTAATAAAATTGCCTCCGTTATACAACTCCCTCCCATTTAAGGTCTTATAAAGGAGGTCCCACTGTACCCATGTTTTAGCTTGCTGGTTGTATGATCATTTTCATTGTTATTATTGATGATGTGGATGTTCAGCACCGGATGCAGTGGGAGCTTCGACAGCGGGAGGAGGAGATCGTGGAGCTGCAGAAGGCCCTCAGCGACATGCAGATCTACCTGTTCCAGGAGAGAGAGCACGTGCTGAGACTCTACGCTGAGAATGACCGCCTCAAGGTAATAAGTCAAGTCAAGTCAAGTCAAAATGATCTTTATTGAGGGTTAAAGAATAAGCTTTTTTCCAGCCCAGGAAGGCTGCACTGAGCAACTCTAGGCGTGTGTGTGTGTGTATGTGTATGTGGTGTGTGTATAGATGTGTGTGTGTGTGTGTGTGTGTGTATGCATGTTGTGTGTGTATGTATGTGGTGTGTATGTATGTGGTGTGTGTATGTATGTGGTGTGTGTATGTATGTGGTGTGTATGTATGTGGTGTGTGTGAGAGAGAGAGAGAGGGTAAGATTAAAGAGAAATAATTGTGTCACTATCTCTGTTCTACATTAGTATAGCTTATAAGAGAGAAATTATTGGGATTTTAGGATGAAAAGAAAATACAGAACGTGTTGTTGATGTGGGTTTTTGTTGTTGCTCTTATTCTATTATTTATCTTTTTTTTTAAACAAGATCAGAGAGCTGGAGGACAAGAAGAAGATCCAGAAGCTGTTGAGTCTGGGAACAGCTACAGAGGGGGAGGTCACCTACTTTATCAAGGAGCCACCCGCCAGGGCCGTCATCCACCAGAAACAGCCCAGGAAGGCTGCACTGAGCAACTCCAGGCGTGAGTCATGCTGCTTTTTTTTCTTTGCTTTTTTTACACTTAAGCATTAATATCCAGAGGCCCAGGTCATAAGATGTAGTGCTATTACAAACTGAACATGTTCTTTTGTCCCTCCCCCACCCCACTTCTGTTTTCGTCTGTGGGGATACTGCGGGATCTTTAAATACGAATAGTTCCCCCACCTTCTGGAACTCTGTGGATGGAAGTTCAGTTTAACGTCGCGTATCGGCTTTCGCCATGTACGACGGGCTGAACAAACCAACCAGGGTATAAACAAAAATTTATGTTCCTGAATCACTGTCTTAGCCAAAAGGCCGAGAAGCGATCAGAATTCATTACATTGAACTCTGTGCTATCAACTTCCTCTTATCTTTCTTTCACTCTGCCTTTTCCTTTTCTGTCTGTCATCTACTGCTTTTCTGCCTTATTGGCCCTTTTTCCCTCCTTTTTGTAATATTTTTAAGTCTTCCAAATAATGGTGTTCTCTCCCAAGTCGGAATGTATTGGCTGAATGCTGCGGAGATACCAGTGAAAACTGAAAACAGACACATAGGTACTTCACCCATTATGGCCTTATGGCCTGGAACCGCAGAAGAAGAAGAAGGTCCTGGCGAAATTCAACATTAGCAGACGTTGTCCTGTTGATTTGTGCAAAAGCCAGGACATTTTGTCCTGTAGATTTTCTTGTTTCAGGATACTTTGTCCTGCCACTTTAGCATCCTCAGTGTATCACTGCCTTAGTCAGTCTGTCATTCTTTATGCCTTGATTGCTTCTGTTCTGTTTGATGTATGCATCTTTTCTACATCAAACATCTTTCTATGCATTACAAGCCAAGTTTGCTTGATGTAGATATCTTTTTTTGTGGGAAACCATAGAGGAATGACATGTTCGTGAATGTCATATTTCAACTGACTGTAAAAGGAAAACTTGCAAAAGATTTATTACACATTCTGTTTTGTGTGTGCTAGTGTCTGTGTGGGTGGGTAAGCATGGGTGCATAAGTATTCCTAATTGCTGCCATTTTTAAAGATGTTGAAAAAGATTATTAAAATCGAAAATCTGTGCTCTCAAAGGGAGTGTTTGGTGAATTATTGTCCAAGAGACATTCTGTTTTCTAGTATCTCTCAGCCCATCAGGTATCTTACCCAGACCTAATGGAAGTACAGTGGAACCTCCGTATTAAGACCTTTTTTGACTGATTTTTTAAGGTCTTGATAGGGAGGTTCCACTGTATATGGCAATACATGCCATGTTTCCATAGTGCCTGATTTTCTGATGCATTATTACCGCTGTGTGCTGCGTGTGTTGTTATGTTCAGCGTCCACAGCCCCTGCTAAGAAAAAGGAAAAAGCAGCGCCGGCAAGCAAGGATGGCCGGCCGACCTTCGACCTTCTGCCAGAGGAGAAATACAAACACGACAACGAAGTGCTTACTCTGCAGGTACGTTGTAGAAATGATTAAGTTCGTGAAGTGTAGTTTTTTTCCAAAAGTTTCTTTTACCGTAATTTTTGGACTAAAAGGCGCACCTTATTATAAGGCGCATCCCCCCAATTTTTACACAAAATGCAGATTTTCTTACTAGTCACATTATAAGGTGCAGGGTCTTCGTCTCGGATACAGTTATAGCCCGAAAAATACGGGTAATGGCTGGCCATCTTGATGTGTGGTTCAGGTGGAGTCCTTGCAGGCCCAGCTGGCAGAGCAGACCAAGGACCAGATGGATGCCCTGGTGGGGGACCTGGGAGCACATCTAATGGCTGGCCATCTTGTTGTGTGGTTCAGGTAGAGTCCTTGCAGGCCCAGCTGGCAGAGCAGACCAAGGATCAGATGGACGCCCTGGTGGGGGACCTGGGAGCACATCTAATGGCTGGCCATCTTGTTGTGTGGTTCAGGTGGAGTCCTTGCATGCCCAGCTGGCAGAGCAGACCAAGGACCAGTTGGACGCCCTGGTGGGGGACCTGGGAGCACATCTAATGGCTGGCCATCTTGTTGTGTGGTTCAGGTAGAGTCCTTGCAGGCCCAGCTGGCAGAGCAGACCAAGGACCAGTTGGACGCCCTGGTGGTGGACCTGGGAGCACATCTAATGGCTGGCCATCTTGATGTGTGGTTCAGGTGGAGTCCTTGCAGGCCCAGCTGGCGAAGCAAACCAAGCTGGCCAAGGACCAGGTGGACACCCTGGTGGAGGACCTGGGAGTACATCTAATGGCTGGCCATCTTGATGTGTGGTTCAGGTGGAGTCCTTGCAGGCCCGGCTGGCGAAGCAAACCAAGCTGGCCAAGGACCAGGTGGACACCCTGGTGGAGGACCTGGGAGTACATCTAATGGCTGGCCATCTTGATGTGTGGTTCAGGTGGAGTCCTTGCAGGCCCAGCTGGGGGAGCAGACCAAGCTGGCCAAGGACCAGGTGGACGCCCTGGTGGAGGACCGCAGGGTCAAGGAGGAGGAGTGCGAGACGCGCCGCCGTCGAGACGAGGAGAAGATACGCATCCTCACTGAGAAGTCAGTGTGCACTGAGGGTTTCACATTTTTCACTGCCGTCTATTCTTCGTGTCTGTGTCGCCTGGTCGCCAGGCCTTTTTCGGACACATCAAAATCATGATTTGTGCTAACATATATTTATAATAATAATAATAATAATAGTACATTTATATAGCGCTTTACCTCAGATGAGCCCAAAGCGCTTTACAATCAATTATTCATCAACAAATAGACAACAAAAACAGCATTCAAGAATGACACCAACCAGCAACAACACATATACAAAGCATCTCTCTCTCTCTCTCTCTCTCTCTCTCTCTCTCTCTCTCTCTCTCTCTCTCTCTCTCTCTTTATGTCGGTGGCAATTACTAAAACATAGAGGATGAATCATGGGGGAAAGAAAAACATTCTCTCAATCCTGAAATGACACGTTTTAATGTTCTCTGAATCTTCTCATTCCTGAAGTGGTGACCACATTTATACAAATAATGCCCAATGTGTGTGTGTCTGTGTATACAGGATGGGTGGGGATAGTGTTGGAATTGCGTATCAATCATTTTGTTTTAATCTGCCATCAATTTGGGCAGAAATGTTTAATTTTATAAGACTATGGTTCCAGATGACAAGATGGCCAATCCGGAAGATCCTTTCCATCAGCTTTTTCAATCCTGATTTCAGGAGCATGCCTGAACTACAGTCACCCATGGACGAATGTTAATAACAAGAAGAAGAAGCTCAAAGAAAATGCAAAGAGCACTAATCCTGGAGATCGTATTAGCATGGATGCTCCTGCTTTCAGGATGTTCAGGATTTTTTTTATTGCCTGGAGCCAGCGTCGCCAGATTATGAGAATTTGAGAAGATGCGTTTGATTTTGCTGGTCATAGAGGTCATGAAGTTTAACCAGAAGTGAAAGTTCAACAAGATCCTGTCAATTACATCAGAAACTGTTGTTTCCCTTCAGCTTGCAGGGGGCATTGCCCCCCAGAACCCCCAGGAGGGGCACTGCCCTTGCACTCCACAGGGGCCTGGGTGGCCCCTGGACCCCTGCCTTGCAGGATTTTTGAAGTTTCCCAGGAGCACCCATGCATTCGATCCTACGTTCTTTTCTTTTTTCCCCCCTTGCTGCCAGACTGCACAAAACGCAGGACCTGCTGTACGACTCGACGAAGGACTTCCTGGAGCAGCGCTACCAGGGCCGGGCCGACGAGCGGGGGTGGATGGCGGAGAAGGACGGCCTCCTGCAGGACCTGGACCGCTGCAAGGCCCACCTGGCTTCCTCTGCCTCTCAGCCCAGGAGGCCTGGGGGCCTCCTCAACACCTCCATGGGCTCCGGCGATGGACGGACTGTTTCTGTGGAGGAGGTGAAGGTGAGGTGGTTTTTTTCTCTCTTTCTTTATCGATTGCTCAGACAGTTTCTTGTCATATGAGCGCAGATGCATCATGCTGCCGTTATGCACCTAAACTAAGAAGTAGTTAGTTCCAGCATGTCCGTTTTCGGCTGGAGAACAAATCTTCGTAGGATTTTTTTAGAACAAAGGCAGGAGAATGAATGGACCAGTAAGGCGGAAAGATAGTAGATGACAGTAGGCAAATGGAAAAGGCAGAGTCAAAGAGAGTGGCATATTAGAGGAAGTTACAAGCACATAACTTCCAGAAGGTGGGTGAAGTATTTGTAAGAAAGGTCCCCCAGTATCCCCATGGGGGGGGGGCAGTTAAGGTGAGATGGGTTGTTTTGCGTTTCTCGTGTATTTCATTGCAAGCAGTTTGTCTACCTTGATGGCTGTATATTGTAGTAATAGGAGTAGTAGCAGTACTGTGTTCATTGAGTTGATGGAGTTACATTCAGATACAGCAGTCACTGAGAATGACAGTTATGTGTCACGAACAAGTCCAGGGTTCCCACAAGTCCATGAAAACTTGAACAGTCCTGGAAAATTAGCAAGGCCTTTTCCAGGGCTTGAAAAGTGCTGGAAAAACAACACAGGCCCTAAAGCTCCTGGAAAAGTCCTGGAATTTTCTTAATTTTGCTTACCAGATTCTCAAGTTTCAAGCAAGCAAAACCAACACTCGATCTCTTTGAAAATATATATAGTAAAACTAAAAGTTAGTACTTGTCTTTTTTTTAAAATTCAGACTTTTGACCGCCTGATATTGTGACAGCAGACGACCGTGCTACTGCATGTGGACTTTTGGTGTGTGCAGGCTTTTTAGTTTCAAATAATCAGATTAATTCGATATTAGCACACCTCTTACCGTAATGCTTATTATCCATATTACAAGCAGAAGTTTTAGTCCTTGAAATTTACCAGCATGGTCCTGGAAAAGTCCTTGAATTTTTCTTTGAGAGATCTGTGGGAACCCTGCAAGTCATACCTCTGGAGGTCATGGACTGCATCATTATTATCATCATTATTTTGACAATGATGATGATATATGGTGATAAGGATAATGATGATAATCACTTGTCATTTCAGTCAATGGAGTACCAGTTGCGACAGTCTCAGTAGATGGCGTACATGTATCGCGAACAAATCATCGAACTAGAGGACTGTGATGATGATGACAATGATAATATAATGATGATGATGATGATGATAACTTTTTATTTCGGTCGATGGAGTACCAGCTACAACAGTCTCAGAAGATTGGGGACATGTATCGCGAACAAATCATCGAACTGGAGGACTATGATGACTTCTTCTTCTTCTTCTAAGTTCACAAATGATGATGATAATATAATGATGATGATGGTGATGATAACTTCTCATTTCAGTCGATGGAGTACCAGCTACAACAATCTCAGAAGATGACGTACATGTATCGCGAACAAATCATCGAACTGGAGGACTATGATGACTTCTTCTTCGTTCCCAAATGATGATGACAATGATAATATAATGATGATGGTGATGATAACTTCTCATTTCAGTCGATGGAGTACCAGCTGAATCAATCTCAGAGGATGGGGGACATGTATCGCGAGCAAGTCATCCAACTGGAGGACGAACTGTCACGCATTAGGGAAGAAGGGGACGTCACCCGGGAAGTTTTCCATGTATGTCTGCTTTTGTTTTTGTTAATGAATAGGATAAAGATGATAATGATGTGCGTTTGTGGTGCTAAATGTTATTGAAGGCATAGTTAAAGTCTTCAGTGAAATGCACGCTAGTTTATCTCTTTTGTTT
Organism: Phymorhynchus buccinoides; assembly: GCA_017654935.2. NCBI lineage: Eukaryota > Metazoa > Mollusca > Gastropoda > Neogastropoda > Raphitomidae > Phymorhynchus > Phymorhynchus buccinoides. Next base: position 33,045,972 of record CM065696.1, read on the forward strand.
TTCAGGTTTGAAGTTTTCTAAAAAAAATTAGTTTTATTTTTTTTATAGATTTGTCATAGATTTGATTCTGTTTATATTAGGAGTAAACTTCACTTGTGCTAATGCTAGTGTGAAATAAAATTATGATGTGTGTGTGTGTCTGGAAATATGGATATGGGTTCACAAGTCACACAATTTATTGTCCAAATACATGGAAATACATCTGCGGCGGCATGTTAAAGATAAACAGTGAATAAATAAGTTCAAATGTTAAAATAGAACATTCACGCAAAACTCAAGCGCACCCAAACCGCAGCCCCCTTCCCCTCCCTCTCACACATAAGAGAGAGAGAGGGGGGGGGGAGGAGAGAGAGAGAGAAGCACACCAATAGTCTTAAGTGAAAATGATAAACACACACACACACACACACTTCTCATCTGATAATCTGCACAATTCGTAAAACAAAGCTTCTTACACTAATACATAAAACTATCAACGCTCATCACCAATCCAAAATGTGTGTTCTTGTGTGTGTGTTTTTGGGGGGGGGGTTTCTCTTCCATTTATATATAGTGATTATGAACAAAAAATCATTTGCAAGAAAGGCACAACAAACACATGACGCAGCATGTAGAAAAAGATTCACAATGGTACCATATTTTACGCACTATAAGGCAGTATTTTGTTCCAGATTTATGATAATATGACCTAACAATATAGTTAGAAAGTAAAATCTGAATTTTGTGTAAAAATGTTGTCGCTCAATAAGAGTCAATTGGAAAAGAAAGCCAGTTTTTTTTCACTTTGGTGTTTTACATTAGCTAATCAAAACAGCCATATTTCTTTTTGTTCTTCCTCTTCTTTGCTCACTCAGACAGTTTCCTGTCAATTATGATGCATCATGCTGCCGTTATGCGCCTAAATAAGAAATAATTAGGCCCTGTATGTCCGACTTCGGCTGGAGGAAATCTTTTTGAAAGAGTTTCTTGCAGAAAGGCAGGAGAATGGACTGGAAAGGCAGAAAGATAGTAGATGACAGCAAGCAAGGGGAAAAGGAAGAGTCAAAGAGAAAGACAGATTAGTGGAAGTTACAAGCACAGAACTTCCAGAAGGTGGGGGAACTCAGACCTGTTTACCATTCCGGTTTAGCCAGAATTATTCCGGAAATTTGCTAAAATTCCGGGTAAAATAGTAAATTCCGGGTGAACGCTGAAAATTCTGGGATTTCGAAAACCGTCTATTATTTTTTTCCGTTTGTAGGAAAAGACGCAAGGGTTGACCGAAACGTGTACCTAACACGCTACGTCATCAGAAAAGGGGTTGTGCTTGACGTCACATGCATTAAATGCTGCATTTTCATTGGTTAAAGGGGTTAAATGTTTTTATTTTGGTCGATCTATTTCGGGACTGAGCAAATGGCGGCCAGACTTTTACTGTCGATTCGAAGAGCTTTCCAGGCAGTTTTTTTAATGGTAGAGATTGTAATTAGGGCTTGAAATGAGTCAATTTAGATTATATTATCACTGGAAAATACGATGATGTGAGAATTTTGAAGTTTTTAACGGAAAATGAAGTCAAAATTGATCGCGATGGCGCCAAGTTGCAACTTCGCATCCGCCGATCCGCGGCCGAGTGATTTTTCTCTGTCCCATCGTGGACATTTCCAGGTATTTTGCTTTTTCCAGCTTGTTTTATGCTAAAATTGACTAAGAATTAGTGACTGAATTTACTAATAAAACTTTTCTTGCAAAATTGAGCCAAGAAATCATCACAATATTGAAAATCGACGCCGATGTTCGCGGAAAGGAGAAGAAGAAGAAACCGCTTTATCGCGAGTCATGTACAGATCATGTGAATTCTGGTTTTTGTTCTCAAATTCCGGGTTTTTTGGTGGCAAATTCCGGGTTTTTCATTATAAGGGTAAACAGGTCTGGGGAACTATTTATACAAAAGATCCCCCAGTATCCCCACGGGGGATTTCTTATTGTGATTTGTTTGCTTTGTTGTGCAGGATCGCAGTGAAAAGATGACCAAGCGACTGCAGCTGATGAACTCGAGGTATCAGGACCTGGAAAGGCGGCGGGCGTTGGAAGTGGAGGGCTTCCAGACCGACATCAAAAACCTTCGACAGCGACTCAAGGATGTCGAACGACAGTTGTACAAGGTCCGTGGGCCGGACCTATAAAGTCTACCTTTGTTCTGTTCAAATTTAACTAATTCGCATCACAACGATTTTGAATTATTAAAAATAACTCACAAATCACTCCAACCATGCACACAAACAAAACATACATAAACAAAAGGTTTAGACATAGGAAAGTGGTAGATCAGACTTTTTTATATGTAGACTTTGTATAGAAAAACTTCACCGATTGGTTCCCCCACAACGAAACACTACAAAAGCAAAGTCAGGGGCAAAATTGTGGTCTAAGGGAGTGAAGCAAGTTTAGAAGTGACCAAGGTATGGTGTGCAAACAGATTTACTTCCCTTGAAGCAAATGCATCAAATTGACAATGACGACAAAGAAGTTAGCCATGATGATGATGACGACGGCAATTATGATGACAGCAATGATGATAATGACAATGACGACAAGGAAGTTAGCCATGATCATGACGATGATGATGATGACGACGGCAATGATGACGATGATAATGACGACGATGATGATGATGACAACAACGACAATGAAGTTAGCCATGATGATGATGATGATGATAATGACAACGATGACAATAAAGTTAGCCATGATGACGATGATGTTGACAATGGTTCCGTTGCACTGCAGGTGACGCTGGGGTTCACGGAGGACATGGAGATGAAGCGCCCCGACGACATCGACATGCAGGTGCTGAGGAACGTCCGCAGCACCGTCGGCCGATCCAAGAAGATCATGGGAGAACTGAAGAACCTCAAAACCAAAGTCTACGGCCTGGAAAAAGACCTGAAACATTTATAATGACCATTCCCTCCGAAGACAGAGTATGGCTGCCCGCGTGGCGGGGTAATCAAAAATGGTCACGCACGAGTAATGTTCTCATCCCTAGCTGATGCATTTGCACCATAGTGTTCAAGTGCTTCGGCTGTTGGGATGATACCTGGAGTCTTTTTAGCCAGGGGACGTCAACAACAACAGCAACAACAATATTTACTGTGGATGATATTGTTCCCGTTCACTTCATTCTTAACCCTTTAGCCACTGTCCGCAAGAAAATCACGGGAGAACTGAAAAACCTCAAAAACAAAGGGATGATATTGCTGCCGTAGAGATTCATTTTTAACCCTTTTGCACCATCAGCTACTCGATGAAAATCATGGGCGAAGTGAAAAACCTGAAAACCAAAGTCTACAGCCCGGAAAATGACTTACAGCATTTATAATGAGGATGACATTGACAATGTTCCCATTTACTTTGTTGGTAGTCCTTTAGCACCAAGAAAATCATGGGCGAAGTGAAAAACCTCTAAACCTTAGCCTCCTGACAGCCTAACATAGATTCGCTCCTCTTGGACTGCTGGTCTCGGATTCTGCGACCTGAACGTGCGGAGGTGTGGCTGCGAATTGGGACTCGGAATGAGCGGCGTGGAAGCAATGCCACTGTACGGTTCAGAAGATGGGACAGAAAAAAAAGAAGAAAAGAAAAACCTCTAAACCAAAGTTTACAGTTTGAAAAATGACCTGAAACATTTCTAATGAGGATGGTATTATTCCCTATTCACTCCATATTTAACCTTATAGCCACCATCGGCTGATGCAAGAAGATCATGGGGGAACTGAAAATGTTCCCATTTACTTTGTTGGTAGTCCTTTAGCACCATCGGGTCAATCCAAGAAAATCATGGGCGAACTGAAAAACCTCTAAACCTTAGCCTCCTGACAGCCTAACATAGATTCGCTCCTCTTGGACTGCTGGTCTCGGTTTCTGCGACTTGAACAAACCCGGGTGTAGCTGCGAATTGGGATTCGGAACGAGCGGCGTGGGAGCAACGCCACTGTACAGCCCAGAAGATGGGACAGCCAAAAAAAAAAACCAAAAAAAAAAGAAAACCTTGATCAAAGTCCATGGCTTGGAAAATGAAGCACTTATATTGATGATGATAATTGCTCCCATTCACTTCATATTTAGCCCTTTAGCACTGAAGGCCGAACTGAAAAAACTCAGAACCAAAGTTAAAGGCCTGGAAAATGGCTTAAAGCATTTATAGTGATGATGACAATGCTTCCCATTCACTTCATTCTTAACCGTTTACGCCCTGAAATACTCGCCTTGCAAAGGAGAGGAAAAACTAGCGCTGGGTGCTCGACAATTTCTTGGGTGTGGGGCAGAATGGGTTTTGAAAACCAGAATGCCCGGCATAATTATATACCTAGGCTTAAAACGTTCATAGCGAGGATACCCTTTGTGCTCTGGCAGCTAAAGGTGATAAACGCTGACCTCAGGCAAGCACTAGATATTCTTGAAAGTAATTCTACAACTGTGGAAGCGAATAAAATGATCTTTATCAGATAAAAGATCTGCTGCTTTTTTTTTAAAGTTTAAAAACGAAGTATGCGAACACTAGGAGGCATTTCGTTGCTGGTTCAGTGAATGCGAAAGGGTTAAAAAGCGAGACTTTGAAAACTCATAGGAAACCCAAGTCTGTGTTGGTGTGTCTGTTAGTTTAGCCAAAGCTGAGCTTGTCTAGCCTTCACCGGATGCTGCTTTTGACTTTGCGGTAAGCATCGTGTGGGTTCGCCCACACCCATACATTTTAAGGAGGACTAAATGTGTCTATGCTTATTTTGGACAATGTGGGTTCACTGGAACCCATACTCCATGCGCGCGCACGCACACGCACACACACACACACACACACACATCACACATAGAGAGAGAGAGAGACAGAGAGACAGAAACACACACACAGAGAGAGAGAGAGAGAGAGAGAGAGAGAGAGAGAGAGAGAGAGAGACATAGATAGAGGGAGAGAGACAGGGAGAGAAAGAGAGAGTGTGTGTGTGTGTCAGAGACAGAGGGAGAGAGAGAGAGAGACGGAGAGAATGGGAGAGAGACAGACTCGGACAGGGAGTGAGATATACACAGAGAGAGACACACACACACACAGAGAGAGACACACACACACAGAGTGAGAGAGAGAAACAGAGACAGGGAGAGAGAGAGACACACACAGAGATAGAGAGAGACACAGAGAGAGAGAGAGAGACAGAGAGAGAGAGAGACAGAGAGACAGAGAGAGAGAGAGAGAGAGAGAGAGAGAGACAGACAGAGAGAGAGACACACAGAGCGAGAGAGACAGAGAGAGAGAGAGACACACACAGAGAGAGAGAGAGAGAGAGAGAGAGAGAAACAGAGAGAGACACACGCACAGAGACAGAGAGAGAGAGAGAACAAGAGAGAGAGAGACACACACACACACACACATAGAGAGAGAGAGACAGAGACAGGGAGAGAGAGAGAGCACAGCGCCAATAAGGATAGGGGTAGTTCGGATTATTCCTCTTTATTAAGTATGGGTTCACTGGAACCCACGCGATCCTTTCCGTTATAGTAAAATTACGTAACCATTTACTCCTATGATTGTCCGTGTAAACACACGAAAATTTGCTGATATAAGGATAATCATGTGTTTGAAAGATACCTAAAATTTCATAAGGATATCTTCAATGGTTCCGGAGATATAAAGACTTTTATGTGTCTCTGGGTTCAGCTACGGTGAAGGCTAGCAGGGCTCCCAATCGTCCCGCAAAACAAGGGGTCCCAGGGACTCCTTCACTTACAGTATAGAGGGTCCTAGAGGCGGGATAGAGGGTTCCAGTGGCATTGCGAATGCTAAAAAGAATTTGTCTAGTGCATCCCTGGGACCCCCTGCACATTCTTTTAGAGGGTCCTTTAGAATTCTAGTGCTTCATAGACCCTCAAATGGGGGTCCCTGAGAGCCCTGTCCAGTGAATGCTAAAGGGTTAAGAAGCGAGACTTATAAAACCCAAGTCTGTGTTGGTGTGTTTGTTAGCTTAGCCAAAGGTGAGCTTATCCAGGCATGAACTGAGACCTAGTGAAGAACGGGGGAACAAAAGAAACAGAGTCTGTGTGAGTGAAGGTGTCTGACCAAAGTTGACGTGCTTAGGAATTAGATAGAATGTCTGCATCTGTGATGCATGAGGCAGTCATGAGTGGTACACAAATTGTCAGTTAGAGCTTCTGGTTTAAGTGAAAGATAACTGCATGGGTGCAACTTTTCCTGGTATACAAGGATTTCTTGTTTTTGAATTTTACCAGTAAAGGAATTTCCTTTTTTTCAAACAAGATCTTTGTGTGTCTACTGTATTTTTTAAACACTTTAAAATAAGCATTTGTATAAATTGTGGAAAAAGCAAACTAAAATACCTTAAAAAATCTTTTTTTTTCTTCTGCTGCAGGGGGACATTACCTTGGCCTTTCAGATTTTTTTTAATTTTGCGTAGTTGCACCTGTGTAACTGCCAACGGGATAGGGTTAGGGTTGGATTGGATAAGTGTGTGTGTGTGTGAAATCAAAAGATTTTGTGTGTTGGTATGTGCCAGTTTTTAAGTAATTCTACGCTTCTTTGTATGTATTATAATATATTAAGCTATTTACTTATTTGAGGAGTCTTTGCAAATCTCTGTGTACATAAAACTCTAGAAAAGACTTTTGAGACTTGCACATGAGACTCGTCAGAGGATTTGCATTTCACTGAGGGGAAAATTTGGTTCTGATGATGTGATGTGATTAACTATTCAACATGTGATAATTGCGTATGTGCTGTAAATGTTTCATACGATTGCTTTTTTTTTTTAGATACTAGTTTATATGAAATGTATGTCATATGTAAACTTGCCTTTAAAATAAAATAGACTGATAAATAACACAATGGTGAAAGTGTTCCGTGCATTTGCAGGAAAGAGACTGGGAGAGTAATGTATGTTATATGTAAACGTGTCTTTGAAATAAAATAGACTGATAAATAACTCAATGGTGAAAGTGTTCCGTGCATTTGCAGGAAGGACTGGGACTGGGGGAGAGTGAAATCTTAGCGATAGATTTGCATGCTTCCTTAGTTTTGCTGATGTCTTGCAGAATTGCATTCTTTGCATTTTGGTTTGATCCCGAAGAATGGAATTGGTATTTATTGATTTTTTTTTCTCTATTAGATTGTTTAAACAAAAATAATCTTGGACTGTGATCAGCAGATTTCAAGTTTCCAAGAAGTAAAGAAACAAATGATGCATAGTTTCCGTGTGTGTGTGTAACATGGGCGAAAGTAGTTCAGGCATGCTCCTGAAATCAGGATTCAAAAAGCTGATAGACAGTCTTCAGGATTGGCCATCTTGTTATCCAGGATCGACGGTCTTATAAAACCACACATTTCTGCCAACATTGATGGCAGATTAATGCAAGATGCAGATAGATATAATAATAATAATAAATAAAGCTTCTATAGCGCTCTTCGATGATAAAAAATCATCCTCAGAGTGCTTTACAAATATTACGAGAGAAAACAATCAAGGGGGAAAAATAAAATAAAAATGCTCACGCCGCTCATCCCACTCACCCCTTTCACATACACATTATTGACACCATTTCAAAGAAGGGGGAAAAAAAATAAAATTAAATCAAGTCATGGACTTGGCTTCAGCCGAAGACAAACATGCTGGGCCTATTTCTTAGCCACATAATCTATTATCAGTTTGCTTTGACCTTTCGTCTATGAAATCAACCACCCACCTCACGCTTTCAACACGCACGCCATTTATGCACTCACAAATTCTCAGGGAGGGGGGGGGGGTGTCATACGAGCTCACAGATATGCATTTGTAACACCACCCCCACCCATCCTGTAACAGACACACATTGGAAATTATTTTTAATGTGGTCACCACTTCAGGAATGGGAAGATTCAGAGAACAATAATATTCTTCTACTCTTCTTCTTCTGCGTTCACAGGCCATATGGCCATAATGGGTAAGGTACATATGTGTCCGGTTTTCAGTTTTCACTGGTCTCCCCACTGCGTACAGCCGACACATTCCGATTTCGGAGGAGCTCAAGAGAAAAATTATTTCAAAGATTTCTTTGAAAGAAGGCAGGAGAATGGGTCAAGTCAGAAAGATAGTAAATAATAGAAAGCAAAGGAAAAAGGCAGAGTCAAAGAGAGTGGCAGATTAGAGGAAGTTACAAGCACAGAACATCCAGATTGTGGGGGAACTATTTTTACGAAAGCCCCCCCGGTATCCCCACAGGGAGCAGAGAACAATAAAGCGTGTAATTTCAGGATTGAGAGAATGTGCTACTTTCACCCATGGTGTGAGTGAGCCAGTCTCAAATGATGGAAGTGTTGGCCCTGGCTTAGTGCTGCAGCCTTTAGGCACCATCTCTAATGCTAAATGTCCTCGAGTCCTCTTCGTGCTGCAGCCTTCAGGCACCATCTCCAAAGTCAGATGTCCTCAAGTCCTCTTTGTGCTGCAGCCTTCAGGCACCATCTCCAAAGTCAGATTAGTCCTCTTTGTGCTGCAGCCTTTAGGCAGTGCACCATCTCCAAATTCAGATTCCTCGAGTCCTCTTCATGCTGCAGCCTTTAGGCAGTGCACCATCTCCAATGCCAAATGTCCTCAAGTCCTCTTTGTGCTGCAGCAGGCACCATCTCCAAAGTCAATGTCCTCAAGTCCTCTTTGTGCTGCAGCCTTCAAGCACTGTACCATCTCCAAAGTCAAGTGTCCTCAAGTCCTCTTCGTGCTGCAGCCTTTAGGCACCATCTCCAAAGTCAAATGCCCTCAAGTCCTCTTCATGCTGCAGCCTTTAGGCACCATCTCCAAAGTCAAGTGTCCTCAAGTCCTCTTCATGCTGCAGCCTTTAGGCACCATCTCCAAAGTCAAATGCCCTCAAGTCCTCTTCATGCTGCAGCCTTTAGGCACCATCTCCAAAGCCAAATGTCCTCAAGTCCTCTTCATGCTGCAGCCTTTAGGCACCATCTCCAAAGCCAAATGTCCTCAAGTCCTCTTCATGCTGCAGCCTTTAGGCACCATCTCCAAAGCCAAATGTCCTCAAGTCCTCTTCATGCTGCAACCTTCAGGCACCATCTCCAAAGCCAAATGTCCTCGAGTCCTCTTCACTAACAGAGAGCAAGTCCTCAAAGCAAGGTTCTCTCCCCCCCACGGGAATACCGGAGGTGATTTGCACAAATAGATCACCCACCTTCTAGAAGTTCTGTGCTTGTAACTTCCTCTAGTGTCACTCTCTTTGACTCTTGCCTTTTCCCGTTGTTTATTGTCATCTACTATCTTTCTGCCGAACCGGTCCATTCTCCTGCCTTTTTTCAAGACTTCCTTACAAAGATTTTCTCCAGCCGAAGACGAACATGCTGGGCCTATTTCTTAGCCACATAATCTATTATCAGTTTGCTTTGACCTTTCGTCTATGAAATCAACCAATCATTGCAGACTTCACTTTCAATTTTGGCTGCAGGACTAGGTCAGAGATCGGAATATGAAATGTTCCTTCTTTCTATGCGTTGGCCGTTTTCGTCAATAGGAGACAAACGACAAAGGTGTGGTATTTTATGATAATTTAGTGCATGATGTTGGTAATCTCTGAAAATATTGATCCATAACTTTACATAACTTTTTTTGTGGTGATACGTTTTCGAACCTAGTCAAATGGCCCATCCTGAATGGTTGCAAGGGGAAGCAACCGACCAGTGCCGAGTGAGTTAATGGAAGTGTGGTGGTGGTGGTGGTGAGCACAAACAAACATACACACACACAAAGTGACATAATAAAAAAAATAAAATAAAAACCATGCAAACACACCAACAAGCACGATATAAATATATTTTCATGTTTTTTAATTTCATTTTTTGCATAATAACTTCCAGCTGAAAGCATCAATTTATTATGATCACACAAATGAAAGCGGGCCTCTTTCCACATGACTAAAGTACCCTGGCATTTTTATCATTTATACAAAGATCAGACCCAGACCTGAGTTTATACACACACACATACACACACAGTTTTCACATAATTATTTCTGAATCGCACATACTCAGAAATATCTATAAGTTGCACACACACTAACACACAGAAAAGTATACAAAAACCTCAAATGTATCTTGCATTGTTAATTTACAACAGTCAAATGGGAGGAAAAAAAAGCGCACAAAATCGCAGATCTATCTGATGAGGCACATTTATTTTGAATCATACATTGATACATACATTAACTCATACTTCATGATCATGCGCTCTCTTCTTCACAACGCTTCACATACAATGATGCACACCTGCAGAATTTGAAATATCAAACACAAAAATGCATTGAATGTGCATTTTCAAATGGCACTTGATAAGAGTGAATAATTTATCTTGTGCACATCCTCGTCTTGAGCTTGCTCTCCTCCGGACTCTTGAGAGCGTCAACGCTGATAAAGGATCTAGCCAGTTTTTCTTTTGTGCAAGGAAACAGAAGAAGAAAGATGAGGAAAACAAAACCTACATGCACTCTCTTTCAGTTTCACCCTACCCACATTTTGATTTCCGAGCAGTCATTATTGTCACTCTTATCTAAAAAAAAAGTATTCATCTGGCACTTTGATAACACCCCCCCCCCCCCCCCCCCCCCCCCCCCCCCCCCCTCCCCCCCACCCCCCCCCCCCCCCCCCCACCCCCCCCCCCCACCCCCCCCCCCCCCCCCCCCCCCCCCCCCCCCCCCAAAAAAAAAAACGAAGAAAAAAACAAACAAATTTGGTAAAATTGTAGTTCAGGCATCCCCCTTATATTCAAGACTCGATCTCAAACTCTGGTTCATGACAATAACCCTAGGCTGATCCTAGCCTTATTCCTTTCCTGAGAATGGCAGCAGGTCGCTTCTTTGTTGGGGGTGGGTTGGTGGGCGTTTGGAGGGGTGGTGGTCTAAAATACTGTACAACCGAGTCAGAAATCCCCGCTTCGTTTCCAGCATTAATGAGGAGATAATGATGGCATGATGACACAGCTGGTATGACAGAGAAAGGACGATTGGAACAGCAGTCACAACCAGTTCTTTAACCCCTTCACTGCCCCATGACGGATATTTCCCTCATTCTTTCTTGTAGGAACGCCCCACTGAAAGCCTCCATACAGGGATGAACCATTGAATTCACATCTTTAATCATTTTGAATGGCTACTTTGTCCATTTATATTTAAAAGTAGCACAGTTTAAGCATACTGAAATTATTTTATGCTAGATTTTTTGTTTATTTTATAAAGTACCCTCTATGAATTCAAAATGGCCGTGGCAGTCAAGGGGGTAAATATGTACAGATTTCATAATTCATACACGTACATTTAGAAAATGAACTCGCAAAATGATTCGATTGAGGCAGAGGGAAAAACAAAAATGAGATCCATCGGCAACATGCTACGGCATGCTTAGTAGTTAGTTAGTTAGTATATCATAGTCCCGTCAACAGCTAATAGTATGGTCATCTCAGGACTGTCACCACAAGTAAAGTTCGACCACGTATAACAAAACACACATCAATGAATCTTAACAACGTTCAACAACCCGAAAACATAAATACAGTACAATTCATAGCATGACACCTCCATCATATGCTCGAAGGAAGTGGCTTCAAAAAGAAAAGGAGGGGGGGGGGGGAGATCAAAACATGGACAGGAAAAAGAATGAGTGAAACAATTTCCTCGAATTAATTTACTTACGATTGTTCCATACAATGAACGTTTGATGGCAAAATGCTACAAAGCTTAGCTTTTCAAAGTTACATTATACTTGTAGTTTTAAAAGAAATTTTAAAAAAAAAGAGGGGGGGGGGGGGAGAGAGAGAGAGAGAGAAAGAAGAAGGTACGAAAAAAACATAAGAGCGGGGGAAATAGAAGCCCAAGAAAAAAAGATAAATCAGAGAGACTCAAAAAGAGAAATTAGAAGGTTAAAGGAGATTCAACCTCCAAAAGGGGTAGAAAAAATACCTAATCCAGCAATACACACAAGAATAGACACATGTTTTACTAACTCAAAGCAAGGAACATGTTTATTAATATTACTCTATATGCAACTAATGCTATATATTTCCCCCATAGCCGTAAGCATTTAAGACCACCTAAAAAAAAAAATTGAACAAATGTGTGAGTACTGAAAAACTGTAAAACATCTATCACAAGATTTTCTTTCTATTCTAAATTAGAAGCATAGTTGAAAACCATTAATATCATTACCAATATAAACTATTTTTCCTGTAAAGAGAAAACATTTGATATAATCCAATGAAAGACTGACAGAATAAGTGAAGGAGTGTCATGTCGCATGCAACAAGGGAGTGTTTGTACGTCTGTAAGTGTAAAGGAAAGTGTGTGTTATGTATGTTTGCTTGTGTGTGTGTCACTGTGTGTGTGTACGCATGCACACATGCATGTGTAATGCATGCGTCACCACTGAGTATGTGACTTAAGAATGTACATATATGTATAAAGTGAAATAAGAATCAACATTCTTCAACTCAAAGCAACTACAACCTAGCCTATTTTTCATCTATTCCATCTCTAACTTTATCAAAAAGAAATAGCAACTTTATCAAAAGTAATGTCCCATATGGTTCTTTAACCGAGAGGACGTAAAACATAAACATGTCTATTCCTGCCTCATGAAACAACGCCATTGAGTAAGTAATCTCAGCAAAGTTAGAGCAAATTCGATTCATCCGTATGAGAATGGAACAGGCGTGACAGATTATATAACACTATCACCAGTAGCCAGTCATTGACTGATTGAGGTATATTGGATTTATGTGGTTTATAAATGTTTGCCAAAATTACTAATTATCTCGCCTTGGCATAACTATAAGGCTGTGTCAGACCAATTGACGTTTTAAGCTAGAACACCAAGGCTACATCAAAATGTTGCTATGTTCTGCATAGTTATGCGAGGATTGTCTTTAGCCATGGCAAGCTCCTAACATAACGTCATCAGTCTCCAAAATCCTCTGAAGTCAGAGGGGTAATCAAAAACGGTCATACACGTCATGTTCTCATCCCTAGTTGGCGCATTTGTACCATAGCGTTCAATTGCTTCGGCTTTTGGGATGTTCCCTGGAGTCTTTAAACCAGGGAACGACAACATCATTACTAATCATTGAAGGGTATTTGCCGAAACTCAAAAAGGTACAATCAGCCTTCTCTGGTCTTTTTGATAGTACCATCTCCCCCGTGGGGATACCGGGGGGTCTTCCGTACAAATAGTTCCCCAACCTTCTGGAAGTTATGTGCTTGTAACTTCCTCTAATCTGTCTCTCTCTTTTACTCTGCCTTTTTCCTTGCTTTGTGTCATCTACTATCTTTCTGACTTTTGGCCCATTCTCCTGCCTTTTTTCCAAAAATATCTTCCGTTTGAGCTCCTCCGAAAAACAGTGAAAACTGGAAAACAGACACATATGTACCCATTGTGGCCTCCTGACCTTGGAACGCAGAAGAAGAAGAAGATAGTACCATCTGGCATAGACCCCTCATTATTAACTCTTTATCAAACTCATCATTCCACACAATAAACTCAAATTTGTCAGCAGTAACGCGAAAGGTTTTGTTTCGTAATTCATGCAAAGCAAAAGAAAGCAAAAGAACCCCGTTTACTAAACTGATGTAATTATCAACACAGGGTTATACATCTCTATATTTTTTCATTCCGAAGTTAGTATCAAATGATTCCTATATACCAACAAGACACTACTAACATTAACTCTTCTAGGAAAAAACAAAACAAAACTTCTAGCAACATGGGTGAATATATTCGCCCAGTACATCACTCTACACTCCCATCAAATGCAAAGACATTCACTGCGAAGATCCCTGCCATGTCGTCACGCTCATAAAGTAAGTGCCTAACTCATTTTACAGTGTTTTGAGAAAAAACGCAAAAAAACGTCTCAGTATTTTATTAAGAACTTACACATCTAATTTTTTTCTATAAAAATGCAATCTGCTCATCTCAATCGATTGACAGCGTGTGATCAAAAAACACAACTAAATGATACATAACTAGTTTATCAATCAGGAAAACAATGCATAACAACATTAAAATGTTGTTGCTTAGCTTCGCACGCTTGAGGCAAGTCATTGTCTATCAAAAACGAAGCTTGACTGTGAAAATCTCACCTGGACTTGGCGCCGCCATCTTTGTGCAAACGTACCCAAGTCAGAAAAGAGAACGGCATATTTGCAACGTATCTATGGTGATCACTTCCGCTTTTCCAGGTGCTTCTGTACTTTCTGTCATGATAGATACCAGTCAGCCGATGTCCTATACACGCTTACTGCAAAATTGCCCAACTCTGAGTTAGGTGTTAGTTTATTTTTAGAGCTTATGTCAGTGATTTTTTCGCTAAAACAACGCATGCGCACTCGATAAAAAGTGACCCCCCTCTTGTCGGTTGAGATGCAACGGACAACCAAGAACGTCAAAAAATACATGGCGCTAGAAGAGGTAAAGTCATGAACAAGCGCTTAGAGCTTAAAGATCAGGCGCTATAAAAGTTGTCTTAATAAATAAATGAACAAATAAACATCAGTGTTGATGAAACTGACATTCCATATATCATAGAAAGAAAGAAATCAACTCCTACTTCCAGAGCAGAAGACAATTAATTGGCAATAAATTGAAGATATCATGTGTTTGTGTGTGTGTTTAGTAAGGACTTGTAAATGTATAAATCTAACAATACCCCCAAAATGGTTACAAAAAAATTAAAAAAGAAGAAGAAAATTTAAACAGCGATGGAATTAACCCCTGAACTTCAAAAATCACAAACCATATTTCAAATACTTCTAACAACAGCCCAACTGAAGCACAAATTAACATTCAGTCATGTGAAAGACAAGTTCTCAATTCTTCTCAATTTACAAAACTGATCTCAGTGAATTTACACATTCATTACACATCAGTAATAAAATTAGTGACTATACAGGCAACATAGCTCAGCCATAACGACTAGTAATCATCAGGAACAGTTCATCCATGTTCTTATTCCTCATTTTTCAGCACTCATCAAAGATACCACATATCTTCATTCAGCAAAAAACTCTTCCGAAGTTCCACACAGTTTTTACACAATGAGACAAGTCATACAATGTTCATCTCCACAACCTGAAGTCCAATTTGTATTTATGTGATGCAATAAGACTATATTCGCACAAAGTTCTCTGTGATTACCTGAACAGCAGCAGTGCTACCACATCTCGCATCAGTGATTATGTACACAGCAGCATTAGCCACCAGCGTGCACATTTAATAAACGCTTTCCTTTCACTTTCCATCCACACTATGAAACGGTCGTTCAAACACACATGGAATTTGGTCACCTGTACAGCTCAACTGAAATGTCACCGGCAAAGAACACAGGTTTCACGGATCACAGCAGATAATGAGATAACTGATTTTGGGACAAAACGGACGATAGTTTGAGACTGGTTTACGAAATCAACCGTCAAATGATGACGATCATTTCAGACTGGTTTGAGAAATCAACCGTCCAATGACGATGATAGTTTCAGACTGGTTTGTGAAATCAACCCAACGACGATAGTTTCAGACTGGTTTGTGAAATCAACCGTCCAACGACGATAGTTTCAGACTGGTTTGTGAAATCAACCGTCCAACGACGATAGTTTCAGACTGGTTTGCGAAATCAACCATCCAACAACGATAGTTTCAGACTGGTTTGCGAAATCAACCGTCCAATGATTCCCTTTTAGTCCCCTTTATCCCAACCACCTACCTCCATCAATCCCTTCTTTCTCAAACTGCATACAAATAAATAGAAATGTTCCAAGAAAAACAATCAGAAATTAACATCTTATCATGGGTTAGTCATTTTAAAGACCCAGCACGTCAAGTGTCAAAATCAGTTTTCACATGCTTTCCCTCTTATAGCTGGTAAAAAAACCTTAAGAAATCTTCCTAGCATAAGAGGAAATGTGACACGTGACGTGGGGGGTCTTTAACCAAGTCACACCACTCCCGACACTTTCATGGTACAACTAAACGGAAGGGAAAAACCAAACAACTGAGACAAGATTTCCTTATCACAGGCACCTATGGCAGGAAACGTTGACCCCTAACTTTGAGCTACCCTCACGCAAAAGTTAAACTAGCCACTGGCTAGAACTGTACGACGGGGCATAGACAGTACACGCTGAGTTCAGTTTGTGTTGCTTTCAAGTCATATCAACAGTGTTGGTTTTTGTTAGGATACAACCTAGATACAGCACCATCGTTTTTAAGAAAACACCTTTGATTCCTTCTTCACTTTAAAAAGATGTCTTCTTCTACAACTAAACTGTTGTGCTAGATTGTAGTACTGACATGTTCTAGGATGTCTAAAAACAATGTCACATAATAACCACAAGCTACCTACACAATTTGACACCCCTGTGAAGTTTTCAAACATGAAGACTTTCACAGAAAGGAAAACTTTTAAAATTACACATACCATTGCACTTTTCCTTTCTGTTGTTTAGTATTTTCCCCATAATATACGCAAAAAGACTTACCGTATTTCACGGACTATTAGCTGCAACTATTTTCCTTGAAACAGACCCCCGTGGCTTACCTAATGCTGCGTCCTTGACGTTACCAAAACGGAAATCAACTCAGAGCCCATTCTCAATCATGATGAAATAGAACAAGTTGTTGCTGTTGGCTTACCCTGGCTAAAAGACTCCAGGGATCATCCCAACAGCCGAAGCACTTGAACATGATGGTACGAGTGCATCAGCTACGGATGAGAACATTACGTGTGTTACTGTTTTTGATTACCCCACCACATGGGCAGCCACACTCCGTCTTCGGGGGATTTGGGAAACTGATGATGTTATGCTAGGAGCTTGTCATGGCTAAAGACAATCCCCACATAAGTATGCATAACATTTTGATGTAGCCTTGATGTTCTAGCCTATGTCAATTGGTCTGACACAGCCTTAAGCCAGGGCGGAAATAGAAGATATCGAAAGTCATGACAATGGACTTCAAACCATCAAAGTTCAGTCGTTCGGAATGCATTTGGAAGACTATTGGCAGCTAAATCTGGTTCAGAACGGAATGAATGCATTTCGTTTTCAACTCTGTTGACAAACGCGAACATACCTTCAACTCAGAATATCTTCAATTCAGTAACAAGAAACAGTCAGTAACACCACCAGAAGTCATAATAATCAACTGTTAATCCTTATCACCACAGTCCTTCGTTTTAGATTTGAAGCGCAACAACTTCTGATTTTTCCAACACAATCGAAGCAAACGATTTCCGGTGACAGGGAGTTTCATACACTCTAGCTCCCCCTGTGGGGATACCAGGGTCTTTTGTATAAATAGTTTCCCCACCTTCTGGAAGCTATGTGCTTGTAACTTCCTACAATCTGTCACTCTCTTTGACTCTGCCTTTTCCCTTTGCTTACTGTCATCTACTATCTTTCTGCCTTACCGGTCCATTCTCCTGCCTTTTTTCAAAACACACTTTCAAAAAGATTTCCTCCAGCCGAAGTCGGACATGCTGGGCCTAATTATTTCTTAGTTAGGCGCATAACGGCAGCATAACGCATCTGCGCTCATAATTGACAGGAAACTGTCTGAGCGATCGAAGAAGAAGAAGAATACACTCTAGTTAGGCCTAGCAGACAAAAGTTGCGCAAAGATAACAACTCAACCTCGGTTCCGGAGTCAGCCATGTTGGATGATGCTGTCCAGTCCGTTTTTTATTTCAGTAACTATGACAGTGATGTTTCTTAAATTGAGGCCCAATCAACTTTTGGTTGCTTCTTTTGAAGCGATACAGATTGTAAGAGTGTGGATAAGCGTGTTCTATGCTTTTCTACGGATAGATTTACCCACAAACATGTGTGACTAAGACTGTGTCCGTTGCTGTGACTGTGACACAGCTTTGCTTTCGCTTTTGCTTTGCCAATATTTGTCGATTGTTTGTTTTGACTTGGCTTATACAATGAAGCGGCTTAAACGACATGGTTTTTTTTTCCAACATAAAAAAATGGGGATGCAGCTGAAATAACGAAGCGACTTGTCTGTGAATTACGGTAACCTTTTGCACCCTGCCTGTTTTACCTCACAAATTCGCTCCCAACCCAAGGTCAGCTATCAAGTAGTGAAATACTGTGTACCCGACAATTCGTCACACACACACACAGTGGAATGGATTAAACATGTGATCCACAAAGTGTTTACAAACGTTTTCATGATGGGATTATGTTAATGTAACATTTTCTATTTTACATATCACTAAACAGTGGAGCAATACCATCAACCACAAAACGAAGATGTAGTTTTCTTATAATTTATAAGTTGCTAAAGGTCTCAATGCATGTTAACATTTTTCACTCTTCCCCCACGGCAACACAGTGATAGCCAGTTACAGTGGAACCTCCCTTATAAGACTTACTTTTCTGAGACATTGCCTTTCTTTGTAAGTATTAAAATTACCTCCCTTATAAGACCCCTCCCTTATAAGACTTCATTTTGGAGGATTTTTGAAGGTCGTATAAGGGAGGTTCCCCAGTTATAAGATCACTTGCCTATCACTGTGTTGCCATGGGGAAAGAGTGAAAATTGTTAACATGTATTGCGACCATTAACAAATGTCTCATAACCCTCCACACTGCCATACAATTATTGCAGCTTTTCCTTTAGTCTACACTTATGTCTCTGCACCAGCGGAGCGAAAAGCAATTTAACCCGAATAACATTCAACACGCACAAGCAACACACACCCACAATATTCATCATAGCTCACTGCAGGGCTCCAAATTGTACCGCAAAACAAGGGGTCCCAGGGACGCCTTCACTTACAGCATAGAGGGCCCTAGAGGCAGGATAGAGGGTCCCACTCCCAGTGGCATTGCGAATACTAAAAATAAATTTTCTAGTGCATCCCTGGCCCATTCTTTTAGAGAGTCCTTTAGAATCTTAGTGCTTCATAGACCCCCAAATGGGGGTCCTTGGGAGCCCTGAGCTGGTAGCAAACTTCATTCAGTTCCCTCCTTTTTCTTTCCATCCAGACCACAGATTTGAAGAAGAAAAATGGGGGATGGGGGTGGGGGGGTGTCAACACGCACGCTGAACAACAAAATGGCAACGAGAGGTAGTCAGTCACTGCATTTAAATAACTCAGACACTGATCACAGAACCAGGCTTTCTCTGGAAGACGTAGAAATGTAAATTTAACAAAGTGGACACACCACTCTCTGCTAGGACACCTCTCTTCTAGGACACCACTCTCTCTCTCTGCTAGGACACCACTCTCTGCTAGGACACCACTCTCTGCTAGGACACCACTCTCTGCTAGGACACCACTCTCTGCTAGGACACCACTCTCTGCTAGGACATCACTCTCTGCTAGGACATCACTCTCTGCTAAGAAACCACTCTCTGCTAGGACATCACTCTCTGCTAGGACATCACTCTCTGCTAGGACACCACTCTCTGCTAGGACATCACTCTCTGCTAGGACATCACTCTCTGCTAGGACACCACTCTATGACAGGACACCACTCTCTGCTAGGACACCACTCTCTGCTAGGACATCACTCTCTGCTAGGACACCACTCTCTGCTAGGACACCACTC
>CM065696.1:33066085-33073585 GCA_017654935.2 Phymorhynchus buccinoides
CTCCTCTCCCCCCCCCCCCCTCTTTCTCCCCCCCCCCTTTCCCCCCCCTCCCCCCTCCTTCCCCCTTCTCCCTTTCCCTCCCCTCCCCCCCTTTTCTCCCCCCCCATCAGACTCGCATCTCGCCCCACGCCTGCGCCCCTCTGGCTGAACCCCTCCGCTAGTGTGTGTTGTTTTTTTGCGAACTGTGTATATGAATATGACTCTTCTTCGTATCCTTCTCCGCAGGTAGTAAGTAGAAACCGCCAACCATTATTGTTTGCAGGTTCTTGACGGTTCTGTTGTTGTGGCAAAAATGGGGACTTTCCAGTCATTGTACATAATATATCTTGTACACAGTAATAATTTCCTTGGCACCGCCCAGCATGATTGGCTTCTTGAATGGCTGGGGTACAAGGGCAAGATGGGGTTTTGTTCTTCTTCTTCCACTTACTGGACAGGGCCCTACTATCGCGGAGCAGTTTGTCTGAAGCAAACAACTGGTCAATCAATTAGGCAGGCTCGAGCAGCATTAAAACAGGATTAAAACAGTTGCAGTATTACTTATTGCTGCACTAAAAGGTAAAAACTAGTAAAAGTCTTGCATTTAAAAAATCTATTTAAATGTTTCGCATGGATTTTTAGCAGAAAGAGGCTGGTGGTGATGCCCACACCGGCAGGCCGCCGGCCCTGAAAACTTCGGGACTGATGGTTGTTGTCATGGCTGTAGGGTGTAGGAGTGAGTCCATTCTCTCAACGTCCGTGCCGACGGGAAGTAAAGACAGGAATAGTAGTAGAGGACCGGGAGTATCGTTTTTTGTTTTTTGATGTGCTGTCCTTCTTGAAAAGAATCTCTACTGTGACCCTCTTGTTCTAGGGGTGGGCGTTTAAAGTCAACGAGGCCATTATTGATCTTTGTGCAGCAGGCACAGGGACGGTTTTGATCTTTTCATTTATTCTAACGCTATTGTCCCCACGCTGCAGCTGCCCCAGCATACTCACCAAACCAACACAGCAAGGTGACCTGTCTCCCTATCACTGGGGGTCGGTGACTTGGTCTCAATACTGTTATCAGTCACTTGACTCTGGACTGGGAAAATATTGTTGTGAACACAAATATGGCAAGGGGGGGGGAGGCGGGGCGGGAGTTGCATCACATGTTTCTTCTCACAGCTGCAACGGTTCAAAAACCTACCATTCGTCATGGTTGACACAACAATGTAAAAGTCTGCCCGTTGGTATTCGGATGGGACTTGTGTTTTTTTAAAGTATTGACAACACATCGCACACAACCGGAAGTACACCTGTGTCACAAAACGAAGGGAGTAGCTTTTCCTTAGCGATCTAACTATATATTATAGATCCACAAGTTCAAAGTGCTTCAAATCCCCTTCTTCTTCTTTCTCATTTCAACCACCATCATCAAGTTGATGGTTTTGTTGCATAGAACGGTTGGGACTCCGGTCAGGTAGACACAGTTGGCAAAACATTGACCGCCCAACGTGATCTGCGTTAATAGGAAGCAAATGTAGGGTTGGAGGGCTTAGATTGGGGCGTGGGGAGGGTGGGGGGGGGTCTGGTGAGGTAGAGGAACGGTGAGGGGGTGGGGGTGAGGAGGGGGGGGGGGGGGCGTTGGGGGGGGGGCGTTTTGCCGTTCGGGGGGCGTTTGGGGGGGGGGGCGTTCGTTTCCTTCGCGGGGGGGGGTGCAAGAGGGGGGGGGAGGAGGGGGGGTGGGGGGGTGGGGGGGGGTGGGCGTTTTCTTAGATCCGGATTTGAAGCCCCTCCCCTGAGGTGATGTTACTGCATCGGGCTGGTAGGGAAAGTTCTAGAGTTCCAAACTCCGATTGTCTTGGGAAAGAAAAAAAAAAAAAGCAGGACGACTTGGTGTTTGCCAAGAAAGTCATAGACAAAATTGCAGATGTGACAGATGGTGATTTGAGTGAACCTATACGTTTGGGGAGGGAGGGGGGAAACAGGCCAAGAATGCTGAAGCTCACCGTCAGCTGTGAACAGAAAAAAAGAGAGATCCTAAGAAGTGCTGCAAAATTGAACGAAGGACAGTCAGAGCAAGCAAAAAGGATCTACATAAATGCAGATTACACCCCCAAAGAGCGGGACATGTACAGAGCGTTGATTACACCCCCAAAGAGCGGGACATGTACAGAGCGTTGATTACACCCCCAAAGAGCAGGACATGTACAGAGCGTTGATTACACCCCCAAAGAGTGGGACATGTACAGAGCGTTGATTACACCCCCAAAGAGCAGGACATGTACAGAGCGTTGATTACACCCCCAAAGAGCGGGACATGTACAGAGCGTTGATTACACCCCCAAAGAGCGGGACATGTACAGAGCGTTGATTACACCCCCAAAGAGCGGGACATGTACAGAGCGTTGATTACACCCCCAAAGAGCGGGACATGTACAGAGCGTTGCGAGCTGAGAACAAAGAAAGGGAGCAAAAAGGATCTACATAAATGCAGATTACAGCCCCAAAGAGCGGGACATGTACAGAGCGTTGCGAGCTGGAAAAAAAGAAAGAGGGCAAAAAGGGGGGGAAAAGGATATAATAATCAGGAACGGCAGGGTCATGAAGAAATCAGAACTCCAAAAGACTGACCCAAAGGACAGTACTTCTGACCAGTGACTGACATGTTCTGAACAAACTGTAAATAATGTAAATACTGATGTTTCTGTACTTTTATCTAGTGATAGTTTTAACAATAAAAATATTTGTCTTAACAACAAAGGTGATGGTTTTAACAGTAAAAGGGAAGGTCTTAGCACAAAAAGTTCTAACTGTTTGTCAGATTCTGTTGATTCTGTCACGGTATTGTACAGTAATGTAGATAGTTTTTTAAATAAGAAAAGTGAATTATTGTGTCGTATGGATGTGTTGAAACCAAGCATTATTTGTTTAACTGAAATTTTATCAAAGCGCAAATGTCATGCCAGTTTTGGCAGTAGCCTTACTGATGCAGAATTACAGATAGATGGTTACAGACTTTTTAGAAATGAGAACCCCCACAGAGGAGTGGCAATTGTTTTAATTGAAAATTCCTGCTTTCTTGAAATCCGTCGCATTAGTTCAATTAGACCCTTCCTGACTGAAGATGCCACAAAGACAATTGTCACTTCCTGTATTCTGTCTAGATTAGATTATTGCAATGCCCTCCTCCTAGGCCTTCCTACAACCTCTCTCCAACCTCTTCAACGTGTTCAAAAATCTGCTGCGCGCCTTGTATTCAGAGTACCAAAACGGCACCATACATCAGATCTTTTAATGAAACTACACTGGCTCAAAATCGAATACCGAATCAAATACAAATCTGCCTGCCTCTCAGTGCTACAAAATCGTTACAAAAGACGCACCAGCCTATCTTTGCAACCTTTTCCAGATCTACGTTCCTGCCCGTAGCCTTCGTTCTTCCTCTGATGACCGTATTTTTCAAATTCCCTCTTACCATCGGAAACAACACGGCTCCAGAGCATTTTCCGTTTCAGCTGCTACACTCTGGAACTCACTCCCTTTCAGCCTTCGTCATGCCAAATGCTATGTAACGTTTAAGTCTGCTATGAAAACACACTACTTCAAACTGCAGCTGCAGAGTACATAAAATTTAGAAATATTGCCAGCCACTCTATTTGTCCATCTTGTTATGTGTATGTGTGTCATCACGTGTTCTGTGTGTGTGTGTGTGCGTGTGTGTGTGTGTGCGTGTGCGCGCGTGTGTGTGTGTGTGTGTGTGTGTGTGTCTGTGTGTGTGTGTGTGTGTGTATGTGTGCGTGCGTGCGCGCACGTGTGTGTGTGGTGTATGTGTGCATGCGCATGTTTGTGTTGTGTGTGTGCGTGTGATGCACACACGTTCATGTAGGCCCCTATATGAGTGTATGTATGCCCATGTGTGTGTGTGTGTGTGTGTGCGCGTGCATGCGTGTGTGTGTGTGTGTGTGTGTGTGTGTGTGTGTGTGTGTGTGTGTGTGTGTGTGTGTGTGTATGTGTGTGTGTGTGTGTGGTGTGCGTGCGTGTGTGCGTGTGTGTCCGTTTGGTGTGTGCGTGTGCGTGTGTGCGCGTGTGCGTGTGCGTGTGCGTGAGTGTGCGTGTGCGTGTGCGTGTGCGTGTGCGTGCGTGTGCGTTTGTGTGCGCGCGCGCGTGTGTGCGTGTGTGTGTGTGTGTGTGTGTGTGTGTGTGCTTGTGCTGGGTGTGCGTGTTGTTTTTGTGTGTATGTTGTTTTTGTGAATATTATGCTGTTATTTCATGTTTGTGAATTGTGTGACAATGCATACGTGCATTAGGCCTAGTAGTAGTAGTAGTAGTAGTAGTAGTAGTAGTAGTAGTAGTAGTAGTAGTAGTAGTAGTAGTAGTAGTAGTAGTAGTAGTAGTAGTAGTAGTAGTAGTAGTAGTAGTAGTAGTCACAGCAGTTGTTGTTGCTGATTGATATGTGTATTGTTTATGTCTGCTGATGTTATTGGATTTTTGTTTCATGTTTTTATTCCATTTCAATTTTGTGTAAAGCGCCCTGTAGCCTACATAGTAGGATGGGCGCTATATAAATTTTCCTCATTATTATTATTATTATTATTATTAAATGCAAGGCAATGTGATCTGGGTGAATCAGAGTTTCAAGAATGTGTGTGGTGTGAGTTCAAAACCATAAACAAAGATAATATTTTGATTGGATGTGTGTACAAGAGTCCAAATTCTACTAAAGAAAACACAGATAACTTATATCAACTATTTAAATCAGAAAGGATTTTAAAATACAACAAAGTATGCATAGTTGGCGATTTTAATTTTCCCAACATAAACTGGCAAGGACAATGGACAAATGATGAGGACAATAATTTCATTGAGTGTCTACGGGATGCATTCCTCATACAGAAAGTGAAGTGCCCAACTAGAAATAGATTGGGTCAGAAGTCAAATTTACTAGATCTGGTTCTTGTAAACAACGACAATTTAGTGTCTGATATTTTACACCAAAATCCACTTGGAAAAAGTGATCATGATGTTTTAGTATTTAAACTGTATGTTCAAAAAAGATTAATTGCCCACAAGAGAATATACAAATTCAAATTAAGTAAACGTAACTATAATGAAATGAGTAAGTTACTGAAAGAAAGAAATTGGTCAGATGTTATAAATAAGGATGTTAATATATCATGGAACAACCTAAAAACATTAATTACTGGATTAATGGATCAATATATATCTAAAGTAAAATTTACTAAAAAAAGAAAAACACCCCTGTGGATGACTAAAAAAAGCACTAAGAATAATTAAAAAGAAATATAATGCATATAAAAAGTTTTTGAAGAAGAAGAGAGGTTATAGATATTTTTATTATATTAAAATTAGAAATAAATGTAATAGAATAATTAAAAAATCCAAAAAGAATTTTGAGAAAAAGATTGCTTATGGTTGCAAGAAAAATCCAAAACAATTCTGGAGGTATGTGCAGGAGAGAACTAAAACTAATTCGGGGGTAAGTACATTGATTGATGATAAGGGACATTTTGCAGAAACAGACTCCCATAAAGCTGAAACTCTAAATACCTTTTTTACAAGTGTTTTTACAAGGGAAAACACACAAAACTTGCCTAAATTAGATAAGTGTTGTTATTCAAATGTCATAGTATTTCCAATATTGAAATTACACCAGTCTGTAAAAAATAAACTAAAAAATTTAGACCCTTATAAAGCTCAAGGACCAGACGGTATTCCACCTAGGGTGTTAAAAGAAAAATGTGATGAACTCATGCAACCATTAAGTACACTTTTTTAATATGTCTTTAGAGTCCGGTGATATTCCTGAGGATTGGAAAACTGCATATGTAACAGCGATTTTTTAAAAAGGAACTAGATCAGACCCGGGGAATTATAGACCAGTTAGTCTAACATGTATAGCTAGCAAAGTTTTGGAGTCATTAATTAGGGATGAAATAGTTTCCCACATGACAGAAAATGAATTATATACGAAATGTCAACACGGCTTTAGAAGAAAAAGATCTTGCGTCACTCAACTACTAGAAGTTATGGATGATTTTACCAGTGTTTTGGATAACGGATCTGCACTTGATGTTATTTATCTTGATTTCAAAAAGGCCTTCGATACAGTACCACACGAAAGACTTCTTCTAAAAATGAATGCATATGGTATCTGCGATAATATACTTCAGTGGGTTCGATCATTTTTAAGTGGAACGAAAACAAAGTGTTCGAGTTGGTTCAGAATACTCTGAAAAAAATGATGTTTTAAGTGGTATCCCCCAGGGCAGTATCCTCGGACCAGTCTTATTTACAATTTTTATCAATGATTTACCAAATTTTATACAAAGCACATGCAAAATATTTGCAGACGACACAAAGATTTATAACAATACAACAGAAAACAATACTATACAAAGTGACTTGAATAACCTCCAGAAGTGGACTGACGACTGGAACCTATATTTTAATGTGTCAAAATGCAAAGTTATGCATGTAGGCAAAAATAATCCAGAATATGATTATGTTATGAAAATTGATCAAGAAGAGCAAAAGATAAATGCATGTACTGAGGAAAAAGACCTTGGAGTCGTATTTGACAATAATCTTACTTTTGATACACATATCCATAAAGGGATAAATAAGGCAAAATCAGATGTTGGGAATAATTAAAAGAACATTCATTCGTTTGGATAAGGAAACATTTTTGTTACTATACAAATCATTGGTACGTTCACATTTAGAGTATGGTAATATCATCTGGTACCCGTATCTAAAACGTCAGTCAGCTTCTATTGAAAGGGTACAGAGGAGAGCAACCAAGATGGTTAAAAGTTGTAAAGATTTTGATTACCAAGATAGATTAAAATTTTTGAACCTTCATTCATTAAAAGGAAGACGTGTTAGGGGAGACCTTATACAGATGTACAAAATTTTTAACAACTTAGACGACATTAGCATTGATTCTCTTTTTACACTATCCATTTATAACAGCACTAGAAATCAAGAGGGAAAATTACATATACAGCGTTGTAATACTAACAGGCGTAAACATTGTTTTAGTAATCGAGTTGCTAACCTCTGGAATTTACTAACACCTAACCTAAAAAGAGCACCAACACTAAATACCTTCAAAAATCTCCTTGACAAAGATGAAAATTTTAGTCAAACTATTTTTTGAACATGATGATTGAATTACAATCATAATTTTAAAAGGCATGCTTATGCAAACAAAACAGTGTCAATGAAGGGACGTTTATAAGCCGCGAGGCTTAGGCTTGAGCCAGTCCCACACTATACTATACTATACATAAGAAGGAGAACTTTCTATAACTTGTCTTGCAGGAGGGAAGGAGGTAAGTGAACTCGTGTGACTGTCTTGTATGACGTGTTGGCGGGTTCAGAGACGGGCTGTAGGGGGTGTTAACAAATAGTGGAAAGCACTGACACAATGCTAACGTCCGCCTAGAAACAGTCCTGGGTTTCCCTTTTGTACCCCCCACTAGAAACTCAGAAGAACTTCTTTGGTGACCT
>CM065696.1:33078585-33109446 GCA_017654935.2 Phymorhynchus buccinoides
AGATGCAAAGACACATAGACAGAACATTCCATAAGCATGTGGGTATAATAGCATCAATTCCTCAAAAAGCTAATTGAATCACGACAACAATGATGTAAAATAGAGAAACAATCATACAAGTAAACAAACAAACAAAAAACAACCGACCAAACAGGAACCATTTTTTGATTCTTCAAAACCTTAAGTACCAATGACATACAAAAACAACAACCCAAAACTTTTTTTTTTCAATCAGTAATACTGTCGCAATTAATTTTTTTTTTCTTCACGTCATATGGAGCATTACAAGCACAATATGTTTTTTTCATTTGTTTCATGTATTATTTCTTAAAAGATACACTGACCCACCACGATTAAGTCCCTTGATTTTTATTTTTTCTGGGTATAGTAGCTGTGACCCATATAGAAATGCCCCCAACTTGAAATTGAGGCTGGTCTTTAAAATGATGTTTCGTTTTCAATTTGGGGGCATTTGGATGGGAGTTCGAACCTGGTCAAAACAAGATTTCTTACCAGCTATAAGATGGAAAACACGTGAAACCCGTGATTTTGACACGTGATCTGGTGGGTCTTTAAGATGCCAAAAAAAGAAAAGAAAAAAAAAAGGAATTATATATGAAAGACATGGACACAAACACATGTATTTGTAATCCTCAACGACATTTAAAAACACTACTTGTTGACTTGTTAAGCATTAATACTGCTGCAATTACACGTGCAATACGTTTATAGTACAAGCAAAGACTGTACAGGGGAAGACAGCGTACTTATAAAGTACGGCGATCCGGGCTGATAGAGTTATCGTTAGTGCGTGCGTTACACCACAGCAATGGCGGCTATCCAAAGACTCAGACTGGAATTTGAAGCGATAATTCAACTGGCCTATCGACGTTTTTTTAGATACCAGATTCAAAGTTGAGCGCATGGACAAACCTTTTTTTCGTGTTCCTGAAGACAAAGAAAGGTAAGGAAGCTGCAAATACGGCCAGAAAATCTATGAAACGGTAACAACCAGTGTTAGATTTCTGCTGATGTTCATGTGTTAGGCCTACTTAGTAGGCCTACAATAGTATTAGTAGACTTTTCTCTTCCTTTACTTCAAGCGACCACAATCATTTGCTGATTATTCTGTCATTGTAAGTTCAGTGGGGTCTAGGAACATATGCGCAGAATACTTCAGCCCTAATCTATAGGTAAAGGTAAGAAGAAGAGAGAGAAAAGGGGGGGGGGGGAGAATGGGCAGATTATTCTACGTGACCCAGCCAGTCAGGGACTTAGCAATGTCTTTGTTAGAGATAGGCCATAGGGACAATATCAGCCATCAAGCTTTAAACATTATCTTCAACATTTAGAACCAAGAACATCTGTAGATCGTCCTTCGTGCGCGATTTATTTAGATCTAAATACAGGTCTGCCAGAACCCAAGTCAAGGCCTGTGGTATATTTTAGACTGTTCGAGTTTATAGTTTAGATCTAGGTGAGTTGGCCCTCTCTTTCTCCGAGTTTAGTTTAGATCTAGGTGAGTTGGTCTTCTCTCTCTCTCTCTCTCTCTCTCTCTCTCTGTTAAATATACAGTATGACACACACACACACACACACACACACACACATCGTGATCTGTTAAATTCTAGTTCAATGCATTTGATACACTGTTATGGCCTGCAAAAAAAAAAAAATCTTTTCATGGTTTTTACGTTTTGAACGGCTTGTTACAGATTTAATTAAACGTTTTACGTCACTACTGTAGTGAAACATGACATAATCTGTGTGCGCAAGCATGCGATTGTCTGTGTGTGTGTCAGGGGCGGGGTTCGATGAGTTACGTACCCCCCCCCCCCAAAAAAAAAAAAAAAAAAAAAAAGGCCGTGAAGGTAGTTTCCGGAACACCACCCACCCCCGTTCCTGATATAATGTACAGCGGCTCACGACAGGTGTGTTTGAGTGCACTGCGGAACCCCCCACCCCCCACCACGACTCTGGTCCGCCCCTGGTGCGTGTGTTTATTGTAATGCATAGATCTAATGTAGTGTGTCATTTTTTTTAATGTGCACATTCCTCAGCTTGTGTACTTTAAGCACTGGTATGCTTAGTCTTACTGATTACTGCAAGAGCCTTAACATTTTCCTATTCAATTCTGTTTCGGGACAGTTTGTCCTATCATTTTTCGAACCTCTATAATCACTGTTCTCTCCCTCTGTCTCTCTCTCTGTGCGTGTGTGTGCATGTATGTGAGCGCGCGTGTTTGTGTGTGCAGGAGGAACACTGGAAGATGTTTACCCTGAGAACAGGCCTACTTCCACATATTCCACCGATGTGCTGAGCTGTCCTTGATGGCCCCAGTCAAGTGTAGTGATATCAGCACCCGTGTCCGAACAGCTTTTATTGGATTGATTTTGAATTGTTGCGTCATTAAATAATATCCCGGTTAACCATTTATCTCTGTAATATCGGGAATTGAATGTGCACAAAGAAAGAACTCGGAACTTGGTAATATTTTAATGATTTAGGCCAACAGCCCATATCATGACAAGAAAACACAAAACATGCACAGCAGCAACTATTTATCGTTTTCAATATGAACACACACACACACACACACACTCCATAACACCTTCCTTACGCACGCACATATACGCACACCCTCACGCGCACTCACACACACACACGCATCGACACTTGCACACGCACACGCATAAAAAGCACGCTCACATAATTATACGCACGCACAAAGAGAGAGAGAGAGAGAGAGTTTATGTGCGTGTGTAAGGCCATATTGTATATGAATTTGCCACATACCTTAAGACCAAACACCGTTTTTACACATTCTTTTATTAGATCTTGAAGCCATATAAAATAGAAGTGGACTGTGAGTTTTTCTCTTATTTATTTGTACCGTTATTGCGTATGGGAATCACAAACATTTATGAATAAAGATAGCCTATGCCTGGATGTTATTAAAACTTTGAAAAAGAATTTCGAAAACGAATGGTTATAAGAGAAAAGGAATAAATGTGTATTCTATAAAAACTATAAAACAGTTTGAGAGAAAAACCTTTCAGTCAATTACCATGCATGTATGCAATTTCTTTAATCAAATGCAAATGTAATAATCATTGTCTCCCTGTTGAAACAGGCAGTACAAATGGTATCCGAATATAAAAAAGAACCAGTAGAAAATGCAATAGAAATACTTTAGGTGATAGTAATGGCGGTTTAGTCCCGCTTTTGTGATCAAGACTAACTGCTTCTGCCTAAGGAACTGACCCACTATTTTCCCTGAAACTTTTTTTTAGTATTGGAATATCATAGCTACAGCTACAGAGCAATAAATATGTCCCTTATTATATTTATTTAAGCAAAAATAGCAAGGCATATAGTCTAAATTATATTTAATAACATCGATTTCTTGTCTACTTCTTTGTTCAAATGAAACCATCTGAAAGCTTTCATGAGATCAAAGATTAATTTGTCTATTTTGGTTGGCAGACTAACATTCCCGTGCGAAGTCATATCCTTTCAAAATTAGAATGTAAATTGTTAATGATTACATTTTGTGGACTATGCAAACAGAATTTATGCCATTCAAATAATCTATATCAACATGTCTCTCTCTCTCTCTCTCTCTCTCTCTCTCTCTCTCTCTTGTCCAAAGAAAGGCAATAAAAATATATATGATTCAAATTTATTGTAAAGTATTTAAAAAAATTTAATTTTTATTCCTTTTCTAAATACAATATCAGAGATCCAAATATGAAATTAATTTTTCCCTTTTTAAATAGCCCATTGAAATAAGACTTCCTTTTTATGAAATGAAGTAAAAACGCAACCAACAAAGTATTTACCCAATTATTTTGCATCCTACCGAAATAATTTAGCCATGGAAACAAACATTTAATATGATTAGAAAAACAGTACACTGTCTAAGTTCCATGTCTCCTGCTTGAGCCATGGCACATCTACAGACAAAAGTCACAGCACTTTTTGTTTTGAATTGACTAAACGGAGACCGTAAAGCCTAGTGTAAAGTGCGGAATCCAAGAAAGTTTTGTTCCATTATGACGTGACTGTCACGCGTGGAGAGATGTAGTTTGCTGTAGATGATGGAGATATGTAGTTTTAGTCATAGATTTGCGTGGGGATGATTTCTTATCGTGGAAATTGGCCCTGTTGCTGGCCATCTGGCGATTCAGCGCTGACCCCATGCCCAGCAGGTGTTGACTGTTCAATTTCATCCTCAGCGTGGAACTGACTGGTGTCTGAGGACACAAAAACAGCAACACTGGTATTGGCGTAATACACTGTAGCACAACGCAATAGAGAAGTGCATTATTCTGCCCCTTGCTATCAAGGTGCTGCATGACAAAACCGAGGTAATGCATTCCTGACTGGAATCTGAAGGATGGAGAAAATCAACATGTAGAAAGTTGATATTTAAACTGCAGCCACTACAGATATATTGCAGAATATTTAAACTGCAGCCACTACAGATATATTGCATGAATCTGAAAGATGGGGAAAATCAGCATCAATACATTGAAATTAAAGGCTGCGGCCACCAATACATTGGTGTTAAATTTTGCGGCCTACTAGAATACTTTGCAGAAAGAAATATTTAAATTTTATCCTGTAATCTGAAAGATGAAATCTTTTTTAGCCATTTAGAATGCGACTGTTACAGTACTTTGAAGAAAATTGCCCAGACTAAAAATGATATCCGTTGCAACGTGATCTGGCAGCCTTGATTCGATATTGACAACAGTCTTCATGCCTCAGACCACAGCCAAGAGGAATGCTCCTACACTAACGGTAGTGACATCGGCCACAGTGGAAGCCTTCAAAATACAGCTTCAACTTCTTCGTCCACATACTGCTTTTATACCCTCCTCTTTTTGAACACTCACCTTGAAATACATGCACCGCCACCCCGTTTACCCCACTCCACCATTTCCATGCTAATTCCCGCCCCTCATTCTCCATACTAGATCAGCATACACTAAACACTGAGTCTTGAACCATACAAGTGATATTGGACATCGCGTGGGAGAACAGGAGGAAGCTTTGAATGCAGCTTCCTTTTCATCATAGTATTGTTTGTCACAACAACAGAACGCTTGTTCCAAAGAGAAATGAATGAATCTGCTCAGAGCTGTAAAGAAAGTACATTATTCATGGAAGTAACCTGTAAAAGTAAAAAAAATAAAAACACTTCAGTTATTGATTTGAATAATATTTGTATAAAATAGAAACATCAATTACAGTAAAATGATATAAGATACCCACCTCAGAATTGCTCATTATGGCCACTTTCCAAGACTAAAACAAGCCACAAAAACTGACAAATAATTAATGCATGTGAACTTACTTGTACTGATTTGAAATATATGACATAAGCACCAAATACCTGTTTTCACTTTTTAAGCGATTTACCTCATTCACATATGGTGAAAATGATCAATACATGTATATAGCAGTAAAATACAGACAAGCGCAATCAAATAGTTTATTAAGAACACTTGACATTCACCTAACAAGTGCATTTCATTATCAACAAGTTTGAAGGCGGATGAAAGTACTGAACAGAAACTAACTTCTTGAAAATTATTGCAGAAGCTGTGAATAATGGCATTCATTGCGAGTTGTACCATTGTACTAGTAGTCTACCTGAATGGATACTGAGTCTCTCCTTGTGAAGTGGTTCCGTTTCAGCCATATCAGGAAGTGATGGCATTTTCATGGCATAGAAGTAGGGTGAGGCGGTCTGCTGTCCACAGTTGAAGATCGTGCTGGCACCGCCTTCCAGGTCAGCCGGTCTTTCATCACTGCAAATCTTTTAAAAAGTTTGTAGCTTGCCTTGAGAATAAAAAAAATATTAAAATATGATGACCGTACTTTGATGATTTTGATTTTAATTGTTGAATAACAATGCATCTTTTCTTTTTATCAATGAACACTACATTTATGAAAAGTCTACTGCAAACAAATAAATAAATGGATTAATAAATAAATAAACTAACTATAATTTTTTTTTTAAACACTGTAACAAGGGCATCGCCGAGTGGCAGCAACGCATTGTGACAATGCAAACCCGGCCTGAGTTACGTCTCCCCCTCCCCCCCCCCCCCCCCCCCCCCCCCCCCCCCCCCCCCCCCCCCCCCCCCAATAAACACACCACTTTCCACCCTTACAGAACGCGTAAAATACATAGCCCAAAAATGTGAAGCGATTCTGTTCAGTAGTTCACGAGATACAGTTGAACTTTTATACAAAATTTCTGACACCATGTCGTCTCCCACCCCCCCACCCAATAAACACACCACTTTCCACCCTTACAGAACGCATAAAATACAAAGCACAAAATTTGAAGCGATTCTGTTCAGTAGTTCACGAGATACAGCTGAACTTTTATACAAACTTCCTTGCACCATGGTACACCACTACACAAAATTTGAAGCGATTCTGTTCACCAGTTCACGAGATAAAGCTGGGGGGAAATTACATAGCCCAAAGAAGGAAATTTCGGTTTTCAAGGTCAAACTTGAAGGTCAAGGTCAGCACGGTGTTGATTAACGAAAGGAAGCTTTCTTTTCAAGCTGTCTACCCCTCTGTCAATTTTAATCATAATCCAAACAGTAGTTTTTAAGATAATCAATACACAGACACACACAGACCGATCGCAATACCTCAGCCTCTGGCCAGGTAATGACTACTTAAAGAAGGGGTTATCTATCAACAGTTTCAAGTAAAGGTCAAGATGTGCCACCCTCCCTACATTTCTCGGTTAATTGTATTTTTTCCGTTTTTGCCTTCCTTACCATACATAAGGCTGTATTTTAGGAACCTTTTTAGCTCATAACCTTTTTGGAATACTAACCCTAGCCCTAAACCTAACCATACCCCCACCCTATAAGACGGAAAAACGCAACGAACCACAACTGTGGCAAATCGCGGTGTACTGCAGTACATAGTGGGGGGTAGGGTTAGGTTTGGGGCTAGGGTTAGGGCTCGGGTTAGTATTCCAAAAAGAGAATTAGCTGAAAATGTTCTTAAAATACAGCTTTATGTTTGGTAAGAAAGGCAAAAACGAAAAAATACAATTAACCGAGAAATGCAGGGGGGGGGGGGCACATCTTTAGCTTTACATCTTTTCATGTGAGATACCTGGACGGTTGAATTGGTTCTCTTCAAATTCATCCGTGCATATTACGTAGCGACAGCGTGCGGCTTCTTCTACGCCCATTTGAAGCAGATCTGTGCATCCCACGTTGTGGACCCATTTTCTACAGATATGTTTAAAAAAAAGTGCATAAAAGCATTACTGTTCGATATCTAACGTTATAGAGTATGCAAGTCAAAGCACATACTCAAATATCTACGCCCACACACGCGCGCGCGCCCACACTAGTGATGAAAATGTGTAAAGTAGCGACCAGCCCGTTTGTGATACATACACTAATACAGATCTAAATTTGATCCTACGCATAAAGATGCAAAAGAATGTTTCGTACATCTCTCTCTCTCTCTCTCTCTCTCCAGATAATGTTATATTTAGATCTAGAAATTTTGTTCAGATCATAATCAAATCAATCAAATTTTTCAATCAATATTTTTCACAAGCACACTATTTCATTTCATAAAAGCACACTATTTCATTTGAAAATCACATTATAAATCGAAATTAAACTTGCCTTTGGGGAAAGCAAAGACTTAGACTGTACAGGGGAAGACAGAGTACTTGGGGCGAGCATTCCTGCAACTTGTTGAACACACTGCCCCTCCTCGTTTGCTCCATTCCGCCATGATCAAAGTGTAGCTGACTAATGAAAAGATAACTCTCTCGGGTTTGAAAACAAGAGTTATGTATCCTAAATGAGTTACGATTCAAAGGGACATAACCAGTGTTTCTGTCCTCACTACTCATATAGGGAAAAGAGACCGGATGTTTATCTTCCCCTATACAGTATCTTTGGTACAAGTGCATTCAACAGAGCTGAAGTCTGTAGGCAGTTTTTCCACTATTATACTTGTTCGTTGTATGACCCAGTTTTCTTGCCAGGGGGCGTACTGTCCATGTGCACGTGATACGCGCTGCAGTATTAGCCTTGTTCCTCGTGTGACCCAGTTTCATTGCCCTGTGCACGTGATACGCGCTGGAGTATTAGCCTTGTTCCTTGCGTGACCCAGTTTCCTTGCCCTGTGCACGTGATGCTCGCTGCAGTATTAGCCTTGTTCCTCGTGTGACCCAGTTTCCTTGCCCTGTGCACGTGATACTCGCTGTAGTATTAGCCTTGTTTCTCATGTGACCCAGTTTCCTTTGCCCTGTGCACGTGATACTCGCTGCAGTATTAGCCTTGTTCATCATGTGACCCAGTTTCCTTGCTCGGGGCACGTGACGCCCGCTGTAGACACTGGAGCTGCACAGAGGAGGTGAAGAGCTGCTCCACTTGTTCCAGACTCTTCCCTTTGGTCTCTGGCACCAGCAGCACGAAAAACAGCAGACCCAGCAAGGAAAACCCCGTGAACATCCAGAAGGCTCCTGGTAACAATGGAAAAAACATAGTGGAGGAAAAAAAAGGTTGAATGGACATGTACTGACAATTTTACAGAAAAGAATGTAAAAACCCAATAGACACAGGCTTCCACATACATATACACACGCGCACACACATTCACTTGGGCATACTTTCCCACGCTCGCATATACGCATAATTTACTTTATTGTCTCTTTCATTCTCTTATGTTTCCTCTCCCCTGTCCACCTCCTGATATCTACCCCCCCCCCCCCCCCCCAGCTCTCTTTTTCTCTCTCACTCTCTCTCTCTCTTTCTCTCTCTCACTCTCTCTCTTTCTTTCTATCCCCTCCCTCTTTTATAAATATTAAAATGCCTACACCATCTTATGATTGCCCCTGTAAAAGTGAGAATCATCATCATCATCATCATCATCATCATCATCAGTATCGTCGTTATCATCATCATAGTCTTTGTGTTCGTTGTCATCATCGTTATCATCATCATCATCATTATGCCATCTGTGAGTGTGATGATGGCCTCAGTCACATTAAGGAAAGTGAAGGAGATGACCAGGTTACTGGTCCATGCGGTGGTCATCATCACCATGATCATCATGATGATGATCATCATCATCATCATCATCACCATACCATATGTAGTGATGGCCTCAGTCACATTAAGGAAAGTGAAGGAGATGACCAGGTTACTGGTCCATGCGGTGGTCATCATCATCATGATCATCATGATCATCATCATGATCATCATCATCATCATCACCATACCATATGTAGTGATGGCCTCAGTCACATTAAGGAAAGTGAAGGAGATGACCAGGTTACAGGTCCATGCGGTGGTCATCATCATCATGATCATCATGATCATGATCATGATCATGATCATGATCATCGTCATCATCATCATCACCATCATCATCATCACCATAATCACCAGGTGAAGGAGATGACCAGGTTACTGGTCCATGCGTGCGGTGGTCATCATTATCATCGTCATCATCATCATCATCATCATCATACCATATGTAGTGATGGCCTCAGTCACACTAAGGAAGGTGAAGGAGATGATGAGGTTGCTGGTCCATGCGGTGGTGGCAGCGATGGATTGACACGTGCCTCGCGCCCACAGAGGGTAGATCTCAGAGTTGATGCTCCACGGCATGGGAGCCATGCCTGTAGAAATAGATAGACAGACACAAAGACAGACAGAGATACAAATACACACACGCGCACACAGACACAGACACACACGCGCGCACGCGCACAAACACACACACACACACACACAAAAGATGCAGACACACACACACACACACACATACAGACAGATAGAGACAGACAGACAGACAGACTGACAGACACACACACACACACACACACACACACACACACACACACACACACACACACACACACAGAGGCGTTATTAGTAGACATTTTCTCGTTTCACAGAGGGTAGATTTGAAAAGAAATCCGTTTAACATCCTCTGACCTGGAAAAGGTACATATGGGACATTTGTAGATATAATACAGATAGTGGGTCGATCCTGGAGGTAATACAATACCAGGAAACACCCACAGTGGGTAGATTTCTGAGCTGATGCTCCATCGCATTCCCAACCATCTACCCAATAACATTAAGGTATGCAATGGCCATGCGACGTACAAACAAGATGTAATAGTCTATTTGCCAAACATGTGAACCCGGAAGTGTCGAGTACTGTAAGGTTTTTCTGCGGAAATGTACTGTATGGGTCCCCAGCAGTCAGAAAATGCCGGATGCTAACTTGCATGTGTTGAGCAATTTGCATAATTAGCATAATTAGCTCAAATTAGCATAATTACCTCTATCGGTAATATCTCGGCAACCCCTTGGCCGATTCGGACGATCTTAGAGTGGTTTTCGGGGTTATTGGTGACTCTGAATCCATTTATGACATTTCTGAAATTCAAGATGGCCGCCACTTCCGGTTTAAACCGGAAATGGCCATATTTCAGCCCCCTAAATGACATAATCAACATCATCAGTTACATCCTCATCCTCTTCTGTTGTGTCTCCTTCTTCTCCTTCTCCAAACTCTACGTTCATGTCTTCGTCCCTTTCTTGCTGAGCACGTGTGAGTGGGTTGCAGCATGTACCTTCACAACCTTCGCAGAGGCAGTAGCTGGCACAGGCCAGGCCTTCAGCTGCACAGCTGCACTTCACTGTTGTGCATGGCGTTTCAGCTTTGCAGCCACAGCTGATGACATCCATCAGGGCAGGAGGAGCAACAGGGCTCGTGTCCAGGACTGGCATTACAACTTCCTCGCCTTCCCTTGCACCTCTTTTCTTGATCCATCCGAAATTGGTGATGTCCAAAGTTGGTGGGCGAGGACGGTCTGCTGCTTTCCAAAGTAGCACCTGTAGATATGCTCGTTGTCCGTGGAGGTGTGCATTGCCCTCTGTAGG
This sequence comes from Phymorhynchus buccinoides, assembly GCA_017654935.2. NCBI lineage: Eukaryota > Metazoa > Mollusca > Gastropoda > Neogastropoda > Raphitomidae > Phymorhynchus > Phymorhynchus buccinoides. Next base: position 33,089,559 of record CM065696.1, read on the forward strand.
AGGCAGTGTCTTTAGTGGGGGGGGGGGGGGGGGGGGGGCGCTTTCGGTAGATGTCATACCTGGCGACGTTCAGATTTGCCGACTTCTTCTCGTTGTAGAGAGCCAGGAAGAAACCCCTTACTGCCTCTGTTATCTGCAAGTCAGTAGCTCCCTCCTCCCCGATGAAGTGAAGCAGGTCACCAGATACCACACTCATGGCTTTGAGCGCAGATACCTTACCTTTCCCTGCAGGGTAAGAGGTGGTGTCACAACTAGAGAGGGCGTGCACTGCCAGGATGAAGCGACACTGATCACCCAGCTTCTGTGCTGTTGAATTGATATCCAGAACAGTTCCGTTCCATTTCTCCATCTGCAGGCGACATGTAATACCAGCCTTCCAACACCAATAGACCATGAGCACGAACACATCAGTGTCGTTACAGAGAATGCGGATGGTTGCAGCTCCGTGTCTGGCTGCATCTAACATGTACGAGATGAGGGAGACATCAGCCTCGTCATGAGTGACGATACTGTGTGCTCTGCTGACCAGCTCAATGTGATCCCCTATGCTCTGCGTGCACAGGAGCTCTCCCAGCCTCCTCTTGTTCGTCTTGTTCTTCATGACTGTGTCTCGGCCAGGTAGAGGGGTTGTCAGTGAGAGGTGGTACACTGTAGAGCTCTCCGCAGCTCTCCTCTGCCGCTCGTGGTCTTTCGCAGAGAGTTGCTGATACCGGTCAAAGATAACGTATGTTTGCGTGATGTGCTGATGAAGCCAGCGCCCCATGCTGGCTGCGAGGTCAGCCACAGTACCTGCGGATGGCCACACCACATGGTAGATGAGCTGCGATGCATCAACAAGTACGACATCGGGTGGTTGGGGATTGGGGTCAAGGACTCCAAGGCGCTGGACGATCACAGACTTATTACCTTTCCTGAGGCATCCATACTCATCAATCAAGGAAGCAGGGACAGGACCAAGCTCAAAGTCGAAGAGAGCAGATAGCTCCATGTGTCTCTTGCTCCCCACCACGAGCAGCTGAGCGAATATTGCCTGCAGGTCACGTACGATCTTCCCATTGACCTTCACTCCTTTCGGCATGAATTTCATCGTCACCACCTTCTTTGAAATGGGTGTATGAAATCCCTCAGGTAGCAATGAAGAGAACTTCGTGCTCATGCCTCTGCCAATCTTCAATGCATCTTGCACATTCACCTTTTCATCTGCCACCTGACCGTTCATGATATGGCAGAGGGTAGTAATCTCTGTGGTGAGTGGGTGGGAGTTATCGTGCAACACTCTCAGGATTTTGGCTCGGCCATCAGCGTCCAACTCCCGCCGTCCTTTACCCTCTTCTTTGTGTCTGTTGGGTTTCTGTGTATTGTCCAGTCCTGTTGCATCATTGTACACCTCGTCAAATGACTTTGAGAGATGTGAGCATATGCCAAAGGATTGGATCCATACGGCAACCTGCTCGGGGTTGGTGGAGATGCCCTTCATGCTTCCTGCTCCCTTCTCTTGCTTGATGCATGTCAGCTCCCCAAACATATCTGCACTCACAGCAGCTGCACCATCTGAGTGGCGACACACATGGCTTCCGGCGAGGAGGTCATCCTTGGCGGTATCAGGGAGATGCTGCATGTCGCGCAGATACCATGTGATCCATCTCGCGTAGTGGTGACCAGCGGCAAAGAAATAGGGCAGCATCTCTTCAAGGCAGTGTTGTTGCAGCAGCCAGTCACCCTCTCGTTCTGCTCGCCAGAATGTGTGCGCTATCAGGGTTGGGGTGATGAAGCAATCCACCCAGAGCTGGCCTGTGGGGTGCTCTCTTGCTTTCTCCAGGTATGCTGTTATCTGCTCGTGGATCTTCTCTCCCTCCTCTAAGAAGTCATGGAGCAGAGCAGACACAACCATACGGAAGGAACGCATAGCCTTGGGTCAGGCTTTCCCGTTGAAGATGGACGTCAGGCCTCCAAACGACGCACCTACTAGCTCCTCCAGACCGGTTGACTTCATGAGCACTCCAATTGAGCCGATGAATGACATTAGAGTGTGCATCATCCCAGGTCTTAACACCACAGATGGCCATTGCTGCGGATCACTCCACTTGATCAGGCAAGCGATCTGGTATAGCTGCATGTCAAATGTGATATGACTGTGGCTCATGCCGAGCCACATGAGTGATGTGTCGAAGTAGGCGATGGTACTCAACACTGTATCAGGGTGGGCCTTGATTAATATAAGATTAAATTCATATTTTGTTGTATAAACATCCTACAATTTATAACCGAGTTGACGTTATTTCAATTATTGCCCACCGGGGGCTGAAATATGGCCACTTCCGGTTTAAACCGGAAGTGGCGGCCATCTTGAATTTCAGAAATGTCATAAATGGATTCAGAGTCACCAATAACCCCGAAAACCACTCTAAGATCGTCCAAATCGGCCAAGGGGTTGCCGAGATATTACCGATAGAGGTAATTATGCTAATTTGAGCTAATTATGCTAATTATGCAAATTGCTCAACACATGCAAGTTAGCATCCGGCATTTTCTGACTGCTGGAGACCCATACAGTACATTTCCGCAAAAAAACCTTACAGTACTCGACACTTCCGGGTTCACAATGGGGACCTTAAGGCTGGCAAGTAGACTATAAACCCAATAGATGTTTAACACTTGTCTTCAAAAATAATTGAAGAGTTCTCAAAGATCTCTCTCTCTCTCTCTCTCTCTCTCTTTCTCTCTCTCTCTCATTCTCTCTCTCTGAGATAACATGTGGATAAAAATGTGTGTGTATGTATGTGCGTGCATGTGCGTTCATATGTGTGAGTGTTTGTGTGTGCATTTTTTTCATGCATGTTCCTGATTTCTTTAGTCTGTTTAGATTGTAGTTTATTTGTGTTGTTGCTTATCGTTCAATGGTTGTTTGTTTGCTTGCCTTGTCTGAGGACCTGATGATATTTTGTGCTTATTCAGTTATCCTCAATAAACATTCGAGTTTCTCTCTCTCTCTCTCTCTCTCTCTCTCTCTCTCTCCCTCTCTCTCTCTCTCTCTTCTTCCCTATCTCCCCCCCCCCTCTCTCTGTGAGTCTCTCTCTCTCTCTCTCCTCTTCCCTACCCCCTCTCTCTCTCTCTCTCTCCTCCCTCTCTCTCTTCTTCCCTATCTCCCCCCCTCTCTCTGTGAGTCTCTCTCTCTCTCTCTCTCTCTCTCTCTCCTCTTCCCTACCCTCCCCCCCCCCTCTCTCTCTCTCTCTCTCTCATCCACTCAAGAATGTTTGACTTACCCGGAGAAAAACATGAACACAAAGAAAGCCACACCGAATGTCGTAATCCAGCTATACCGATCACTGGGACAGTAGCCATGGGCAAAACGGAAACCGGATTCTTCAGAACCTGAAGAGTTGCAACGTCCGTGCGAGGAGCGTTCTTCGTCATCAGCGGCGGCAGGGAGACAGGAGCCGAACGTCTTCCCTTCCTCGTTACAGAACCCGCAGTCTGTGTCCTTGATGCACGCCGAACAGGACCTGGAATATTACAGAGGAACCTCCTTTCTTAAAGTCCCCCCACGCTCAGCCACCAAATCTGGCTGAAAGACTTCTTTTTATTAGTTAAACACTTCTTCCATACCGATTTGAAAAAATTCTGCTTCGTTATTAAATAACTAGAGCAGATCTATTATGACTCACCTGTGTGACAGCACTGGGCGCTGACATATTTGTCACAAGAAGGCCGCCATGTTAATCACGAATAGGGGGCCGCCATATTTACTATCTGCAAAGGCGCAGCTATCATGATATACCACAACAATTTGATGAAAGGCTTGTATCATGTAAACAAAAGTATCCCTTATTCATTTTAAAGCAATTCAGCACCTTTCTTTATAAATGTTATGAATTTCATCAGCCTAGCACATCAGATGTCGTAGACTAAATTTTGGTTTGAGATTAAAACAGAACGGAAGCTACTCAAGCAAGCAGACGATAAATTTTCATCTTGTTCTGCCTCCTCGCCGTGACTTGGCCACAATGATTGATTTGGTACAGACGTTGTGATTGCTTTTATTCTGCCAAACTGATATGTTTGGGCATCAATTTCGTTATTATAGTTTACATCTTAGTGTGATTTGTCTGTGATTGTTAGTCAGAAGCTCCAGTAGGCCTGGATGTTGAAGGTGAACCGAGAAACCAAAAAGAAGCTGTGCCTGTGTTTCGACAATTTTGATGATGGCTAAAAAAGATCATACAAGATTACCACTGTTCTTGTTCATTATCTGTCATTCAACTGAACCGGATGGTGTTAGTCTTCACAAGTTTCCAAAGAATACTAGATCTAAAACAAGAAGTGACTGGAATGGCTGTTCGAAGATCAATTCGCAGGCCAACTTGAAGGTGTGTGTCTTGTGAAAACTCATTGTTGTGTTCGAAGCACTTCACATCCCAGTGCTACAGAGAGAAAAGAAAGTTGGCCAGTACTACAACTACAAGTACAGTAGGGAAACAGTGAAGAGATGATTGAGAAAAAGTGCCGTGCCTACCGTGAACACTGTTGCATTGACATTGCCGTACAGTGGGGCAACGACTAGACCTACACTACAGCAGTATAATCTTGTGTTGTCACATCTTTAGATCTAGTGGGTGCCAGTGCCGTCACAAAATCGATCACCACACATTTGGCCATTGCGTCAGTGTCAAGTTCTGTGGATCAACAAAATGTAAGTGAAAATTGCTATTTGTTTGTTTCTTTCCTTCCTTCTTTCAAGCGACCACAATCATTTGCTGACTATTCTGTCATTGTTTGATGTGTGAGGCGTTGGTTAGAGTTGGTTTCATAGGGTTGGTTAATCCAACAGGTTTGCGATTGCGGTGGGTTCGAACCCGGCTGGTCACAGTGTTGTATCCTTGGGAAATATACGTTACTCCTATTTCCTGGTCCTTCGGATGAGACCTAAAACCGGGGTCCCGTGTGCGAACGCACGCACAACATCTTGCGCGCACGTTAAAGCCCATTCCATTATTCCGTACGAGTAGGCCGTGTGTGCCGGTGGAATGGATGACACGAGCTCACAAAGCATGCATCCTGTGCGCCAATAGCAGTCTAAGCGAAGACTTTGGGCGTGGGGCAGGATACACATCCCCAATCGGAAGAAGAAGTCTGTCATTTTAACTAGATATACGACTTTTAGTTTTAGATCAGATTAGGCAACTGATGTTCTGGAGGGCTGCGCTGAACTTTGCTAAATACACTAGAGATGCTTAGCGTAGAGCCGGTTCATATGCGCGCGCACACAACCACGCACGCACACACACACACACGCGCGCGCGCGCACACACACACACACACACACACACAGTTTATTAATTTCCAGGAGAGGCCTCCAATGCATTTTTATTGTGTTCAAAATATTGTCAACCTTTGGAAGGTAAGCAACCAGACCGAGCCGTTGGATGTCCCCCTCTTCTCCCCCATTCCCCTCCCCCAGCCCACCCCATTTGACTCCTTGATCCAACCCCTTTTCATATGTTTGTGATCAGTACATTGCTTTCTTTTGTAATTGTCATTATTTCATAGGGTGAATGACAATGAATTTAACAGATTTATTAATGTCTGATTTCATACTGACCAATGTTAGAATGCATACTAATAGTAACACAGTATTTATTGTCTTGTATTGATTTATTAGGTTTTGACAATTCACAGGGTGCTTAGAAATGTCAAATTTATGAAAACCACAATTACCTTTTTCAAAGTTAACTTCACTTTTCTAAAGAAAATGTTCTCCCTTTTGCAGCTAATTTCAAGTTGATTTATTATTCAGTTTTTGTCATGTCCTGGTAAAGGGCTGGTTATGATCATCCTATTGTATGCTGCAATGTATAAAGGTATATAGCATATAGTTTTACAGTACTGCATGTCTTTAATTATTTCTTGCTAGTGTTTTGTTGTTGTTCATAAATAGTTCATTCACATATCTAGTTATCAGTGGTGGTTTTTGTTAAATACCAGTTATTGCACAGACTGACAGAGTAAATATTATTTAACCTGTGCAATAACAGCTATTTAACACATTTAAAAGATTTATTAATGTCTGATTTCACATGGAATACATCACAATCTGCTGTTTCATATTACAGGTTCTGTCCAAGATATCAACACACACAGTCCATGCAGGCCCATCTCCAAGCTCAATAGACTGAGTGAAACAGAAACACCTGGAGGTTCTGATGATGCCCAGAGACACACTGGGATTGCCTGTCCCGGCTACCAACTCAAGAGCAGTGCGTAAATATTGTTATTCAGTATTTAATTGCAATATTGACGTTCACTAGAGAGAGAGAGGGAAAGAGAGAGAGAGAGAGAGAGAGAGAGAGAGTGTGTGTTGTGTGTGTGTGCGTGCGTGCGTGCGTTATGTGTGTGAAACGGAAAAAAAAAATCACAGAACTTCCAGAACGTGGGGGAACTATTTTTACGAAAGGGACCCCCCCCCCCCCACCCCCCCCCCCCCCCCCCCCCCCCCCCCCCCCCCCCCCCCGGTATACCCACGGTCGTCCAGCTCCCCGTATGGAGGCACGAGGCATCCACCAACTGCCCCAACTTGTCTTCTGACATTCCTCATTCTTTTCCGCGGTTGAAGTTCTGATACACAGAGAGATAGACAGAGGGGAGGTGTGTGTGTGTGTGTGTGTGTGTGTGTGTGTGTGTTTGTGTGTTTGTGTGTGTGTCTAAAACCACCACATCGTAAATCAACTGACTGGCCTACTAGCCTACCCTATTTTGCGACATAACCTTTTCTTAAATTTAACAGATGCATTTTATTTAACATTTTTAAGTGACCTGTTCCATCTATGCTGAGCCAACCATAGCCATCCAATTCCAATGGCACTTACTGTTCACAATCTGGATAACTTGACAATCCTTTCTGACATGCACTTGTATGACAGCAGGGCAGTGCAGGTTTCACCTATGATTTTGATGCAAACCTGTGGGGAAAAAACACATAAAGTAAGAATAATTTTAGTATTTAAAACTCCACAGTCCATAAATGTGGGTATGGGTGATCAGTCAGCTAAAGCACTGGCAGTAGGAAAGCTGTCTTGCCGTTCGTATCTGATCTAGTCAGTCTGTCAAATCAAAGTAAAAAACATCAGACCCATGGGTGAAAGAAAAACATTCTCTCAATTCTGAAATGACACATTTCAATGTTCTCTGAATCTTCGCAATCCTGAAGTGGAGGCCACATTAAAAATAATTTCCATTGTGTGTGAGTCAGTGCATACACTATACAGGATGGGTGGAGATAGTGTTAAATTCATCTATTACCTTGTTTTAATCTGCCATCAATTTTGGCACGAACGTTTGATTTTATAAGACTGATTCCGGATGACAAGATGGCCAATCCTGAAGACTCTTTCTGTCAGCTGTTTCAATCCTGATTTCAGGAGCATGCCTGGAATACTTTCACCCTTGCATTAAAAAAAATTGGTTCCACACACATAATTATACAAATAAGGGTCAATGTTAACAGCTTATAAACAACACAGCACCTTCAGATAGAAATCAATCAAAAGAAAAGAAATCGCAACAAAATCTGATAATGCTTAAAATAAGTTGGGACACAAGTATGATTTTTATGAAACTCATTTTCAAACTATCGATAGGGAAGCATACTTTTGTGACCACATACCGCTGGTCCCACAGCAGTTAGTACCACATACCATTAGACCCACAAGACATAATAGGTGATTAATCCCACATATTATGTTCACACAGTATCAGTATGTGGCACCAGTGGTATGTGGGAATATAGATTTTTTTCTTTATTCATACCGTTAGTCCCACACTGGTTATTTTTAGACTTACACCCAGTTTGCGTCATCAGGAGAATGAATCGAATTTAGAACGAGGACTTTGCCGTATTTGTACGTATGTCTGTCAATGAAAAATGCTTTAACGAGGACTTTGCTGTATTTGTACGTATGTCTGTCAATGAAAAATGCTTTACCATTATAAGTTGGGATGTACCATGGGCACAGTGTGACCTGTATAAGAGGGGATGCGGCCTGGGCACTGTTATGTAGCTTTGACCACTATTAGTGGGGATGTACTCTGGACATTGGTCATACCAGTATTAGTGGGGGTTACCCTGGGCACGGTTATACAGCTATTACCACTATATGCGCCCTGTAGCCTACATAGTAGGATGGGCGCTATATAAAACTTTTCCTCATTATTATTATTATTAGTGAGGATGTATCCAGGCCACATTTATGCAGCTATGACCGCAATTAGTGGGGATGTATCCAGGGCACATTTATGTAGCTATGACTGCTACCAAAAAAACACTGCTATCAGTGGGGATGTACTCTGGGCACAGTATGTGGAATTGGCCTACGTAATATGAATATGAGTGTGTGTTACCTGTAGAACTAGATCTAGTCAAAATCAATGCATGACACTCATAATTTGATTTTAAGTCAAAATTACCACTGGTCATTGTCACTGATCAGTGGTCATGTACATTGTAGTACTCATGACACACTAAGAAGCTATTAAATAGTGAAAATGTGGAATTTACGTCCAAGCGATCACTGGTCAGTGCAGTGACCATTGGTCATGTGCATTATACAAGCGCATAAGTTATCTGGTGACAGGAAAATCTATTTTGATTCTTAGGTCAAAATGACCACTGGTCATTGTTATTGACTACTGGTCTATACGTGGACATATCGACACCTGGCACTGTTTGGTATCATTTGGAACAATTTAGCACCATTCGGAACTAGTAGGATACTCACTGTAACCGTCTGCTATTACTCGGTACAATCCGGTACCATTTTGGTACCACTTGGCACCATATATCAGTTTGGTACAGTCCAGCACCATTCGATACCATAATTGTGTGGGTTTAATGGTATGTGTGCTTACAAGTATGTGGTAACAAAAGTATGTGGGGATATTGATGTGCCAGGCTAGGTTTTCAGTCAGTGTTACCACATACCACTGGTCCCACAGCCGTTAGTACCACATACCATTGGACTCATACCGGTATGTGGGACTAGTTGCACTTTAGTCCCATTGCCACTAGTCCCACAATTATGATATAAATTTGAGTTAAAGCATGCACTAGGTACCACATACCATTGGTATCACAACCATTAGTATTTAGTACCACATACCTTTAGTCCCACATTTTGTGGTAATAGCGGTATGTGTGTCCAATCGTTGTGGTACCAATGGTATGTGGTAACAAAATTATACTTGCATCGATAGAATTGTAGACACCAGTCTAGTCTTCAAAAATGTCACATCAATCAAGCTCATCATGCTATTTATCAATATCAGCCAAAATCAGCATGGGGTCATATTAATTCCTTTCTGATATTAAACCGACAAGTAATTGGTTTGCTGGATCAGTAAAATATGACCAACCACCTGTAATAGACTGAATTATCTGTTGGTGTTTATAACACCCCCACCCCTGGACACATCTGCTCAACTACTTTTTTTTCTTTATTGTAGTTTTCATTAAATAGATCTGGCAGTTTGAACCAGAACGGTTTAGGCTACATAGACTTAGATCTACTAGATCTTGACAATTATCTTTACTTCATAATAATTTATAAGATAGAATATTATCTATTCAAGATGAACAACCAAAACGCAATATTATCTAGACTGCTTTTCTTCTTCACGTTTCAACTTCTAGATCTAGGAGAGTAAAATAAATTAGACCGTGTATCTTATTTGTAGATCGCATGCTTAGGAATGAAAGATCAATGGTAGAGCAACCAAGATAATCCTACCAAAAACGTATAATGAAGAAGATATATATACTTGCCTGATGAGTAGCTACAATGTAGATCTAGTCTACATGGTGTAGTCTTGTAGGGCTTCTGCTCGCCAACATACTGACATGCTAGCACCAAAAAAGACTCCCAACTACTGAAAGCTTAGTTTTCTTCTTTCTTGTTCCAACCTCAGGCTGTAGAATTCAATGACAAGTTCATACTTGGCATAGGCCTACTACCCAGTACTCAGTAGGCCTAGACTAAAATCGTACAATCATAGAATGGATAAACTGAGAGGGACATGCGAGGCGAAGTTGCCTACCATTTGATTCTGAATCAGCTATTCTCAGAGCACGACTGGCAAACGTCATTTCTCTGCACATCTTTACGTCACCGTTGATGTCTGATGAAAGTGTTCTTTCTTTTGTAATATGTAGTCAACATCAGAGTCACAGTCCTTCTACTGTACTGAGATTTTCGATGAAACTATCGTCTGCTTTTCAGAGGGAGAGGCTTCCTGTGCCATGCACACTGATTGGATCATTATTATTAATTTGATATAAGGTTTCTGATTACCGTTCCCTCTTATTCCCTCTTATAAATCAAAAGACCCGTATGTTCATATACCGGAACTAAAAATCCCAGGTAAAAATCGAGGCGTTATTTCTCGGTTACCAAAGCAAACTGGGAGTTGTGTTTTTTGAAGGGAGTGTTGTTTCGGTGATCTATACGCGTGTCTGGGACAGAAACGTCCAAACGTCGGAAAATCATCCAAAATAAGGTCTTTAGTGGGAGGGAGTTGCGTTGTGTAAGGAAGGTAATAGGGCATTTGCCACGAGTGTTCGTTCTCTATAGGCCTTTGCAACTAGGGTTATTAGCGCCCTTGACAGTGAGAGTAATTACTCTGGCTGGTCAGTATTGACAAGGGCATTCACTGACTCTGGCGAAAGGCAGCCATTTAGTGGCATAAAATAGGGGTTATTGGCGAGAGTTATCCCCCTGTCTGGTCAGTACTGAACCATCTTTCCCCCACCCTCCAAGGGCATTCACTCTTGCAAAAGGTGTTCGTTGCAGACCCCAAATACTAGACGCAGTCGTTCTGCCCGAGTTATGCTGACCTTTCTAATTCAACTCTCTAAATTCAACTCAGTGAATTTCAAGGTCGTCCTCACGTGGCAAATGCCCTATTCTAACACCAACAAAAGAAAGGCAATGTCTCAGAGAAGTAGGTCTTAAGTGGGAGGGAGTCTTATCATTAAGGGAGGTTCCACTGTATAATATGTGGAAATGCCGACGAGGTTAGGTTTTTCTTGTGCCTTTGCTGTCCTTTGCCCTAGTTTATACTGGGCATAGAAGTATGAACACCTGTATAAGTTCGTTCGTCCGTCACTGTCTGTCTGTTTGTCTATTTATGCTATACCTCGTGAAACGCTCGTTAATTGCTGCATCTCCTTGTTGCGTGTTTGTATGTAAATATTATGCTAAACAAAGATATGGAGAGGTCAGAATGAAAGAGGGTGTTTAAGGTTAAGATATCACCAAAAGTCCGTTCATTTTACTAGTTTGAAGCTAATATGGCGCACATCAGTCAAGCTTTAAGGGAGCCCTAATTGAATGCCATCCCTTCCATTATGACTTATGAAATGTTCTCGTCAAAGAAATCTTTTGAGATATGTCTTACTCACGTGTACTGTGAATGGCAACGCGTGATGACGGAGCCATTGTCGAAGGTCTCGGTGATGTTGGAGTCCAGAAGGGGAGGGTGAGTCTCTGACAACTGGAACCCTATAGCTATCACCACCAGCCCTGCGATAGTGCCTGAAAATGACAGTAAATTGTCCCTGAAAATTGCAAGTAATGGTCTCTGAAAATAGCTTTATTGGTCACTGAAGACAACACAACCAATGGTTCCTGATATAAATGTCAATTGGTTGAGAAAACACTGATAAGCGGTTCACGAACATAACAATGAATGCTCCCCCAAAATATAAACGTCCTGAAGTAACAACCATCGCAAATGATAACAATCAAAACCAAAGCTATGACTGCAGTGGGGGTCAAGACAAATGTTGATGTGGGCCAAGATTACTATAAGTGTGGGCCAAGGTGACTATTGGTGTGGGCCAAGACGACAATTGGTGTGGGCTGAGATGACTATTGGCGTGGGCCAAGATATATAGACTACTGGTGTGGGCCAAGACGACAATCGGTGTGGGCTGATATGACTATTGGTGTGGTCCAAGATATAGACTACTGGTGTGGACCAAGACGACAATCGGTGTGGGCTGATATGACTATTGGTGTGGTCCAAGATATAGACTACTGGTGTGGGCCAAGACAACTGGTGTGGGTCGAGGTGACTATTGGTGTGGGCCAAGATATAGACTACTGGTGTGGGCCAAGACAACAATAATTATTGGTTTGGCCGAGATGACTATTGGTGTGGGCCAAGATACAGACTACTGGTGTGGGCCAAGACAACAATTGGTGTGGGCTGAGATGGCTATTGATGTGGGCCAAGATACGGTGTGGGCCAAGACGACAACTGGTGTGGGCCCAGATGAACATTGGTCTTTTGTTTCAGACGATTATTGACGTGGACCATCATGATACAAAATACGGAAGGGCCGTGATAAAAAGGGCCGAGATGAGTGTATAAACAGATATAAGAGACACACACAAACCAAGACAAACAGAAAGATAGAAAAACAAGCGCGGATTCGCAATCGTTTGTGGCAGCGGTCTATTTTTACCACTCCAATCATTACATACACTGAGTCGCCTCCCCTGGCTTTTCAATAATTTTAATCTGTAAACCAGAATGTTATCTCTGCACCATTTCGTAACTTTTTATATCTTTTGGAAAACATTTAAAACTATTTATCCTACTTATACTCATCGAAAGAAGCATCGCATAATCGTCGTGTCTGTTGCAGTATCTGTATTACGTATGTTTATTATTTTGTACGCTATAAAATGAAGATTCATGTGCTCTGTTCAGTATATAATTCTTTCCATACCTAAGGACTGTAGATATGTAGATATGACAACTGAAATGTTACTTTATGCCCAAGTATTTTTTTCTCTTTTACAATATGTGCGACAATTTTGGAAATATGTGCGACAAATTTTGGAACAAACCGACAGACCGACAGACAGACAGATCGATAGACAGACAGACAGACAAAATGAGTTATAGGTTTGTGGCTTGTGCCACAAACAAAAAGAAAAAGAAAGAAATCAACAACAACAAAACAAGAAACCAATGAACAAGTAAAGAGCAAAACTATAGGAATCAGCCAGGCGAAGGGTGACTCACCCACCATGCTCCAGATGAGGAGCGGTCGCCGGCCGATCCTGTCGACGATGTAGATGCCGATGAGGCCGGCGAAGAAGAGGAGAGCGTTGGGAAGAACCACCAGCCATATCGCAGCCTTCACCGGGAAACCGGCCATCTTCAGCACCGTCCCCGAGTAGTAGCTGCAACAGTGGAGGGAAAAAAGATACATGTACATTGATTACAAGTGTGTCGCAGAGCGGCAGACATGTCCTTTGCACCGCTACCCCCGCTACCTTCCCATAATTATTATTCCATGCACTCTTGGGCGATGGTAATCAAGGATAAATGGTTTCAAGGGGTGTCCTGTTGACAGCTTGAGGCCGTCGGCGACGTAAAGGTCAAAGGTCAAGGTCAGGCACACAAAAATGGCATGGTATGGCACAGTATGGCACAGCATCTCAGTGATATACACCACGTTCACTCACATAGCGGTGTTGATGCCGCACCACTGGAAGAACAACAGATCCCATGCCCACTATCAGAGCATAACACACATAGCATTGACACAGTGTGGCGTGGTATGGCACAGTATCCCAATGATATACATCACGTTCACTCACATAGTGGTGTTGATGTTACACCACTGCTGGAAGAACACCAGACCCATGTCCACTGCTAAAGTACGACATGCATAGTATTGGCATAGAATGGCACATTATGGCATAGCATGGCAATGCGTTCACTCACATGGCCGTGATAATGCCGCACCACTGCTGGAAGAACAGCAGACCCATGCCCACTATTAATTTAAAGTACGACATGCATAGTATTGGCATAGAATGGCAAATTATGGCATGGCATGGCAATGTGTTCACTCACATGGCGGTGTTGATGCCGCACCACTGCTGGAAGAACACCTGTCCATGCTAACGTACGACATGCATAGCATTGGCATAGAATGGCATATTATGGCATAGTATGGCAATGCGTTTACTCACATGGCGGTGTTGATGGCGCACCACTGCTGGAAGAACTCCAGACCCATGCCCACTACTAAAGTATGACATGCATAGTAATGGCATAGAATGGCACATTACGGCATATAATGGCACATTATGGCATAGTATGGCAATGCGTTCACTCACATGGCGGTGTTGTTGCCGCACCACTGCTGGAAGGACCCATATATGCATAGCATTGGCATATGGCACATTATGGCATAGTATGGCAATGCGTTCACTCACATGGCGGTGTTGTTGCCGCACCACTGCTGGAAGAACACCAGACCCATGTCCACTGCTAAATGACATGCATAGTTTTGGCACAGTATGGCATAGTATGGCAATGCGTTCACTCACATGGCGGTGTTGATGCCGCACCACTGCTGGAAGAACAGCAGACCCATGTCCACTGCTAAATGACATGCATAGTTTTGGCACAGTATGGCATAGTATGGCAATGCGTTCACTCACATGGCGGTGTTGATGCCGCACCACTGCTGGAAGAACAGCAGACCCATGCCCACTGCTAAATGACATGCATAGTTTTGGCACAGTATGGCATAGTATGGCAATGCGTTCACTCACATGGCGGTGTTGATGCCGCACCACTGCTGGAAGAACAGCAGACCCATGCCCACTGCTAAATGACATGCATAGTTTTGGCACAGTATGGCATAGTATGGCAATGCGTTCACTCACATGGCGGTGTTGATGCCGCACCACTGCTGGAAGAACAGCAGACCCATGCCCACTGCTAAATGACATGCATAGTTTTGGCACAGTATGGCATAGTATGGCAATGCGTTCACTCACATGGCGGTGTTGATGCCGCACCACTGCTGGAAGAACAGCAGACCCATGCCCACTGCTAAATGACATGCATAGTTTTGGCACAGTATGGCATAGTATGGCAATGCGTTCACTCACATGGCGGTGTTGATGCCGCACCACTGCTGGAAGAACAGCAGACCCATGTCCACTGCTAAATGACATGCATAGTTTTGGCACAGTATGGCATAGTATGGCAATGCGTTCACTCACATGGCGGTGTTGATGCCGCACCACTGCTGGAAGAACAGCAGACCCATGCCCACTGCTAAATGACATGCATAGTTTTGGCACAGTATGGCATAGCATGGCAATGCGTTCACTCACATGGCGGTGTTGATGCCGCACCACTGCTGGAAGAACAGCAGACCCATGTCCACTGCTAAATGTGCTGTCCATTTAGCAGTGGGCATGGGTCTGCTGTTCTTCGCAGTGGTGCGGCATCAACCCGCCATGTAGTGAACGCATTGCCATACTATGCCATACTGTGCCAAACTATGGCATGTCATTTAGCAGTGGACGTGGGTCGGGAGTTCTTGCCAGCAGTGGTGCGAGCATCACACCGCCATGGGAGTGAATGCATTGCCATACTATGCCATACTGTGCCAAAACTATTCATGTCATTTAGCAGTGGACATGGGTCTGGTGTTCTTCCAGCAGTGGTGGCGGCAACACACCGCCAGTGAGTGAACGCATTCCATACTATGCCATAATGTGCCATTATATGCCGTAATGTGCCATTCTTGCCATTACTATCATGTCATAAACCTTTAGTAGTGGGCATGGTCTGGAGTTCTTCCAGCAGTGGTGCGCCATCAACACCGCCATGTGAGTAACGCATTGCTACTACGCCATAATAGGCCATCTATGCCATGCTATGCATGTCGTACGTTAGCATGGGACAGGTGTTCTTCCAGCAGTGGTGCGGCATCACACCCGCCATGTGAGTTGAACACATTGCCATGCCATGCCATATTTGCATTCTATGCCAATACATATGCATGTCCCCGTACTTAAATTATATTGGCATGGTCTGCTTGTTCTTCCAGCAGTGGTGCGCATTTCAGGAGAGCCATGTGGTGAACGCATTGCATGCTTATGCCTAATGTGCCATTCTATCAATACTATGCTTCGTACTTTAGCAGTGGACATGGGTCCTGGTGTTCTTCCAGCAGTGGTGTACATCAACACCACTATGTGAGTGAACGTGTGTATATCATTGGGATACTGTGCCATACCACGCCACACTGTGTCAATGCTATGTGTGTTATGCTCTGATAGTGGGCATGGGTCTGTTGTTCTTCCAGTGGTGCGGCATCACACCGCTATGTGATGACGTGGTTATATCACTGAAGTCTGCTGTGCCATACTGTGCCATACGCATGCCATTTTTGTGTGCCTGACTTGACCTTTGACCTTTACGTCCCGCCGACGGCCTCAAGCTGTCAACAGTTTCACCCCCTTGAAACCATTTAACTTGATTACCATCGCCAAGAGTGCTGGAATAATAATTATGGTAAGGTAAGCGGGGGTAGCGGTGCAAAGGACATGTCTGCCCGCTCTGCGACACACTTGTATCAATGTACATGTATCTTTTTTTCCCTCCACTGTTGCAGCTACTATCGGGGACGGTGCTGAAGATGGCGCGGTTTCCCGGTGAGGCTCCGATTATGGCTGGTGTTCTTCCCACGCTCTCCTCTTCTTCGCGCCTCATCGGCATCTACTCGTCGCCAGGATCGGCCGGAGACCGCTCCTCATCTGGAGCATGGTGGGTGGTCACCCTTCGCCTGGCCTGATTCCTATAGTTTTGCTCTTTACTTGTTCATTGGTTTCTTGTTTTGTTGTTTTTGATTCTTTCTTTTTCTTTTTTGTTTGTGGCACAAGCCACAAACCTATAACGCATTTTGTCTGTCTGTCTGTCTATCGATCTGTCTGTCTTCGGTCTGTCGTTTTTGCCAAATTTGTCGCACATTTTCCAAAATTGTCGACATATTGTAAAAGTAAAAAAATACTTGGGCCCTAAGTACATTAGTTGTCATATCGACATACTACAGTCCTTAGGTTGGAAAGAATTATATACGACAGAGCACATGAATCTTCATTTTATAGCGTACAAAATAATAAACATACTACTTCCACAGGATACTGCAACAGACCGACATTATGCGATGCTTCTTCGATGAGTATAAGTTAGGTATAATAGTTTTTAAATGTTTTCCAAAGATTATAAAAGTTACGAAAATGGTGGCAGAGATAACATTCTGGTTTACAGATTAAAATTATGAAAAGCCATGTGGGAGACGACTCAGTGTATGTAATGATTGGAATGGTAAAAATAGACCGCTGGGCGTGCCACAAACGTTTGCGAATCCGCGCTTGTTTTTCTATCTTTCTGTTTGTCTTTTTTGTGTGTGTCTCTTATATCTGTTTATACAACTCCTCCGGCCCTTTTTATCACGGCCTTTCCGTATTTTGTATCATGATGGTCCACGTCAATAGTCGTCTGAACAAAAGACCAATGTTCATCTGGGCAAAACATGTCGTCTGGCCCACCACCGTCTTGGCCCACATCCAATAGCCATCTCAGCCCACACCAATTGTTGTCTTGGCCCACACCAGTAGTCTGTATTTGCCACCCAATAGTTCATCCTCGGCCCAAACCAATAATTATTGGTGTACTTGCCCACACCAGTAGTCTATATCTTGGCCCGACATCCAATAGTCACCTCGACCCACACCAGTTGTCTTGGCTCCACCCTAGTCTATATCTTGGACACACAATAGTCATCTCAGGCCCACACCGATTGTCGTCTTGGGTCCACACCATTATTCTATATCTTGGACCACACCCATAGTCCAATATCAGCCCACACGATTTCGTCTGGCCGCACCACCAGTATCTTATATCTTGGCCCACGCTAGTCATCTCAGCCCACAATTGTCGTCTTGGCCCACACCATATTCCCCCTTGGCCCACACTTATAGTAATCTTGGCCGCACATCAACATTTGTCTTGACCCCCACTGGCAGTCATGCTTTTGGTTTTGATTGTTATCATTTCAGATGGGTTGGTTACTCAGGACGTTTATATTTTGGGGAGCATTCCTTGTTATGGTTCGTGAACGCTTATCAGTGTTTTCTCAACCAATTGAACATTTTATATCATACCATTGTGTGTTGTCTTCAGTGACCATTAAAGCTATTTTCAGATGACCATTACTTGCAATTTTCAGGGACAATTTACTGTCTCTTTCAGCACTATCGCGGGCCTTGTGGTGATAGCTATAGGCGTTCCAGTTGTCAGAGACCTCACCTCACCCTTCTGGCTCAACATCACCCGAGACTTCGACAATGGCTCCGCTCACGCGTTTGCCATTCACATTTAACGTGAGTAAGACATATCTCAAAAGATTTCTTTGACGTGATAACATTTCATAGTCATAATGAAGGATGGCATTCAGAGGTCTCCCTTAATAGCTTGAATGATGTGCGCCATTTATGCTTCACTAGTAAATGAACGGAACTTTTGGTGATATCTTACCTTAAACACCCTCTTTCATTCTGAACTCTCCATATCTTTGTTAGCATAATATTTACATACAAACACGCAACAAGGAGATTGCAGCAATTAACGAGCGTTTTCACGAGGTATAGCATAATAGACCAACAGACAGACAGTGACGGACGAACGAACTTATCCAGGTGTTCAATACCTATATATGCCCAGTGTAAACTAGGCAAAGGACAGTCAAAGGCACAAGACAAACCTAACCTCGTCGGCATTTCCACATATTATACAAGTGTAACCTCCCTTAATGATAAGACTCCCTCCCACTTAAGACCTACTTCTCTGAGACATTGCCTTTCTTTTGTTGTGTTAGAAATAGGGCATTTGCCACGTGAGGACGACCTTGAAATCACTGGAGTTGATTTAGAGAGTTGATTAGAAAGGTCACATAACTCGGAGAACGACTCGTCTAGTATTTGGGGTCTGCAACGAACACCTTTTGCAAGAGTGAATGCCTCTTGGAGGGTGGGGAAAGATGGTTCAGACTGACCAGACAGGGATAACTCGCCATAACCCCTATTTTATGCATCTAAAATGGCTGCCTTTCGCCAGAGTCAGTGAATGCCCTTGTCAATACTGACCATCCAGAGTAATTACTCTCACTGTCCAAGGGCGCTAATAACCCTAGTTTGGCAAAGGCCTATAGAACTGAAACTCGTGGCAAATGCCTATTACCTTCCTTACACAACGCAACTGCCTCCCACTAAACCCTTAATTTTGGATGATTTTCCGACGTTTGGACGTTTCTGTCCCAGACACGCCCGTATAGATCACCGAAACAAACATCTCCTTCAAAACACAACTCCCAGTTTGCTTGGTAACCGGAAATACACGCCTCGATTTTTACCTGGGATTTTTAGTTCCGGTATATGAACATACGGGTCTTTTGATGTTATAAGAGGGAATAAGAGGGAACGGGTAATCAGAAACCTTATATCAAATTAATAAGAATGATCCATCAGTGTGCATGGCACAGGAAGCCTCTCCCTCTGAAAGCAGACGATAGTTTCATCGAAAATCTCAGTACAGAGAAGGACTGTGATCTGATGTTGACTACTATACAAAAGAAGAACAACTTTCATCAGACATCACGGGACGTAAAGATGTGCAGAGAATGACGTTTGCCAGTCGTGCTCTGAGGAATAGCTGATTCAGAATCACTGGTAGGCAACTTCGCCTCGCATGTCCCTCTCAGTTTATCCATTCTATGATTGTACGATTTTAGTCTAGGCCTACTGAGTACTGGGTAGTAGGCCTATGCCAGTATGACTTTCATTGAATTCTACAGCCTGAGGTTGGAACAGAAAGAAGGAAACTAAGCTTTCAGTTATTGGGAGTCTTTTTTGGTGCTAGCATGTCAGTATGTTTTGGCGAGCAGATCCCTACAAGACTACACCATGTAGACTAGATCTACATGTAGCTACTCCTATGCAAGTATATATATCTT
>CM065696.1:33109946-33137446 GCA_017654935.2 Phymorhynchus buccinoides
CGTGTGCGTGTGTGTGCTACGTTCTTTCAAACTTTGGACAGCATAAAAAATGATGCTGTGGGGGCATGCGCAAGATGGCGACTTCAGAAGTCGACCCGCCACGAGCTGTTCAAAACATGTCAAATTTCAGCGGCAAGAGTGAACTTCAAGACAAGTTCTTGGGACTGTGAGTTACCTTAATGATATGTGAGTACAACCTGCGGTATTATGGAATCACTCAAACAATACAGGGCGAGAATCGGTGGGTTTTGTAATGGACTGTGTTCGAGAGGGAAAACCGGCAAGAATGACAACGCAAAACGCAATGCGTGCAGCACAGATTAGAAGGGGGAAAAGGGGGCGTTGCCACGAATCAGCTGGCACTGTTGATACCTGTGTTATCGCCTACCTGTGCTTGTGTGCCTGCATTATTGTCTTATTGTGTGAAAGACAATGTTGTGACAGCCTTATCAGAAAAGAGCATCGATGGTGAGAGAGAGAGGGGGGGAGATGGGGGGGGGGAGGAGAGAGAGAGAGAGAGAGAGAGAGAGAGAGAGAGAGAGAGAGAGAGAGAGAGAGAGCACAGCATGGCATTCATTGAAGTAGACTTTGTCTCGTGCCTCTTTTTTTGTCATGAAGACATAAAGAGAAAGAAAAACATCGACAATAAAAACAGACTTTTTTTTAATGGATGATGGTCTTGGATTTCTTTTAGGATTTCAAAACAGATTTCCTTTGTCAATAGCTTTGAAACGAGAATAATATGTGTGTGTAGTAAAATGCTTTGTCATGACGCTTAATTTAACAGAAACAAAAACAATAGCAAGAAACATAAGCAATAAAAACAGACTTTTTTTTTAATGAATGATGGTCTTGGATTTCTTTTAGGATTTCAAAACAGGTTTCCTTCGTCAATCGCTTTGAAACGAGAATAATATGTGTGTGTAGTAAAATGCTTTGTCATGACGCTTAATTTAACAATAACAAAAACAATAGCAAGAAACATAAGCAATAAAAACAGACTTTTTTTTTAATGAATGATGGTCTTGGATTTCTTTTAGGATTTCAAAACAGGTTTCCTTCGTCAATCGCTTTGAAACGAGAATAATATGTGTGTGTAGTAAAATGCTTTGTCATGACGCTTAATTTAACAATAACAAAAACAATAGCAAGAAACATAAGCAATAAAAACAGACTTTTTTTTTAATGAATGATGGTCATGGATTTCTTTTAGGATTTCAAAACAGGTTTCCTTCGTCAATAGCTTTGAAACGAGAATAATATGTGTGTGTAGTAAAATGCTTTGTCATGACGCTTAATTTAACAATAACAAAAACAATAGCAAGAAACATAAGCAATAAAAACAGACTTTTTTTTAATGAATGATGGTCATGGATTTCTTTTAGGATTTCAAAACAGGTTTCCTTCGTCAATCGCTTTGAAACGAGAATAATATGTGTGTGTAGTAAAATGCTTTGTCATGACGCTTAATTTAACAATAACGAAAACAAAAGCAGGAAACATAAGCAATAAAAACACTTTTTTTTTTAAATGGATGATGGTCACGGATTTATTTTAGGATTTCAAAACAGATTTCCTTTGTCAATAGCTTTGAAACGAGAATAATATGTGTGTGTAGTAAAATGCTTTGTCATGACGCTTAATTTAACAATAACAAAAACAAAAGCAGGAAACATAAGCAATAAAAACATACTTTTTTTTTTAAATGGATGATGGTCATGGATTTATTTTAGGATTTCAAAACAGATTTCCTCTGTCATTCGCTTTGAAACGAGAATACAATGTGTGGAGTAAAACGCTTTGTCGTGAGCTTCCATCCAATTAATATAACAGTAACGAAAACAATAGCAAGTATTCTTGTAATGCTCTAGTCAATAAAGAATAAATGTAAGACCATCAACACCACCAACAGCAGTGAATAAACATCAAATGTCAATAGTGCTTCAAGTTTCTAAACAAACAAAACCACATGACCAGATTAAAGTTTTTGATGCAATGCAGAATATTAGATCAGACTATATTAAGACTAAATTAATGAAGAAATATGTTGATTATACAGGACGCCCCAAACCATTGGAATAACTTAACTCGGGAAATACCTTGCAGTTAATAAAAGAACCAGTAAAAAAAAAATTCTAAGCTATGGACAAGATATGCTCAGTACAGAAAATGTGTTCTCTAATGCAAAACTATTTCCTTTTGCTTTTCTTTAACCCCTTCGCTGCCGCCTACTACTTGCGCATGCGCCGCCGGCTTGCCGCGCGATTTTTGAACGCGGCAATATCGCTACTTAGTGGCGACGTATATATACGTCGGTGGCAAGTACTGAAGCGCTATAGAGGATGTATATATACGTCGTGGGCAGCGAAAAGATTAAAATAAAACTCATGTCAAATAAAATACTCTCTCTCTCTCTCATTGCTTCTCTATTTCACTTTATCAATAAAAGGCAAACTGCAATTAAAAAAATAAGTTTGATCAATTCCAGCTATGTTGGTTTAGCTTTTCAACAGCTTTCTTAAAGGGGCACCCTGATGGGTGAGTTTTTGCAAGAAACACGTCAAGATCATCAGGCAAACACCCTTTACAGAGATCGCAACACTTACTTTGCTCTGGTTTCTTAGAAGTCAAATCGGCGATTCCTCCTTGCTTCTCTTTTCTAATGGCCGCCTGAGTCGCTTAGATCAAATCATGAAATCTCCACAATACAAGCCTTTTTATTTACAGTTTACCAAAAGGAGTTTCGCTCACAACAAAGGAAATAGCTCCAATTTTTTAAAAACTGCACTACAAAGAAAAAAAAAGCTTCAACCACTCTGAGTGTCCTCCACCCACCTCGTCCAAAATGGCTTATCTCCGGCAACTCCGCCAAGGAGGAATCGCCATTTTGATTTCTAGGAAACCAGAGCAAGTGAGTGTTCCGATCCTTGAAAAGGCTGTCTCTTTCTTGTGACCTCGACGTGTTCCTTGCAAAAACTCATCCGTCAGGGTGTCCCTTTAAGCATAACAACCAATCTTTCTCCCTTGGAGATCCTAAAAGGATAAGAATAAGACTTCTGCGCTTACTCTCAAAGATTTGAAGTCTATAGCTGTTGGACGGCTAGCTTATAAACTCAAGGAATGGCTTTCAGGTTTTACAAATAGTACAACCCATCTGTAATCCATGGAGACCTATGGCACACTACTTGAGCTGATATGTAAGAATATTGTTAAATCCAATGCATGAGCAAAAAAAAAAAAAATGCATGTCACCAAACATCTCAATCATACACCATGCATCATTATAATTATTATTATTATGAACATTTATATGCCTAATCAAATGAATGCCCTAGGCGTTTATAATAAATAATTTTAAAAAAACTAAATAATAAACAAACAAATAAACATGCACGAGCACACATATGCAATCTCCCCCCCCCCCCCCCCCCCCCCCCCTCCACACTAACACAGGCACCAACACACAGACACGCACATTGGCACAAACCAGGTCATGAAGGGAGGGATCAGTTGCTACTTGGGAAAGAGATGAGTTTTCAGATGGCGTTTGAATGTGGGCAGAGAAGGCGAGTGTCTGAGAGAGAGGGGCAACCGATTCCATGTGACATAATTCTACTTTACCAGTGCATCACTGACAACTCCGTCTGAAGAAGTCCCCCCCCCCCCCCCCCCCCCCCCCATTCGCATTTTCTGGGCTGCGCGGTGGCTTTACTCATTCTGAGTCCCTTCCCCCGTGGGGATACCGGGGGGTCTTCCCATACAAATAGTTCCCCCACCTTCTGGAAGTTCTGTGCTTGTAACTTCCTCTAATCTACCACTCTTGCTTTGTGTCATCTGCCATCTTTCTCTTTTTGGCCCATTCCCCTGCTTTTTTCCCCCCAAAAAAATCTTCCATATAGTTTTCTCCTTCGAGCTCCTCCGAAATCGGAATGTGTCAGCTGAATGCAGTGAGGACACCAGTGAAAACTGGAAAACGGACACATACGTACCCATTGTGGCCTTCTGGCCCGGTGGAATGCAGAAGAAGAATGAGTCTCAACTCACAGCCACATTCGTTTTACCAGCTTTTGATGTAGCCTTGGTGTTCTAGCTATGTCAACTGGTCTGACACAGCCTCGTGCCAAAGCGAGAGGGAAGGGTCTTAATTAGCTTTTGGCTTACAAATCTCAAAAGTAGAGTTTGCTGTGAATGAAACAGAAAGAACATGTCTTCAGCAAATTGGGGGGAAAAAGCACAGAAATATCCAATGAATTTAAGATTAAAGAGAAAAATATAACATTTAATGGACATTTCTGACCGAGTATCGGAAAACCAGGCTAAAGTCGGAAATGATCACTTTTGACGTTTTTATATAATCTGAAAGTTTAAATTCTACAGACTGAAAAGCAAAAAACAGAATTGATCTATCTGGCAGTCTTTTTTCTATAATTTTTTAAAATTGACAAAATACACAGAATAGAGTTTAACTAAGCTACCTGTTTTTGTGCATTGCTAAGAATGTCTCTCAGCGACTTTAGCTGGGTTTTCCCATACTCTGTCACATTTATACACTATGGTTATGTACATAACCGATTTAACTGTTTTTATCCATGTCACACCAAACTTTGAACGGATTTCAATGATCAACCTTGTTTTCTACACAGCATTCAAACATATAATTCACAATTCAGGGCTCCCAATCATCCCGCAAAACAAGGGGTCCCAGGAACTCCTTCACTTACAGAATAGAGGGTCCTAGAGGCAGGATAGAGGGTCCCAGTTGCATTGCAAATGCTAAAAAGAATATTTCTAATGCATCCCTGGGACCCCCTACACATTCAAAAGTCTAACTCACATTTCATTTATGAAAGATGCATATTGAATAGCAATGATATTATTATTCCAAAGCTAACACACTGTCACACAACAAACCATGAATTGGAATTAAAAAAATCCGTAATGGCGCTCCGAGCATCGCGCCGAGTCAATACTGCGCACGGCACGTGGAAAGAAGGAAAAAATTTGAGGTCACTTCGAAAAATCCTTTCAAAAAGACTAGTGGGTGCTTTCCCTTGCTGTAAGAACCAAAAATGGACCACTGAGAGTCAGGAAAAGGAAGCACTAACTTAGTATATTGCATTGTGGGTAGGGAGAAAGTTAAAGTGAAAGTGAAACTACTAGACCTGCTGTTCAGCGGGCGCAATCGGGCGTTACCGGAACTAGACAAGGACCAGGTTTTGGAGGCTCCCGGAGCTTGGGGGTCTCAGAGGGTGAAGGTGCACCTTATAGTTAGAGAAGTACCGTATTTTTCGGACTATAAGGCGATATTGTTTTCTCCAATTTTGACCTATGCGCCTAATAAACGAGGGCGCCCTATTAGTGAACAAAATCGTGAGAAGAGAGGCAACGATTGCCGTACTCAGTAGTCTACTGTGAGTCACAACATCGAAAGTGGTAACGAGTCGCCGTTACGACGAATACTCACGTTAAAATGCTTCAAAATCCCTGTTATCGTCCAAGATACCGTCCAACAGATGCCACAACCCTTCATTGGATGCAAAAAGCATTGTTGTAGAGCTTAAAATGCCATAATTCTACCAGTTTTCGCGAAGAATTGGCCAAACACAACAACCAGAAGTCGCAAAAACGGAAGTTTCGATTATTTGAGAAGGGAGCCAACTCTCGGTTACGACAACAATAATGGCGGTCGGTAATCGTTTACAAGATGTGTACGGGCTTCAAACTTCGACTTTCTGTTGCAAGGTGTGTATCGCCTTATAAACGAGGGCGCCTTTTACTTGGATTTTGTCAGATTTTTCTTGAAAATTGCCCTATTCGCCTTATACACAGCAGCGCCTAATGAGCTGAAAAATACGGTAATTAAAATTAAAAAATCCACATGCAATAAGGAAGTTTCCAATTCATTTTTCTTTCATAGTATTATGTGCAATAAAGTAACAATCTGTGGATATATATAAAAACTTACAAACAAAAAATCACGATCAAGCTTACACAGTACAAAGAGAAAAAAAATACAGCGAAACATAAACACACTCACTCGTCTTAGAATTAAAAAACCCAGTGTCACACATGCACAAAAAATGTGTAATACAACACAGCATGGAAAAAAACAGCTATCACATTCTGAAGGCAGCAAAACAAGAAAGTAAGAAAGCAAGCAAACGGTTGAAATTTTGAGCAAATGCAACAACAACAACAACAAAAAAGTAAAAGATATACAAAAACCATTCACAGAATTCCAAAAATGTTGAGGATATCAGAAATAAAAGTCAAATGTATTTTTTCGTCATAAGCCTGTGAAGATCTCTCACGTAGGGTGCCTCAGTGCGTCCCTAAAGCGAGAGTGAACTCCGTAGTCGCACCTCCTCGCCACGTTAATGTGGGTGTTCCTGCGGGGACATGGGGCAGGGTGGGCATGACCTAGTCATGGCGAACGCGGCACGGGTGCGTACAACCGGCGCGATAACAAAACTAGTTCTCTGCCCATCCTTCAAGAAGGGTCTCGAGCTAGACCGGTCAGGCTGGGGAGCCGTAAAACCCCCAATCTGATGAGAAGGAAAACTCGATTCAACACCCCATGGTCACAGCTACTTTCAATGAGCTCCTTTGAAATCCGGAATGTGTCGTCTGAGGACAGCAGGGGGACCAGGCAACTGAAGACCGGACACATTGCAACAACCCATTATGACCATGTTTCGATCGCAAGACAGACGTGATGGTGCTCGTCCTGTTCGCAACCAGGCAGAGACAGCGCCGGGCCCTCAGCCTCAAAGGGGGTCTATTCTCAGCTACTGGTTCTGCAGTGTCAAACCTGGCCGGTTAGAGCGGAGCGCCAGGAGAAGCTGTGGGGACCAACAAAGGCGCTACAAAAGACAGCAGACTTCGCCGTCAGGAAGACGGCAAAGATTTGAACATGCTCAAAGGGAATGCAGAAGAAGAAGCTTGCCATAACAACAACAGCTAAAACAAAAAAAGCTCGAAATCAGTGGATAACCGGGTAATTTTACCTATAAAATAACCCAGTCATAAGAGGCAGATGTAACTCACAAAAACGCTTTTTTCAACATGAACACTACCAGTATTACCTCCCTTTCAGTTACAGTCTTCACATTCAATCGTACACCCCTCTGATTTCATGACCTTCATTTAATTGCTTGGATAAAACAAAACAAAGGAAAGGAGCAAAGAACTGTGAATTGTGTTCATATCATTAAAACAAACGAGTTTTCCTCTTCCTTTTCACACTTTGTCTCCTTTAACATAATTATGAAACTTTTTTTCTGTTGGACCATTATATATTAGCGATCAAGTAAAACAGTGTCTTACCGAAGCAAACACAAAAAAGCATCACACGGCTGTGTGTGTGCGTGTGTAAGTGTGCATGCGCGTATGTGCGCATGTGCAGGTGAATGTGCCTGTGCTCATGCTCACATGCATGCATATATATACAATTGGAATATGAAAGTCAGTTTAAAATGCCCGTTTTACTCTAAAAATCATACCCCTTGTAAACATAAAACAAACGTAACCCCTAAAACAGCAAACACACATCAATAAAACTCATTTTCATGCGCATCAACTATAAGAGAAAACACACACACATTTGTATGGTCCCCCAAACCAATCCATAAAATAGTAAGATAATTCTATAATATGTAGAAAGAAAAAAACACCCAAATGCCCATAATTGAGGCCTGGTACTATTTTGGATTTCTCCTTTGTCGAACACCAACCATGGACTCCAATATTATAATTCCATAACAATGCCCTTCATGTCAACTTTACAAAGCAGTAACACAGCAAGAACTTTTCAACGATTTCATTAAAACAAATGTAATCACAACCGCATACCTCCTGCTTTTTCTTCTTCTCCCTTGTTGTAACAACAGCAGTGACACATACTGAACTTTTTTGGAATGTTTTTAAAAAAATCCTTAAAAAATGTTTTGTTCAAAACTCTGTTACTGTTTATATAAAGTGACAACTGACAAACAGATAGATGAACAACAACAACAACAACAACAACAAACTCTTGCTGGGTGTAATTGCAAACATACACTACGTGAGTGCTCGTGGGAAATTTCAAAAATCGTGGGAAATTAAAACAATCCTGCCCCGGCGGAGTGCAGGGGCAGCGCGCACACACACACATTTACTGCTCTTTTTTTCACCCCTCTAACTAGTACAAGTGCTACATCCCTTTGAAAATAGCAAATGCTTACATAGGCCCTTTTTATTGTACAAGCGTGTGTACGTGTGTAAGAAAATTGTTGCTTCTCAAATTCTCATAATCCGGCGACGCCGGCTCTAGGCAATTTAAAAATCCTGCAATTCAGGACATCCTGCAAGAACGAGCATCCATATACACTATGCTCACGACAGTGACTCATAAGACAGTAACACACAAAGACTTCTTTTTTTACCCCCCACAACTTCAAAAGCCTTAAAAACGCAGAACGCTAAAAAGCGTTTAGAAGAACATGAAAGAAGGCATCAACGTGATGTGATATGTCAATGGATGTGCTCATCATTACCCAAGATGAGATTTCGACAAGACAAAACGAGCTTGAACAAACTTCTACAAAAGCATGAAAATAGAACAGCAAAAAGCTACCCCAAAAACAGCTACACGTGTACTGCATGGAGTGGTCACTATATACATATTATTTTTAGAAACGATTGTTGGATCATATAAATGAACAAACATGAACACAGGCAATAAACTTCCTCCACTCTTCTTACCAAAAACAACAACAAAAACAACTCCACTCTCATTGCAAAAAACAACAACTCCACTCATATAAGAAGCGGTGTAAGAAAAGCAACCTCTCTTTCCCTTTCTTGAGTGGTCACCAATTACAATAACAGATAATTCATTCTTATTGCTTACAAGAACCAACTTATTTATTTATTAAGAGGATTATTATTTCATTACAAACATGACTTTAATGGAATGCCATGTACAGAATATAAGATTTCGCTACTACACAAACAATTCCAATGGATTTCTGAAGCTAAGAAGGAAACATTTCGTTGATTTGCAACTTGTATGTAATTCTTCACCTATTTTCTGAGAAAGGAAATGTGTTAACGACGAGTGATAACAAGACCAAATCAATTCAGAATTGTTTATCAGCAGAAAAAAAATAAAAAATAAAAATAAAAAAAAATTGCTAGGCTCCTTTGGGGATCTTCTTCAGGACTCAACTGGGATTTGGGGGATAGCAGGGGGCGGATTGCCAAGTTGCAATTTGAGACGAAAAATAAATAAAAATACTTTGGCTTACATTGTGAAAGAAAGAAATTGAAGAGCATTCAAATTTCAAGATAGGTTGTGCCCAAAACGTTATTGCATATGTTATGGACTATAAGTCCTGTCATATTATAAGGCATGCGCCGCCATTTTTACACAAAAATCTAACTCATTCAACACTGGCCGATTGCTTCCTTTCACAACCGTTCAACACGAGAATACGCGATAGCTTACATTGTGCTTAAACATTCACAGTTGCGAACTCAGCGAACCCATGCAAACCAAACTGGTATAAAAGTATTCCTCTATGGTCCCTTAGTAGTTTTCAACCAACGAAATGACTTCTAGTCTATTTTAAGGACGGCAATGAATTAAAATGAGTCACTACCCCCCTCTTTGTTTTCTTTGACATGTTTTTTGTTTGCCAAACGTCATTAATCGGTTAGTAATAAAATTTTACTTTAGAACTTTAACAGACGATAGCTTTTATTATTATAAATAATGCAACAAATTTTCAAAACTGTACTATTAAGCATTCTTTTAAAAATATTTTTTAGGTAATGATGCAAACCTGCCTAGTGTTGAATGGATGTGCGAGGCATGTATGCTATCGCATACTCTCGTGTAGAGAGTGTTAAATTTCTGGTCACATGTCTGCTTTTTATTTTTTTATTTGAAGAAGAAAAACAACCTAAAGTTTACGAATGAGAGGAAAAAAATCTCTGAAGAATTTGAATTTGAATAACCAGCAAACGATCACGCAATAATCACTGCATATCGATCACGCAATAATCACTGCATATCAGAACTGGGCCAGGATTATTCCCAGTCCATCATTGCAATGGAAACCGCAGATGATACACTATTTTTCTCAGCAGGCCTTCATCAAAAGATCTACCCAAAGGAGCACGAGAAAAGGATATGGTGTCAGGTTTTTATGCTGCAAATGAAAACAACACAGGAATGACATAGCAGAAACTAAGATTTTACTGCAACGAATAATCTTATACAGTGGAATCCTGATAACTCGAAGCGAAAATGGTGTTTTTTTCTTGGTCTGAACCAGACACATATGGGACATTTGTAAATACAAATATGGTGGGAACAATACTGGAGGCAATGCCCGGAGGCAGTATGAAACCAGTAAAGTCCTGATTTAAAAAATATTAATACAGATAGCTGTAGCGGTGACCACGCCTCGGTTAAACCTCATCGGCTATGGCACCGCCACAAGTAAAGGTAGTATAGCATTAATCCTGATAACTCAAAAACGGGTAACTAAAAAATACTGGATAACTCACAATAATTTTCTGGTCCCAGTTTATTTAATCTGTATGTTGAAAAGTCTTTTCAACTCAAAATATTGGCTGTGTCAAAATAAAATTCCAGTCCCTTCAATTTTGACTTTAGCGAGTTTTACTGTAAATAGGTTTTGAATCAACTCTGATGTGTAGGCTATAATTGGATTTTTTTAATATTATTTTTCCTGTTTTCATTGTGCTTTTAATAGTGATCACAATCAATTGTATTGAGATTTCTAGAAGGATCACATTCGGGAAAACGGCGGCTCAGACTGCATTAGTATTGGTCTTGTTGTTCTCATGGCAATTGAACAAGAAAGAAAAAAAAGCTGCTTACGGTCTTGAAAACCCTATATATTGGATTTCCGACTGAATTGAAAGGGCGGGCTTCATTAATGGCATGTCAAGAACCTTGCTGCCCAAAATTCATTAACGTAACATCAGTTCAGTGATTCAGGCTGTATAAAACCGGGAAAAGTTTGCTTATAAACAAACAAGAAGAGAAACACACAGTACTTTTGTCAAGTTCTACAGTACTCTTATATGCTTGCAGAACTTCGAGTTTTAAAAAACCCCACAGGGGTGAAAATAGGGTTTTACGCCCTCTTCGGCCATGTGGGGCATTTGTAAATACAAAGATGGTGGGAACAATACTGGAGGCAGTGCTAAACCAGTAAAGTCCCAATTGTTTTAATAATACAGATAATACAGATATGTGTAGCAGTAACCACGCCTCGGCTAAACCTCATCGGCTATGGTACCAAATGAAAAATGGTGTTTTACGTCCTCTCGGTCATAGACACATATGGGACATTTGTAAATACAAAGATGGTGGGAACAATACTGGCTGCAATGCCCAGAGGCAGTGCAACACCAGTAAAGTCCCATGTTTTTGAAGGATACCGGCTATGGTACCACAAAAACACACCACAGAAAGAGCAAAAATGAAAGAGATATAAACAAATTCCTAAACCTCGTAAACATGGATTTACAAATCTTCAAAGGTTGGAGTTTTGCTATGCGCACTCTGACACGGCAACACCTTTTTATTTATCACACATTATAATATATTATGCCAAATTCTTTTCAAGCAAAACAACGGAAGAAAAGCCCCAAGCAAGAAAACAAAAAACATTGCAAGAATAAAAAAAGTCTGGTCACTCCTGTCTGTACATCCGACTCATCTTTCAACATTGCTGCTGCCAATCTGATAAAAATATGTGGAATGTTATCGATTTATGGCATGAAGTTTTCTGATGTCTTGCTTCTCTCCCCCCCCCCCCCCCCCCTTACTTCCCTCCCTCTATACTCTTTCCACCCCCACCCCCGTTCCTCTCACTACTTGCTATTGGGGCGCAGGCTTTGTGAAAACGTGGAGCGTCTTTTCTCCACTGAAGCCTGAATCTGTTTGGCCACTTTGAAAGGGTCGATGTTCACGTTGGTCGCCTGCACACGCAAATTAATGCACATGTACAACAACATGCATGCACGCACGTGCATGTATGTACAAGTGCGTGCATGTATGTACAAGTGCGTGCATGCATGTACAAGTGCGTGCATGCATGTACAACAACATACAGACTCTCATACACACATGGACATGCATGCACGCAGAGGCGCATACAGACACCATGCACGCACACGCACACACACACTCACTCACTCACACACACACACACACACACACACACACACACACACACACACACACACACACACACACACACACAGACACTCACACACACGCTCCCACACAACACACGCAACCCCAAACACACACACACACATGTGCATGTGCACACAGGAACACATGCAAGAATCATGCACACACAAACACAAAAACACATTACTTCAAAAGAACAATAGCTTTAAAGTAACTCTAGGAAAACAGAAAGAACAATAACTCTGGACATTTCGTCCCACCCCATTACCATAATCACTATTATGATTGATTATTATTATTATCACGTATTACTATGGCTTGTACCCACGTGTCGTCATATCCGGCCACAAGGAGCGCCATATTATGGGAGACCGCCATCTTAGTCAGTAACTTTGTTTGAAAAATGCCAGATCGATGCTGCGTATTTGGCTGTTCCAATTCGAAACTTATCTAAACTGTATTTATAACATCTGGATGTTTTCTTTACACATTTAGATAACATTTTCACTTTGCTTACACACAAATAAGGACTAAGATGGCGACACTTCCGTTGGAAGGGTCGAGATGCGCACGCAGGTGGGGGGGAGCCAATATTTATTCCAGCCTCTTTGCCAACAAATTTGCAAGAGCTCAAACAATCGTCTCCCCCGTGGGGATATTTGTCTTTCGCACAAATAGTTCCCCCACCTCTTGGAAATTCTGAACTTGTAACTTCTTCCAATCTGTCACTCTCTTACGATTCTGCCTTTTCCCTTTGCTTAGTGTCATCTATCTTTCACCCTATCTGGTCCATTCTCCAGCCTTTTTTTTCTATAATTAAATCCTTACAAGAGTTCCCCCACCTTTAGGAAATTTTGAACTTGTAACTTCTTCCAATCTGTCACTCTCTTACGATTCTGCCTTTTCCCTTTGCTTAGTGTCATCTACTATCTTTCACCCTTTCTGGTCCTTTCTCCAGCCTTTTTATTCTATAATTAAATCCTTACAAGAGTTCCCCCACCTTTTGGAAATTTTGAACTTGTAACTTCTTCCAATCTGTCACTCTCTTACGATTCTGCCGTTTCCCTTTGCTTAGTGTCATCTACTATATTTCACCCTTTCTGGTCCTTTCTCCAGCCTTTTTGTTTGTGGCTCAAGCCACAAACCTATAACTCACTTTGTCGGTCGGTCGGTCTGTCGGTCGGTCTGTCGGTCCAAAATTGTCGCACATTTTGACAAAATTGTCACACTTCAAATCGAGGCTACACTTCTGGCCGCTCTTTAAAATGATGTATTTTAAAAGCGTACAAAATAATAAACATATGTAATACAGACACTACAACAGACACGACGAGTATGCGGTGCTTCTTTCGATGAGTATAAGTAGGATACATAGTTTTAAATGTTTTCCAAAAGATATAAAAAGTTACGAAATGGTGCAGAGATAACATTCTGGTTTACAGATTAAAATTATTGAAAAGCCAGGGGAGGTAACTCATGATTGGAGTGGTAAAAATAGACCGAGTGCCACAAACTATTGCGATTTCGCGCTTGTTTTTCTATAATTAAATCCTTACAAGAGTTCCCCCACCTTTTGGAAATTTTGAACTTGTAACTTCTTCCAATCTGTCACTCTCTTACGATTCTGCCTTTTCCCTTTGCTTAGTGTCATCTACTATCTTTCACCCTTTCTGGTCCTTTCTCCAGCCTTTTTTTTCTATAATTAAATCCTTACAAAAATGTTCTCTAGCCGAAGAGGGGGACATGCTGGGCCTAACTGTTTCTTAGTTAGGTGTATAACGGCAGCATGACGCGTCTGCGTTCATATGGCAGGAGACTGTCTGAGTGATCGAAGAAGAAGAAGAAGAAGAAAAAGAAGGAGAAGTCCACATGGGTGGGAGCAGAACACTTTA
Source organism: Phymorhynchus buccinoides (assembly GCA_017654935.2). Classification (NCBI taxonomy): domain Eukaryota; kingdom Metazoa; phylum Mollusca; class Gastropoda; order Neogastropoda; family Raphitomidae; genus Phymorhynchus; species Phymorhynchus buccinoides. The sequence continues at coordinate 33,124,056 of CM065696.1, forward strand.
GCTATACTGAAAAATATTCTCAGCTATACTGAGAAAGAAAGCAAGGATATCTAGAAGGGCTCCCAATCGACCTGCAAAACAAGGGGTCCCAGGGACTCCTTCACTTACAGTAAAGAGGGTCCTAGAGGTGGGATAGAGGGTCCCAGTGGCATTCCGCGTCCCAGTCCCAGTGGCATTATGAATGCTAAAAACAATGTTTCTAGTGCATCCTTTGGACCCACTGCACATTCTTTCAGAGGGTCCTTTAGAATGTTAGTGCTTCATAGACCCCCAAATGGGGGTCCCTGGGAGCCCTGATCTTTACATGTTCCAGTCGGACAGAATTGCTATACTGAATTCATTATCTATACCGAAGGCCTCCCACCCCTGAGAAGAAGAAGAAGAAGAAGAAGAAGAAGAAGAAGAAGAAGAAGACGAAGGAGAAGAAGAAGAAGAAGAAGAAGAAGAAAAAGAAGAAGAAGGAGAAGAAGGAGAAGAAGAAGAAGAAACTTACCGTGAAAAGTTCCAGAGAGCCAATGTCCGAGCGTGTGTCGGTCAACATTCCTCGTGTGATGACCCGCGCATATGCCGGCATGACCCCTTCCAGTCCCTCCTGTTTAACAGTTACAAAAATAGAATTATAACTAACACCTCTTTTGCTCTCACACACACACATGCATTATCTCTCTTTTGCTCACATACACACACACACACACACATGCAAACACATACACATTATCTCTCTTTTGCTCACACACAAACACACACACACATTCATTCTCTCTGTTGCTCTCACATGCAAACACATACACATTCTCTCTCTTTTGCTCCCACACACACATACACACACATTATCTTTCTTTTGCTAACACACACACACATACACACACACGCATACACACACATTCTCTCTCTTTTGCTCACACACACACACATTCTCTCTTTTGCTCACACACACACATACGCGCGCGCGCACACACGCACACATTCTCTCTTTTGCTCTCTGACACACACACACACACACACACACACACACACACACACACTTTCTTATGACATCAAGGCCAGTTAAAAAAAACTAATAAAAAAAAAGATGGGTCAAACTCACCAGAGAGGGATACGCCATGCCCAGAGAAAAACAGTATCTCCCAATGTCGTCAATAATGGCTGGAGAGAAAAAGAAAAAAAAAGAAACCCAGAGCATTTCATTAAAAACAAGCGAGGATTCGCAATCGTTTGTGGCGTGCGACAATTGAAAACGAAACATCATCTTAAAGAGCAGCCTCAATTTGAAGTGCAGCCTCGATTTGAAGTGCGACAATTTTGGACCTACCAACAGACCGACAAAGTGAGTTATAGGTTTGTGGCTTGTGCCACAAACAAAAAAAGCGCGGAATCGCAATAGTTTGTTGCACGCGGTCTATTTTTACCACTCCAATCATGAGTTACCTCCCCTGGCTTTTCAATAATTTTAATCTGTAAACCAGAATGTTATCTCTGCACCATTTCGTAACTTTTTATATCTTTTGGAAAACATTTAAAACTATGTATCCTACTTATACTCATCGAAAGAAGCACTGCATACTTGTCGTGTCTGTTGTAGTGTCTGTATTACGTATGTTTATTATTTTGTACGCTTTAAAAATACATCATTTTAAAGAGCAGCCTCAATTTGAAGTGCAGCCTCGATTTGAAGTGCGACAATTTTGGACCGACCGACAGACAGACAGACAGACCAACCGACCGACAAAGTGAGTTATAGGTTTGTGGCTTGAGCCACAAACAAAAAAAATTGACAAAATAATAACTACACTAAAAACATTACAAAGGTACAAATACCATAACAGAAAAAAGAGAATTATTAAGAAAATAAACAAACTTAAAAACAACAACTTTAGCCTGTAACATTAATGAATGCAAGCAAAGAAATCCAGAACTGTTAGTCGGTAAGCATCTAGAAATCATCTCATACTTACTTACTCTTTTCCCCTGAAAGTCGGAGTGTGGCTGCCCACGTGGCGGGGTAATCAAACACGGTCACACACATAATGTTCTCATCCCTGGCTGATGCAACTTATTCTTTGTCTGATACTTACTTACTCTTTCCCCCTCAAAGTCAGTGTGGCTGCCCACGTGGCGTGGTAATCAAACACGGTCACACACATAATGTTCTCATCCCTGGCTGATGCAACTTATTCTTTGTCTGATACTTACTTACTCTTTCCCCCTCAAAGTCAGTGTGGCTGCCCATGTGGCAGGGTAATCAAAAACGGTCACACACGTAATGTTCTCATCCCTAGCTGATGCTTTTGCACCATAGTGTTCAAGTGCTTCGGCTGTTCGGATGCTCCCTGGAGCCTTTTAGCCAGGGTACAACAACAACTAACTCTTTACATTTAGCATTGCAAAATAAGGCACAAAAACAAGTGAAAATCTAAATTAAAAGGAGAAACCTTTTGCTAAGCAACTGGACACTTTTTCAGCTGATTTCTTTGAGGAAAAAAAATTGACGTCACCAGTGATGCTATCAAGGCAGTATGTGATACGTTACATGGCCGTCAAGGGGTTACTATTTCACCAACACTGACACGCCTTGGCTTAAGGCTATGCCAGACCAAATGACAGACTAGAACGCCAAGGCTATATCAAAATGTTGTTATGCTATGCATAGTTATATAGGGATTGTCTTTAGCCATGACAAGCTCCTAGCAATCTAAAAAAAAAAAAAAAAAGACGGAGTGTGGCTGCCCATGTGACGGGGTAATAAAAAACGGTCAAACATGTAACGTTCTCATCCCTAGCTGATGCATTTTTACAATAGTGTTCAAGTGCTTTGGCTGTTGGGATGATCCCTGGAGTCTTTCAGCCAAGGTACGTCCACATCAACAACCACCACCACCAACACTGACTGTCTCACCTCTTAAAACAAAGAAGAGCATTTCGAAGAAGTCTCTGTTGGCTGTGGGATGATCCCTGGAGTCTTTTAGCCAGGGTACGTCAACATCAACATCAACAACCACCACCATCAACACTGACTGTCTCACCTCTTAAAACAAAGTAGACATTTCGAAGAAGTCTCTGTTGGCTGTGGGATGATCCCTGGAGTCTTTTAGCCAGGGTATGTCAACATCAACAACAACAACCATCAACGCCAACACTGACTGTCTCACCTCTTAAAACAAAGAAGAGCATTTCGAAGAAGTCTCTGTTGGCTGTGGGGGCCATCACCACAATTTCGTGGTCCTTACGAGGAACCTGTGCAAACAGAGAAAGATAAGCTGTGTGTACACATACAAATACCGTATTTTTCGGACTATAAGGCGATACTTTTTTCCAAGACTCAGACCCTGCGCCTTATAATGTGACTGATGAAATAGTAAGAAAACCAGAAAATATAGTAACAAAATCTGAAATTTGGGTAAAATTTGGGGGGTGCGCCTTATACAAAGGTGTGCCTTATACAAAGGTATGAAAGTGGATGAAGATAAAAAAAGAGGAGATTTTTTTAGCCGAGAAATCCTTCCACCCGGATTTTCAGCTAACGTCCGAAGTTTTGTTGAGCAGGGGGGGTCCAGCCGACTTTTAAAATTTGGTCGGCACAAATATCCTTCCACCCACATTTTCAGCTAACATCGCTACTTTTGTTGAGCGGGAGGTACTCATTTCGCCTTCTTTCGCACAAATGAAGCGAGTGAGCTAAAGCGACTTCCGGTTAACCAGTTTGAGAATCGCCAAATAGAGACTTGTAGATATAAGAATACGGCAAGATCGGTCCTTTACTTCTATACAAAATTTTTTGGAGAATTTTTTTTTATTTTTTTTTCCGGCGGAAGTTTTGAACAAATTCCGCGGATTTTCTGCGAAAAGCGGAATTCTTTCATGCCTGAGTCCGAAAAATAAGGTAATCTGCTGTACCATATTTCTTGGACTATAAGGCGAACCTTATTATAAGGCCCACTCCTCCATCTTCTTCTTCTTCTGTGTTCCCAGGCCATAAGGCCGCAATGGGTACGTATGTGCCCGTTTTCCAGATTTCACTGGTCTCCTCGCTGCATTCAGCCGACACATTCGGAGGAGCTCAAAGGAGAAAACTATTTAGATTTTTTTGGAAAAAAGGCAGGAACTGAGTAAGTCAGAAAGATAGTAGATGACACAAAGCATGGAAAAAGGCAGAGTCAAAGAGAGAGACGGATTAGAGGAAGTTACAAGCACAGAACTTCCAAAAGGTGAGGGAACTATTTGTACAGAAGACACCCCCCCCCCCCCCCCCCCCCACAGAGAGGGCACCTTTCCAAATATGTACAAAGAATTAAGATTTTGTTAACACACTTTCATATTACAAAAACATGGATTCAGACAACTTCAAAACTCTGAAATTGCTGTTATGAGAATACGCGAAAGTGGCTGGCGGCAAAAGGGTTAAGGCTGTGTCAGATCAATTGATATAGGCTAAAACACCAGGGCTACATCAAAATGTTGCTATGTTAAATACATAGTTATGTGGGTATTGTCCGTAGCCATGACAAGCTCCTAGCATAACATCATCAGTCTCCAAAATCCCCCTGAAGACGGAGTGTGGCTGCCCACATGGCGGGGTAATAAAAAACGGTCACACATATAATATAATGTTCTCATCCATAGCTGATGCACTTGTACGATACTGTTCAAGTGCTTCCGCTGTTGGGATGATCCCTGGAGTCCTTTACTAAAAGGCTTTAGCCAGGGTACAAAAACAACAATAAAAGGAACATGAAACGGAATCACAGTAACTTCAATAACCTCTCAACCCCCGCACCCACCCCCCATCCCACCAGAATTCCAACCATCACAACAAAACGTTTTCCATGTAAGAATCATTTTGTTGCAACCCCCCCCTAGCACTCAACCCCCTCCCTACTCCCTTCATAGATCACAAGCTGACCCTTTTTTTCTCAGGTCAGTACGTACACACACACACATACACACAACATACAGTATTTATATGGCGCTAAAATCTTGATAGATATCAAATAGAAGTGCACACATACGTTAAACAATCATAATGCATTCAAACAAAGATGCTATACAAAGAAGATCACACACACATACACACACACACACACAACACATACACACACACACACACACACACACACACACACACACACACACACACACACACCATGGGTGCATGTGATGATGCAAACCTTTGCCTGAATGTTCGTGTTTAGCTGTAAACCTAGTCCTCACTTCAAGAGTATTATATCTTCTGGGAGAAAATTTTCTTCAGGCAGACCACTGCCTGAGCCTGTATCAAATTGCCTGAATGCAGGCTTCAGGCATACCCACATGCACCCCTGACACACACACACTCAAGAAACAGACCTAAAGGCAAGAGAGAGGAAGGAAAGAGAGAATGAGCTTCAATGACGTGAAAACGGGTGAGTTTTGAGATGAAAGCAGAGAGGGCCGGTCGCTGACGGAGAGAGAGAGGAAGTTTGTTTCAGAAGTTTGTTTCAGCAAAACAATTGAAAGCTTATACACACAGAGGTCACAAGTGCACTCACCAGGCTGGCGTAGGCAATGGCCGATCCGTGAGAGGTGGCCAGGCCGAGAATGGCGGCCTGTTTGGCCATGTCCGTGAAGAAGTTGCTCCCCGACATGGAAAAGTACTCCTGAGCCCCCTGGCGCCATGCTTCTGTCACCCCTGGTGAGGCAATAGAAAGGTCATCAGTGCACGTTGGAGTTTCTGCAGAAATTCAAGATTCTGACTGATAAGGCATGAGATTGAGAAATTGTGATTTAGGCTGAAAAGCATCCGAAAAAGGCTGAAGCCCCCTGAAACTAAATCCTTTTAGTGATCTAAGCCTTAAAAACAGCATTAAAAATGGAATTGATATATTTAGTTCATTTGTAATCACTTATAAGAGGTATTTCTATACTCATTTGGTCTCTTCTTGATCTCAAAAATGACCTCTGGGGCCATCAAAAAGCCTGAAATTAGCCTAAAGGCTGAAAAATCTCATGCCTGATTTATATTTGACTAGCGCAACGCCGAGTACCAGTAACGCCTAGTAACGGTAACGCCAAGTACTGGTAACGCTGAGTACAGCAAATTTGAAGCGATTCGGTTAAGAAACGGCAGAGTCGTATAGCGCGCGCGTTTCGGAACCGATTCGCTTCCGGTTTGGTACACCGATAGTCACCATCCCCGGTCATCTACCTGCCAAATTCGAAGGCAATCGGCCCAGAAACGCCGCAGATACGGGCGCCGAGAGGCCGGCGGATGCGCGTTTCGCGCATTTGCGAAACCGCGCAAATGATACGGCCGCCTCGGTTGCCGTTGCCATGGCCCCGTTAGGGCTCACAGCAAATTTGAAGCGATTCGGTGGAAAAACGGCGGAGTTATAAGGCCCGTTTCGTGTTTCAGACACACACACACACACAGACAGTTGGCTTATTACTATATGATGGAAGAATTATATGGTATGGTATGGTACGGAGACGAGTCTCTGTTGTTGTTGTTGATGTTGATGTACCCTGGCTTAAAGACTCCAGGGATCGTCCCAACAGCCGAAGCACTCGAACACTTTGGCACAAATGCATCAGCTAGGGGTGAGAACATTATGTGTGTGACCGTCTTTGATTACCCCGCCACGTGAGCAGCCACACTCTGTCTGTGAAATCCAGGCTGCTTCGAGCTAGAGAGTGCATCCCCACTAGAGGAGCGTCATTTTTTTTTTTGGGGGGGGGGTGTTTTTTGGGGGTTATTTGGTGGGGAGGTGGACTTGAAAAACCTAGCCGTGGGACTTTCATATATGCGTAATGCGCACGAGACAGACTTGCTTTAAGTCCCTATCCAAAGGGGGTGCAAAATTCCTGACAGACTTGTAGACAACAAATGGGGCAGAAAACATGCACGATATCCAGTAAAAATTGCTTTTCGGTTCACTTTTTTACGCCATTTTTGAATGCTGACAAAAACACAAACAAAAACAACCAGGAAGTGACATTAGCCAATCAAAACCTTCACAGTGGTTGCAGTTCACAACTTCGGCAGCTTAACGCTTTCACTATGTGGCACGCCCATGTGCTTGGTAGCAGCTTCCTCCGTTCAGCAGGCTCCACGCATATATGTCTGGTGACTTTGACTCTCAACAGTACACGGTTAGGTATGGTCTAAGGGGAAAAACTTCTTTAATTATGTTCAGCAATCATCTATCAGTCTTCTGAGTGCTTTCTCTTCAGCAAAACTGAGCTAAATTGGTCAACCCCCCGCTTTAAAAGACTTACTGAATGCGCGGCCAATAGTGGCTAAGAGGCACGCAAGACCATCGGAACATTCAAGATGAGTATGTTTGTATTCCTGCATTTCTGGTGTGAAAATGGAGAAAAATAGTCAAAGAAACTTGTTGTTCTGGCCAAAAGACTTCTTCTGTCCAACAACACCAGGCGGGGTGGGGCTACGGCCCTGCAATGACGGTGGGCTTCTCTCTCTCTGTGGGCAGAATAACCATGTGAATGATGGAAGGAAGAGCCTTACCAGGGTACCTCTCCGGGTCCAGGAAGCCGTGGAGGTGGGGGTGGGGATGGGGGTGGGGGTGGACCTATGGCCCTGCAATGCTGATGGTGGGCTTCTCTCTCTCTGTGGGCAGAATAACCATGTGAATGATGGAAGGAAGAGCCTTACCAGGGTATCTCTCCGGGTCCAGGAAGCCGTGGAGGTGGGGGTGGACCTGGCTGGCCCCGCACTTGGGCAGCACGTCCCAGATCATGGATGGGAACCGCGCCGACGGGAACGACTTGTGCGCCTTCAGGAACCTGCACAGGTCACAAGATTACGGTCAGACCGAATTATACAGTGGGAAGCTCCCTATTAAAGGGGCACCCTGACGGATGAGCTTTAGCAAGAAACACGTCGAGATCACCAGGAAAACACCCTTTACAGTGGAAGCTCCCTATCAAGACCTTCCCTATTAAGACTCCCTCTTCTTCTTCTTCTGCGTTCCCAGGCCATATGGCCATAATAGGTAAGGTACGTATATGTCCGCTTTTTAGTTTTCACTGATGATGTGATCTCCCCGCTGCGTACAGCCAACACACTTTCTGATTTCGGAGGAGCTCAAAGGATAAAATTATTTGGAAGATTTTTTTTTGGGGGGAAAAAGGCAGGAGAATGGGCCAATAAGTCAGAAAGACAGTAGATGATAGAAAGCAAAGAGAAAAGGCAGAGTCAAAGAGAGTGGCCGATTAGAGGAAGTTACAAGCACAGAGCTTCCAGAAGGTGGGGGAACTAATTTACGAAAGACCCCCCTGGTATCCCCACGGGGGGAGAGACTCGTGGAGGGGGCGGGGTCGTCCAACTCCCCGCATGGAGGCATGAGGCATCGACCCACTGCCCCAAAGTCTCCCTCTGAGATGTGACTCCAAAATGTTTCACTGATTTGTTCCCTTCATATCCAGACTACTGGGTGTCCGCCTCCCTCTTAACTCATTCGCATCGCAACGATTTTGAATTATTAAAAAAACTCACAAATCACCCCAGCCATACACACAAACAAAACAGCTAAAAGACAATTCCCGCATTAACTATGTAGAGCATAACAACATTTGTATGTAGCCTCTGTGTTCTAGCCTATGTCAATTGGTCTGACACAGCCTTAAGCCAAGGCATGTTAGTTCCTTTAAAAGATTTAAAAAAAAATTAAATCCTCACAGGTGGGACATATTAATGAATCAGTCATTAAGCATAAGTTTATAAATTTTTTTTAAATATTTGTATTATTTTCTAGATACAGAGACTCGTCTCGTCAGAGACATGCGCGTGTGCACACACACTCACACACACACATGCACACACACACTCACACACGTGCACACACACACACACACACATGCACGCACACGCACGCACATACACACACACACTCACTCACACACACACATGCACGCACAAGCATGCACACACTCACACACACACGCACACACACTCGCACACACACATACATACACACACACACTCACATGCACACGCGCACACACACACACACACACATTCACTCACACACACACACACGCACACTCACACACACACACGCGCGCACACACTCACACACACATTCACTCACACACACACACACGCACACTCACACACACACACACACACACACAACCCAACCCAACAGTACCATGTATCAGGTGGGACAAATTAACGAATCAGTCATTAAGCATAAGTTTGTAAAAAAAAAAAATTAAATTATTTTCTAATTACAGAAACTCGTCTCTGAAATTCACATACACACACACACGCACGCACACACACACACACACACTCACTCACACACAAAAACAGTACCATGTGAGAGAGAGCTCCATGAGGCCCATAAACATGTCAGGCGACCACTGGATGGGGTTGTGCTGCTTCAGCGCAAACAGCGCGTGCAGCGTGTCCATCTTAAACGTGTTGGACGCAGAGAAGGCGTACGCATTTTCCACTCGGTGGAACACGTGTTCTGCCGTGTAGCTTTTGACAGAAAAACAAACAAATGTGATTAAAAAAATTCTGATACATGAGATAAATAACAGATACATGAGCTACCTCTACTTAACGTGTGCATAAGACAAGAGTGTGTGTAGTAATTGAATTGTATGTACCCTTATAGTTTAAGGAGTTCTAATCGTGGATATTGGCATTTGTGAACAGTATTTTTAATATAGTGAACTACATTGTACTTTAATGCAGATATAGTCATAACTATGTTGGTAAACAATGACTGTTGAAATGTGGTGTGTATGTGCAAAAAAAAAGATATATAAAAAATATATAAAAAATTCTGCGATATAGCAGTTTTAACAGGAAAAGAAAAAAGTTAAAAAAAATAATTTCTTAATGGGTAGAACTTTCTGCGATATCTCAGCTTTAACAGAAAAATAAACAAACAAATAAAACAAACATGGTTGGGGGGGGGGGGGGGGGGGTTAAAATTCAAAAGCGGACAAAAAACCCCAAAAACTAACACTTTTTAACATTGTAGTTAAAAATAAAAGTTCTTAACTTCAATAAACAGACTGGCACAGAAAAAATAAATAAAACTAATTTTTTTTTAATAATTTGCAGTTTGAAAAAAAGGGCAATTTCTCCATTTCTAAAAACAGACTGACAGAAAAATGAAGAAATAACACTAAGAATTATTTACATTTATAGTTTAAAAAGAGGGGCAAGTTCTCTATTTCTATAAAGAGACCGACACTTGAGATATCAAAACAAGGTATTTGCTTACTGACACACATGAATGTTTTTTTGTTTGTTTTTTTGCTCAGATTTTTAACTTCTTTGTGAAGCGCTTAGAGCCCCCCCACAAGGAGAATGGTTGGAATAGACATGGTCATTATTATTATCATTATTTTTTAACCCTTTCGCCGCCAGCCATTTTTCAACCAAAAAATGCCATTAAGCTTAACTGGGTAGAGAAGAAAAATGATATGCAATATTGGGAGTTCCTCTGTGACATGTGTAACATTAGGCCTATCCTTGCCTCCCAAAATTAAGAAAATAGGGTCTTTGGATAACAGTCCCTGATTTGATGCCTTTTGGTGACATGGGTGTTAAATCACTGTGGTGCATAAATGCGACATTGGCGGTGAAAGGGTTTAAAAAGGACAACTAAAAAATGTCTTGAATGAGTACCGGTTATACGCAAAGAGCATGAAACACATAATTTAAAGACAATTAGGTATCTTATTTCATATACAAAAAACGTTAACCAAGCTGCTTTTTTTCCAAAAAAGCACAAAACTACTGTATGTGGCTAGCAATGGTAAAATATAAATACTTGTAGTGGTGCCATAGCCGTTGAGGCTTAACCGAGGCGTGGTTACCGCTACACCTATCTGCATTAATAAAAAAATCGGGACTTTACTGGTTTCGTACTGCCTCCGGGCACTGCCTCCAGTATTGTTCCCACCATATTTGTATTTACAAATGTCCCATATGTGTCTGATTCAGACCAAGAGGACGTAAAACACCATTTTCGTCGTCAGCAATGGTAAAGACATGGAGTCTTTCGGATGAGACGATAAACCGAGGTCCTGTGTGCCCATGCACTTAGCACACATTAATCCCAGTGGCAACGAAAAAGTTGTCATTTGGTCAAAATTTACCCACCTTTCCTTCCTCACCAGTCACATAAAAATCGCATGCAAATTTTTTTTTTTTAAATTGGGTGACGCGCCTCTAGCTGCGACGCGCTCTCCAGGTGGGAGCAACCCGAATTTCACAGAGACGCTTCTGTGACTATAAAGTACCTAGTACCTAAAGTATCAAGAGAGGTCTTTCATGGTAAGCTACAAAACAAATAACAACAACAAACAATAACCAACCCCAAACGCTTACTTTTTGTAGTTGCAAAAATCGCACGACTGGGACGTTTTCTGCAGGAGTTCCTCTAAACTGAAACACACAACACACACACAAACACACACACATGCGCACACACACGCACACATACACACACACACACACACGTTAGGAACACCACTTCTGTGTCTGGCTTAATGGTCAACTTAGGATGCTGATTTCTACCATCTAAATCACACTTAAAACATATTGATAAGCAATAAAAGAACAAGAAAAGTGTTTCTTGTACCTTAATCACATTTGGAAGAAAAGGAACAAGAAGAAAGAGAACAGGAATAACAAGAAGAAGAAAACTGTTTTTCATATCTAAATTACACTTGGAAGAAGAAGAAGAAGAAGAAGAAGAAGAAGAAGAAGAAGAAGAAGAAGAAGAAGAAGAAGAAGAAGAAGAAGAAGAAGAAGAATTCTTTTGAATCATATCTGGAAGAAGAAGAAAACATCATGTTTTTAATTTCGACATCACACTTACTATGCACAAGGGTGAAACCCAGACAAAATGAAAAGCGGGAAGGCCTAAGTTCCTGCGGGCGGGCTTGGCAGGGGTCTTCTTCTTCTTCTTCTTCTTCTGCATTCCCAGGCCGTATGGCCATAATAGGTAAGGTACGTATGTGTCCGCTTTTCAGTTTTCACTGGTCTCCCCGCTGCGTACAGCCGACACATTCTGATTTCGGAAGAGCTCAAAGGAGAAAAATTATTTGGAAGGTGTTTTTTTTTAAACGGCAGGAGAATGGGCCTATAAGTCAGAAAAGATAGTAGATAATAGAAAGCAAAGGGAAAAGGCAGAGTCAAACAGAGTGGCAGATTAGAGGAAGTTACAAGCACAGAACTTCCTGAAGGTGGGGGAACTATTTTTTACAAAAGACCCCCCGGTATCCCCACGGGGAGAGACTCGTGGATGGGGCGGGGTTGTATGGAGGCAGGAGGCATCCACCCACTGCCCCGACTTTTGTCAATAAAATCAAAGTAAAACGAGCTTTTCTTTCTCATTCCAGCGTAATTATTTGTCAATAAAGCATTGTAATTTCAGGATTTCCTCAAAAATATCAAAGATGGATTCAGGATTCCTGCTTTTTTTAATGTGTGGTTTCATCCATGTATTCTGCCTTAGGATTTTCTCGTGGTAGAAGAAGAAGACGAAGAAAAACCAGAAGAATGCAAACAAGAACATCAAAAGAAGGAAAAGAAGAAGAAAAAAAGAAGAACAACTACACCCCAAAAAAGAAGAAGATGACGGAGAATTCCTTAGAATATCTAAATCACACATGAAAGAAGAGAAGAAAAAAAGATACTTCTAATTTCTACATAAGTTACTATTCTGCTTAGGGGGTTTTTCTGATGGAAGAAGAAGAAGAAGAAGAAGAAGACGAAGTTTTAACCATACTTTCCGGATTATAAGGCACACTTCCAAAATTATACACAAAACTCAGATTTTGTTATTAAATTTTCTTACTATATTATCAATCATATCATAAGGTGTGGGGGTCTCATCTGGGGAAAAAGCACAGTGGAACCTCCCTTATAAGACCTTCAAAAATCATCCAAAATGAGGTCTTATGAGGGAGGGGTCTTATATGGGAGGTAATTTTAATACTTACAAAGAAGGGCAATGCCTCAGAGAAGTAGGTTTTATGTGGGAGGAAGTCTTATAATGGGAGGTCTTATAAAGGAGGTTACACTGTATTGCCTTATAGTCCGAAAAATATGATAATTTCTGCACCACACTTACTATTCTCCCTCAGGCTTTTCGGGTGGGTAGAATGGTCGTTTGTCTCGTAGAGGGTTGAAAATGGTTTGCTCCCGAGTGAATTTGTTCGCCACATGGATGATTTCCTAAAAATAAAAAATAAAATGATAAGATATCACAACTATGATATATCTGTCTACCATCGATTATCTCACAAGGTATGAGCTATCTACCTTTTTTGTTGCTGTTGTTATCTTTGTAGCAATTAACCCTTTCAACGCCAATGTCGCATTTATGCACCACAATGGTTTAACACCCATGTCACCAAAAGGC